>OY728131.1:2016519835-2017769835 GCA_963277665.1 Viscum album | reverse complement strand
AAGAAACAATTGATGATGGAACAGATATGCATCCTACTTTATGATATATCTAAGGACAAATATATTATATTACACAATACATGTTCAAAGGTTGGTTTTCATTACTATTACTATTCCTTATCTCTTTATGAGCCTGGATTTGTTTCTAGAATCCACTCATGGTCTGTGGATATTATTCATTGCTATAGTGATAATGACCTAGAGAATCACACACAATAACATATTCATCAATCTCCCCTATTTATTGAATAGGTATACCAGACATGGTGAACCCCACCATGCGGTCTGAGAATTGTCCATGTTATTAATTGTTGATAAATAAATAAATTCATTATTATTAAAGTTATGAACAATTAGGTTGAATTTATTTAAATAATATAGAATTGTGTATAAATAAAAAACATATTATTTGAATATATTATATTTTAATATTCTATGCTTCTTTAATATCAGTGAGAATTATGATTCGTGTTATTGACATAGTTTTTTATCATGTAATATATTTAATATATTTTACATATTTGATAAAATATATATAATATTTAAGATGTAGTTTAGTTCATAATAATTATTTATTTAGTGGGCATTAAATAGTTAGGGGTTGGTATCCCTTTACGTGTATTTGAGAATCTTCTATATATAGGTGAGAGTGGCTCTCGCACAGTGACTATTCACTATTAGATTTACAAACCCTATATATCCTCTCTCGTATTCTAGAGATATGAACTCAAGATCTAGGTTCTTAGATCATGTTCTCCCTCAAGAATTGAAAGAAAATTGATGTGGTGATTGTTAGGGAATTTAATTCATCGTTAAAACACTATGTTAGCTCCCAGTATTTGATGATTGATGCTCCATTGGATTTTTGATGTCTGTGTAGATTGATAGAGAGATTATTCTTATGATCATTTTTTAATGATTATCGATGACATATAGATATCGTGTGATGTTTCATATCATAAAAATGAATGTTTTCAATTTTATTTTGTGCTCTATTTAATTTACTTGATATCATTAGATCATATCGTAGTTCAGATTGATAGAGTTGACTAGAATCATTATCTCAACTGCAATTTTTTTTAAAATCCCCCGCCCACGGACATTTGATATGACCTCCATTCCATCAATTAGTACCACATAGATATTTCAATAATTTTTTAATCCATGTAAATTTATTAGGCTTTAAATATAATTAGATGTTTTAAAATTATTCACAACAGATCTGACCAGGATTCGTTATGAGTTTGGATGACCATGTAATGGACAAAATAAAATATATTTTTTATATATTGAAATCAGTTGTTATAAAAGTATTAAAATTTACCACCATATACTTTTTCTTTCTGGGGAAATATTTATTTTTGGCAAGCAATTACTAGAATAGTATTTTCTAGAAAAAATATCCACAGTTAGTGATATTTACATCAAAATAAGTATAATAATACAAAAATAATATTATTTAACTTTAATTCTATAAAAAATATTTTTTTAAGTATGGGTGAATTTTTATATGGAGATAGTTATTTTTAGAATACAAAAAATGTTGTCATTTGATGGTGTACAGAAATTTTTGATTGAAAATAATTTTCTAAAATAATGTCCCATTTTTTTCAAAATTTAAACGCCTTACACATTGAATAAATTGGCCACACGTCAATGAAAATAAAGAAAAAAAATTAGATCAGTGAGTGGGGTTGCCGCATCACCTTCCATCCATAGGATGCCTCCTCATCCTAGCTATAGATATACTCTGGAATTCTCCCTCCTCTTCTATGGCCTCTCCTAGCTTAACCTTATCCGAGGAAGCCACCCATATTATACAGCCTTCGGGTCATTAGATGATACTGATGAGGCTTCATGGCACCTATATTCATCGGCCCATGTGTGTTCCCCCAGATCGGGGTCACCAACCACCCACGGTTACATTCAGTGCCGCCTCCATGAAGTTGTCCTCCACAACCACACTTATGTGGTTGGAGTCGTCACCTCACTCTGGATGAGCATCAGGAGACCTTGATGCAAGATCGGGCCATCCTTTTCCATTGCGAGTTCACAATGCCTCCATCCAGATCTAGAGACCCATGGGCTCCATACCACTAGAAGACCCTATCTGAATCCCCACCAAAGACATGTGATCTTTCCTCCCTCAAACCATGATCCACCACTATGGTTTCAACTCATATTAGGTCATTGTCAAATTTCTAAACATATTTGGGCAAGTCATCCTCTGATCCATCCTTCAGATAGTGAGGTAACACCTACCATCATTATAAAGGACAGTATGTTCCCATAAATGGGTTCAGGGTACGTCCTCTTGACACAATATGGGTCATGGAAGAACTACATAGAACAGAATAGCCATGCACTAGCTTTTTTCAAACTGTTGATGGTCTGTGTAGGTTCGGTGTGACCCTCAATGTGCTAGGGTGGGGTTTTGGGCACGGGGTAGTTGATTAAATTTAAAACATTAATTATTTTAATTAATAAAATTTTTCATTTATTTAAATTAATTCTGATTTATCATATACTTTTAATACCACTGTATTAAATAAAATTTTTATGTATTAAAACTATATTTATTCATTATTTCGGATTTCCATATTAAAATTAAATTAATTAAGAGTCCAAATGTAATTATAATTTTAGGATATAATTAATTCAAATTTTTAATCAAATACGATCATACTTAATTTTTTCCAATTTAATTTGGGTGTTCTTTTATTTTACCTGATAACTACTATTGAGATACTTACTGTACATGTGCATGTATAGATTAATTTAATTAAATATTTATATTCATGCGATGATTTAAAATAATTATGTTAGTTTGAAAATCACATATTTTTAGTCAATAGGTACAAGGGCTTGGGTTTCCATCGGTATATTCAATATATTTGACCCCTAACCCCCTCACCCTTGAGTGAGTACATTTGTACATTGATGAAGACAATGTATGGCATAAAACCTAGAACAACGATGTTGTACACCAAGATTAGGATGATGTAAGATGAAAACAACTTCAAATTATGGAAAAATTATTATAAGGAAAAGACACTCTATATAGGGAAAGCTATATCATGAGTAAAGCCATGACTCGTGTATATTACCCTAAGGTCATGGTTGGTCATTTGAATTTAAATGGATCAACCAATACTTAATGATCATGACTAGTCAGGCAGTTTATTTCCATTATTCATTTATATAAATATTTTTTTCATTGTATGATAGTGGAGAAATAAATATATTAATAAATGATATAATTTTTAAATCGGTGATTAATATTTTTAAATTAATGTTCAATTTTGAGTGCAACAACATAGAATAAACCATATTCATAGAAATGATTATGTTTTTCAAAAACATTAAATAAACTCTTGCAAAACTATTAAGCAGTTAAACACCTTCCAAAATTTGAATTTGATCTAATCGGGTGTTTTCGGTTCTCATCAACCAATGTTGTGGGTGTCCCTTACTACTGGGTAGTTTTTATGTGAGTGGTAGGTTGATATATTAGAATTTGGAAGAAAAGGAGTGTCCAAACCCAGCTTTCTGCAAATTTAGAGGAAATAAAGAGAATTTTTTTTATGATTTTAGAAGGCAGGATGTCAATCAACAGATCAAGGTACCAAAAGATAATGTGTGTTTCCAGTGAAATGGCTACCTTGAACTCTATGAGTAGTGGCATAAACAATTATTTTAGAGTAAGAGAGATGTTTCAATTATCATTGCCACTAAAAACCCCAAGATATAAAGTATTCAAAGTTTTGTACACAGGGTAACTAGAATTTGATAAAATATTGGGAGACATTTGATGATATTTTTAATAAATTATGTATAATTAAATAATAATGATAACATTACAATCTCTTAGATTTTATTTTAAAAAAAATTACAATTAAAACCACAAGACATACTATGATAATTTTTGACAATGTCAACATCTGTATGGTATTATATTCCAAAGAATAGTATAGATTCTTGCTGATAAAACATTGCTATAGTAAATTAAAGGTGTTGGTATCCTTATTACTTGTTAATCTACTTCAAGAATCAAGGGTTAAAAATGCCTACAAGAGACACATGTATGATGGTTATGTCCTAATGATTCCATCAATATCTAATCTTTTTTGTGGACATTATGTTATGAAATGAATTATTTAACATGTCATATCTCCTCTGAGAAACTTCTGTGGATGAAGTGAAGTGAGATAATAATTGATGATATTATAATGGTTATGTGTAAATATGAAATGCATACAATGATATTTCATTACATCACATTATTATATGTTTTCACATAATTAAGATAGTTTCATTTAAGATTATTAAATGAATATCTTAGAGAAACACGATTCATTAACTCTTATGTATGTTTTTCTTGAAAATTAATAAGATAATGAAATAATATTATTTAATTATTATGGTGAACAAGTTGAAAGAAATTGTGAAATTGTCAAGAATAATATTGACACCAAAGGAACCTTAACAACATCCTTAATATAATTAGTTATTAAATAAGAAGATATTTTCATAAGATAATGTGAAATTATATTTATGAAAGTTAAATTTAATAATTGAGTTGACTAACTTAGTAACTACTTCTTATTCAATGTGTATTCATAAATTATCGGTACTATTTATTACATACTTCCTAGGTATTATGTACAAAATTTTTAGAATATATGTGTATCAACATATAGTAACCATATGGTATGAAAACATCATTTTAAGTAAGATGTATTCTCCAAAAATCTATTAAAGGGTGGTTCCTACATCATCGTTGAGAAACACAAAACCTATTTTTTCCATGATTAATGATTAAAGTTGATATTTTATTGAGTATGACCAAAAAAATTAAATCATGTTTCCTATGAACATAAGGATACATTATTATGGTTTTAGAATGAATGATTTTTCTGGTGTTTCATAATCAAAGAGTAGTGCATTGGTATATCAATCATAGGGAATACGTGATGAATATAAAATGTAGGACTAGATTACTGAGTTGTGTCAGAATAATTATTTTTAAAGTAAAGCTAAATGTGGATAACAAGGATACACCCAATTTTATATTTTGACTAAGTATAGATAACAGCATAGGTATTATCATAATATATTATTATTTATTTTAGAAAAAGAAACCATCATAAATAAAGGTATGCAATAAAGACATTAGAATTAGTTCAACAATAGTATGTGAAATATTCCGAGGGTAAGATGTAAATATAATTCTTAAAAATTAATTTATGTAATTAAGAAATATGAAGATTAAGAATTATATTTTCATGGTTAGTATATTATAGTTTCATCAGGGAAACATGTTGAAGAATTTATTGACCTAGTATTCATCAATCAATATAATGTTGTGTAGAGTAATTACAAAATATACATTACTTTATCCACATCACAGAAATGAGGTTTTTATGGAGGATTGGTGATGATTCATCTATGTTAACATTGACAAATAAAATTTCACATGGATATGTTCTGTAATTTACATTTTATACATGATATTCACGATGTTAGCACTATCAATGTTGAAACTTAATGAAAATACCATAATATTTCAAGATTTTATTTGAATATAATATTGATATCCAGAAACCATCTACCAAATATAATGAAAAATGGATTTCAAATGAGTCATAGTATGATATAAATCCATTACATCTTATCAACATGTGCTAATATGAAAAAAGTTTGTTAGGTTATAAAAAACATACATCCTGAAAAACTCAGAGTGTATCTAAAGTAAGTATCCTATAAGTTTTATAGGATATTATTTCAATCCATATGATACAATACATATATCCATTATTGAAGAATATAATTATATATAAGGGTGAATATCCTTACATGAGATAGTGGGAGAAATTTGGATTTTGGTTAAGTCAATTCTAGAGATGCACAAATAGGTAGAATAGAAAGAATCTAAACATGTGTATGTGGAAGATGAATGATCCAAAGACATAATGAGTAGGATGGTTAAAACAATAATGATAGTTTCAGAATCACCGTGGTTGGTGCTAAAATAATCATTTAGAAAAATAATTTCTAAATGTATGAAGTCAATTTAAATCTTGTAAGATTGGTAGGGTAAATTAAAATACAATAAAGAATTCAATTAATTGATGTGAAAATGAGATTATTATTCGAAATACATTACATGATATTTGAATGACATGATACATCAATAATACAAAAATGGTCTCAATAAATCTATTTTGGTAACACCAAGTTGTTATGCTAAAATCCATTAGAATAATACTAGTGATAGCTAATATATATTATCATTTCATTTTTCATTTGATATCACAACCTCCAATTGTGAAAGGTGTCTATTTAACACAACTAGAGAGGGATGGTGACATCATATAATTCCAATAGGTTAAAATTTTAATAATATCCAGTTTAGGATTAATTTAAATGAAAATATATTTGAACATTCATTTGGGTTGATTTGAAACCATATGTCTACTAGAGGATAATGGGGGCACTATTATTTTCAAGTAAAATATGTTTTGTAACATATTAAAACAAAATATTGGTATTATATTTTGTTTATACTAGTATGATAGAAATATTTGCCTTGATTGAAATAAATTCACAAGCTATGTTATAGTGAATGGAACTTCTAAGGTATATCTAATTGTTTCTTGAAAGTTTTCAATCATACATATCATTACATGGTATTGAAAAATAGAACTGGAATAATTCAAGAGAGAATTGTTACCAATGTGACATTGAATAAATCTCTCCAAGATGACATGTATAGTATATGGGAGGAGATAAATGTGGTAAGTTTAAATTCCATACACATTACAGACGTATCAATCACATATACCATGATTTGTAAAAAACATGATATTTCCAAACATAAAATTTAAGGTTGGAAAATATTAGTAATAATCAGGATAACTATATGTGATGTAGTCAAAATTATATGAGTATACATGGGAATGCACAAAAGATGTGTACCTGGGAAGTGTAGAAGAAGAATACTAGTTTTAAAGGGACACATAAAAGTTTATCTTAGAATAATGATATCTAATATCAAAGTTTGGATAAAGATGATGGGTGAGACAAGATTATACAAGATTGTGGTAGTTATACAAATAAAACAAACTATATTGTTTAATTAGAGGTAACTAAGATGCTGTTATTAAACACAAAAATTTCTTCCTATTCTTGTAATCATAAGGAGTACATATATTTTTATCATGATGATAATTATTTTATAGGTACTATCCATGATGTCGTGTTTGTATATTGAAAAAATGTAATAAACTAGGGGTCTGCATCTCTTGATATGTTTTACAAAAATAGGTGTGGTCGAACATAAAATAATTTCAACATAATTAAAACAAGGGAGAACCAACAACTCAAGACATGACTCATTATAAATAGTACATTAATCATGTGAGAGATAAAATATATTGTTAGCATGTTGGTACTTGTGCATGTGGGAGTTATTAAAAATTGGATTCTATAGAGCCAACAATAGAATACTTTTATATTACTATTTTAGGCATATAATTAGTTATATATTATGTATCATTTCAATTATTATATAGATATTTATAAATCCAATAATTAAATATAATTTCAATATACTAATTTCCATATCAAAAGAATATAGAAGATCGTAGGCCATATTGAGAACCTCAAGATACTGTTACATTAATCATAAATATATGTGTTATGGTCTAAATATAGTATAATAACTCAACACCATTTGTGTTTAAAAATTATTTGTTGGGGGTTCATATGTATTAATAATTATTCTCATGAAGTTTTCAATTGATGGGATCTAGGAGGTGAGATCATGATGATAGAACCACCAATAAGAACACCTCAGGTTTCAGGTGTCATTGGTTGATCCTATCTAGGGAAATACGTGTTGGTGTCATGAATTGAGATCATTATCAATGGGTTCCCTTGATTGTATAATTTTATGCATGGAAGAAACCATTTTAACGAAATAATGGTTTGGTACAAGTGTTGGTAGTGTCATTGGTGGTATGATATTGGTTGAATGTTCAAGACAGAATTTGTCACTTTTGAGTGGCGGTAGTCATATATCTCGAGAATGGTTGATCAGATAGCAGTGATTTCAATATTCCTTGGAAATTTTAGTTGAGTAAAAATATGTCTACTTAGATCAACAGATAATAAATCAAGAAAGGATGATGAAAAATTTTTGTATCTTGTTTTCTAAAGAAAGGGAAAATGTACTGTGGTTCAGGGGAAAACCTAATGGGATGAAAGGGTAGCTACCAATTTTATAAACCAATGGATACTAGGTCTTCCAATAATGGGAAAAACAAATAATGTGAAACTATACAAAAAGGGGGAAGTGGATAATCATGTAGGAATACAAGAGTCATGGAAGAAGAGGATGGGAAGTGCTTGAAACTCATCCATCACTCCAAGGAATAAATGATTGAACAAGTTGTAAATCCCATTGTGTAATAAGAGTATATTAAATAAATTTATGAATTAAGGTTCTCAATTGATTCTAATGAGGTTCATGAAGTGTTTATAGATAAACAAGATAGAATACAAGCCCCATGCTTCAATTATAGTAAAATAAACTCAGAAAAATTTATTTAGACAACGGAAATGATGATTAGTGACATTGAAGAGCTTATCTGAGAGTATCCAGATACCTAGGGTAGAATGATACATTGGGAACTATATAAATTAGCTGAGTCATGTAATCTTAATCTATAGATTAATCATTTTGTGAGCTCTTTCGTTACGTATTGATAGCTTTTTTGTGATCCATGGTTTCCCATTTTTCCTTAAAAATATATTAATAAAATTTTTAATTAGGATGAATTGTTGGTTGTCATTACCATGAAAATACATTATCTATTCAGGGGTCATGATGGGTTTCTATATTCTTCAATTGATTAGTGAGTATTATTTACTACAATCAAGATAAAGTGGTAGAGGTTCACACACAATGCCATATTCAAGAATATGTTATATTCGTTTGACTAGGTATATCAGACATAGTGGGATACACCAAAGGTATGAGGGTTTTCAATGTTATTGATCAATGATAAATAATTAAATAATATATTAATAATATTATTAATAATTGGATTAAATTTATTTTAAGAGTTTTTTAATTTATGTAAGTACATAGAATAATATCATTTGAATGAATATTGTTTTAATTTTCTAGTTTTTCTTAGTAATTTTGAGAATTAAGAGTTGATTTAATGACTCGGTTTAATATCAAATAATATATTACATATATATATAAATATATATAAATGTATATATTACATGTATGAGATAAAATATAAATAATATTTATGATTTAGTGTAGTTAATCAAAATTATTTATTTTATGGATGTTAAATATATGGGGTCGGGAAAATACTTTCTTGGTATTTGGGCATCCATTATATTCATGTGAGAGAGGCTATATCACTACACAATTGACAATGATATTTCCATAGACTTTCTCCTCTCCCACATTCTAAATTGTGGATCTCTAGATCTAGGTTCTCAGATTGAGTTCTCCCTAACACATCAAAATAATGTTGATGTGGTGATCCTTGGGGAATTGAACAAATCATTAGATATCCACACTAGCACCCAAAATAAAATAATTGAGGCCCTTAATAACATTGAAGCGTGTTTTGGTGGTCTGGAGGGATTCTTCTTCAGATCCATTGAACATTGATCTCCAGTGAAAAGAAAATTTCGAGCATAGATTCAGATAAAAAACCATGTTTTTGATGTCATGTCTCTATTTATTTATTTTATGAGATATCCTTAGACCGTAATGGGGTACAGATCATCAGAGATGACATGTATAGTCCCCCTAAGTATCTAATGTTTTTAAAATCACTAGCCCACCTACATCCAATGTGACCCCATTACCTTCAAGGGCTATCTTTACCTCAGTTATTTTTTCCTATGATGTTAAACATCCCAATGAATAATTTTCTTTAGTCATCAATACAATTGAATATATTCTTTCAAATCCTTAATGAGAAGGAATTGAAATACAATTCCTATAAATTTGACTATTATTATATCTAATATATCATTATAAAATATTGAAATGACATAACTCATGAATCCTAAAAAGTCAAATTAATCATTCCTCTTTCTCTATGGTAATGAAATAAGGTCTTTCATGATCTATTAGCTTCTCATAATGTATATTCCTTTGATTCTTGAGGCATTTATATTTTTAGTGATCCATCTCCTTAATTTTCTGCATTTAACATTGGAAATCGTTTTTATTTCCCTTACAATCCATAGTATTTTGGAATTTATCACTATTGTTCTTGTAAAATATCATTCCCTTCAAGAAGGTACCATGGAATTTCAATACACAGTTATCACTTATAAGAAAACCCTTTTTCGCCATATTCCACTTATATATTTTATGATTTGGTGTTTTCTTCTATTTATTTCCTTCGAAGTAATAATACATGTCGAATTCATTCATTTTCTTGTTAAAACATGAAACTATGTTATCATATAATGTGGACATTTGGGATCATATAACCCTTAAAAATATTGGCTTAATCATATCAATAAAATTATAATGCTTAATCATTTTAATATGTGAATTGATGTAGTTCTCATTACTTCTACTCGGTTACATTTAAAAATGATGGCGTAGAGTAGATTAAAAGATATATTTATGAAACATAATATATAATCCCAAAAATAGTGATATAATTTAATTCGATCTAATCACAAAATCAGAAACATGGATTTTTTGGGTATATCTCTATTTCAAATTCTCCATATTGTTTTTAGAGACAATATGAATTTTCTTAAACGTATACACATGGAGTGTCAAACCTTATGCATAGTAAGGACCATTCTCCTTGACTAGGTGATGATCAGGTCATGTACAATGTTCCTTTATTAGAGTTATTTCCCATATATACATATATTATAGATCCACATCCACTGGTTGTGTTCAGAAATCGATTTATTAAGAGAAAAAATGATGAAATATATACCTTTCCAAAAGATTGGGGTGTTATTCTATATTTATCCCAATTTTATATCATATGGTTATGATCCTGAGTCAATGTTTTCTTAAATCTAGCTCCCAATGTTTCTACTAAGCTTCTTTCTGATACTAATTGAAATGACTGTGACCCCATTAGCCCAAACCCAATGTTATTAGTATTAAAATGTCTTATGATATAATAAATCACATCATAATGGATAGAATAGTTTAGTGGTCTTGGAATAATAGATACACACATGATTCAAATATTATATTTCAAAAAAACCACAACATAATTTTTAATTCGATAATATCATCATTACCTCTAGAATATCCCTATATATCAATCATAAAATAAATTCATGTATCCTAGTAGAAATAAAACATAATAAAGGCGTGATATCAAATGATTAGTAAGGATAATAATACCACAAAAGATATGAATAATTATTGAATAATCAATATGGAAGGGTATATAACTGAATAAATATGACATTTAATCAATAATTTGGTCATAATATGAAATGAGTAATTGAGGATCAAATAATTCCCTATAAAAATCAACTGATTTAGAAACATATCCATGTATATTCATTATGATTAAATAATAACATGTATATCAATAACTAAATTCATAATTAGGGAATGTATAATTTTAGACATCATAATCATACTGTGAACACCATTCACAAGAAAATTAGTATCAAGAAATTTCATAAGATATTTTAAAACATCCAGTTACAAACTCAAAGGATTTTTCCAATGAATTATTTCTCATGAGTCTGATAAATACATCGAGGGGCTCTCTATATCAAGTCTTACCTTCCACATACTAATTCCAATGCATTTTTCATATGAAAATGGGGGAAAACTAATTTTTTTTATTAACAATTATCATTTGAAAATATTATACATAGCCCAATTAAATAAACATAATAAGAAAACATCAAAATTAATATGTAAAACGTAACACCCTAAGCATCTACGGTACTCTTCTCTTTGAATAATGAAATAGCGTGTGTTGTACGCACATCGAGTTCTAACACACACCACAACCAATCAAACTAGCCGTTATGAATAGTAATACCTACATATTAAAATTTTATAAATTTTATCTCTAAAAAAGGACTTCATTTTTGGATTCTAAGTATCTAATTTTGCCTAAGGTGAAATTTTGGAACTTTTCGGATAACTTTAATATTATGATGAATAGTGAAAATTACTAAATTTTAATTAATAACAACTTTTTTATTCAAAATAATTAATAGTGATAAATTATGAATTTGTGTGGTTTTAAAGTATATTTAGAATATATTTTTACCATGTAATACAATGTTGTTCATTGGACATAATTTCACAATTAAACCGGACATAAACAAGTATCAATCTTTTGATAGTTACTATATCTTAAAAACGCGCTTTTTGTTTGGACAGCGAGAATTAATTTTAAATTAATTTCTGCCACTTATGTGTTTTGAATTTGGAAAAATGGATTCCATATTTGGAATCAGGATGTCTAAATTATATAAATAGTTAACTTTTATTTTTATACATTTTGAATAATTACTTCGGTAAATATTTTATTTACCATGGTTAAAGGGTAAATCCCGTAAATAAGGGTTAAAAAATAATATTATAATAATACTAAATTACCTTAAAACGTGTCCTAACCTAATTGGTGGATACATGTCCGACCATGGACATCTTTGGGTCGAATTTGGGACCCCATGGAGCCACTTGTAGGTGATAGGGACACATTATTTTAATTATGTTAAAATAAATACAAAAATGACATAAGCATATACCTTTTAGAAAAAAATTACATAGGGTTATATATGTTGGATTTTAGACTATAAATATTCATTAGGAATATAAAAAGTTTTTCTACATAATTTTATTTTATTTATAATTTTTTATACATTATATAATTTTATTTATATATGACACATTGGTGATGCATTAATTACCTAAATAATAAAAAATTAGAAGAATTGATATTATAAATACCCCAATAAATGTAATTTGAGAGTTTCTATAAATAAAAATAATTTTCTAGGATAATAAGAAATGTTAGGATTGATTTATTTATCTTTTTTCGAAGTAATAATTCTATTTTAAGTTTTACAGAAATCATTTATTGAATAGTGTCAAAAGTGACATAAAAGAGTTTTTAAAAGAAATATTAGATTATTAATTGATATTAAATTCTTAAAAATATAAGGATCGTCCAATAGACCTATATCATGATAGGTGTATCATTAATGGACCACTTTGGGGTCTCTAGGATGTATATAGTATATTTATTAACCATATAATATAAAAATACAAAGAGACATTGTAAAAGTGAAACTAATTAACTAAGATTTAATACTTAAAGATAAGGTTAATATAGTAACCTAAATCTGTATAAATTTTATTTTTTGAGTTTTTTAGACTTATCCCCACCTTAAAATTTAAATAATCTACTTTGGAGCCATTAGAAACCAAATATGAATTTATTATAAAATAATATTTCTAGCTTTTCCAAAGGTGCCCCTCACCCCTCTTATAAAAGGGCACTCCCACTTATCATTAATTCACACCTTCAAAGCCTTTTGGTTCGGCCAAACCCTGCCCAAATTCTCTCCAAACGTCCCTCACATAATCTTAGAGGGCTTCCTTTAGTCATAAAGCCAACCTAATGAGCCCTTTTGATCAAATCAAAAGGAAGAACCCGAAGAAGAGATAATGATTTCACCACACTTTTTCAAAGTTCCTTCCTTCTTCCACTTCTTATTTCCTTGTTATTCCCATTCTAAAATAATAACTACATTAACTTTTATATACTGTGATGTTATTATAATTATGGAACAAACAAATTCATTATTCTATCCATCCCTTGAATGACATGTCACCATACGTGCGTACGTACGGCCTACCGTCTCCATGTTGTGGTGTATTTGTTATTCAATATACTATTATTTAAATGGGTATAATAATGATGTATAATTCATGTAAATAATAAATATAACATGATAATGATTCTGTCTATATGATATATCATCCAATTATATATTATTTTAATATCAAAAGAATGATATTGTCGCTCGTGCGTACGTACGGATTACCGTCTCCACGAACGCAATGAGATTCATTCCCCATCGTATCCATCCAAGACTAAATTTTAATTGGATGATTAAAAATAATATTTAAGGACTTAATATCATTCTGGATATGAGAATTATACAACCTATCTATAAAAAAACACGGCATATATTAAAGAAAATGATTAAGTTAACACCCGAAATGACAATAATATTAAGATATTATTAACAAAGAAATGTTAAAAGATCATATATGATATCATATTAATGTATATGATTCTTGTATAATTTAATAACAATTATTTCACCATTATAAAGGAGTTTATCCAACCCCCAACTATGGAAAAGTACAAGGTAAGGGTTTATTTCTCAATCTCTTCATTATCCGAGGTTGTTTATACGTAATTATCTACTTGGACCTCCTTATCATCCACATCCATATTTCTTAAAAATGTATTTCATAACATTCTTAATATTTTATAGAATATGGGTTAAATTAATTTATACCCTTTTTTTAATTTTTATAAAAAGTTTATAAAGGAATCTTTCTGTCATTTTCCAAACAAGGTGTTTTTTAACCTTTTCGGTGGAATTAAGGTAAGAATGGTTTTTTTAACTTATATGGCGGGTGCGGCTATTTTTCTCCATTATAAAATCTTCGAAGCTTCCCTTACAAGATTACAAGAAAATTTTCAAATTAAATGTTTTATTTTATAATTATGTGTCCTTTAAATGATTTCAAAAAAAGGTATATTTCTATCAAATAGTTTTGATTTCATCAATGTCAACATCCTTTGATGGATTTTAAGCTTATTTGAAGTTAATTTATTATGATACAAAACTTCCATATTGTATTGAAGGTTTTTTTATTTTTTGACTGTGGATGTGTTATTTTTATACCATTCATGGTTTATGGAGAAAGTATTGACATTTCGTATGCTATTTTTAATACGAATGTTTATGTTATGTTTAAACATGTTCATATGAGGAATGCATTGGACTTAATATGTGACGGGTGGAGCCCGATATATCTTCTCGATGCATCGATGGGTCTCATGAGAAAAACTAGTTTCTTGGAACAAGGCTTTTACAAAATCTTATTTCTAGTATTGGCATGAGGCCTGGGCTATGTGGTTATGATAGTCTGCCATTATGCATTCCATCATTATGAAAGTGGTTATTGATATTGCATGTGATTTTTTGATTAGTAGAATATCCATGTGAATAAGTAAATGTCATTATTTCATTTTATTTATGTCATTTAATGTTTATGTTCAAGTTTAAAATGATTTTTTTTAGTTATACTTTTCCTTAAATGTTTATTCTTATTTATGAATGTTTCCACTATATTTTTATCCTTACTGGGCATTTGAGCTCACTCCTTTCTATGTTTTATTTTTCCCAGGATGTGAAAAAGTATTTTATGAATGACCTGCAAGGATAGTATAAGGGGATAAGAGTGTGGACTATAGAGACAATATTGTTGTATTTTTCATTTTATAATGTAATGTAAACTTTATGAATGTATATAGTTATTCCAAGGCTACTAAACTAATCGGTCTTTAGAGACTTGATCTTTCTTGTGATCATGCCAATGTTATGTAATAATTCACCAAATCTGGGTAACTAGGGTCAGGGTGTTACATAAAATGGTTTTAAAAAACACATCCTCAATGAAACCGAACATAATCCATCCATAGAAAAAATACGGATTAAATCATTATGACATATCCTAAATGGAAAAAAAGAAATCTAATGGTTTTATGTCATTATTTAATATAAATACTACAAAACTATCCTTACAAAAATTCTTGATCAAAATATCCTTTAAATTTTGATATTGAAAAAGCATTTGTAAAACTATTTACTTTGAAAATAACTTTTTAAAAACTATAAATTCCATGAATATTAAGAAAAACAATTCTTTAAAAATACATTTATAAACATTAAAAAAAATTAAAATAAATTATGATCATGAAGGATTTTACTTATATTAATTACATATAATTTAAAAATATCATTCATTTTTTCAATATAATATGATTACAAATATTCATTCTTTAGAAAATGATAAGACGATTCCTTTCACATTTTCAATAAAAGATAAATGTGATTTTTTTTAAATGACATAACATTCCATTCAATATTTCTAAAATTAAAATTGGTTAAATATACATTTAAAAAATAATTTCAAAAAGGTTAAAAAATTGAAGTTCTTTATAAAACATATTTTTGTCGTAAAACTGATTTCTGATGGAAGAGAAAAATTTGGTATGTTTTTCAAAATTACATTTTTTGAATTAATTAATGATCCAAAGAGTTTAAAATTGTTAATATTATTTAAAAATATCATGAATAAAAAAATGATAATATTAATTTTTTTTTATTATGAAGTGGTAAAATAATTTCCTTCAACTTAAATTCTATCAATAAACAACCTCTATTAGAATGAGATTGTGAAATAAACATTTTTAGTGATCATATTGTCGAAGTGTTAATTCATCAATGAATCGATTATGTGTATCAACTATAAATCAACATAATAAGTGAAAATAAAAAATAATTTAATAATTATTAATTATATACATAATCATAGTATGAAATAATAAATGATGTATAAGTTCAACCCAATGAACAAAGATTGTGTTAATAAATCCCTTACAGCATGATTTTTTTCGATAGGACATTGTAAAAAATTGTTATAGTAGTTATAAATAGGTGATTAACTATAAAAAGAACCATATTACTATTTATAATAACATTTGAGATCCATTTATTACATCTTATCTCCAATTTTTAATATTCTTTCAATAATTTAATTGTTCCGAGTGTTAATTGATTTGTTTTCTTATGAATGTTTTATCATTAACGATCAGATTATTTCACACATTACATAATGTCATCATATACATAATAATAATCATAAAATAAATATAGAATTTTTAAATCAAAATTACTTCTAAATCTAATCATGATATATTGTTATGAATAATGAAGTACATTACGATCAATGGGATAGTATATCGTACATACGCATTATTAACATTTCAATTTTCCAATGATCATTATAGAAATAAATAAAGTAATATCTTATATTTATATAAATAAATAATATCATATATAAATTATTATATAACCATATATGTCTTCTATATGGTTTGGTAATGAAAAAGGAGTCACATCACTTGGTGAAGGCGGTAGTCTATACATACACGAATGTTGTTATCATTTATAAGTGAGTAAAATGGTTAGAAATGAAATGATATATTACATTTACCGAATGATAAATATTCCATTAATATCATTATTATGTCATGCCTATTTTTTATAATTATTGTATTTATATTTATCACATTCCATGTGAAGTGTTAGTGAATGATGAATCACATCGCTTCTCCAGATGGTAGTCTGCCGTACAAACGAGCAACATTATCATATCTCCTATGGAATGAAAGGAAAAATGAAATAATGACTCTATAGTTATTAATATGTTATAAATATAATATATATAATATATATAATTCATCATACCTTAATTTAAAATTTGGTAATGGAAGAATGAATGATGGATCGTGAGGTGGTACTCCGTCATACACATGAATGATGATTTCAGAACCCATTCGATGGAAATAAAGATGGTTGTAGGTCATTAATTTATTTTAATAAATTAATTTTTTATGTAATATACTAATTTATATATATATTCATGGTTTAATAATAATTAAAATATGTGGGTAAATAAATTAAATAAATAATGTCATTGAAAAAACATTATATTATTGTCGAGTATCCTCTATAGATTACCAGTAAAGCCTTCCTAGGATTGATTATTTACAATAATAAGGATTATAGGATGTGAGGTTGGAGTGATTTTTGGAAGGTAATTGGTAAGGTATTTTCCTAACTAATTAGTTGTGATGGTGTTATGTTGAGAGGAGTGGGGGTGGCCATTTATATGTGAGATGAGTGACACACTTGTAATTTTTTTGGAAATGATTTAATCCCACCCATGTTTTTTTATCATTTCAAAATATTCCAATGTAAAATATTATCAAACCCAGAAGAATTTATATCAATATATTTCTATCTAATTTATGTTTAAATAAAAATTAGTTCATTTTTTCAGATATTGTTTTAGTTTAACCCTTAGTAAATCCTCTTTGACCACAACTATAATAGATAATTTTACTATTTTCGCTATTAAATATGGTAAAAAATTATGTTAAAATGATTATATTTTTTAAATTATTCTATTTACATATATATAAACCATTTTTAATAATTCCATTAATATATTTGGAAAATTCAATTTTAAAATTATTCATGCAGAAATGATAATAATGTAGCATTTTAAAGGGACAATGTTCAGAAGATTACAAATTCATTACATCAATTTTCAATATGAAAATGATTAAATATGCATAGATTAGATTAACTGAAATATAATTAAACTAATTTTTTTTAATACCAATTAAAAATATAATTTAACTATACAAATAATTTAAACCAAAAGGTAGTTACCAAATAAAATTCTATATTTTTCAAAAAAAATTGAAAAATAAAATATTTCAAAAAAAACACAAAAACATAACCCTCAGTAAATTATGATATGATTACATAAAAAATGAATATTATTTTTTGAAATAATTTTTTTTCAAACTGAATCAATTAATTAAATTATGGGTGAAAAGAACGATTAAACCATATTTTAGGAATATATTGTTTTTGCTAAAATATGTCTTCTTATTTTAAATGGTTCTACTTTTATTTCTAATCAATAAATACCATATTTTTTATAATTTAGTTATCAATATTCGTAACTAGGATTCCAATGTATAGGTGGTAACTATTAAGTCAAAATAATAATAATAATATTTCACATTTATTTAAACTCAATATTGTGTGTAACACTTGCTAAACTATGTTCTGATTGAAAGAAAAACTAATATTAGTGTTGTTTGTAATGATATCAATTGATATGTTTGATGTAATTTATAAATAATTATATTATAATGTATGAGGTTGTTATATTTTCTTCTATGGTTTGTGTTTTCTACCACATACAGTATCAAATACAATGTACTTAAATTAAAATCATAGGTTTTCCCACATGTCCCTGAAAATTTTGGGCTCCACTTATAATGTTCACATCCCACAAGATAACATGTAATTAACATTGAACAAAGTAGAAGGTTTTTGTATTCAGTTTCAAAATACAGATGATAATATTGATAACATATTTTTTCCCTTGGGATATAGGTTGGTAAACGAAGACATATTCATATATTACTACTACTTGTTACTCTACTAAAAATTTACTATAGTTTTGCTGCTCCCAGAATGACCAAAATATACCAATACTGATGGAACCCTAAGGCTGTGGATCCTAGCTCAATCACCGATCATGATTATGGTATCATGTCACCTACATCATAATGTAGTTGTTGTTGTGACAATATGACTTTTTCTTTTGATGTTATACTTTTAATGGAATTGGATCATTTTTCCACATGTGAAATTATGAGTGCTCAATATTCTTGATGAATCCACAAGATAGTGAAATATTTTTATTGATTATCTTATTATTCTTATAAATTAATTTTTATGTTTTAGTCTATAAATGATAAATTTTAATGTGGAAATCATTCCACAACCTGAAACCATACAATTTCATATTTTCTAGAATAAGATATACTCAAAAGGATGCCCCTATCAAATCAAAAACAACCAATGTTTCTGGTTGATACATTTTTACTATCCATGTTCAATGCTCTTAAAAATACTCATGTTCCTTGAATCCACATCTTGAAAAGGTCACATTTGATCTAGATTATCCATCTATGAATGTTATGAAAATACATTCAAATTTGGTAATGATTGAGATTTCACCTATGAAATAACAAAGCAGTGTGTAATTGGAATGTGGAGGTATTTTGAATTCTATTTTTGAATTTCCCAGCTTCACTTCACACACCTTTTACTTGTAGAATCATTTATTGAAACTAAAATAAAAAAGATAAAAGTGGTTAACATACCATAGATTTTGAGAATGCCTGGTTTACCACTCACACAACATCATGAAATAATCTATACTTGAACTCAACCATGTATTTTATACTAGAAAAAGGGATAATGATCATTAATAGGAACAAATTTGGTGGTGGGGTCACATCATATTTTTAGGATTTGAACCATTAATCTTTACAAAACATCATGTAACTCCTAGTTACTACCCATAATCCTATAAATTCCATTGAGATGGTTTTTATCATTCTGATCAATGCTGGTTCCTAGGGAATAAATTCATTCATGACAATAAATATGAAAGAATAAAAAAGGGTAAAACATATTCTAAATTTAGAAAAAAATAAACAAATACCATATATGATCTTTTTAATAATCATAAATAATTTATAGATGAATATTGTTTTAAAATTTTGATCTCTTAGTTACAACACTATCACTACTAGTAGAGTACACAATCAGATTCTACCCTTGAAATTTTCAATGGTAGTGTAAGCGCCCACTCTGTTCCCCTACCTCCTTTCATCGCATGATCACCAACCCATATAACTATTTGATCGGAAACCACAAATTACAATGGTGGAAGATTCCACCACACCCATACTTGGATAATAAACCTCATCATGATACATGATTTCCATCCTTCTTTTATACAGATCTCTTAATCATCACACAATGTCATGTTTTCTGCTCTACATATTTTGATATGTTTTTCACCACATAATGTTGGTGGTATAGGGGAATAATTAGAATCTAGGGTTATTAAAAATCATCACACATACTAATTATCATTTTACAATCCTCCATAAAAAATGTTATATGGGTTTTCCATCTGTTTATAATAATTACACAATATCCACCTAGTCACCTATATCAAGGTAGAAGATATATTATAATTTTTTATAAATACCATTTTCCCTTCACGGATCAAATAGAGGAAGATAAAGAGATATAATGGGAAAATATTACTCTTAATCAATCATTTTATCCTTCCCATGATAGAAATATGTCACATTAGAGAATACAAAAATGATTCAATCTAAATGGTTGGATGAAATCTATGTTACTTTTTGGGTACCATGTAGATATCATGAAATAAATGATTTATCACACAACACATGGTTTCAATTTATACCTCAACAAATCTACCATCTCACATGTTTTCTTCTATCCAAGTAATTTTTATCATTCCATGACACTAGGAAAATTATACATGTACTTTGGAAACACTACATGTCTGTGGAGAATGGATATAAAGACCCGGAAATTCCATGATTTTTTTTTCTTAAATTCATTGGAATTTTATGAGTCTGTAGTTTCATACGGCGCGTGATTTTGAGGCCTGATGTGCCTGGAATGATCCTTCAAATTTTTGTTGAGCATAAATTAACACGTGCATGTAGTTTTCCTGAAAAAGTGGAATAAATATTAAACAGTTACTTGGATCAGAAATCTAAGGCCATCATTGCTTTCAGGATGGCGGGTTTACCCTAGGTGTGACTTATGTTTAGTGGGTGCGGGCCCCCTGTGAGAAAACCTAAAAATGGCATAAGAGTTAATAAAATAATTAAATAAAGTTATCTTATTTTTCAAATGCTTATAACTCACAAATTCTAGCTCAAATTAAAAATCTGAGACCACAGCTGAAATCGTGTGGGTAGGCTTTCTTTATGAAGATACTAACATGGGTCGGTGAGGGAAACAATAAAAAGTTAGTTTTTGGCCGCAAATAAAATAATTAAGTGAAAATTATTTTATTTTAATATTCATAACTTTTAAAAGGTTACTCATATTGGAAATATGAGTGTACTGAGGGGTTCGTTGGAGTGTGATTCACCTAGGCAGAGCCTAACCTCAACCAGTGCGGGTCGATGGTGGTTAATATTAATTTTCCAAACTTTTTTGGGTACGTTTAGTAAACGTTTGACCAGTGTTATATATCTTTTGAACTGGTGCTCGGAATTGAAATCTGAGGGCACCGTTGAACTCATAGGGTTGGTTATTTCTTAGTGATACCTTCACCGTAGTTGTGTTCTAAAGATAATGGATGTTAGTTTTTGGGGTTTTTAAATATATTAAATAAAAAGAAGAGTGAAACTTATTTTTATTGTGGCGATTTAACCCTTTAAGTAGAGGTTGAGGGTGGGGGCCACCACTCCCGAACCTCCAATGGAAGGTTATGGTGGTGGGTCCCACCTGATCATAACCTCCCTTAGGAGGATCATTAAGGTGGGGGCCACCAGGGCTTTAAACCCCCCTTTAACCCCCCATTTATGTGGTATGTCAATTTATGTATTGATAAATATTTTCATGATCTGGTTCTTCAAATATGAGCGGAATATGATTATTTGATTGGTGGGTTCATTATATCCCTACAATGTATTTGGTAAATGTTAATGTTTTGTGTGATTAAAGGTTGGAATGGAAGTTATCAAAATCTAATAAGTTGATACACATAATGTCATACCAAGCCCAAAATAGGGCACATGGGTTTTTATCCCAACCCTAATGTAGGTTCATAAGTTGTTAGCCCAATAAAATCATGTTAACAATGTATTTGTGTGTATCTATGGCGTAATACTTTTATGATTATGGATATTACACACATTATAAAAATATTATTTGATAATATCTTATTCCAATTTCATTCTCTCATGGATCATATTCATTGATTAATTTATGATTCATGTCTTATAAACTTTTTGATTTGTTCTATGTCTCATGAGTATTATTTATGAATGTTTGGATATGATTTTCAAATATTATTATCTTGTTATCATACCATTATACTCAGGTTATGATTAAAAATGGTCATCAATTGGAATCTCTATTGATTATCAATACTGATACTATGAGTTACCATTTGTGATGTTTCATTTTTCCTTGTTTATAAAGAAATATTTTTTATGCTATTCCCAAGAGGGTTCAAGTATTACATATATTTATTGAAGATGATGGAAATATTTTATGTACTAGTTTCTTATGTATCCATGTTTATGAATACACTGAAACATTATGGTTATGGTTTGGATCATAATTATATGTAATGAATATTCCCTTAATCAAATCTAATATTTATATATATAATATTTTTGTTTCTATAGTAGGTATCATAGAAATGTTGGTTATTTTGTAAACTAAATGTGAAAACCCGAGTGAGAACCCTTATGATATGCCAATGTATAGGATAATATCCTATGCTATGGTAAAGAAATGAGTGTGGTTAGCATATAATATTTACATTTCTAGATACTAGAAATTGGTTTTTGATATAGAAAATATTCACAGGTGGGTAAAAACTCTAAATGGTGTGGATTGGATATTAAGTTGATTATCACCAGTGTATGATAAGTGGGCATATGGATGAAAACATACCTAGACACTCCCATAGGATATAGATGGGTTTATTATTATTTTATTTTTGTTCCATTGTGAATTATTTGAATAGAAAATTACCATGGATGGCCTATGATAGAACAAAGATAATTTAGATTGACATGAATGTGCCAAGATTTCGAAATCCTATAAATTATTTTCATAATTATATGATATTACACTATGATTATTGTTTCTCCAACAATGGTTTTTTAGTCATTGGATAAAAGCAAAATAAAACATGTTAACAATGAATTTAATTTCGAATGTATTTATTTTTCTCCCTAGAAGTTGAATTTTATGTGATATGGAATGAATAATATTGTTGATATTCCTATGAAAATTTCCCAAGCCATGAATCATGTTCAACTTCTAAATGAGAACATGAGGAAACAACATACTATTTAGTACTTCATGAGTATACATCCACCTTCTTTTAGTAGATACATTGATCCAATAATAGCTAAAAAATTGATCAATAACATTGCAAATATATTTTATATTCTCCAGTGATTAGAGTTTGAAAAATATAATTTCTATTTTTTATTGATTGGAAGGTGAAGTGGATCAATGATCGGATCATATAAATAATATTAAGAAATTGGATGAAACTAAATCCCTAGAGTTAGATGAGTTTATAAATTTATTTTTCAGGAACTACTTTTCTAATATTATGAATATCAAAATGGATAATGAATTCCTTAAGATAAAGAATAAGGATAATAAATTTTGTGGTACCTATGAAGAAAATTTTACAAGAAATGTGTTTTATGCTTCTTGTATTATCATTTAACTAGAATTAAGACTGATTGATTCTTCATTTGATTATAAATTATCCTAATAGAATTAGTAAAAAGTGAATTTAGTATCCATAAAGAATCTTTCTAAGTGATATTATGGTAGAAATATAAATTTGAATCACTCATCAATATCATGGATTTATTAATAAAATGAATATTTAAATAAAAGGAAATTATAAAAATAGGAACCATATAGGGAATAATTTTATTCGATGTTTATATTAGAAGTGTGGAATGAAACACAATATTTTTTCTTAAGGTTAAAAATAAATGATTTATGGAATAAAATTATTGTCATACTTCATTTAAATTCTAATTTAATGGAAAAAAGTTAACAAATGATGTTAATAGTGATAAATCTTTATAGAATACTCCATCAACAATCTAGTGTTTCATGTGAATGGAGTATGAGTATTATTATAACTAGTGTACTATTATATGGATGAATTAAATTGATTTATATAAGAATCCTCATAATCCCATATATTAAGGAAAATATCATGAAATCACTATTAAAAAGGTGGGTTATGGTAATGATAAGTTGAAAGGTATACATAATATCCACTCCTAGAAATCAAATATATTATTTTATTTCATATCAACCCACTGATTTATAATTAATAATTTTCTAATTGTGTCACATTACCACCTTAATGTTTACATGTTGAATTATAATTATAAATAACTGATATATCTTTGATCACATCTTATGTATATGATTCTACTTTGAAAGAAGTTTTTATGAATTTAATTACTATGAATCATGTTTTCTCCATCCTGTTGAATTTGATGTATTTTTTGGAGTGGATTGGATTTCTATATGTAATTATCAATATCAGTTATTGAGGAATGAATGTTATATTTTATATTCTAAACCAGATTGCGATTTTCTATCAGTGTGAGTACAAATATGACATTCAAATGGAAATTGCATCAATTTATTAAGTATTTATTCTTATTATAATATTGTATTTTACTCATATTGTTAGGGGGAAACGAAATATCGAATATATTCCTATTTTACAATAGATTTTTGATGTTTTTCTTGAAGTCTTTCATATTTTCATTCTATTATAATGTTGTTTTTTTCAATAGAACACATACTTGATGCCCCAAAAATTTCATAAAATCTATATAAAATATCCCAGATTATTTTATATTAAATAAAGTAGAAATTCCTATATAATCTGGAAAAGGGATTTATTCTGTAATTCCCCGACCCCAGTTACCCAGAGTCGGTGCGTTATTACATAACATTGGCATGATCACAAGAAAGATCAAATCTTGAAAGACTGATTAGTTTAGTATCCTTGGAAACACTAGATACATTCATAAAGTTTTACATTACATAAAAAAACATCTTATCTTCATATTCCCTCATACTATCCCTGCAGGTCATTCATAAATTACTTCTTCATAATCCTGGGAAAAATAAAAAAAAAATGAAAGGGGTGAGCTCAGATGCTCAGTAAGGATAAAATTATAGCAGAAGCTTTCATAGATAAGCATAAACACTTAAGGCAATTAATAACTAAAACAAAAGACTTTTAAACTTGAACTTCAGCATAAAATGGAAAAGATAAAATAAAATAATGCCATTTACTTATTCACATGGATATTCTACTAGTCGAATGATCTCATGAAATATCAATAACCACTTTCATAATGATGGAATGCATAATTCCAGACTATCATAACCACATATCCAAGGCCTCGTGCCAAGACTACAAATAAGATTTTTCCAAGGCCTTATGCCAAGACACTAGTTTGTATCATGAGACCTACCGATGCATCGAGGAGCTATAGCGGGCTCCACCCGTCACTTATTAAGTCCAATGCATTCCTCATATGAACAGGTTTAAACATAACATAAACATCTTATTAAAACTAGCATACAAAATGTCAATACTTTAACCACAAACCATGAATGGTATAAAAATAGCACATCCATAGTCAAACATAACTAAATTGATACAATATAGAAGATTGTATTGTATCACATTAACCTCAATCAAGAATAATGAAGGATGTTGACATAGATGAAAATAATCATCAAAACTTATTTGAGATAAATATCCCCCTTTTTCTTGAAATCATTTAAAAGTCACACTATTTGTCAAGAAGCCATTTGAAAATAGATTTTTGAATCAAAGTGTCCCATACCACTTTGAAACTTTTAAAAGGAGTTTTAATTTTAAAACTTTAATGTCCATATAAATAAATCCTTAAAACCATTTCTTTAAAACATGGACATTAATGAGAAAGATTTAGAAGAATAGGTCTTTAAAACATTTAAAAATGGTATTTTAGTTAGAGTTTCTATCCAAAAGAGAGACACTTGAATAAAAATAATTGAGGAAATAAAAACATTTTGATATCATGAGAATAAAGGAATTCATGATATACTATGTCAAAGTACATTATATACACCACAAAAAAGTGATTTGGTGTATAACAACAAAGAAGTCTCAACGGAATGTACATTGAGATGAAATCTCTCATAAAGGCTGTATCCTTAGGTTAAGGATAAATCAATGACATAGTTATGTGTGAAAAATATAAATACACTAAATATGATTGGATATTTAGTGTAAAACAATCAATGGACATTCACACATAATCTTGTAAAAACACCAATGAATTGGATGTTTAACTCAACAAATGGAGAGTGAGTTAAAATTACTCTTATCAAATTCATATCGATGACTTGAGAAATTATAAATGGAGTGATTATGTGTATCAACAGTATATCCACAGGAAGGGGAGTGAAAATTATGACATAATCAAATGAATATTGATTCCACAAATAATCTTGGAGTAATATAATCAATGAAGTTTGTGTAAAGCCAAATGAGTTGAAATTGAAATTTCAAATTCCCTTATCGATTAGGTAACTTACGAAACATACTACCATGAAATAAGGATCTTAAATTGATGATGTAAATTCCCATTAATTAAAGTATAATACACAATGAATACAATCATGGGCAGTACACACACCACATGTAATAAATAAGTGGTGAACAATGGAATTCTCACGGAATTAAGAGTGAGATAAGAAACCCCTTACCTTGTACTTTTCCTTGGTTAGGGGTAGGTTAACCTCCTGTACAATGTTGAAATAATTGTTATTAAATTATTCATGAATAATATACATTAATATGATATCATATAAGATCTTTTAAAATTTCTTTGTTAATAATATCTTAGAATTATCGTCGTTTCGTGTGTTAACTTACTCGTTTTCTTTTATGTGTTTTGTTACGTAAGAAATGTTTTTAATGGATAGGTTGTATCTTATTCATATACAAAATGTTATAAAGTTCTCAAACATTATTTTTAAATCATCAAATGCTAATTATACTTGAATGGATATGATGGAGAATTAATCTCATCGTGTTCGTGGAGACGGTAGTCCGTACGTACGCACGAGCGACAATATCATTCTTTTGATTTTAAAATAATATATAATTGGATGGTATATCATATATGAAGAATCATTATCATGTTATATTTATTATTTAAATTAGTTACACATCATCATTATACCCACCCAAATAATAATATATTGAATAACAATTACACCACGACGTGGAGACGGTAAGCTGTACGTACGCACGTATGGTGACATGTTATTCAAAGGGTAGATAGAATACTTAATATGGTTTTACCATATTTATAATAACATCACAGTATATATAAGATATTGGATTTATTATTTTATAATGGTAATAACAAAGAAAGAAGAAGTGGAAGAAGAAAGGAACTTGAAAAGGGGTGGTGAAAACATTACCTCTTCTTCGGGTTCTTCCTTTTGATTTGATCCAAGGTCTCCTTAGGTTGGCTTTCTGATCAAACTAAGGCCTCTAGGTTGTAGTGAGGGAAGTTGAGAGAGTCTTTGGGCAGGGTTTTTTCGATCCAAAAGGCTTTGATGGTGTGAAGAAATGATGAGGAGTTACCTTTTATAAGAGTGGTGAGGGGGACCTTTGGAAAAGCTAGAAATAATAATTTATAATAAATTCATATTCGGTTCCTAATGGCTCCAAAGTTGATTATTCAAAGGTTAAGTTGGGTAGAGGTCGAAAACAATTCAACCAATAGAATTTTGACAGGTTTGGGTTACTATAGTAACCATATCTTTTAGTTTTAACTCTTAGTTAATTAGTTTGACATTTACCATGTCACTTTGTATTTTTATATTATATAGTTAATTAACTTACTACATACATCCAAGAGACCCCCAAGTGGTCCATTAATGATACCCCTATCATGATATAAGTCTCTTGGCCGAACCTTAGATTTTTAATAATTTAATATCAATTAATAATATAATATTTGTTTTAAAAACTCTTTTATGTTAATTTTGACACTATTCAATAGTTGATTTTTGTGAAACTCATAACAGAATTATTACTTCGAAAAAAGTCAATTAAATCAATCCTAATATGTCATATTATCCTATAAAATTAGTTTAATTCATTAAAAGTCTCAAATTATATTTATTTGGGTATTTATAATATCAATTATTCTAATTTTTCAATATTATGGTAATTACTGCATCATCATTGTGTCATAAATAAATTAAATTATTTAATGTCTAAAAATTATAAATAAAATATCATTATGTAGGAAATATTATTATCGTTCTAATGAATATTTAAAATCGAATTTATCTTATGTATAAACCAATATTAAAAATGTTTTAGTAAATAAACTTTGATTTTAACTCTTTTAACTCTTCTTTGAATTAAATAATAATAAATGTCCTAATCTAATCCAAGTGGACCCAAATGATAATATTTTATTCCTAAGGTTGTTTTTGGTCGAGATAAACTTGTCCAATATAATTAGTACATGTGTTAGGGTAATATTAATATCATTTTTACCCTTAATTACCCTATTTACTTTTAACCGTGGTAAATAAAAGTAAAAAGTTACTATTCACCAAAAATTATTTTCATCTCATTGAACCACATTTTACTTCTTAATATTAACCGTGTCTCTCGGATTTTCGAAATTCCATTCACATAAGCGGTAAAATTATGTTTTATGAAAAATTCAGTTTTTTAACTACCACTTAGTAGTTTCACTATTCATCAAAAACTGATGTTTTTCAGAACAATGCCAAAATTTCACCCTAAGCTATAATTGATATTCTGAATTCAAAAATGATGTCTATTTTACAAAATTACAAGCATATGATTTGAATTAATTAATTTTATAATTAATTCTCGCTGTCACAACAAATAGCGTGTTTTTAAGAAACAATATATATCAAAAGATTGACAATTATTTAGGTCCAATTTCAAAGTGAAATTAATTATAATGAACACCATTGGATAAAATGGTAAAAATATATTCTAATTATACTTTAAATCCACTCAATAAAATAATTTATCACTATAAATTATTTTGATTAAAAAAGTTGTTTTTAAGTATTTTTCACTATTAATAAAAATTGGAAGTTCTCAGAAAAATACCAAAAATTCATCTTAGGATAATTTCGATATTCAGAAACCAAAAATGAAGTCCATTTTGAAATATAAAATATATATAATTTCAAAAATTTGGTATTACTATTCATAACGGCTAGTTTGATTGGTTGTGGTGTCTTAGAACTCGATGTTGCGTACAATACATGCTATCACATTATTCAAAGAGAAGTGTACCATAGAAGCTTGTGGTGTTACATTCTCCCCTCCTTCAATAAATTGCATCCTCGGAGTTTTTAAAATTGTGCTTGGGAATATAATGGAATGTCCCACATCGGAAAAAGAGTAAATAAATATATCACTTTAAAAGAAAGAAAGAGAGGTATAAAGTTCAACCAAGATAACCCATACTCAGATTCCATGTAGGAAAACATGGATATTGATGATAAACTAAGTGTCAAGTTCTGATGGAGAGGGATAGAAATCATGATCAGGAGAAGTTTAACAATAATAAAACCACAAACTTGTGTTGGGACAAACGGCCATTAGTCTCATAGTAGGAAAGTAAACGGACAACATTTTTTTAAGTTACATTACATAAGGATGAGTAATTAATTTATGATATTGACTAAGAATATAAAGATATATACTTACATTTTAAGTAGAGTTTCATTCTTTAATAAATTTCCACCACTAACTCATTTTTTTTAAACGAAGAGTATTCAAGAAGACTTGGTCACACTGGAAGATCTAGAATAAACTTCTATAGAATCACATGATCCATGCAGGATGAACTATATATTTACATTGTCTTTAGAGATTAATCAAAACCAAAATGGTTAGTACAAGATCTAATGATCCCCCAAAAGGATATTCCTTGAGAGAAATAAACACAAATCTTAATTTCCAAAATTAAACCAACAATACCCCAAATTTAAATAAATACCATTCAATAATCAATTGTCCTTAAAATCCTTCAATATAGTCAAAACTAATATTGAAAACCAAAACTTATTAAGAATGTAGTCTTCCACGTTAAATTATATCTCCAAATGACATTAATTACTCTAAAAGTCACATAATTAAAAGTAATTAACCTAATCATTTCCATAAATAACCCAAATCATTATAAATCCACAATAAAAACATAGATAAAAATCCACCATTACTCCTCAAATGAAATCCCATACTATTCTATTTTCCTTGGGCATATAGTGTTCACACCAAAGCGAACAACTTCCAAAATAACATTTATCACTTAATCACCAAATCATTTTCCTATACTAAGTGTATTCATTTGATAAGTCATAAGATCCCAAATCAAATTATATTTGATCAATAAAATAATTTAACTAAAAATAACAGTCACACTAACCAGGGACTTCACGTACTCCAGTGGTAGGCGATAAATCAAAATCGCACTTTGGTTGTGGGTTCGATTCCCACATCTTTGTCCGACACGACGGGTTGTCACACAGTCTACGTGCTGTCCTTTTTCAAAAACTATATTTTATAATATTACCAAAATGAAATAAATTCTTCAAAATAACCATAACATAATTTAACCACAAATCTTATCTCAAACCTTTCATTTTCATCCCAATTTATGATAACTTATAATTTCCTCAAACCCAACGATCATATAAAACCAAATGATTATTTATGACTATATCCATATGAGAAGAGATAATTCTTCCTCAAATATCATTCTCACATGGAAACTGCGGGGTTACAAATACAAGAGAAAATTATTCCAAAGTAAACCCATCAACAAGGAGCACTAATACTTTTTAAACATTTCTCCAACCATTTATTTCCACATAGCTTCTTCTTTGACCAAGAAAATATCCTATAGAATAGGGTATTCACTCGAGTAATGTCCAGGTCCCCTACATTTATGGAAAATGACTGTAAATGGACTCTTGGGACCATTTTTATCTTCTTCAATATTACTCTTCATTTTTCTTCAGCAATTCTTCACTTTATGTCCTTCCTCCCCACATGTAAAGCATTTCTTTGTCCCATTGAAACACTTTCCTGGTTGTCTCCTTCCACATTTCCTGCACGATGGAAATTGAGGACTCCATTCTCCATGGTATCCACTATTGGAGCTGTTATCATTCATGACCTTTTTCTTCTTTTTTGAGTCCGAGATTTGGTTAATATATATATTGTTGATCATATTTTTGGAAAATTGATTTGGAATAAAGACGATATCTTTCACGCCTATCAACATTACATTTTTTTCTCATTTCCACCACCGTTCCCACCTTGTACATCATTCTCAAAGTCACTATGACTTCCTTGGAATCCATCCATTGACTAAAACCAAAAATCATTATGTGAATAACAGTAGTCATAAAATCATTTAGAGAATAACATGTCACCATATTCTCAATTTTAAACACATTAGGATTAACCAAGGTCATTAACTCTCATCTCATATATATAATAATTCAAATCGGTTTGTAAAAAAAATGTAAATTATCCTAAGAATATCCCCTGGGTGTGTCGTAACCAAGAGTGCAGCAAGGCCCGTTGTCGTGCACCAGTTCCCGTTCGAGTCTAGCTAAAAGCGGTGTTTTCCGGTTTTACCCCTAGGTACATCTGTGCCAGAGCCACCTCTACCTCCTCGTATCCATACAGGGATGTATTGCTCAGAAAACTCACAAAATTTCTAAAATACCAAAATTCTAGGAAGTTATTCTATATTAATCCTCAAAGTTCATTATATGTCTACGTGCTCTAATCAGAGTTTATCTAAATCTAGCTTCTATGGTTTGTATTAAACTTACTCTGATACAAACTGTAACGCCCCGACCCCAATTACCCAGAGTCGATGCATTATTATATAACATTGGCATGATAACAAGAAAGATCAAGTCTCGAAATACCGATTAATTTAGTAGCCTTGGAAACACTAGATATATTCAAAATGTTTTACATTAAATAAAAAAAAATATTGTCTTCACATCCCCTCATACTATCCCTGCAGGTCATTCATAAATTAATTCTTCATAATCTTAGGAAAAATAAAAAAAATTGAAAGGGGTGAGCTCAGATGCTCAGTAAGGATAACATTATAGCAGAATCTTTCATAGATAAGCATAAACACTTAAGGCAATTTATAACTAAATCAAAAGCCTTTTAAACTTGAACATCAGCATAAAATGGCAAAGATAAAATGAAATAATGCCATTTACTTATTCACATGGATATTCTACTAGTCGAATGATCTCATGCAATATCAATAACCACTTTCATAATGATGGAATGCATAATTCCAGACTATCATAACCACATAGCCAAGGGCTCGTGCCAAGACTACAAATAAGATTTTGCCAATGCCTTGTGCCAAGACACTAGTTTCTCTCATGAGACCTACTGATGCATCGAGTATCTATAGCGGGCTCCACCCTTCACTTATTAAGACCAATTCATTCCTCATATGAACAGGTTTAAACATAACATAAACATTCGTATTAAAACTAGCATACGAAATGTCAATACTTTAACCACAAACCATGAATGGTATAAAAATAGCACATCCATAGTCAAAAATAACTCATTTGATACAATATAGAAGATTGTATTGTATCACATTAACCTCAATCAAGAATAATAAAGGATGTTGACATAGATGAAAATAATCATCAAAACTTATTTGAGAGAAATATCCCCCTTTTTCTTGAAATCATTTAAAAGTCACACTATTTGTCCAGAAGCCATTTAAAAATAGATTTTTGAATCAAAGTGTCCCATAACACTTTGAAACTTTTAAAAGGATTTTTAATTTTAAAACTTTAATATCCATATAAATAAATCCTTAAAACCATTTTTTTAAAACATTGACATTATTGAGAAAGATTTAGAAGAATAAGTCTTTAAAACATTTAAAAATGGTATTTTAGTTAGAGTTTCTAACCAAAATAAAGACACTTGAATAAAAATAATTGGGGAAATAAAAACATTTTGATATCATGAGAATAAAGGAATTCATGATATGCTATGTCAAAGTACATTATATACACCACATAAAAGGGATTTGGTGTATAACAACAAATAAATCTCAATGGAATGTAAATTGAGATGAAATCTCTCATAAAGGCCATATCCTTAGGTTAAGGATAAATCAATGACATAGTTATGTGTGAAAAATATAAATACACTAAATATGATTGGATATTTATTGTAAAACAATCAATTGACATTCACACATAATCTTGTAAAAACACCAATAAATTGGATGTTTAACTCAACAAATGGAGAGTGAGTTAAAATTACTCTTATCAAATTCATATTGATGACTTGAGAAATTATCAATGGAGTGATTATGTGTATTAATAGTATATCCATAGGAATGGGAGTGTAAATTATGACATAATCAAATGAATAGTGATTCCACACATAATCTTGGAGTAATATAATCAATGAAGTTTGCGTAATGCCAAATGAGTGGAAATTGAAATTTCAAATTCCCTTATCAATTTGGTAACTTACGAAACATACACCCATGAAAGAAGGATCTTAAATTGATGATGTAAATGCCCATAAATTAATGTATAATACACAATGAATACAATCATGGGAAGTACACACACCACATGCAATAAATAAGTGGTTAACAATGGAATTCTCACAGAATTAAGAGTGAGATAAGAAACCCCTTACCTTGTACTTTTCCTTGGTTGGGGGTAGGTTAACCACCTTTATAATGTTGAAATAATTTTTATTAAATTATTCATGATTCATATACATTAATATTATATCATATATGATCTTTTAAAATTTATTTGTTTATAATATCTTAGAATTATCGTTGTTTCGGGTGTTAACTTACTCGTTTTCTTTTATATGTTTTGTTATATAAGAAATGTTTGAAATGGATAGGTTGTATCTTATTCATATATAGAATGATATAAAGTTCTTAAACATTATTTTTAAATCATAAAATGATAATTATACTTGAATGGATATGATGGAGAATGAATCTCATCGCGTTCGTGGAGACGGTAGTCCGTACGTACGCACGAGCGACAATATCATTCTTTTGATTTTAAAATAATATATAATTCTATGGTATATCATATATGAAGAATAATTATCATGTTATATTTATTATTTAAATGAGTTACACATCATTATTATACCCACCCAAATAATAATATATTCAATAACAATTACACCACGATGTGGAGACGGTAAGTCGTACGTACACACATATGGTGACATGTTATTCAAAGGGTAGATAGAATAATTAATATGGTTGTACCATATTTATAATAACATCACATTATATATAATATACTGGAGTTATTATTTTATAATGGTAATAACAAATAAAGAAGAAGTGGAAGAAGAAAGGAACTTGAAAAGGGGTGGTGAAAACATTACCTCTTCTTCGAGTTCTTCCTTTTGAATTGTTCAAAAGGGCTCCTTAGGTTGGCTTTCTGATCAAACTAAGGCCTCTAGGTTGTAGTGAGGGAAGTTGAGAGAGTATTTGGGCAGGGGTTAGCCGAACCAAAAGGATTTGAAGGTGTGAAAAAATGAGAAGGAGGAGTTCCCTTTTATAAGAGGGGTGAGGGGAACCTTTGGAAAACCTAGAAATATTAATTTATAATAAATTCATATTCAGTTTCTAATGGCTTCAAAGTTGATTATTCAAAATTTAAAGTGGGGATTGATCGAAAACCATTCAACCAATATAATTTTGACCGGTTTGGGTTACTATAGTAACCTTATCTTTTAGTTTTAACTCTTAGTTAATTAGTTTGACATTTACCATGTCACTTTGTATTTTTATATTATATAGTTAATAAACGTACTATATACACCCAATCGACCACCAAGTGGTCCATTAATGATACCCCTATCATGATATAAGTCTCTTGGCAGAACCGTAGATTTTTAATAATTTAATATCAATTAATAATATAATATTTGTTTTAAAAACTCTTTTATGTCAATTTTGACACTATTCAATAGTTGATTTTTGTGAAACTCATAAAAGAATTATTACTTCGAAAAAAGTAAATTAAATAAATTATAATATGTCATATTATCCTATAAAATTAGTTTAATTCATTAAAGTCTCAAATTATATTTATTTGGGTATTTATAATATCAATTATTCTAATGTTTCACTATTATGCTAATTACTGCTTCATCATTGTGTCATAAATAAATTAAATTATTTAATGTCTAAAAATTATAAATAAAATATCCTTATGTAGGAAATATTATTATCTTTATAATTAATATTTGAAATAGAATTTATCTTATGTATAACCCTATATTAAAAATTTTTAGTAAATAAACTTTGATTTTAGCTTTTTTAACTCTTCTTTGAATTAAATAATAATAAATGTCCTAATCTAATCCAAGTGGACCTAAATGATAATATTTTATTCCTAAGGTTGTTTTCGGTCGAGATACACTTGTCCAATAGAATTAGGACATGTTTTAAGGTAATATTAATATCATTTTTACCCTTAATTACCCTATTTACTTTTAACCGTGGTAAATAAAAGTAAAAAGTTACTATTCACCAAAAATTATTTTCATCTCATTGAACCACATTTTACTTCAGGATATTAACCGTGTCTCTTGGATTTTAGAAATTCCATTCACAGAAGCATCAATTTTAAGTTTTATGAAAAATTCAGTTTTTTAACTACCACTTAGTAGTTTCACTATTCATCAAAAATTGACGTTTTTCAGAACAATTACCAAATTTCACCCTAATCTATAATTGATATTCCAAATTCAAAAATGATTTCTATTTTAAAAAATTCCAAACATATAAGTTGCATTAATTAATTTTATAATTAATTCCCGTTGTCACAACAAATAGCGTGTTTTTAAGAAACAATATATATCAAAAGATTGACAATTGTTTAGGTCCAATTTCAAAGTGAAATTAATTCTAATGAACACCATTGGATAAAATGGTAAAAATATATTCTAATTATACTTTAAAACCACTAAATAATACAATTTATCACTATAAATTATTTTGATTAAAAAAGTTGTTTTTAAGTATTTTTCACTATTCATAAAAATTGGAAGTTCTTAGAAAAATACCAACAATTCATCTTAGGATAATTTCGATATTTCGAAACCAAAAATGAAGTCCATTTTCAAATATAAAATATATAAAATTTCAAAAAGTATGTATTACTATTCCTAACAGCTAGTTTGATTGGTTGTGGTGTGTTAGAACTCGATGTTGCGTACAACACATACTAATGCATTATTCAAAGAGAAGCGTACCGTAGAAGTTTGGGGTGTTAAACATTCAGACAGGTGCATCACACTGTGGTGAACATGCTCTTTTGTTAAGAATGAAAATGTGGATAAATTTGAATCTACACTAATTGTCATAAATATAACAAGATCACGATCAAAAATAAGTATCCACTAATTTGTATTACAAATTTCTTTAACTAATTGTGTAGACCACAATTTTTTCCAAAAAATTATATTCGATATATATACGATCAATTAGGGTTTAAAAGTTGAATACATACCCAATACAACCCTCAATTTTAGGTATAGACACTATGAATTTATATTGATTAAATTTTAACTTAATAATTATCATTACTTATTCAAAACTATAATGAATAGAGTCTTTATAGATCACCTTAATCATTTTTTGATAATATTTATAGATTATATTCTTATATATTATATTATAATTTAAGATTAGGAAGGTCACTTGATGTTTTTTCTAATGATCCTAATAAAGAAGAATAAGAATGATAAATTTACTGAGTGTGAATTTTGGCAATGAATGATTTATTTTTGGGTCTTATAATCTCAATAGACTGTATATCGGTGGATTGATCAAAGTTCGAAGTTATTGAAAATTATCCTAGACTAACCACCGTGAATTATTTCTATATATTTTTTAGATTTGTTATATATGATCAATTCCTTATGAAATGTTTCTCAATGAACTATAATCCATTAAACAAGTTAACACAAAAGTAAGTATAGTTCCTTTTTTTGATGAATATGAAAAAAATCACAATGAATAAAAGATAGGTTCGATTTTTGAACCCATGCTCACATCACCCTAAAATGGAGAAGTGTATTTGATTTATAGTGATGCTACAAAGTAGGGTATGTAATGTGTTCTTTTTCAAATTGCAATGGTTTTAGATTATACATTATGATAATTAATGTTTCATGAATATAATTAACTAACCCATGATTGGTAGATAACATTGGTAATATTTTTATTTATGATATGGAGAAATTATCATTATATATAATGGTATGATGTACATACTGATCATAAAATATTAAATTATACTTTCACTTATAAATAGATGAATATATAGTGACAAGTACTGACATATCTTAAAATCACATATAATTTGTGAAATAATTAAACAAATTTACAAACATACCTAAAAAGACCGTACATGTCCTGTGTCTTTGGAAAAAGGTTAATTAAAACAAAGATACATAAGTGAGACGCATTATCTCCTACTAGATTCATCTAGACTATATCCCTTATTAGATATTTCAAGCATAATACATAACATCATAGATTGGGGAAGGAAATAGGAAAAAATGATGAGCTTAAATTCTCAATAAGGGTTAACAAGGGAGATATGTAAGAATAATCAGTGTCATAAGGGTATGAGAACATGATTTTGAAAATAAAAGATCATACACAGAATATCAATGATCATATAAATGAGTTAGGGAATAAATTATTGTAGTTGATAAGAAATGAATGATAAGTAAATAAAGAGCATAATCCATAAAACCATATTGCATGAAAAAACATGGAATTATGGTAGTCACATAAAAATATAATATTATTTCCATAGTGTACAAGAAATGACTATTATGAATGTCTTGGTAGCGTAGTTTCACTCCCTATACCATGTTGGTTTTCATGGTCCACTCCCATGGACATCTTAGTAACATGATTACACTCCTTATAAACTATTTGTAGTCATGGTTCAATCCAATAGTAGTAATAGTATTTGAAGATAATTCTCAATACCATCTTTCTATATCTAATGAGATATAAATTGTTCACTAATTCATTAGAGGGAGATATAGGCCCACCAATATCATAATGAAATCATACATACATGTGCCACAGGATCATAAATAATAATTTCTTAACCCATGAAATTAAATGGGTATTATAATCATTTAATCTATCATAAACTATGTAAAAATATTGGTTTCAAAATAATTTCATCATTAGCATAACCCGTGAAAATAAGTGGGTTTCAAAAGCATAAAACCCATGGATGAGAAACATGATTCATCAATGTCATTCTATAAATAATATTCCATTCAGGGAAAATATATGGATGAAAAAAGTGAATAATTTACATATAATATAATGAGTTACACCAATTTATGTTATCATATCTGTGAAATAATTTTTAAATATCTTTAAAAGAAATCTTGATGCAAATATGCATTCTGCATGGATGAAAACTATTTAAAACCTAACCATTATCAAAAACCCTTTTCATTTATAATAGATTTCAAAACTAATAAAAGAATATTATAAAATAAAAAAAAATCTTTTTTCAATGAAAATAATATACATGGAAAATTTGAAAACATTTTAGAAAATAAATTTTAATTCATGGTATTTCAAATAAAATAGATTTCTGTCCTATGAGAAAAATAAATTCATATTTTTCATAAAAAATTTATTTAGTTATCTTAACAACCATGGAGGGAAAAGTTGTATAAAATCATGTATATGTCACCAATAAACATAGGATAAGGAAATTCATCACTTTTATTTTCATATAGATCACATGATTTCATCACAGTAAATATAAACATAAACAATCTTCAAAAGTGATGTGATAGTTTCAAAAAACATTTATGACGTGGAAACAATGGATCATAATATCCATGTAATAAATAGAAAATAAATTAATTATAAAATATAATTAAAATAAGTTTACACAAGATATAACATGGAAAATCAAATCCCATACACCTCAAAATTAATTTAGGCTCATAGAAAAACATGAGTCTCAAAGAAGGAAATATGAGACAAAAATGATTTACTGATTATGTATATTTTAAAAATTAAACCCCATGAAATAAATTACATAAATGGGATATGTAAATACATATAAATTTAATAATATTTTTCATTTAATACATCCATGGTATGTACAAACATCACACTAAACAAATGTGTGGTGAATAAAGCACATATCTCACAAAAAATAAAAAGTGAGATGAAATCCCTTTACCATGTGTCTTGAGTCTCATCTTAAATTTTCAAACCACCTGTATAATATATATAAATTTATTATAAATATTTTATATAAAAACATTATTATATCTAATACAATATTTGTATTGATCATGAAATTATATTACCCTATTATTAACAATCAGAAGTTATGTTTTCACTTCAGTTAATAGTTGTTATGTTCACCGCATGTGTCTTAATCTATTATATTTTTTTCCATACAATTATATCATTATGAAAGAATGAATTAAATTATATAAATATCATGTATATTCAATATATTTTTATTAAAATAATATATATAGTATATAATTATGAAATGGAATACATCGTTCATGTAGATGGTAAGTTGTACATGCGCATTAATGTTGCTTTCTTTCATATTGTCGTATTGAAGGAAAGATGGTAAGTGAAATATGTGTATATATATATATATCATTATTATTGTAGTATTATTATATAAAATATCTAATATTATCTATCAAAATTCATCCTTAATACATTCCATGGAGTGTGTGAACGAATCATATCACTTTGAGGGACTAGTATCCCACAAATTCTAAAATGAAATTATTGTATTTACACCATATGAAAGGCGAAAAGATATTTTTGTAAGAGATATAAATTAATATAAATAAATAATAAATATAATATATGAAATATATAAATAGTTTTTCTATCATAATTTTCACCGTGAGATACGGAAATGAAAAAAAATGAATAATCATCATTTCAAGAGGAGGTAGTTCAAAGCACAAAAAAACAGTATTTTCATTACCCATTAGACGAAGGAGTGTGAAAGTGTAGATAAAAACATATCATAAAAACAACCATGTATATTTAAGTTAAAGTTATTGTTATAAGATCATGTAATATAGAGAGTTGAGAGGATAGAGATGTAAAATAAAATAATGGAGATTGATGGAAGGTGTTACCTCTTAATTCAGTAACAACTTTTAGTTTGTGCCAAAAGGATTCCTTTGATTAAATTTTTCCCAAATACATTATTATATAAATATGGGAGGTATTTTTATAAATTTATTTGGTCGATATTTTCATAACCTATTTGTTTTGAGTGGTGTGATTAAGAGGTGGAGGTGGAGGCCTTTTTTAGGGGAGGGAAAAGATATAGTTTGGATTTTTGAAAGAAAGTTAGGTGTACACTTGTTTTAATTAAAAATAGATATAAAAAACCAACCATGATAAAAAATGTAAGTTATATTTCTAAATAATGGACCTCCAATTAGTGTTTGATATGTTTCTAATCCATTTTGGGTCAAAAAGTTATGGTTTAGTCATTTGGTATGCTAAATTTTATCTTAATCGATGTAATTAATTTTATTTAATTTCACTAATATTTTTTTGCCAAAAACTAATTTGAGGATATTAGAAATTATAGATTATTATGATTATATATATTGAATCCATTTTTCTAAATTCCAATCAAGGATGTGGTAGAATAATATTTAAAATTAATCATACACTCGGGTCAATAATGCAGGTTTTTAATGTAAAAACATTCAATAGTTTACTACATTTTTATATCAAATTTCAAATTGAAATTGAATAAAATGACCCATATTGTGTTTAATAATAATAATACTATATAATTAAACATTTTTTAAAAAAATTATATATAATTTATCCTTAAAATATGTTATAAAAAAAGATGTTTTGAATTATTATCCGGTATTTTTAACTATTCATCCAAAAATTAAGTTTCTCTGAAAAATACCCAAAATTTTACCTCTATTAAATTAGAAATTCTAAATTAAAAAATTAAATTGTATTTTATAATATTAAATTTACAAATTTTTCTAAAATTAATTTCAATTTTTTTCCTAGAAAGACATTAAAAGTAGTTATTTTGGGAAAATGTTATTTATAATCATATAAGGACAATAACAAAAATTATAATTTTAATTATCAATATGTTTTTATATAGATAATATATAAAAATAGTATAAAAGTGTTTTTACTATTCATATTCAAATATTAACCTCTAGGTTATAATTATCTCAAATAAATAATTATAATAATTATATGAATCTTAGTGGAAACATCAGTGTTTCCGGTAACATACGTCAGGTCAGTGTTGCATGTAATAGGCATCAAGTCGATTTTCCATGTGTTGTATGAAATGTTGGTGTTGTGTGACATAGTCCATGATACATCATGTTAAAGGAATGTTTTACTTAGTGCATTATATGAAAAAAATTAATGTTTAATTTATTCGAGAAAAAAGATGTACTTAAAAACATGGGATGATACATTGTACCCACCCTAAAATGAATTTCAACATCGAAATTTTCCACCAGGGCAAAAAAAATAAGGTTTCTTCTACATCACCATATCCTGAATTTTCCATGTACAACCCTCTAACTGGTGATTTCTCCATGAAACAATGACCATGTAAGTGGTCTTTTTTCATAGAACATTATATGAATTGTCTAGAGTTTCAAATGGTTGTTCATCATATGAATGGCCCTACTACAAAGGTATGGCCACTATGTTTAGTACATGTTAAGGGTAATGTGTGTACATCCTTAATATAGATACATGGAACACATCATGAAATTGAGAGAGATTTGAAGGATGATTCAAACAATAGTATCCAATCCTGAAATGATAATCAATAACAGAGGGAATAATATACATATGGATTACATTCCCTTTCCTCCCAAATATCATAACCTTCATCGAGGGTGTGATTAATAGAAACAAATTTTCAACATCAGATTCACGATCTTGTCGATGTTTATTAGAAAATATTTTCTTTGGACATTGAGCTTCGATGATGTGTTGTTGAATGGTTCTAAAAATTCTAACCATTTCATCTATGGTCTCAGGTCACAATATCTTTATTTCTCAAAACTAATACCATCATGTTGGAACTCTACAATTATTATCATAGAAGGCTTCATAAGGGTCTATCTGAATGCTTGATTGAAATCGATTATTGTATGTAAACAAAACTAAAGGATGTGGCTGATCCCAAACACCATTCAGATATAAGCAACAAGATATCAACATATCCTCTACTATTTGATTTGTTCTTTTATACTATCTATCTTACTATGTATGATAAATAGTGTTGAAACTCAATTAAATATCTTGCTCATGTGTAATACTTATCCAAAATATAGAGTTAAAACTTATATCCTAATTTGAAACAATAAAATGTTGTAGTTTGTGAATCCTTACAACATATTTAACGTATATCCTCAAAATTGTATCTAGAAAGAAGTTTTTTATGATAGATATGAAGTGTGTTGTCTCATTCAGACAATCAACTTCTACCCATATAGCATTAAACCCTTTATATATTTTGGGTAGTACCACATAAAAATACATAGTGATGTTATCCCATTTCCATTATTGTTTGGGTAATCAATGCAACATACCCTTTAACTGTTTTTTTATCCACAAATTGTGTGCATACCAAGTACAATGATATGAATTATGTGATATGTATCTTTATTCTATCCCAAAAGAAGAATTCATTCAAGACCCTATATATAATTGTACTTCTATTATGAATAGAGAATCAATAACTATGAGCGTCCTATAATAGCTCCTTCTTCAAATCTGGTATAGGAGGAACACATATACGGGTCCTGGTCCACATCATTCCATCCTCACTAGGGTTAAACTGACGAACATTTCTATCTTTCTTTTATAGATCTACATCTTCCTTTTGCACCTCCTTAATCATCATATGTATGGAGGAATGATCATTTTCTCTAGAATGATTTGATTTCCCATTCCTAAAGAATTCTTGATATATACTTTGAAAATATAGAAATGTTGGATCTTTTATAATCCCCATCATGGATAAGATAGTATGATCCTAATGACTCAAAGAATTGGACTCCTTGTTTGCTTTCCTAGGGTGTTAATTTATATAGTAGTCATAATCATTTATCAACTCTAACCATATTGTCTAAAACATGTTCAACTCCTTCAATGTGAATATATATTTTTGGATTTTATGATCTATATATATCAAACTATTATCTATAAATATAATTCCTCCATATATGTAATGTAACAATTAAAATGGATAACTCCAATTATGAGTTGTGTATTTTTTTCTCATGAATCTTCAACATTCATGTCTTAAGAGATTACAATTTTATTATACATAATAACATATCCCAATACATTCATTGATTAATAATTATAGATTAAAATTCATTCACTGCTACGGGGTAATGTAAGAACTGGTTTATAGGCTACACTTCTCCCCAGTTAATTAAAATTTTCCTCTCATTAATATGTCTAGATGAACTTGAAACCCTTTTTAGTTAGCTTGGTAAATGTATCAGATAGTCGGGAGAAATTCTCTACAAACTATTGATAATATCTAGCTAAATTAAAAAAAGTACAGATCTCAATCACTATGGTTGTTCTCAGGCAGCAATCAATAGCCTTTGTCTTTGATGGATCTATTACATTTCCATATATAAATATTATTTGACCCAAAAATGAAACCATTTGTAGAAAAAATTAACTATTTGAAATGTTTTTCAATATCTTCTCCTTCGTAGGGTCTTTAGTACAATTCACATGTGATATTTATGTTATTCCATTCTCTATCAATTAATATGAATATCATCTATAAATACAAACAAGAACAGATCGAAGTAATATCTAAAGAAATTATTCTTTATATTCATTAAGATAGAAGGGTAATTAGTAAGACCAAAAGTCCTAACTATATATTCATAGTGTCCATACCGTGTATGAAATATAGTATTGTTTATATCCACTTTCTTGACTCGCAACATATGATATCTAGAATGATGTTATATCATGTGAAAGTATAGATCTCCACAAAGTTGATCAAATAACTCCTCATTATGGAGAATAGTATACATAATGTAGATTTTTATATTGTTAAAATACAAATAATAATTGTAGATTTTAATTTATCCATATTGTTTTTTCAAAAAATATGGGTGCACCCCAAGGTGAAACACATGGACAAATGAATCCCAATTCATGGTATTAGTAGAGTTTATTCATCAATTCAAGAAACTCAATATAAGTCATTATAAATGTATTATTTGAAATTAGTGAGGAACCAGTAATGAGTTCTTTTGAGAACTCAACTTTGTGATTTGAGGATGGCTAAGAAACTCTTCTGGAAAGATATTGAAAAAATCTCGAACAATCATCATATCATTGATGTCAATTGTTTTCCCTTCCATTTGAGATAAACAACCCATTTGAATAGGAATAAATACCTATACACTAGATGTAATCTCGATAGGTAGTTCATTCTTATCATCACATTAATGGTTAATCATTGGATGGTTTCAAAAATTTATTGTTATATACCTTCCTAGAAAATTGATGTTGGATTTAAGGAAATAAATCCACTGAATGCATAATATGAAATCAAATTAAACAAAGTTAGAAATGAAAATATTTTTAAGAAGAACATTCCCAAACACATCTATCACAGAGTAATCATAGTAATTACATAAAATCATAGTACCATTAGGGGGTTCCACAAATTATTCTACATCTATTTTTTTTGTGGAATCTGAACACATTTATAATATTTATTAGATATGAAAGAGTGGACAGATCCAGAATCAATGATGAAATTAGAAATTCTAGAGTGGATTGTAAGTGTACCTTTCATCACATCATTATCACACCCTTCATTCGAAACAATGGTTTCCTGATATTTACCCATGTACCTCATCTTAATGGTTAATGTTGTTGATCATCATCACCAGCTTATAGGTTTGGGAAGTGGTTAGAATAATTCTCGTTATCCTTAAATTTTTAGTACTGAATCATGAGAGGTGCATTTTGCATCTCTTTTTTCCCATTAACAATGTTATATAACTTATTCCCATATATTTTGGAATTAAATGCATGATATCCTTCCCTTATACATTTAAAAAATTTATTATACCCATTAATAAAATTTCTTCTATGATTATTTCCACACATAGAGAATAATTGAATTATCATATATTTTCTTCTTGGTTTTATGATTTTTTTTATAATCCATCTTCCTCTTCTCATCAAATCCCTTAGATTGATACATGACTCGAAACATCAATTCTACCTTGATATTACAATGAAAAAACTCTTCATTGATACTAAAGTCTCTTATGGCCAAACCCCTTATGAGACATGGCTATAAGATACTGAACAACCTAACAAATTTTCTTTTGGGTTTGATGGAACTTACTAAAGAGTACCTCACATGTATTTTGAAATAATCATCGTACATACCAATTGATTAATCATCCCATTTATTCATGTTAGAGAACTATATATCCATATTTTTATAAAGAATCTAAGGAAAGTACATATTGGAAAATAATTTCTTAAACTCAACCCAATCCATGGGTTGAATCTCATCATGCTGCCTAGTATTATAGATTATAGTCTAACACAGGTCTGATTCACCTTTTAAGAAATAGACAACCAGAATGACTTTCTCATTCTAAAAAAATTAGAAAATAAAGAATATATTTTTTTGGAGTACAGATCTATTATTCAACAACAAGTAGATCAGAAGATCCTCTGAAATAAGGTGGATTTTCCCCTTCAATGAATCAATAGAATTTTGTTACCTCATTTAATCAATTAGATGTTATCCATAATTTATAGATACAGAATGCAGTGTGAGCATAAAAATTATGTTCTTCATTATAGATCACATATCATTCAGTTTCTCAAGAGGAAAATCATTTCATTGTCCATCAAAATCACCATTAACATGGTTCCTTCAATTCTAGTCATTGACTATAACCAAAAAACATAGAGTGAGAAATATTTATCATATCAAGGATCCACATAATCATGAAACATCCCTTATTAGATTATAAATAAGGACCCATTAAATAATTTATTATGCCTCAGTTTTATCCTAGGTTATTCATTGAAAAAATCTATTTAACTCCTTCATGTTAGTTTGTGAAGTGTCTAAAAATTACCAAAGCTTGTCCCCTGAGAGTGTCAAACCATTTGTGCAGTAAAGCCTATTATTGAGTATCAGATTACCCTGAGGTAGGCCATAAACATCTATTCAGAGTTTTTACCCCTAGGTACATTAGTTCCAAATCCAATTCCACTAGTACAATCATGGAAATGATATATTTCTAGTAAACCACTCACTATATACTTCACCAATATTACATGACATTTTACTATACTTTCCCTTATCCTTAGACATATATTTAAGTATGTCCAGGGGTTCCCACTACAATTTTTTCATCCATGATTTCAATGTTTATCAAGACCTTTTCACTTATAAAAACTATAGATACTGCGTCTAGAAATAAATTAAAATCACATATCATTTTTTGAAAACATAAAATACTAAACCAAAATAATTCATAGAATCATACTAGTCTAGTGCCTTTGGAAATATGGAAACATAAACACTAATACATAAGTGAGATATGTAATCTCCCCCTAGGCTCTTCTTGTCTTACATCAATCTTAGACATATAAAACATAATACATATTTTTATATCCTAGGGAAGGAAACATAGAAAATAGTGAGGTAAAATTATTAGTATGGGTAAAAAAGAAATAAATGTAATAATAATCATGATTATAAGGGTATGAGGACATGATAATGAAAATATAATATTACAACCATCATATAAAATATTATATACATGAATCATATAATAAATCATAGAAATTAATAAGACAGGAATGATTTGGAAATAAATGAAATAATCAATTCAATCATAACATAGGAATAAAACATCGAATTATGGAATACAGAAAATCATATAATACGATTTCCATAGTATACAGGGAAACACTTCCTTGACTATCATTTTAGTGTGAGTTAACTCCCCATACTATATTGGTAATAATGGTTTACTCCTATAGGAATCATAGTAGCATGAGTTCACTTTTCAAACTATATTGGTAGTATTTTTTCCTTCCAATGGACATCATAGTTTTCATTGTTCATTCACAAGACAATATTAATCTCTATAATGAGGTATAAATCTTGTCCCAGTGCATTAGAGGGATATTTAGGTTCCACCTGTATAATAATTAAATCATACATAGATATGAGAAAAAGATCATTAATAATCATATCATAACCCGTGAAAGTAAATTGGTATTATAAAAATATAATCATATCATAACATGTGAGAAAATAGTGTTTATTAATCATTTTATCATAAAAATATCCCATTAAAAGGAGTAGAGTTCAAAAGAATATAACCCATGAAGGAGAAATTAGTTTAATCAACTTAATCACATAAAAACATAATCTATTCAGGGAAATAATGTGGAATGAAACATTGAATAAACTCACCAGAAAGGCATGGATAACACCAATGGATACCATCTTAGATGGAAAATAATTTTTAAATATCTTTTAAGAACATATATTTTGTAAAGTATTGTTTGATCAATACAAAATTATTTTTAAATAATAAAAAAATTTAGAAAACCTTTTCATTGAAACATTTATTGAAAATATATTAAGTAGTTTTGAAAACCATTAAAAAATGTAAATACATTTTTCCTTTAAAATTACCATCATGGATCATTTTAATAATATATATAAAACATCTTTTTAAAAATAGTCAATAAAATGAAACATATATCCAATCTAATAGATAAATACTTTCAGAATTTTCATAAAAACAATTTATTACTTATATTAAGTAATAATGACTACAAGATTCTGATAATACATGTATGAATAATTAATAAATTGAATATATGGAAGCTTATGTGTGTTCTTGATACATGTATCATAATATTTCATTAATGGAATCATAAACATAAACAACCATCAAAAGGGATAAGATTGTTTCAATAAACTCTTATAACATGTGAACTTAGGATCATACTATCGATGTGAGAAAAGGAAATTAAATGAAGTATTAAATATCAATAAAATAAGTATATTCATGATATAACATGAAAAATGGATTTATATACACATCAAAAATAATTTAGGAACATAACATAAAATGAGTTTCATATAAGGCAATCTGAAACAAAATTTTCTTTTTGATTTGGTAACATTTTTTAATAAAACCCCATGAAATAAATTTTATAAAATGGATATTAAAATACACATAAATTTAAGTATTAGAATCATTGAATACATACATTTTCATTATATAGACCCTATAAATGGATTGGGTGGTCAATAAATCAAGTAACACAAGGAAATAAAAAGTGAGATGAAACCCCCTTACTATTTTTTAACTCTCTTCGTACTTGTTAAAAACACATGTATAATAAATATAAATTTATTATAAATATTTTATATAAACATATTATTATATCAAATAAAATTATTTTATTTATTATGAACTTATATTAGCCTCTTTTTAATAATCCTATGTTACAAATTCACTTCGGATTATATTTGTTTTGTTCATCACATGTGTCTTAACCTTTTATATCATTGTTCCATACAAAAATATCATGATTACATAATCTAAAAATTGATATAAATATCATGTATATTAATTATATGTTATTTATAGTAATATATATAATATATAAATCCAGAATGGAATCACCAGTCATGGAGACGGTAAGTCGTACGTACGCATGAACATTGTTTCCATTTTTATTGTCTTATTAAAACATAAAAGGTAAATGACATATGTATACACACATATATATATATCATTATTAATGTATAATTATTATATCATATAATTTCAATAACCCCATCTTTAATACATTCCATGTATTGTCTGACTGAATCTCATTGCTTTGAGGGGGTGGTAGTACATACTTCGTCAAAAGAAATTATCATATTCATACCATAGTGAATGTAAAAAAGATATGTTTTTTAAAAAGAATAAATAATATATAATATATAATAAATATAATATATGACATATTAATAGTGATTTTTTCATAATTTCCACCATGATCAGTTGTAAAAGAAAATTAAACAATCATCTTTTCGTGAGGCGATAGTTCATCATTCACATAAATGATATGTTAATTGGCCATTAGATGGGGCTGTGTGTGAGTATTTTTCAAAAAATATGAATAAAAAAATAATATTATATCAAATTTAAGGATTTTTTAATAGAATAATGCAATAAAAATAGTGGAGGGGTGGAGAAAAAATATACAATAAAAGAGCTTGAGTGAAGATGTTACCTCTTAATCGGGTAACTCTTTTGGTTTTGCATCAAAATTAATCCTTGTATTTCATTAATATAAACGAGAGGATTATAGTAGTAAGGTATTTATTATTGGAATTAGATTAGGTAGATCAAGGACAAACATATGTGGTTTGGGATGTGAGAAGAAGAGGGAGGTGGTGGCCATTTATATTAAAGTAAAAGCACGCACGAGGCATTTTTGGAAACAAGTTAGGTGTACCAACATTTTTACCTAACAAAAGTAATATAATAGTATTAAAAAATAATACAAGGATAATGGATGATTCATGGCCATAAAATGTGATTTTTACAAGTTTATAAGTCATTATGGGTCTTTAATTTCAGTTTTAGCCCTTAGTTGAACATAATTTTACCTTAATCAATGTAATTAATTATAATTAATTTCACTAATATGATTGGTCACAAACTTATTTAACCTCAATATAAATTATAAAGAATTATTTTTAAAAATATGGAATCTATTTTTCCAAATTCTTATAATATACTTAGAAGAAGATTATTTAAATTTAACCTTATAGTCAGGTCTAGAATTTGAGTTCGTAAAGTAAAAACATTCAGAAGTTTTCTATATTTTAATATACAATTTTAATGGTAAATTGTGAAAAATGACCTAAATTAGTAATATTTATAACAATATTATATAATTATACAATTAATAAATTCATAATTCAATTTAACTATATATAAAAATTAGATAAAAAATCATCTCAGACTTAAAATCCCGTATTTTTAATTATTCACCATAAAATGATGTTTATCTGAAAAATCACAATAATTAACCTCAAGGTAAATTCTAAATTATGAATAAAAAAATAAAATTTAATTTTATATAATTAAATTTGTATTTGTGTCTAAAATTAATTTAATTATTTCTTTTTACAGAAGGATATTAAAAGTAGTTCATTTGAGAAATTATTATTGTCAAACATATATGGAATTTATCAAAAACTATATCTTTTAATATGAATATGTTTTATTTATATAAAAATTCATAAAATATATTTTAAAATCAGTTTTTAATATTCTATAAATTATTTTTACTTCAAGGTTATAGTTATCTCATTTTAATAATTATAATGGTGAAATGACGTTTTATAGAAACATCAGTGTTGCGTGTAGAATACCCCATGTTATTGATTCCTCTAAAATATATTTACTTGATGTTACATTTATTATACAAGTAGTTTTTGTTGAGTAACGTATTCTATGTCTAGGCAATGTTAACAAAATGTTTGTATTAGTTAATTTCTAGGCCAAAATTAAAATTTAATTTATTCAAGAATAAAATGGTTTTTAAGAACTCGGGATGTTAGAAAATATGTTCTATAGAAGACTATTAGAGTTAATTAATATTTTTATTTCTAAAAATATTAGCACCCAGAAAATATGGCTAGGTGGTTTAGTATTTGTTTTTAAAGGAATATTATTTCATATTTGTGACAATTTTCACAAAATATCCAAAATTTATAGATTTTTTAAGCATGTTCATTTAAATCCTGATGTAAGGGAAAACGTATTTCTTTATCAAGTGTTTATTCAACCATTTGACTAGATGAAAATTTAAGAGGAAATAAAAAAGGATGTATAAATTAGAAAGAACATGGTAAAGGTTCCTAAGTTCAAACATGATGGTAATGAAATAATAAGGTTTTACAAATGAGTATGTATTCTTTAAACACAAATCTTTAAGAATGTGGTATTGGAAGAAGCTCAATATAAATCATAATCTATTTATCTTAGAAATATGTAGATTTACAGATATTTAAAAGAGTATTTATGATTGGATTATAAGAATTGAGAAATTGCGAGATACATATCTCAATGGTTTGTATATTAGAAAGTTTAGGGTGAGTGAATAATGTCTAAGGAGAATTTATGAACAATACCCATACTAGAATGGAAAGGGAAAAATATCATAATGGATTTTTTTTCAGACTCCCCAAAATGTCTGAAATCCATAAAGTTATTTTGGATATAGGTGATGACCTTACTAAGGAAACACGTTTTATTTTAATCAAAGAATATTTAACTCTTGATAAACATTATAGGATATATATTATATAAGTTTTTAGGTTTCATGGAGTACCACATTATATTATATATGATCGAGATCTGGGGATTACCTCAATTTTTTAGCATAGTATTTATATAGCATTAAATTTAGCGTATGTTTTAATGATTATTATCTTCTTTAGAATGATGGTTTTTCTAGGGGACCATTGTAAACCTTATATGATATGTCTAAATACTATTCTCTTTATTTAAAATGTAGTTAGAAAATTCACATTTTGTAGTCAATTTTTTATACAAAAAAGAATTCATTCACGAATTTAGATGTGACCTTCTAAATCACTCTATTGAAGGATGTGTAGATATTTTAATGTTGGGATGATGTTGGGGAATGAAATATATTATGACCTAAAACATATGTTGAATGGTAGAGAATATCATATCTATAAAATATAATATTATGTTAGCTTGTAGTTTAAAGAAGAGTTATACATACAATAAATAGTGATATGTAGAATTAAACATTAGTGAGAATTTATTCCTATGAATTTCTCTATGGAAGAAGGTTATGAGATTCCGAAATAAATTAATTTTAATACCTAGGAATATTGGTCCCTTTTATATTGATCATTGAGTGGGGACAATAGGTTATCTCTTGGGGGTTCCACTAAAATTCCCTCATTGTGATGATATATTCCATGTTTCTATTTTAAAGAAGTACATACCTAATCCATAAAATGTACTGATCTCTTATTTTGGTCTACTAGAGTACTATATCTGTTTTGAAGAACAATTTGTATAAATCATGGATCATTGAGATAGTGTTTTACAAACCAAGACTACTCACTAGGTTATAGTTATTTAGAGGAATTGAAAACTTATGATATCTACATTGGAACATAAGGATGTGATAAAATAAAGATATCCTTATTTATTTGAATTAGAATGATATAATTTTGATGGAGAAATTTGTTATATGTTGGGTAGTTAGTAGCACCCAAATATTTTATATGAATTTCATTTGAAATGAATATGAGGAAATTGATAACTAGACTTACACACAACCCATTACCTAAATGAGATGTGATATAGTATACCATTATAACCTAGAATATAAATTGGAAGGTTTAAATAATAAAAACAATATTACGAGATATATGTATAAATTTTTTAAATAAAAAAATTATTCATTAATCCACAATAATTAAAAACTCATTTTCTTGAACAGATATTTTTTCTTCAGAAATAAAAAAGGGTTTTATTGAATTTTGGGCGGAGACATTATAATTAATTTCTAAAATTTTAAAAAATTTATATGACTAATTGAATAATATTTTAGATATTATCATTTCAATATTAGCTTTGGGTAAATTTTTTGTATATTTCTAAATGGGTTTTTTATGAATAGTGAAAATAGAGATTTCTGTAATAGTAAAATATCATTACATTAAAGCAAATTATTTAAAAATAAAATTATTTTTTAAAATTTAATTTTAAATTTAAATATGTATTACTAAATTATAAATAATATAAAAAATTAAATATAAATCATCATTACAATTTATTTTGGTATAATTTCATTTCATGGCATAAAAATACATTTTAAAAAAAATTGTTTTTATGAATAAAATAAATCTTTATATTAAAAAATTAAATTAATAGCAATTTAATAATGATTATAATAAAATTTATATATTATATATAAATTTATTATTTTAACATTAGCTTTTTTAATACAATTAATAATTGTAAATCCAGTTTTATTCTGAATTTTTTTTTCAAAAATTGACTTTCATTGTGTTTTACACAATTATTTGAAATTAAATAATATAACTTTTTGAAATTGAATCATTTAAAATTGATTACATATTTGAAATAATAATCATCCTTATAATTTATTATTTTAAACATATCTTTTTGGTCAAAATTAAAAGTAAAACTGTAAAAAAAATTATCATGGTTAATTTTATAACATATTTATTGGGTGCTAGCAAAACCTATAGATAAAAGAATAAATTCAACATAAAAAAAATACTACCCAAATTTTTTAATATATTTCAACCTTAAATTATGGTTAATTAAAATTCATATTCATTTTGATCGACATTCACCTGAATGTAACCTTATATAAAGGAATTCTTTTATGTAATTCCATGTCTATCCCACCCCTGACTTATAAAAGGGAACCTCTTGTCCTCATTATTCAAACAATTTGAGACTAATAAATCATAAAATACCTATTAAAAACAATTTATAAATTATTTACCATAATTCCTCATCACATGTACTTCAATTAAGACAAATAATTAACGTCATAAGGTGTATGCCAAATGAGGTGTCTCAATGAATAAGTATAAATCTAAACCAATCTATTTCAATTTTATTTCTTCTTCCACCTTCTCTAAACAAATTATATACCAAATAAATTATTCATATAGTATCATAAATATATTTATACGTTACTATGATTGTGGAAAACAATTTTCAATCTCCTATCAATCCAATGGGTAGTTGATGTATCACACGTGCGTATGTGTGGACAACCACCATGACATAGATATATGATTCATTTTACATTACCAAATTTCATGGATGGATTATATGAATAAGTTATTGTATATATATGATATTTATTATTTAATAATTATTTTATAATTGAGAATTATCAAGTAAATTTCATTTATTCCATCCATCAAATATTAGAAAACATTGCCCGTGCATATGTATGTACTATTATCTCCACAAAGTGATGTAATTCATTTTTTATAACTTATTTATATGAACAATTATAAATATATCTATAATAAATATATATGATACTAAAATCAAAATTAAAATTCCGGATATTATATAATAATGATCAATGTGAAGGTACCATAACTATCCAAACGTACTTGGAAAACATAACAGTTATCATAATGAATTGTGTATTTCAATAAAATTTATTAATAAATGGGTTTCAAAATATTATATGTGTAACATATATGGAATTATAGGTATGAATATGGTTGTATTATATATTTATAGGACGTTAAAATTTGTTATTCACAATTTTAGAGTTCTTTTGATGAAATATGAAATTGAGGTAAGGGTGTTATGTTACAATATCTATTTTTACCGAGATATTTTACTCTTAAATTCAATGTGATGAAATTATATGATCAGTATCTTCATGAAACTAATATTTATTTTTTTCCTATAATTATTTCAATATATTATATTTTTTCCTTTCATTTTCTTCTCTTTATGTACTCAAGTGACTGAAATATAGTTTTATGTGAAACCCATAGTATTTCCCTTTATGATCAGTAATATTTTACGCTATGTCCATATTTTATTTTATATTCTTTCAAGAGTTTTTTATAATTCTAAAAATATGTCTTTATTTTTTTACCAGTTTTTAATTTCTATAATTTTTATATTTCTTATTATTTTTATTTTCCAAATGAGAAACATTTAACCAATGGTATCAACTGAAATTATTGTTTTAGTATTCATTGAATGAATGATTTTCCCACCAACATGAATAGTCATTAAATTAAAGATTCTATTGAAATTTTATATTGTTATTTTATGTTGTGATCATATAAAAATGTTATGCTCTCATGGATCATGATGATGCATTCATTTAAGATTCATTTCATATAAATTTCCAAGTTTGATGCCTTATCTAGTGATTATGATCCATGAATTTATGATATATATTTTCAAATGATAAGTACATATTCTCATTCCATTATTCTCATGTTATTCATAAAAATGACCTTTTACTGATATCTCCATTGTTTACCCTTACTGAGTATCTGATCTCAATAAATATGATTTTACATTTTCCACTTCATATGAATAATTGTTTTATGTATGATATGTCTAAGAAGGGAGATAATTGTGATTAAATTAGTGGTAGATGACATAAAACATTAATATACTAGTTTATTTTGAATCCAATCTTATAATGACACTAAACCTTTTTCTAAATAATATGTTATGTATACTAATATTATAAGATGTAAAATATATGTATGTAATGTTTTTTATTCTTTTTTAGATGACCTTCAAACCAATTATGGATATCAAACACTGATATTTAATTGATATCAAGTAATCATGGGATCCAAGGATCCTTTTTGTATTGTCAATGATAGTCCCATATATAGTTTTTTATGGTATGTATAAAAATTGGTCATGCTAACTCAATTTGTTCATGATATATCATTCGTTCATAGTATATGGAATAACAATACAGATTCTATTAATATATGTTTTGAAATAGATTTAATTTATTAAAAATAAATTTATGAATTAATAGAGAAATATATGTGCAATGATCTATCACCATTGTTATTGGAATGTATCAATGACTTAGAATGGTGCATGCCACATTGTGATATTCCAAAATTGATGGTATAACTTATCTAGTACTAACTCATCTATGTTTTATTTTCAACCAATTTCCAGCTGAACAACCATTATGAAAGATGAAAACCTTACATCACCTAAATCACGTTTTAGGAGAACATATTCACTCATATAAATGTTTAGGAAACCCACTAACCAACCTAGATGGTAGTCCTGGGTGGAGACCACCCATTCATAATCCTACAATTTTTTTTCCTTCCAAGAGAGGCCACTAAGCATCAAGTTCCCATGAATCTCATAAATCAACAATGTTTGTGGTTTCAGGGACGTAAATTCTCATATTTCAATCTTGATAAATTGATTATACCATGTACTAAATAATATATCATCATTTTTGTGGATATCCATCCCATAACAGGTCTTGATAATAGGTAAAGCAATGAGGAAACCTTTGGAGTTATCTTTTTTTCTACTACTATAAAATTAGGGGATGAAATGAATATAAAAATTGGGATAACCCCAACCCCAATAGCCCTAACATGGTGTTTGATTTTTTATAGTGGAATAAGATACAATCAATCATATCTTGAAGGACAGAATATTTTAATAGTCTTGTTAAACTATATACATACATAATTCTCTCATTACATTTGAAAAAAAATAGAACATATTTTTTTCAAGAATTTAATTATTCCCTCTAGTATGTCTTTGTATATTAATTATAAGATACTTTCTGGAAACCTAGATAAAATAAGACATAATAATTGGGTTAGCTAAAATGATCAATAATGGTAACAATACCATATTATATAAGAATCTATATAAAATAATCAATATGTAAATGTAAATAATTGAATAGAAATTTCATTTAATAAATAACTAAATCAAATTCTTGTATGAATAAATGATAATCAAATAATTCCATATAAATAATCCCATGATCTTGTAACACACATTGAATATTCTGAAAAAATCAAACAATAACCTAGAATATAAAAATTGTAATCATAATTCGGGAATGAATAATGATGAACATCATAATCATACTGTTAGGACCTTTCACAAGATAGTTACTATCAATAACTTTCACAATACTGTCTAAAATTACCTGTTACAAACCCATTATGTTGGGATAACTCATTCATATAAATAAAATTCATCATAATCTTTTTTTCATGAACATTCAAAATATAGTTAAAATAAAATGGGTAAAACTAATAGGGTTTGGCCAACTGTTTTTGCTCATGAGAACCGTCGATGCATCGATGGAATATCTATATTGGGCCCTACACACCACTTACTATTTGTATTGTATTCATCATTTGAAAGTTGGAAAACATAATCATACATATAAAAAATAACATATAAAATGTTAATACTGAACCAAATAAAATAACTATTATCATAAATCATATTGTGTAATATAGTGAAGGGTATCAAAATAGCACATCCATAATCAAATTGATCATAAACTATATGGTTAAAATCAATAAATCATATCCCTAGTGGATCATGATTAAATTAAGGGGTTTATTTCAATGATGAATATAAATACAATAAAAAACTATTTAGAAACCGTATGGATGAAAATATCCTTCTCATTTTGAAAATCCAAAAAACATTTTGAAAACATATTTCTATTAAAAACTATTTTAAAAAACATAAAATTTATAGAATATTAAAAAAAATTATTAAAAAATATCATTGTAAACATGAAAAGGGAGATTCTTAGAAATAATGATCATGAAAATGGATAATTTCATTCATGATGTACATGTTTAATGTAACATATTTTTACTATAAAAAAGATAGGAAGGTGTCTTGTATTGAAAATAAAAATAAGATTCCATTAAACATTTTTGGTAGAATCCAAATGGGAATTGTTTTAAAAATTATATATGTTTCTTTTGATATTTTTTTAAAAGTAAAAATTCGTAAAGATACATTTAATAATTCACTTTGAGAAGGATTAAATTAGTTTTGATAATTATTATAGTAAACACTGTTCTGGAAGAAAACATTTTTCTGACCGAAGAGAGAAACAAAAGTACATTTTCATAAATATATTTTTTCAAGTAATTTAATAATAATAAAATAAAAAATTTATGTTATTACTATTTTCTCAAAAATAAATGAATATGAAATGAAAACGAAAAGAAGAAACTAACTCTAGAGAGGCTACCATGCGAATCATGTTCGCAGAGCCCCGTAGCACCGCGGCCAGCGTGAACCCACCATGTTTGCAAAGCTTCCACGAAGCAATGTGGTGGGTGGATCTGCGATCTAAAAAGATATTTTCAAATCCACCACAGATTAGAGAGGTGGGAGGATCAGTGATCTATAAAGACATTAATTCCACCACAAAGTAATGAGGTGGGAGGATCCACATTTACGACAAAGTTCTATATATCATTGTGCCCAGTGATCCCTACTTCATGGATCCTCTTGCCTATAAATATTAGGCTCCCCTCGAGCCCAAAGGAAGGATCCTTTGAAATTTCTACTTCTCAACACTCAAATCATGAAGCAATTTCCGCTCTACGAAAAATGATCTCTTTAAGGTACTTGATCATTGCAATGTTCCATTTCCTCAGATTAAATTCATCCCCTCTTCAAAGAGGGATTCCCTTCTTAGAGACTATGGGAATTCACTCAGGAAATGGATCCCAAAGGGGAATCATGTATTTGTGGATAACTTATGCTTCATGAAGTACCCTATATGCACATGTACACCCTATGAAATGATAGAGTCACCATGATTTGTAAAGCACACTGCTTTGTAGTGCTACGCTTCGCAGGGCACCCTTGCTTCATGAAGACCTGCTCTGAAAATTCATTTCCACTTCTTAAAAAACCGTCCATATTTAAAAATTACCTATGGATGGGCTATTCCCCAACACATCGCGAACCATACCCCTTCGTGATCCTCTCCATTACATAGATCCTGAGAGCTTCACGAGGTCTCATCCTATGAGCACCTTTCCTCCACAACCCCTTTTTCCATACGACCCTCTAGGTTCGTATGAAGTGATTTAAAATACCTTGGTGGGTTTTTCATGTTGTATTGCTTTGCCTCATGATTATTCGTATAGGAACTCTAATGGCTATTGTTTCTTCTCATATCCACTCTAACGTGGGCCCCTTAGTGGATCGCTCCACAACACCCCCTAACTACAGCATTGCTAATGCCTTTCCATCCCAAAGGGCGGGTGTGCATCATTTAAGTAAGTCCTAGGGGTATAGATTGAACCCACCTCATCCAAGCTATGAGACTATAGACTAACAAGCACCATCATCCTCAACACGTGACATTATAATGTGACCTTTCCCCATGTATCATACATGAGGTGCCCCATCTCAATAATTTTCCATGCCCAATGGTCTCCACAGAAGTGGAATCTTCCTCACATGAAATGAGATTATCTTTATTGGAGTGGAATCTATCCACATGAAAGGGAAACCGCCTTTGTGTAAGCCCCTAGCCTTTTTTGTAGGAGTTATTAACCCTACTCCTCATCTCTTCTCATGTGCCAAATACTAAGAGGAGAGATGGGAATAGGGACCTTCATTATCTAGTCCCACCCCCTCTGGGATTTGTTGCCACTGGGAATTCATCCTTGAGTAAGTCTCAATCTCTATCTCTTTGGGATGTTAACCACGCATAAGCCCCTATTTCCTCCTTGGGATGCTAACACCGTGTAAGCCGTATTTCACTTCCCACATACTCACCTTTCATGACGTGATCTTCAGGTCTTTTCGGCATTTTTTTCTCACACCAAGCATGAATCACATTGGATTATATTATGCATTGACCATAGAATCCTTCTTGGGCCTCGCTAGAGTGTAATCCCCAAACCAGCCTGAACTATGTAGGCATTGATCCTTGCCAAGGCAAGGTACATAAGAATCATATCTGATGTTCGAGACCCACACCTATTGGTCCAAGCCCCATTCATGTCAGGTCACAAACCCATCCTGAACTATGTATAATTTGATCCTTTCCAAGGCAAGTCACTTAAGAAGCCTATCTGAGGTTCAATCCCAACACATATTCTTCACAAAACCCTTTACATCAGTTCAACAAACAATCCCTAACTACGTGGACATTGATCCTTTCTATGAAAAGTTATGTCGGAGGCCTCCCAGAGGTTCATGCCCAATATGTATTAGTCCCAACCCCTTCAAGTCAGTTCACAAAACCATCCCAAACAATGTGGACATTGATATGTTCCAAGGAATGTAATGTAGGAAGCTACCCTGATGTTCAATCCCAACAATTATTAGTCTTGACCCCTTCACGTCAGTTCACCAAACCATCCTGAACTACGTGGAATTTGATCCATTCCAAAAAAAGGTATGTAGGAATCCTCCCAGAGGTTCATGCACATCACCAATTGGTCTCGACCCCCTTCACCTCGTTTCACCATTTTCTTGCATGACGTTAAACTATATTTTCCCCTTTTAGTCCAATAAGACTTTAAACTATACCCATTCGAGCTGTGTGGGCTTTGATCATTGTCTCCAAGGCACGGAACTTAGGAAGTCCCCCTGAGGTCTAACCTTGACTAGCAATGAGACGTTTTGATCACTTCACAATGGTAAGCTTCGGTTTTCACCGACATGTGGTAAGCTATTGTGTTCCCCAACTAGTGGTAAGCCTTCTTCAACCCTATTCAGTGGTAAGACATTGAAACCCTATTCAGCGGTAAGCAATTATGAACCCTAAGTAGCTATAAGAAGTTGGAACCCCAGTCAGCAGTAAGCTGTTGCACCCAACCAGTGGTAATATATTGTAATCTAAAATCGATGTTATGTTTTTGTAGTTCCCTTTATCGGGACCCACATATCTAGTCTACCGCCATGGCATCAGAGCAACCTCATGCTGCTAACCATGTGTATGCCACAACATGACATCAGGTTGAAGTCCTCAAAGTACACCCCAATTCTATGCTCCCCATCATAAACTACGTTATCTTTGATCTTTTCCAAGGAAGGAGCATAGGAAGCCTATATGAGGTTCAATCCCATCACCAATGTATCGTCATGTTCTCTCTCCCTCAAGCCTATATATTTTGGTATGGTCTTCCCCTAACCCGGAGGTTCCTCTTTCTTAAGGACCCATCCATACGGGTCGCCTCCTCAGGTGTCCCATCGCTCTGCCAAACTACATGGACATTGATTCCCTGTCACAAGGATACGTATAAAGTCGTTTCGAGGCTCATTCCCAACACTACATTCACCGTCATGATTCTTCCATCTCAATACCCCACCACATCATTTAACTCTCCACCATCCATACTGATTCTATTAGGGATGCCACATCCCGATGAAACCATGCCACCAACTTTCTCACTGCTCTTAGAAGCAACCAGTTAACTAACCATGTGTTAGCCCGTACATCAGTGATCTCTAAAGGGGCCTCTCCGACCTGATCCACTATCATCAGAGTTCTGATTAGTCTAATTCATCTCTACTAAACATTAAACATGAGGCATAACATGTATTAATCAAAGTAAAATGAGGAAAACCTCAGATAAATGAAATTTTCATGTAATTCCATACATTTTATGTGGGATTCCACTAGATTCTACGCCCTTGAGAAGCCCTATCATTAGAAAAACAAACCAAAGCACACTAGTTTTTCTACTTCTAGACATAGTAGTGATGTCTAACGTGAATACTCCCCTAAATGATGTTTTATACCCTGTTTGAACCCTTGGAATGTCCTTAAATAAGCAGTGTAATCAACTAGCCTCCATGAAGACATGGTAGCAGGAATGAGATTCTCGAACCATGAATCAAACCTATGAGGGAGAACCGAATTAGATAACAGGTTCTGAGGTAGAATTAATGTAAGAAGGAACCGACATCCCAACATCCCATTTCGATCATAGAGAAAGCATCCCATAATAATTGATGATTATCGCCCGCCTTTGGAAATCGAGAATATGGGGTAACAACTACGTCTCCTCCTCTGAATAACAAAAAGATGCACGCCCTGGTGAAAGTGTTGAAAAAAATGGTAAAATAGAAGTGAATTTCTACTCCATAATGTAGAGATTAGTAGAATTCGAGACATTAGTGTACTACCATGTCCCCAGATCTAATTATTCATTTCCAGGACCCGTATTGAAAACAGTGGGCCTGGTGTGAAACTCATCAATTTTGGGGTTAGTTAAATATATAAAATCCAGGTCAACAATGTTTCCAACATGAATCCATCTTACCCTCCATGGAATATGGAATAGCATTGGGGCATTAGATGTCAATTACCTTCTTGCAACACTAATGGTTAAATCTCCCTGCCTTCTCAGACCCAAGCTACCATATCAGAAAACCAATCCTCTCCAACCTACTGACAAAGGGGTAGAGAAAACATCATCATAGTAATCTAGTATTGCCTCATTCACCCATGGTGGCCTCCGTGTCCCCAACTGAATGGAACCCAATCCCCATCTCCTTATATAAATTCATTTAGAGATGGGTGATAAGAGACCTTTTCTGATTATATGTGGAGAAGAAGATTATACCAACTCAGGATACGACCCATTAGGATGTAGAGGATTTTTCACCTCATCACCACTGAGCCCCCAAGGGATTCATAGGAATCCACTAATACCCACTCTGACATAAAACTGTTTCGTGTGCCTCTCTCCAAAAAAATTCGATGAATCTCTCCCCTACATTGATGTGGTGAGGGAATGTTCGGGCCAGCCCAGCTAGGATCCAATTTCAGGTGATCCCAAGGAGGGCCATCACTAGGCCACACCAGCACTGCCACCCGACACCACGGGCTATGGAATAGGTAAGCTATGTGCCTTCTGTGACAGGCCTAGTACGGTTGACCTGACGCCAGCGTCAGGAACAGGTTGGGGAAGATGCTCACTGAGGGGCTTCATGGTCAAAGACTAATATGGCTTGTGCCACTTCTGATGCATACCACTAGTTCCATTTTTACGCTAAGCAGGGGTACTCGTACACCCGTCCTGGATTGAGGCCCCAACCGCTCCACAGACATGGTGTGTTGGCTCTCCTAGTTGCTAGAGTATGTAGTGGCCTTTGTGGGCTGACCCACGGAAATGACACCCAGTATGAAGGTCCTCCCCATAATTCTACCATTAAGAACATCAGTCCTCCCCACTCCCATGTTTGTTCTGGAGGTCCTCTTCATGCCACCTTCAATCCGTATGATGGTCCACCCCACTTTATTGACTCTTAGTAAGGTTTCCTTCTTTACACCCCTGACCTTAGGTATGGATCCTTCCTCATACCACCATTTTTAGGTGTAAAGATGATATATGTTCGATCATCTTAAAATGTGGGGGTCTTCACCGTGTCATTACATCTGCATATTAAACTTCTCCTCATCCCAGAAACCATAGAAGTGGAGGTTTTCCTCAGTTCTTAATCACTCAACATGGAGGCCCTACCCGTGTTTTGCTTGACCAGTAAGAGGGCCTACCTTATACCGACACTGTCGGGGGGAAAAAGCATGGAGGTCCTACCCGTGTTTCCACCATCTCCTATGATGGTCATACCTGCTCTAGCACTTCTTGCAGAGATTCCCTTCGCAAGTCATCCAATATACATGGAGGTCCACCCTTTGTTTCTTTTGACATCTTACCAAGTGCTCCATGCTCCCTGGTTCACCTAGGTGGAAGTCCTCTTAGCCCTAGTGCTTTTTAGGCTAAAGGAACTCCTCAATCCAGAAATATTCCATGTCTCGAAGATCCATCGTGCGACAGGAGGGTAGGTTATCATAGAAATAAAAATAATTATGTGAAGATTCATACCTAGATTAATCATGTCTGCTTCTCAAATTCAGAAGGAGAATATGATTCGGCCATGGGACCCTAACCTCAATCCTCTCTGTCTAGGGCTAGGGTAGGGACAAGGTATAATAGCCTTGTACATCTAGAATGTTTGGTAAATTGGATACCTCCCTCCCTCCGCAGAATCATCCAAGTCAACAAGGATTTGGTGTCTCTCTAGGTTCTAGTCATTCATTCTCCACCATCTTTACTAGGAAAACTCTTTACCTAGACCAGAGATCACAGAGAGTTGTTTTGGGGACCGATGGTAGACAATCAATAGCATGGTCCACCACCCACAACTATAGTCCATGTGCTGAAATCATTGGTCTCCATTCCTTCTTACCATGATGTGGTGGCTAAGTCACTGCACTCTTCGGAGGATAACCCGAGATGCGGTGGCATATCAACTTGCTCGTCGTATTCTCCACTGTCCAGCCTACCATCTCAGTGGTCTACTTATGTATCGCTACTGGTTCCCCAGCCTCCTTCATTTGATGAGTTGGGAAACCTAGGGCCAGACCCCGAGTCTGAGCTGAGGAGATTTTGGGACATTCTTGTAGAAGACAATTTCCTAGAGATGTTTTGGCTAGTTGCACTACCGCGTTTCAGGGAACCAGAATCACTCACCTAGGAAGAGGTTTGATGCTTTCTCCAGACCTTTAGGGAAACTCACTTTTGACATTATCACCAACGAGTGGCCTACCCAAAGAGTTTGGAACACTTTAAAGACATTGGTCAACAATTCCGTTTGGTTGATTTGGATTCACTATCTATGACCCAACACCCAGAGTCACTAGGCCTCTATAGGACCCTCCAACTATGATGCGTTAATAGCATCAATATGATCCATAGTATAATCAAGGAGGCTTCTCCCCCATGTTCAAATATGGGGATGGTGGATGTATACAACCCTCCATTTCAGTTCTATCTGGAGCCATCCCGACATGCCAGTCGATATCGAGCACATTCAACCAGGTAGAGTCTTGGTTAACATTGATATTTTATCTAAGGAATATACAAAGACAAAAAAACTTTGAGAAAAAGAACCCCCGGGGGGAGTTCCACATCTTTTGGACCATTCGAGAAGGGTTAATCACCAGCAGAAAAATCTAATATGTATTTTCGTGGCCACTGAGTCATTGGTCCAAAGCAGAAATATTAAAATGGATAAAGAGCACCTCAGATCCATCAAACCCTCCAACACGTCTGGGTTAGTAAAAAATATGGGGGATTATCCAATAATGTAATGTTGCATCAACAACTCCCAGAGCATAAGAAGATGGTCGATGAACTCCTTTCCGACCATCCCATGAATCGATGACAAGACTAAAATGATCCTCGAACGAGGCAGTACGGGAATTCACAACTCCCCCCCCCCCGACGAATTGCCTCTAGGTGACCCTAACCATCCTGCCCATGCAGATAGGGTATGGGTAGGAACATACAAAAAGAGAGAGTGGTATGTGTCACCAAATCCACCTGAGCGATGTGAGAATCCTCAGGACCCACCTTAGGTTCCACCAACTACTCTGCAGGTTATCCCACATCTGTTCCATGAGTCATTGGGCCTGCTTGTCAAGTTGAGGAACCCGCCAATACACTAGTGTTCAGGGATCCCCCTAATGATAGGAACCTCCACACAGATGATCTGATGGAGGCACTCATTGCTCGCCTCAAGGCACCGGAAGCACGCTAGGAGTCAATCTTGCCTGATGGAAAGCCATATCTGATGTGGGTGGATTATATGCTAGAACCCCAAGGTTTCATAAATCCCACCATCTACCCCTATAATGGGACATGTGACCTGCTGTAGTATCAGGCCCACATTATTCCAAGCTGAGAACCCATGTTGGGAACTCTTTCATAGAAAGATCCTTCCAAACAATGGTGTTTTGTACAGACATTGGAAGGGCCGGCATTTTTCTGGTACAACCAGTTACCCATCGGGTCAGTAGATGGTTGGTAATATCTTCATAGCAAATTTCATTAGTATTTATGTTCCATGAATCGAATGACGAGTATTGAGGACCTCTTTAAGTGCAAGATGTTTTCTAGTGATGGAATCATGGAGTTTTCGGCCTTGTGGGAAGGACTCTCCTACTCCATGGACATGCCACTGACTTAGGACAGATGCTAACAATATGGGAGGTGGATGTGAGGACCGAATTTTTCCCCTATCTCATTACCCAGAATTACAGCAGGGCGATTCTAGGGTTTCTCTGATAAGGCCCAGTGCCACGAGGAAGCCTTAAAACAAGCCATGTAGGTAGGTTCATTTCCTCCTGTAGTTCTTGCATGAAGGGCCACACAGGTTAAGCCAATCACGGTGGCCCAAATAGAGGACCCTAATAAACTGGAGTTATTAGCAGTGGATCCTCTTCCAGAGCTTCACAGATTCCATCTTCCTTAAGCATGGACTTTGGCCCTGCAACGTTCACATGAATCGGCAGGTGCCCCCACATAATGTGTCACCACCACCCCATGCGAGATAACCAGGTTCTGCCCCCTCGATAGGCTCCTCAATCCCCCTGTTAGTGCCAGGATCTTGGATCCCCCTTTTTAGATAGAATAAAATGGACCTACTCATTTAATGAGGCTTAGGTTTTATATTATTTCTGAAGTTCCATTCTAGTGGGGATTGTACGTTTCCCTGAATGTAGGATTCCTGAAGTGGAGGATCTCACTAATCTCCCAAATTACTGCCTCTATCACTAGATCCTAGGGAACACCCTTAAATAGTTCAAGGTGTTTAAGAATTCTATTCATGATCAGGTTGAAAACACCATTGACTAGTTGGGCCTAGCTCTGACACAAGTGTCATGTGTATTCGTGTAACGCGATAGTAGCAATGGCAGCGAAGATGAGTGGAACCATGTTTCCAACAACAGTTCCCAAAATTATGATGACTGGATTGCTCGTAACGTGGTCTACCACACCCATGGTATTATCCATGCATTCTTCAAATTACTTGAGCCTTTAGAAACGGATGTTTTAGACACAACTACTGCTTCTGTGTCATAGTATCAACCATCCTCTTCCCAGAAGAGCTACCATCAGTGACCCAAGGAAAAAAAATGTCCCCAACCAATGTCATCATAATATCATACTCTAAGTGAATTCATGACCTAGAGATGGTGATTACCCACCCCAAGAATCTATATAGTGGTCGATGATTGTATAAGTGACTTTCAAGGGTACGCCTCTGTTAACACCGTTGAGCTGGTAAAACCCTACACGATCCATGAAAATGAGGAGGGCAAGACGGATCTTCCCAACGTCCCTAACCATCGCCAGAATATGTAGAGCCACATCTATATGGGTCATCAGAGCTCCTCGTCTAGTACTTTTATCCAGGTAATGCATGCTACCAAAAATAGACAGTAGGACCAGTGCAAGGCGCTGCATGTGCGTCCTTCTCATAGGATGTCATCAAGTCCGCCTTTTCCCTTGTTTGTGATACTAGATCCGGAAGAGCCGCCCTGACAGTGTCGTGATCAGCCATGCTCTGTTACATACCAGTCTCAATCATCTGGACCTCATCTGGTACACACAACATAGGCTTCGGCTACTGAGCAGTGAGACCTTCCCTGCACCAGTCAACTACTGGTCCTATCGGAGGGCCCGCCATACCTCCTATCACAGAGCGACCTCCAGTAGGCATAAGTTCACCCATGAAATATAAGAATGAGGTCCTCAAGAATCTTTACAGCATTCCAGTGAGTCTCTCTGTCCTAGAGGGTCTTCTACTATCAGCATATATTCGTGAAACCCTTACCGAGTATTTAGGAAGCACCCTCTTGTTTGAGATGGAGGTAGCAACTACAGAAGTCTTCCATGTTGAGGTAGTCAAGCATGCTGAATTCCAAGACATCATATTGTTCACTGTAGAATATGAAGACTCTCTTGTACATGGGAATAAATATCAACTTTCTATCACTATCCATTTATATGGCGTTGAGTTTCGTTGTTGTCTTTTCAACACAGGCTCGGGGATCAACCTTATCCCGACACAGACACTATATAAGATTGGGTTGTCTGAGGATAACTTAATTACATCTGACCTAAAAATAAATGGGTATGATATGATCGAACATAAACTAGTTTGAAAGATACCCCTGAATACCTATTTTGGTGGCCTAGTTTCCAGCACTGAGTTCATGGTTGTATCCCAAGACACTACATGCAATGCGATGATGGGAAAGCCTTGGCTCAACCTGCATGTGGCGGTCCCTTCATCATATCACCAATGACTCAAGTACTCCCTTAATGGTTGATTGGATGTACTTCAAGGGGAATTTAATCCCTTTTACTCTATTGAAGATCTATACCTGGATTCTGACTATTATAATAGCATAGAAAATCAGGTTAAGGCTATCGAGGTTGAACATGTTAAGACTGCGACCAACCCATGTTCAGATCTGGATAATGCCTAAATTTTTTTTATCCGTCGATTGGAGGCTATGACCCCAAATATGGGGAATTTTTTTTTGTATCTGGAAGAAAGGGGAACCACATTCCCAAGTCTATGCGATGTCAAAATATTTCCTCATATTCCTACAAAAATCAGGCTCGGGATATCCCGGATCCCACTTCCCCCATAAGGTATCAGGATGTTCGCCCCTTGGAAATAGTAATATTCCATACTTGTTTGTTTCACAGGGTTAGGATAAACTAGCTCAATCCAACATGGTACAATTGCTTCAATGTCCTCAAGAGCGGCCCATTGGGCTGAAAACCAGATGGGATCGGATCAACAACATTCATTTCAATGGTTTCGGCTGCATAGGAGTCCCGCGATGTAGTGTCTACCACCATTCAGGCTGGTAACAATCTCCCCTGGGGATCTGTCAACTCAGATGAATCTCCTCCCTCTAGGGATCCATCCTCTATAAGTGAAGAAGAGGATTTAAAGGATGCTTCTCCATCCTTCGAAGAGGGTGTCTCTACCATGGCTGATGAACTGGTACTTGTGAATCTTGGTAGTGAGATAGAACTGAAACCCACATTGATCAGTTCTGTTGTGCCTGTCAAAGAGAAACAATAGTACGTGGACTTCATGAAGCAGCACCATGAAGTATTCTCATGGAGTTACGAAGAGATAATGGGACTAGATCCCCAGGCTTCAATCCACCGCATCGTTCTCCCTACAAATCACTACGGATTTCAGTAGCTTCCCATAAATATGCACACTTCTCATGCTACCATGGTAAAGGTGGATGTTGATAATCACGTCAGATCCAATTTCCATAAGGAGTTCTAGTACCTCAGATTGAGAGCCATCATTGTGCCAGTCAGGACGAAGAACAGATAGATCTGAGTCTGCATCGACTTATGAGATCTCAACCATTAATATTCGAATGTTGATTTTCCACTTTCTATGTAGAAATTTTTTAATAATGTTATAGCTGGGTTATAGACCCTATCCTTCATAGATTTGTACTCTAGGTATAACTACATCTGAATGGATCCCATGGATGAAGAGTCTACGACCTTCAAGGCACCACAAGGTAGTTTCTGCTATGACGTCATTCTGTTCCGTCTAATGAATGTCGGTGCCACCTCTCAATGGGCTATGGATCACATATTTGAGCTGGTCCTCGGGACACTGATGGAATTCTACGTGGATGATCTGGTTGTCAAATCTCAGCAGCTTCCGTACCATCTGAATGACCATGATAAATTGTGTGTCTTCCTTCGCTCTTGCTACCTGAAGATGAACTCATTAAAGTGCTCCATTGTGGTCACCTCTGGATATTTTCTCTAATTCATTGTCAAATACAAGGTCATTAGAATCAACCTAGATATTATCAAGGCTATCAAACATTTGTCTCCCCCTAGAAACATCCCATATCTTTGAGGCTTATAAGGCCACTTGGCCAACATAAGATGATTCATTGAGAATTTGGCCATAAAGTGTTACCATTTTCTCAGCTCATGATGAAATGAATTTTTTAACAGTTAGATGAAAAATGTTAGAAAACATTCAAGGAAATCAGGAAGTGTCTTCTCCAGCCTCCGATCTTGATGCCTCCCAATTGTGGAAAGTTTCTGGTCCTTTATGTTACCACCTTAGAATAATCCCTCAGCCCCCTTCTCATCCAAAAGAAAAACTAGGGAATCGAGAAAAGTCCCTACTATCTCAGCAACTAGATCCTATATATTGAGACTAGATACTCCCATATATAGAAAAGGTGTCTTCCACTGGTATTCACAGTATATAAATTCTGACATTACTTACATCATTGTGAGGTAAAACAAGTGTCCCAAGTAGATCCTTTGATGTACATCATGAACTTCCCCATGTTGATAGGTCATCTAGCTCGGTGGACAGTGATTCTACACTAGTTTGACATCATGTTTGTCCTACATAAAGCTATCAAGGGAAAAGCGTTGGCAGATTTCCTTTCCACCCATCCAACTCTAGCGGACCAGTCAATAGATCTTGATATTCTAGATGAGGAAATCCAAAATGTAGATAAATCCATACCGTGATTGCAAATAAACTTTGATGGAGATTCCCGAATCCTTAATGGAAAAAGGCTTAATGACCCTAAACTCAACACAGTAGGATTGGGTATCATCTTCCTCACACAAGAACAGGCAACATTTCCATATTCATTCCTACTATTAGTGGGTTGTACCAACTATGAATATGAGTACCGGGCTCTCCACATTGGCCTCGAGCTTTCTCTCAAGATTGGCGTTCCACACATTTATATAAATGGGAACTCCAAAATAGTCATCAAATAGATCAATGGTGGCTATGTCATCAAGAAGCCATAGCTCATACCACCATTGGAATGTACCCACCAGTTCATGGACAAGTTCCCATCTCGAAAAGATGTTACCCATGACCCTTGATCGCAGAACAGTATAGAAAATGCCTGGTCCATCTTATCTGCATCTCTTGTGAAGCCAAATCAAGAAGATTTGATTATCCATGTGGAACAACAGAGAGTCATTTCCACCCATCACTTTGAACGATGGTGATAGCTTGCAGGTAATCCACCTTACGACCATCTCTTCCATGTTAGGACCCCCCAAGTTCCTCAGACGTAGTGTAGGAAGTAACTATATTGGACCCCCTTCATTGAGTATCTTGTACAAGGAAATCTCTCGATAGATCGACCCGAGCAAAAATGAATCCAATGTTACACTTTGAAGTTAACTCTCTAGAGCGATCAAATTCTTGGTTAGATCTTCTACAAGCATGAGTTTGATGGGGTTCTCCTTAGTTTCATTCAAGGATTTGTGATTTCATAGGTAATGTCGGAGGATCATTCCAATTCTAGTGGGGCTCATTAGACCGGGCTGAAACTATCTCACCAGATCTGGAGACTGCGGTATTTTTGGCCCCCTATGATCTGTGACTACACTCAGTTTTCCATGAGGTGGACTGCATGGAAAATTCATGCCAACATTGTGCATCGGTCTCCAGAGCCTCTCCACATTAGCAAGTACTCTTGGAACTTGGTGGTTAGGGGACTCGATGTCATGGGAACTTATCCACCAGCGATAGCTTTCCAGTGTTAGTTCATCATGACTGCTACATTTTTCCTTTCCATGTGAGTAGAAGCAATTACACTCAAGGAAGTAAAGGCACATTTTGTCATTGACATTATGAGATTCAATATCATCTATCGGTTCGGAGTCCCAAAAACAGTCTTCACCAATAACAACACCAAATTCTGTGCTTCGAGGTGTAGAAATTGTATGCCATGTACAATATTCGTTCTAACTATTCCTCCCACTATCACACACAAGAAAATGGGCACATTAAGGGGTTCAAAAAACCCCTCTATAACATCCAGCAAAAAAAGTGTTGTTCCGAAAAGATGGGTTTCACAGAAAATCTCCCCAATTCCCTCTAGTCTTATCAAGAAAATGACTCATTTTTTCACACAGGTGACCCCATACTCCTTGGTGTATGGATCAGTGGTTTTCCTGCTCATCGATATTCAGTTGTCTTCATTACGCACAGGTGTCTCTGATCAGCAAGCACCAGATAAGGTATCCGAAATCTGTTTGACTGAATTGGAAACACAGAATGATAATTGGATTCGTGCACTTCAAAATCTAGAAAGGCATCATAAAAATATAGATATATCCTTCATCAATAAATTTCACCTCTTCTTGTTCTTTCAAGGTGACTTGGTGTTGGTGTTAACAACACCAATGATACATTGACGAAAACCACCCAAATTGGTTCCCAAATTGTAAGGATCTTACATTAGTCACAAGGTTAACCCCAACGGTGCATACTCTATGGTGACCACGGATGATGAGCATATAACTCCTCCCACCAATTTTAAATTCCTTATGGAATACATTACCTGTTCAATATTGTCTAACATGACCATAAACTATATGTCGTCTCACACAATGATAAACTATATACGCTCCCATATAACCTTAAATAATCCAATGTATTTGCTGCATGATGTGAAACTACACAACACCACAATTATCTATGTATGGATTCATTCCCTTTCTCATGAGATACTTAGGAACACTCCGATTCCTCAAGTAGAAGTCTAGCCCCAACTTTTCTCACTAACAACCCCCACGGTGTTGTTCTCTAGGGGGATCTCACATGATGTAGCATAAACTACATTGGTCCCATTGGTGCTAGGATTATGAAGACCGCCCCATGGGCCCCTCTCGTTCTTAAATTCTCTCTCGTTCTCACCACAAAATGTTAAACTATGTAGCCTTTTTAGAACTATGCATGGTGTGATTCCTATCCTTAAGGGATTTGTAGGGATGCCCAGATATTTTTCTCTATAGGCCAAGTCCCAAGCTTTAAGATCACCCACTATGGTTCCTCCCCCCGGATCAGATACCTCCCCAAACACATGGTGCAATGTGGGATAATTTCCACATTTCACCATAGGTTTATCTATATCGCACCATTTGTTCACCTTCTTGGAGGTCTTCACCCATCATTGTTCTGAGCACAAGACGATAAACTGCGAGCTAGCTGGAATATCCTAGATTTACATACCTCGACCATTTCAGCCCCATCACAATGTTATCACTAATGATTGTACGGTATGGTATGGGATGATGTCCGTGTTTGCATCGTGTTTCTCACCATTCCATACACGCCCCGTGTTGAGATGTCTTGCTTCTATCAGTATCATTGCCGCATTACTTAATGCTACACAACATTTTCCAGAACTATGTATGGCTTGATTCCCATCCTCATGGGATATGTAGGACCTCCCAAACATTTATATTATGGGCCCAACCCCACCTCTTGGAAACATCCTCATCATCCTGACTCCCAAGACTGAGTTCTTCTAGGAGAGGGGTATGTGGTGTGGTATGGGCTTATGTCCCCATTCACGTCCGGTTTGTAAAAACCACAACTCAAACCTCTTCATTTTGAAATCCATTATCTCCCCTATCCCACACTCATATTTTCAATTCAGGTTCTCTTATGTTGGTCCCCTCATCCCTCTTGGGCAATACATCAATGTTACCAGTAATACTTTGGTTCAAGAACTAGAGTGTCAGATTCTTCCTAGACATGCTCTCGCCCATTTTTTAGGATTTGTGTTCCCCTTTATTTGGGATTTCATTATCTTTAACATCCGAATGAATCCGAAAATGTCATGGATGATTGTCCAATGGGATCTTCTACCATTCCAGGCTAACGTCCACGCGGGTTTTGAATGAAAAATTGATACAAGTCCCTCATTGTGAATGTGGTAAGCAGTTGATGCAAATTTTTTGTACCTATTTCAGGTCTCACGATATTGATACTATGTTTCGAATATGTTCAATAGTTATCCTACATCATCACGCCAACCTTATCATGCTCTATATTTCGGTTTCATGATTCACAACATTTTCCACCCCATCACTTCCAATTAGTATTACCACACTCTTTGAACCATCTGTTAGTGTGATTTTTCACATTAGGAGGAAAATTCTATGGTAAGACACATTTCGGGGCTCCACAATTATTTCCTCTATATGTGTATTCTATGTGTTGAAAATACCTCTTATTCCATTGTTTCCCAAACCAAGTTTGACTCACAAGTGCTTATGGATCATATCAAGGTTTTCAATCACTTGGAAAAGTTTTTCTTATCCATGGATAGAGCTCTAAGACCTTAAACTAATATCTCCTTTTACGTACACTCTATAAGTTGTAAAACTGTAACCCATAAAATACGTATAACTTCATTCCCATGCTCATGGGATACATAGGAATTTCGAGACATCACATTTTTGGGTCCAGCTCATGTTCCACTAATTATCTATTTTGTTCCGCCTTTAGGCCATGACTCTTATAGGATTTCATGGTGTAAAAAGAGTGGGATTATTACCCCCATTAACATCGGGTTTTGAATAGTTGCACCACATAGTCCACTTCTATGAGGTAGTCTCTCCTACCTTTTCTCCCGCATGATGTTAAACTTCACTCTCAGAACTAAGTATGGATTTATTTCCATCCTCATGGGATGTGTAAGAACACTTTGAAACTTAATCCATTGGCCAATTCCCATATTCTCTATCATTTTCCCCTCTCATCCAGAGGTTTCTTCCCTGGAATCGTGTGTGGTGTGGTGTGGACCTCATCCTCATTCATGTCGAGTATGCTTTAACATGCCTTGCATGTTATCCTATAAAACCTAGTTTCATCAATATGTTTCCAATCCATATGACGTTAAACTATGCCCCATATTCCCACATGTCTTTAAACTGTTGAATCTTTATTTCAGGATGTAAAAATGCATGGTTGGTCCTATCATACGATAATAATCTATGATATTATCACCCTGGTCGCATGATTAAAAATGAAACGGCACTGTGATTTCCTCACTCGGGGGGGGGGGACATCATGTTTGGTATTGGTCACCCCATGCCATATGTCAATGCCTAAATGTAGCTTAATTACTACAGCAACACCATGATTCTCTATCCCTGGTTTATCGCTTCACCAAAAAACAAACTCTATCGTAATGGACAAACAAGATCTATAAAATTCTTCTTAATTTTGTGTGTACCCTAGACCCTCACGACCTTATCATCCCAAGTACTATGACCTTTATATTCCATATCCAGTCCTTTGTGTGGATTTAATAACATTCTCATGGGGTAAGCAATAAAGACCAATCTCTTTTCCTAGGGACCAGCCTAATGTTCATTTTTGGTCTCTCTTCCAAATACCTATCCAAGGAACAGATGGTGATATGGAATCCAGGTCCTCATTCATGTCGAGGTTTACAATTACCTCAGTATGTGTCTCCCGAATTCCATACCATCAGTAGTCCGAGATCCAATACCATAAACGATGATCTCTGGTCCGCGCTCTAATACCATAAACTAAGATTTCCTTCAAAGTCTTATTTGAAAGGCATAAAGATGACATTTCCAAAACTACTTGTGGATTGATTCCAATCCTCATAGGATATGTTTGAATTCCTAGACATTCCATCATCAGTTCCAGCCCCAAGAATATTAAATCCTGCTACCCCCTCTTCTTCGGCCCCTTGGCCCGAACTCTTTCGAAATCCAATGGTCTGACGAGTGCCTCTTAGGGGTCTCATTCACATCGGGATATATACCGTTCTTGTACATTCTTATCCTGAATAATCATGTAACTATATAACTAACCTGAACAAGGTCATGATTCCCTATAATAATTATGGGATGCACCAGTTTCCTCACTAGAGAGGGTTCCCTCTACATGCGTTTGTCTCAGAATAGGTTGTGATTTAAGATCTGTGTTTTGCTAGATTGCCATCCGCACGGGACACGTAGAGACGTCTAGGCCTATTGCCTCGAGCCCAAACCAAGGATCGTTATTCCTTTTACTCACATGACCTCGATCAAGGTCCAGTCTCTATGATCTTAATCAATGAGCCTATAGTCTATGTATCATGAATTTAAACTGTTAAACTCAATCCCTGCAGTATGACCGTAAAACTATGTGCAACGTCCTGGTTATATGATGTTAAACTATTCCATTAATTATATGCATCTGTATGATGTAAAACTACAAGGAATTATAGGTCTCTACCATGGAGGTATTATTCGTAAATAAGTTTTATCTCTGATCATACCGATGCTCTCACTTAATGTGTTTTCACCATGGTGGCATTATTTATAGAGTGTTGGACTCCATTCGGACAACCCATCACTCCTCCCACCATGCTTTTTGTACCCTTTATTTATACCCTCATCCCCCTTCACATCTAATGGAACCCCCTGATATTATGGTTCATCGGCCTATGGCTCACCTACTATCCTAGGCCAACGTTCTGGAAGACTAATGGATAAAATTTTGAGTCAGGCCTTGTGTTCTGCATATAGTCAGTGGTTAGCCCTCATTTTTTATCCCCATATTAGGTTATCACAATAAGGATCCTATGTTTTAATCATGTCCAACTATTGGCCATCATTTTCATGCCACCCCTACAACGTTATGAATTTTGGGTATTTTGATTCACACGTTCAATTCCCCTCTATTTGGATTGATTGTATTTTCCCATGCATTACCCCAATCATGCACTAAAGCACATGGGACAAATGGAATTTTGACTATTCTAAGAACATCACCCTCAATTCTGTCCTCCCCCTATTTTCTTCTCGAAGGTCTGGATTGGTTGTTCAAACCCTATATGCATGACTCTTGGTTGGCACTCTCATATTCAGATGGCACAATGAGGTGGTCATCCACAGTTTTTCACACAGGGTCTGACCCACTTGAGAATATAGATTGATCGTTATATTCTTCATGAATGTAACAGATATGCAGTAGATAAAAAAATAATGTAACCCATTCATTAATATATCATAACAAATCTATGCATGAATGTACGTTTTAAAATTTTGTGCACGTTACAGAACCAAAAGATCGACCCCTCCCATGGATGGGTTGACCTATTCGATAGAGTGTTCCAGCTTCGCCACTATCTGGAATGTGGAATCCAGGATCTAAATTATTCTATTTTCATCGTAATCCTCCTTGGCAGCAGTGGGTATTATTCTATTAGTCGTAACCTGGGCCCACTCCTCATCCTCTTGGATAGTGGCCATCACCATGGAAGCCTACTGTATTCGTTCTTTGACCACTATCAGTTGGGACTTCAAGAGAAGAACGAGTTATGATTGTGCATTAAAGAAAGAGGATTTCTAATATTCTCAGGCCCACAACCACATAACCTCCCCTTAGGCCTCCTAAATCCTCCTAATGTTCACTGATTTCCTTCATTTCCAGCCCATGCTAATGTTGCAATCTTTCTCCCGATTCAACTCAGCCATGATTTCCCAAAATATCATATGGTGATGATGTGCATCTACTCCCCCATTGTAGAGCTCACACATAACACAAAGAAGCCTCCTCATCTGGTCTATCCATTGTACATGAGGAGTCTCCCTGATGAAGAGCTTGGCTATCCTCCATGACCGATGAGGGGCGATCTGGTTGTCCTCTTTGTTAGGGGTCATCTCATCCCAGTCTATGGGGTCGGCAGGTTCATATGCAAGAAACACCTATACTAACTCATCATAAGGCTCCAAATATAGTGTCTGATCAGTTATTTCAGGTCCCATGTTGTTCAGTTTAACCTCATCGTCGGATCCAACCTCAATGATCTCAGGCTCTGTCCTGCTGAAGATCTCACTAGTGATTAGAAGCGCTGTAACCTAGTAATTATAACATCTTCTTCCCCGACCACTGTTGTTCCCCTAGGAACGGTTCTTCCAAGAGCTCTAACCAAACTATCCATTTCAGCCCATGCCACTTGATGAATTGGTCATATGGAAAGTGCACAGACGTCAGTCGACAAGATCATTGGATGTCAGTTACAAATTTCGTAAAGGAGACTTACAAAGATCAATCATTTTGTTTCTATCTTGAGTCATTTCCACCAGAAACTCAAGGAATGTCCCTCCATATATTGTGGGGAAGTATAAAGGCTCTAAGAGGACCACCCTTGGTGTCATGTCATCGGCCAACACGATGATCGTCGTATCCATGGGTGCATATTCCAATGATCCAGAAGTTGCATCAACTATCGGGTGGGAGTTAGTTTTTCATATGAGGCCCTCCATCACAGTTCAACTAGTATTAAGGAGTCCAAAATTAACTATATTAAGACCCCAGGGTAGTGTTCTAGGGTTTTACCATGAGACCGTCTGCAAACTCTTCATGGTCCAGGATGGAATAGTCAACCTCACCCTCCCATAAATGACTCCCTCCACCCGCTTCCTCCCCCAGGAGGACTCCTCTGTTTATTCTAGAAGGGAGTATATCTCTCATAATTTCATGGACGACAACTAATAAGGGGTCATTCTATTTAGAAACTCAGTTACCTTATCAATCATTAGACGCAGAGCACCCTGAGAGTGCACAAAGTCCTCCATCTCTTCCAGGTATTGTTCCCCTCCACCTTAGATACTAAAAATCCTTCCATGATAGGACTGATCACTGTAAAATCCATCCTAAGATGGTTCAGGTGTTTCCACATCTCTGATGGGCTAAGGAATGGCCTGTTGACATCCCAGATGTCCCATGCCTTCAAGAAGACATCATTCCATAGTATGTCTATGTAACGACTCAATTTTTTTCAATGGAAATTACCTTCTAATGTCTTAAAATAACATGAAAACAAAACATAATAAACTACTAAGAATTGAGTGACCTTTAAACATAATTTGTCACTTCTGTGTTTGGAATTTTAAAAATCCGACATACACAGTTGTGTTCAAGATGATTTTTGGAGTCTAATGAGACAAAAATAATTTTCGGTGAATAGTAACATACCCTTATGATTAGTAACATACCCTTATGAATAGTAATATAACCCTTATGAATTTTAAATCATCCAACATAAGATTAACATTACCAATGAATAATTAATGAAAATTTAGACATCTTAGAAAGTGACAATTTGACCTTAGTAAACATTTTGGAATTTTGTAAGTCATAAATAATTAATTGTAATTAATTAATTAATTTAAAAGAAAATGAATTTTCTTAAAATGTATTAATTATTTATCAAATCAATGTCTTATATTTTTTAGATAATTTTATAAGACCCTATGTAATTATTGAAATAACGATAAAATCAGTTTTAATCCTAAATTTTTTTAAATAAATTATGATTTTAAATAAATATTAAATTAAAAATATATACAAAATTATTTTTCAAAAATGGAATTCATTTTTTGATTCTACACGTCGAAAAATGTTTGGGGTAAATTATTGGTATTTTTATGAAATACTTGAATTTTTTACGAATAGTAGAATCCGATAATTCACAATAAATGCTAAATAATGGATTAATTGAGTAATCAATGATGTTTTGCTAATGTAAGCCCACTTGGTCCATTATCACATGATAAAATTACTATTTTTGTTCATTCAAGACTCACTATTACTTGTTTTGGGGAAATTAATAAATTGATGAATTTTATATTAATGAAACCCCTCTCCCCTCCACTATAAAAGCCTCCCTTCACACCCTCATTTCCTCACACCTCTCAAGATCCAAGCCTTCACTAAACACATACCAAAAACCTTACCTAGCCCCTCCCCCACGTCCAAGAGCTGATGGACTCATCAAAATACCTATCTTATTCCTTTAAGGAGGTTCTCAAGAGAAGGATTCCAGAGATACTTTCTCTCCCTCTTCTCCTTCAATTTCAGTTCAAGTTCAAATTCATTTCTTGATCTCTCCCAACCTATATTCATAAAAATGGTATTTTAACTCCATTATTATAAATATAATGAAATTTTATGATTATAATTGTATATTATATCATCCAAACCCTTTTCCATCTTTGTTTTATTTTATTAAAGAGAATTTAGTTTGTGAGGTGTTAATTTATCACGTTCAAAAACGAAATGCATTCTTCTTCCATTTCTACCTTCAAATATAGCCATGAAACCATTTTTATGGTCAAACCCGAATATGTTATATGTTTTATGTCCTATTTAATGTTATGTAAATAACCTGGGCCATATTACTAAGTGATATGTTAAAACAAGTTTGTTGTGATCGAAAAACAGCCCAAATTAACCCACACAATCATCATTTAATTTTTATGTAATAATTCATCCCCATGGATCTAATATAATTCATTAAAAAATCATTAAAACTCTTGTAATACCATTAATAACATGTAATAGCATTTCTTTATGTTTACCCTTGTACTACCCAAACATCAATTTAAGAATACAAGTGAACCACTCAAGAAAACCATAAAAACAAACATTCTCGAATAATGTTTTTAAACACTATAACTCATCCAAAGGAACATAAAACCATATAATAAAAAACCAGAATGAACCCTATTAATATAAACAAGTATCTGGATTACTAATTAATGAATATAATGTCATTATACTGGACATTAAAGAAAAGTAAGCATTCAGATACAAGGTAAGGGGAAATTCTAGAACACAACTTTCATCCTTCGGTTTCTTCGCCTTTCAGTCCATTTTTGATATGGTTACTCCTATAAAATCATTTGTTAAACTTTGTCTTTAATTTTTAGGAATATAAATTTTTTTCCCTTTTATTTATTAAAAACCAAATGTTTCCCAAAATAACTCTTATTTCAAGAACACACCTTTTACTTCTCATTCAAGATTGACGGTTCTTGTAACATGTTTGTTATTCCATCATTATTTGGTGAACCCAATGTATATGAATGTGTTCTTATGAGATGAAACCAATTCCTTTTCATGGGTTCATTATGTTAATTTATGTTATATTATCATTGTGTCTTTCATGATAAATGATAATGTAATGATGTGACGGGCGCACCAAGCGCAATATGAATGTTTAAATGTGATGGGTGTGCCTAGAATTATACAGCACTCCAATGCATTGGGTAAAGTGATGAATCTCATGAGTAAATGATAAATGATGTGTGGAAAAGATGCTCTCTTGGTTCACAATTATGTGTGGTGGTTAAACACTAAGACATGATGTTTCATTTTTACGCATTGCCACATTTCAGGTCTTTTAGTTATGCTCATATCATGTTCATGGTCTTTTTCTTATGTCATGATTATGCTCACCCCATGCTATATTGTTCCTATCTATCATCTTACTGGGATTCTATCTCACCACTTTTGATGTATATCCTTAGGTGAATACATGTACTAAGGAGAGGACAAGTGTCAATAATAAGGTAGAGAAGAAGAAATTAAATAATTATTTATGTTTAATGTTGTATTTGACATGTATGGTCCTAGTTTTCCCAAGACACTAAACCATTGAATAATCTATGTGTAATGATATTATGTTGTTTATATTTATAATGATGTAATAGTAAAGTATGAAAAGTCCAGGTTGTTATAGTTGGTATCATAGGAATGGTTTAGTTAATTTGGGAATTGTGATTAGTGAACCCTAAAGAAAACTTCTAGATGAGACTAAATACAAAAATGCACACAAGAATATTTATATAGGTATCCCATATATTATGTTTTTGGTATGAATTCATTAAATTAATAATTTATTAATTGTTTACTTATCTTTGTTCTGACCTTTTCTATTATAGAAAATGTTGTGAACTAGGAGAAATCAGGCCAACAACTCTTACGAGGGCCAATGCAATGATTTCCCGAACGATATCCCTAATGATTTGGGAGGTGGAATTAAAAACTTCATGTAGATTCTTACCCAATTATCTATGGTTATGAACAATAACCATAATAATGGGGAACATTCTCCTTCACTAAAGAGGGAGAAACTGGCTATCGAATTTTTTATGTGTTAACGACCACCGACATTTTGTGGATCTTCTGATCCACTAGTTGTGGAATAGTGGTTCAACTCAATGGAGAAGATATTTTATGTGCTTCACTATTCTGAGATGGATAAGGTGACTCTATCCATATATCATCTAGATGGAGAAGCCTATCAATGGTGGGATTTGATTAAGAACACCAAGCCAGGGGATGAAATTGAAGAGATGGAATGGGAAGACTTTAAGATAATGTTTCTTAATAAGTACTTCCCACGAACTCTTCACACGATGATTGAGAAAGAATTCATAGAGCTGAAGAAAAAAGAAGGAGAATCTGTCACAAACTATGAAGCAAATTTAACAAGGCATGCAAGGCATGCTTTGGGTTTTGTTATCAACAATGATAGAAAAATGTATAGATTTTTTAGTGGATTAAAACCACACCTTCGAAAGGATCTTGAAATTCGAGACATTGGGAGTTATGAAGAATTTGTTCGGTGTGTTATAAAAGTGGATATGGAGTTTTTAGAATGGTCCCATGGCTATGGAGATAAGAAAAGAAAGATGGAGATTCAAGCTAGTGCATATAATGAAAAAGGTGGGAAGAAAAATCAACTACCCACATGCCAAAAATGCAGGATGTTCCACCATGGGAACTGCCTCAAAGGGATGGGGAAATGCTTCAAGTGTGGGAAAGAAGGACACCATCCTCAAGAGTGTCAAAAAGACATGAAAATTAATGATAATGTAGCCGATTATAGGAGAGAACCCCTCATGTATTAATTCTACAACTGTAGGGTGCTCGGGCACTATGAAAACCAGTGCACTAAACCTCGAGTTCTCAAGGGTAATTAGCGTCAACAGCCACTAAAGCCAAAGGAACAAGAGAAGGCTTATTCCATAACTACTGTAGAGGTGGAGCATGATAATGAAGTCGTAAAAGGTACACTTCCCATTCACTCAATAATGGAAAATGTCTTATTTGATTCAGGTTCAATGCATTCCTTTATATCATGCATGTTTGCTAAAATAATAGAATCAAATCCCTGAAACCTTGAATTAGAGATATCTATAAAAACACCATGTGGTGAAATCATTGCAAGCCAAGTGTTTGACTCTTCTCCTGTTCATGTATGTGGGAAGATTCTTCCATCAAATATCGTAATGCTTTCTGTAACATCCCAAGGTTTTCTAAAAATAAATTGAAAATGCTTGAAATTTTGTTTAAGGTATATATTTATAAGTATCCTTTAAACATAATTTTATTTCTTCTATGTTTTGAATTTCAAGAAACTGTCATCTACAATTGTGTTCAGTATGTTATTTCGAGTCTGATGGAACAAACTTGTTTTTTTTGGTGAATAGTAACATGCCCTTATGAATAGTAATATGAATAGTAATATGACCTCATGAATAGTAAATAATATTATTATTTTATTTTCCCATGGCAATAGGATAATGGGATCTTAATTAATTTTCCAATGTCACATAAAACTAATTGCACTTCAATTTTGTTATTTTTCGAATTAACTGTGACCTTATTTTAAAATTAAATTAATAATATTTAGAAAATTATTTTTGAAAAATGGAGTTCATTTTTGAATTCTACACGTCGAAAAATGGTTGGGGTAAATTTTTGTTATTTTTCTGAAACTCTTGAATTTTCGGTGAATAGTGAAATACGGTAAAATACCGTATAATCAATTTATCAGTAAAAATGCACTATTTATGACATCATAAGTGATGCAAGGCCACTTGCTTCGAAATCACATGATATTTTCACTAATTAAGGCCACTTGATTTGAGATTATTCATAGTCTTGATAAAAATATTATAATAATAATTAAAATAATCTAAAATACCTCCCCTCCTCCACTATAAATACCACCCTCACTCCCCTCTTCCTCCCACACCTCTCAAGCCTTGAGCATTGTCTAATTTCTGCCAAATTCCCTCCTCAATCTTCTTCCCCACGTCCTAGAGCTGCTGGTCTCACCAAAAGACCAAAATCAAAGCCCTTAAGAAGGATCTCAAGGAGAAGAGATCAAGAGGTAAACATCCTCTTTCATTTTCATTCTTTCCATCCATTTTATGTTATTCTCTTCCTTTCCCTTTGTCTTTTGTTGGGATATTTCATTAAATATTTTCCCTTACAGTCCAAATTTTGTATGATTGATGAGATATTCCATTCCTCTCATCAATCTTGTTTTTATGAAATTTTTAGAGGCGCCGTTAGGCTGCCGAATTTTTTGTAAGAAATTTCTCATGTTTTCTTTATTTCATGATTCCTTCCACTTCTTTCTTCACCCCCTCTTATCCAAGAGGCATGAAATCTCCAGAATCATGTATATTCTGGATGTTTTCATGTTTATGGAAAATTACAAATCATTATTCCTCTCCTCTTTCACTTATTTAAAGAATCAAAAAACATTGTCCATTTGTGTCGAATTACCGATATCGTGGACGATGTATTTTCAATTTCCATTAATTATTTCAAGTCTGGTCATGAAACCATTTATATGGTTGAACCAGGTTATAATATATGTTTTATGAATCATATAAGGTTCTGTAATTCTTTTGTACTCATGATTCAAACTTATAAGACTAAATGAAATTGTAATTATCAAAGAACCACTTAAATTATCTTAACGAACATAATTAATGTTTTAACTTATAAATCATCATCATATAAAGAACCAAAGTGATGAATGGTATAATTTATGGTACTGGAATTATGTAAATAATACTCCATTCCAATTCTGGAGTTTCACTTCCAATCAACAAGAACGATTCTTCATGAACCGATTGTGAAAATCACAAAAGACCTCACCCAAAATAATGCAAGGAACAAAATACTAACAAATAAGGGGTGAAATGAGGTTATGAAATGACCATATAAGATGTTATAAACATGAACACGTTTCTTTAAAATACTATTAACACTCTTTTAACCATTATACAGGAGGTTCAAACAATTTTTAAGTAAGACAAGCCCAAGGTAAGGGAATTCTTAACCCGATTTCCATTCTTTGGGTTAACCTTCTACTTTATAATTTATGTGCTATTTAAATTGTTTGTGTGATGGGTTCTGTTTATATTATGTTTAATTATGTGTATTTACAGAGTATATACATATTCCATCCACTCAATTAAGTATCACTTCAAGTATATGATGTTTATAAGGGACTTTTCTTCTAAAATCCTCTTTTAAAATTCTGTTTTATAAGATTCAAAGGCAATGTTTTTATGCTATTATTTATGTTGAATGATTATGTTTTGGCTATTGGGCATTGTTTATGATGAAGGGTGGGACCTATATTTCCCTCCAATGCATTGGGTATGAGTAAGTTGGAGGCCGGCCGTATGGTTACTCCAAGTGTAACTGTGAAGGTTACACAAAGTAAGGTAGCCGTGAGGGTTACAAATTTTAAGGTAGCCAAGATGGTTACAAGATTATGTAAGTAATGCCCCAATATACCTTTATGATTATAATTATGTTTGTATGGATCTTGTGTAAATCTCATGTTACGCTAAGTAAGATTTTATGGGTGTAAATCATGTTTTTTGAAAATGTTTCCATATGTCTTGTGTATTCATGGACTAATGAGATTTTTTCCTTCTTTTTCATACCTTACTGAGCTTTTGTGCTCATCCCAAGTTTTTAAATGATTTTTCACAGGTTAATGGATGAATAATACAAGGAAGGAAGACATGTTAAATGTTGAAGAATTGTCAAGGAGTCTTGTTTTATGTTTTAATGTTTTATATTCTGAGGAAAATGGAAACTGATTTTATGGTATCCACTATGTAACAATGTGTAATGTTATGAATATTTTGTCTTAATTCTCTAAAGCTCTAAACTTGAAAAGATCTTCAATGTAAAATGAAGTGTTTTCTTGAATAAATTCAAGATTATGTATGAAATAAGTGCGGGTCCTTACAGTTGGTATCAAAGGATGGTTTAGATAACTTTAGGGGTTAAGGTGATGCTAATAGAATACCATAAATAATTCTCACCCAATGTTTAATTTGTTATAGCATTTAAAGATTACCATGTTGCTTCATCTAAGAAATTTTTGTTTAGAATGGTTGTCCGCAGAAGGAACATGGATGCTGAAGAGGATAGGCACCGACAGAATGACATCCTTCCTGATCAACAGCCTGGAATGGTAGGGATTGGAACCGAGCAGTTTGTGACAGTAATGGCTCAGCTAACACAGGCAATAAATGGTGGTGGAATCCATGCAAGAGGACAAATAGATGTACCCCAACGGAACATGACAGTGGTGGAGCATTTTATGAGACAACATCCTCCTGCATTCAGTGGATCTTCTGACCCAGTGGCAGCAGAAGGATGGATTAAGGCCCTTGAAAAGATATTTGATGTTATGGGATGTTCAGACAATCAAAAGGTAAGTCTTGCCATTTATCGTTTTGAAGGGGAAGCTGATCAGTGGTGGTAAATGGTAAGGAATATCAGGGGTAGAGAGGATTTTGATGCCTTAGTATGGGATGAATTTAAAAGTCTTTTTCTTGAAAAATATTTTCCTAAGGTGGTGCGACTTAGAATGGAGAAACAATTCCTTGAACTAAAACAAAAGGAGGAAGATTCAGTGGCTATGTATGAGGCGAACTTCACCCGACTGGCGAGGTATGCTCCGAATCTTATTCTGGATCTCGATAGCAAAATCAACCGCTTTTACTCAGGATTGAAGCCAAGGTATCGAAGGGCGTTGGCCTCCCGTGAATTCAAAAGTTATGAGAAACTTGTCCGATGTGCTGAGAGGGTAGAGATGGAGTTTGCTGACGATCACATGCAATTTGGAAACAAAGAGAAGAAGAGGTCAAATTGGAAAGCAATGGGTAAGAATCAACCGATGAAATCTGATGGTAAGAAAATACAATTTCCAGTATGTGAAAAGTGTGGCAAGAAGCACCCTGGGGAATGTCTTATCAAAACTGGGAAGTGTTTTAAATGTGGTAAGTTTGGACATATGGCCCGAGATTGCAATGAAAATGATCCAAAGACTAATCCTGATAAGCAAACTATAAAGTGTTTTAAATGTGGTGAGATGGGTCACTATGCAAATGCCTGTCCAAAGAGGGATCCAAATGATGCAAAGAAGCCAGACTACAAGTAGAAAGGTGTAGTGAGATCCTTTGCGACTACGTCAGCAGATGTTGGGCCATCCAATGAAGTTGTATCAGGTACTTTGTTTGTTCACTCAGATTTTGCTAAAGTTTTGTTTGATACGGGGTCTACACATTCCTTCATCTCTGAGAAATTTTCTAGTAAATTGGAAGTATCACCTCAACAAATGATACCCGACCTTGTTGTTAAAACACCAGGGGGAAATGTTATAGCAAAGAGGAATTATAAGAATATTTCTATTGTGGTATGTGGAAAGACTTTACCTGCAAACCTTGTTGTTTTACCCTTAGTCGAGTTTGAAGTTATTCTGGGGATGGACTGGCTTTCTGATTATCATGCTAAGATTGACTGTAGAGCTAAAGAAGTTGTTTTTCAGAAAGAGTTTCAGTTTGTATACAAGAATGAACCCATACAATTGATAACATATCAAGAAGCTGAGAAACTACTGAAAGATGGAAATGAAAGTTATCTGGCTCATATTGTTGAAAACAAGGGAACTATTCAAATCAATGATGTGCCAGTGGTAAATGAATACCTTGATGTTTTTCCTGAGGAGTTACCCAGTGTCATACCTAAACGAGAAGTTGAATTCACAATTGACTTAGTTCCTGATGCTAAGCCAATTTCAAAACCCCCATATCGTATGGCTCCAATAGAACTTCTTGAATTGAAAAATCAGTTGCAGGATTTGCTTGTCAAAGGCTTCATTCGTCCCAGTACTTCACCATGGGGAGCCCCTGTTTTGTTTGTTAAAAAGAAAGATGGTTCCATGAGACTTTGCATTGATTATAGAGCTTTGAATAACATCACTGTTAAAAACAAGTATCCTTTGCCTCATATTGATGACTTGTTTGATCAGCTCCAGGGAGCTCAGTACTTTTCCAAGATTGACTTGAGATCCGGATACCATCAGCTGAAGGTGAAGGAGGATGACATCCCGAAAACAGCCTTTCGTACTAGATATGGGCATTATGAATTTGTTGTTATGCCATTTGGGTTAACTAATGCACCTGCTGTATTCATGAATCTTATGAATAGAGTATTTCATGAGTTCTTGGATAAGTTTGTGGTGGTATTTATTGATGACATTCTGGTTTTTTCTAAAAATAAAGAGGAGCATGAAAAACATCTAAGGGTTGTTTTACAAACTTTAAAAGAAAAGAAACTATATGGAAAATTCAGCAAGTGTGATTTTTGGTTGCAACAGATTTCTTTTCTTGGGCACATTGTAAATAAGGATGGAATAACAGTTGATCCTGCCAAAACAAAAGTAGTTGATGAATGGCCAAGACCCACAAATGTTATAGAGATTCGTAGTTTTCTGGGCTTAGCAAGTTATTACCGACGCTTTGTTAAGAACTTTGCACGGTTATCTAGCCCAATAACTAAGTTAACACGAAAAGGGGTTAAATTTGTTTGGACAGAGGAATGTGATGTTTGTTTTCAGGAACTAAAGAAGAGATTGGTGAATGCTCCAGTTTTGGCCTTACCTTCCCGGAATGGTGAGTTTGTCATCTATAGTGATGCTTCTTTGAAGGGACTTGGTTGTGTTTTGATGCAGAATGGTCAGGTAATTGCCTATGCTTCGAGACAACTTAAACCTCATGAGATGAATTATCCCACACATGATTTGGAATTGGCAGCTGTGGTTTTTGCTTTGAAAATATGGAGGCATCATCTATACGGAACCAAATGCCAAATATATACTGACCATAAAAGTCTTAAGTATATATTCACTCAGAAGGAATTAAACATGAGGCAGAGAAGATGGATAGAACTGATAAAGGATTATGACTGCACGATTAATTACCATCCTGGAAAAGCAAACAAAGTAGCGGATGCCTTAAGTCGGAAAAATCATGCATCATTAACCATGCTACGTTTGGAACGTGATCCCTTGATTAATGATTTGATAAATTTTGGCTTGGAAGTTGTTGGTGCAGGGAATATATCTGTTTTGTTTCAGGTTTCAGTGCAGTCTTCGTTGTCAGACAGAATTATGAAAGCGCAGAGGGAAGACCGTGAGCTACAGAAAAAGGTAGAATTGGTTAAAATGGGTAAGTTTCCAGAATTTAATCTTGATAAAGATTGTGTTTTAAGGTTTGGAAAAAGGTTGTGTGTGCCTTGTGATTCCCAGTTGAAGAAAGAATTGTTGTGTGAAGCTCATAGTTCTCCATTTTCTGTTCATCCTGGAAGTACTAAGATGTACAGAGACCTTCGAGAGTATTACTGGTGGAATGGGATGAAAAGAGATATTGCTGATTTTACAATGAAATGTTTGACATGTCAGCAGGTTAAAGCAGAGCGACAGTTACCGAAGGGGATGCTTCAGCCTTTGCCGGTGCCAGAATGGAAATGGGAGAATATATCCATGGATTTTGTGGTGGGACTACCAAAGACTTCTCGAGGTAACAATGCGATATGGGTTATTGTTGATCGGCTAACAAAGTCTGCTCATTTTCTTTCTATTCGAGATACAATGACATTAGATCAGCTTTCTCGATTGTACCTCAAAGAGATTGTCAGGTTACATGGAGTTCCTCTTTCCATTGTGTCTGACCGAGATCCCAGGTTCACTTCTAAATTTTGGAAGGGACTTCAGAAGTCTTTGGGCACAGAGTTGAATTTCAGTACAGCTTTTCATCCTCAATCAGATGGGCAGTCAGAGCGAACGATTCAAACTTTGGAGGATATGCTTCGAGCTTGTTCAATGGACTATCAGGGAAGTTGGGATCAGCATCTTTCATTAGTTGAGTTTTCTTATAATAACAGTTTCCATTCCAGTATTCAGATGGCACCTTTTGAGGCCTTGTATGGAAAGCGGTGTCGGACTCCTGCATTTTGGGATGAAGTCGGTGAAAGAAAGTTGATGGGGCCAGAATTAGTAGAAGAAGTGGCTGAGAAAGTGAGGATGATCCAGCAACACATGAGGATAGCTCAAAGCAGGCAGAAAAGTTATGCAGATAACAGAAGGAAAGACTTCTCTTTCAAGGTAGGTGACCATGTTTTCCTTAAAATATCTCCTTGGAAAAGTGTGATGCGTTTCGGTAAGAAAGGGAAACTAAGTCCACGGTTCATCGGTCCTTTTGAAATCTTGGATAAAGTTGGAACAGTTGCGTACCGCGTAGCTTTGCCTCCGAGCTTGTTTCAGGTACACAATGTTTTTCATATTTCGATGTTGAGAAAGTATGTTCCAGATTCATCACATGTCTTGAGGCCGGAAGAAGTTCAGCTAGCAGAGAACCTTTCTTATGAAGAAAAACCGGTTCAGATTCTTGATCGAAGAGAACAGGTATTGCGGAATAAGGTAATCCACCAGGTAAAGGTTTTGTGGAGAAACCACATGGCTGAAGAAGCAACATGGGAGTCTGAAAATGCTATGAGGGAAAAATACCCTCAGTTATTTAATAAGTAAATAAAATTGCGAGGACGCAATTTCAAGAAGGTGGGGATAATGTAACATCCCAAGGTTTTCTAAAAATAAATTGAAAATGCTTGAAATTTTGTTTAAGGTATATATTTATAAGTATCCTTTAAACATAATTTTATTTCTTCTATGTTTTGAATTTCAAGAAACTGTCATCTACAATTGTGTTCAGTATGTTATTTCGAGTCTGATGGAACAAACTTGTTTTTTTTGGTGAATAGTAACATGCCCTTATGAATAGTAATATGAATAGTAATATGACCTCATGAATAGTAAATAATATTATTATTTTATTTTCCCATGGCAATAGGATAATGGGATCTTAATTAATTTTCCAATGTCACATAAAACTAATTGCACTTCAATTTTGTTATTTTTCGAATTAACTGTGACCTTATTTTAAAATTAAATTAATAATATTTAGAAAATTATTTTTGAAAAATGGAGTTCATTTTTGAATTCTACACGTCGAAAAATGGTTGGGGTAAATTTTTGTTATTTTTCTGAAACTCTTGAATTTTCGGTGAATAGTGAAATACGGTAAAATACCGTATAATCAATTTATCAGTAAAAATGCACTATTTATGACATCATAAGTGATGCAAGGCCACTTGCTTCGAAATCACATGATATTTTCACTAATTAAGGCCACTTGATTTGAGATTATTCATAGTCTTGATAAAAATATTATAATAATAATTAAAATAATCTAAAATACCTCCCCTCCTCCACTATAAATACCACCCTCACTCCCCTCTTCCTCCCACACCTCTCAAGCCTTGAGCATTGTCTAATTTCTGCCAAATTCCCTCCTCAATCTTCTTCCCCACGTCCTAGAGCTGCTGGTCTCACCAAAAGACCAAAATCAAAGCCCTTAAGAAGGATCTCAAGGAGAAGAGATCAAGAGGTAAACATCCTCTTTCATTTTCATTCTTTCCATCCATTTTATGTTATTCTCTTCCTTTCCCTTTGTCTTTTGTTGGGATATTTCATTAAATATTTTCCCTTACAGTCCAAATTTTGTATGATTGATGAGATATTCCATTCCTCTCATCAATCTTGTTTTTATGAAATTTTTAGAGGCGCCGTTAGGCTGCCGAATTTTTTGTAAGAAATTTCTCATGTTTTCTTTATTTCATGATTCCTTCCACTTCTTTCTTCACCCCCTCTTATCCAAGAGGCATGAAATCTCCAGAATCATGTATATTCTGGATGTTTTCATGTTTATGGAAAATTAAAAATCATTATTCCTCTCCTCTTTCACTTATTTAAAGAATCAAAAAACATTGTCCATTTGTGTCGAATTACCGATATCGTGGACGATGTATTTTCAATTTCCATTAATTATTTCAAGTCTGGTCATGAAACCATTTATATGGTTGAACCAGGTTATAATATATGTTTTATGAATCATATAAGGTTCTGTAATTCTTTTGTACTCATGATTCAAACTTATAAGACTAAATGAAATTGTAATTATCAAAGAACCACTTAAATTATCTTAACGAACATAATTAATGTTTTAACTTATAAATCATCATCATATAAAGAACCAAAGTGATGAATGGTATAATTTATGGTACTGGAATTATGTAAATAATACTCCATTCCAATTCTGGAGTTTCACTTCCAATCAACAAGAACGATTCTTCATGAACCGATTGTGAAAATCACAAAAGACCTCACCCAAAATAATGCAAGGAACAAAATACTAACAAATAAGGGGTGAAATGAGGTTATGAAATGACCATATAAGATGTTATAAACATGAACACGTTTCTTTAAAATACTATTAACACTCTTTTAACCATTATACAGGAGGTTCAAACAATTTTTAAGTAAGACAAGCCCAAGGTAAGGGAATTCTTAACCCGATTTCCATTCTTTGGGTTAACCTTCTACTTTATAATTTATGTGCTATTTAAATTGTTTGTGTGATGGGTTCTGTTTATATTATGTTTAATTATGTGTATTTACAGAGTATATACATATTCCATCCACTCAATTAAGTATCACTTCAAGTATATGATGTTTATAAGGGACTTTTCTTCTAAAATCCTCTTTTAAAATTCTGTTTTATAAGATTCAAAGGCAATGTTTTTATGCTATTATTTATGTTGAATGATTATGTTTTGGCTATTGGGCATTGTTTATGATGAAGGGTGGGACCTATATTTCCCTCCAATGCATTGGGTATGAGTAAGTTGGAGGCCGGCCGTATGGTTACTCCAAGTGTAACTGTGAAGGTTACACAAAGTAAGGTAGCCGTGAGGGTTACAAATTTTAAGGTAGCCAAGATGGTTACAAGATTATGTAAGTAATGCCCCAATATACCTTTATGATTATAATTATGTTTGTATGGATCTTGTGTAAATCTCATGTTACGCTAAGTAAGATTTTATGGGTGTAAATCATGTTTTTTGAAAATGTTTCCATATGTCTTGTGTATTCATGGACTAATGAGATTTTTTCCTTCTTTTTCATACCTTACTGAGCTTTTGTGCTCATCCCAAGTTTTTAAATGATTTTTCACAGGTTAATGGATGAATAATACAAGGAAGGAAGACATGTTAAATGTTGAAGAATTGTCAAGGAGTCTTGTTTTATGTTTTAATGTTTTATATTCTGAGGAAAATGGAAACTGATTTTATGGTATCCACTATGTAACAATGTGTAATGTTATGAATATTTTGTCTTAATTCTCTAAAGCTCTAAACTTGAAAAGATCTTCAATGTAAAATGAAGTGTTTTCTTGAATAAATTCAAGATTATGTATGAAATAAGTGCGGGTCCTTACACTTTCCTTGGTGGAATTTGACGCTATAATGGGAATGGATTAGCTCTCATTATATAGAGCACATATCAACTGTCTAGAAAAGGAAATAACTTCTCATATTATGAAGAATCCCATGCTCCTCTACAAATTCAAGGAAGATCATGAATCTCCTTTCAAAAATCCTAAAATGTTGTGGGTGTTGATTCCCTATGAAAAAGCATACCTCACCTAAATGGTTGAGTCAAAGGAAAGTGCCAACCTTGATGAAATGCCCATCGCGAGGGAATACGGTGATCTATTTCCCGAAGAGTTACCCAGAATTCCCCCGGATTGTGAGGTAGAGTTCTTAATTGAACTCATACATGGAGCTACTCCTATCTTGATGTGTCCCTATAAGATGGCTCCTATCGAACTGGAGGAGTTGAAGAAGCAGCTGCAAGAGAATCTGGATAAAGGGTTCATACTCCCTAGTGCATCACCTTGGGGTACGCCAGTGCTCTTTGTGAAAAAGAAGGATGGAACAATGTGGTTGAGTATCGATTATCAGGAACTCAACAAGATCACCATAAAGAACAAGTATCCTCTCCCAAGGATTGATGACTTGTTCGACCAATTAAGAGGAGCTCAAAACTTCTCAAAGGTGGAACTTCATTCTGGATATCATCAGGAAAAGGTGAAAAAGGAAGATATTTAGATGAATGCCTTCCGAATATGGTATAAGAACTATGAGTTTTTGGTTATGCCCTTCAGACTTACTAATTCCCCTACAATCTTCATGGATTTGATGAATAGAGTCTTTCGGCATTACATCGACGAATTTGTGGTAGTGTTTATCAATGATATTATCATCTACTCCAAGAGAAAGGAGGAACATGAATAACATCTAAGACTTGTGTTGGTGGCATTGAGAAAGGATAAGTTGTACGCCAAGTTCAGAAAGTGTGACTTTTGGTTGAAGCAAGTCACGTTTCTGGGTCATGTGATCAAAAGTGATGGAATTTATATGGATCCTTCAAAAACAATGGTGATTGAGGAATGGACCAGGCCCTCTAGTGTCACATAAATCCATAGTTTTCTTAGATTAGCTGGGAACTACCAATGTTTTATGAGAAACTTCTCATGATTTTCATTCCTTCGAACTAAGTTAACAAGTAAATGGGTAAAGTATGTCCGAAAAAAATAATGTGAGAGAAGCTATATGGATCTAAAGAGAAGTCTGATCAATGAAACTGTAGTCACACTACCGAGTAGTGGAGAAGGTTTTGTGTTATACAGTGATGCTAAAAATAAATTCTTGGGTTGTGTACTCATGAAAAATTACAATGTGATAGCCTACACCTACCGGAAGTTGAAGATACATGAGCAGAAGTACCTGACCAAAGATCTAGAGCTGGCAACATTTATTTTTTCCTTGAAAATCTAATGGTACTACCTTTATAGAGATAAATTTGACATATACACTGACCACAAGAGCCTAAAGTATATATTCACACAAAAGGAGCTCAACATGCATCAAAGGAGAAGGTTAGATCTAATCAAGGATTACAACTACTCTATTCACTATCATCCTGGAAAGGCAAACAAGGTAGCTGATTATCTAAGAAGAAAGGAACCTGCTACTCTACCCATGTTGTGGATTGAGTTAGAACCTATCTTCACTTATATGAAAAGAATGGATTTGGAATTCATAAGGGCAGGGGATACATCCTACCTTTCCCAAATGATTGTGTAGCCATCCATCCAGGAGATGATTAAGGAAGCACAAAGGGATGATGTGGAGATACAAAAGAGGGTGAATGCAGTAAAGGAATGGAATCTGCAAGAGTTACATATCGACGATGATGGTGTGATTCAGTTTGGAACGCAACTTTGTGTGCCTTCATCACCCGGGACAAAGAAGGAGCTGTTTGAAAATGCACATAGCTCAACTTTCTCTATCCATCCCGGGAGTACCAAGATGTACAATGATCTCTGAGAACACTTCTGGTGGGATAACATGAAGAAGGATATTGCGGAATATATATCAAGGTGCTTGGTATGTTAGCAAGTTAAAGCTGAGAAACAAAAGTCCAAAGGCATGATGAAACCATGGACTATACCCATGTGGAAATGGAAAAATGTTACTATGGGATTTGTCATGGGTATCCCAAATACATTAAAGGGAAATAATATGATATGGGTTGTGGTTGACCGAATCACCAAGACTGCCCATTTTATTGCTATTCGGGAAGACCTCTCGTTTGAACAACTTGAAAAGATATATGTGAAGGAAGTGGTGAGACTGCACGGTGTTCCACTATCAATTGTCTCTAACCGGGATCCAAGGTACACATATATGTTTGAGAGTAGCCTTCAACATGCTTTGAGTACTTAATTAAATTTCATCATGGCCTATCACCCCTAAACTGATGGCCAATATGAAAGGACTCTTCAGACGCTTGAAGATATTCTAAGATCCTTCTCTCTCAAATTAAAAGGTGGATGGGATTAGCATCTCCCATTGGTTGAGTTCTCATACAACAATAGCTTTCACTCGAGTATTTAGATGACTTCATATGAAGCTCTGTATGGAAAGTGATGTAGAACTCCCACCTGTTGGGATGAAGTTGGAGAAAAAAAGCTACTTGGACGAGATCTTGTTCAAGATATGACAGAGAAGGTTCAAGTCATCCAGAAACACATCAAATATTCACAAATTAGGAAAAAGAACTATGCTGACAATGGTCGAAGAGACTTGGAGTTTGACGTTGGAGATAAATTCTTCCTTCAAATATCTCTATGGAAGAGAGTCATGCGATTTGGGAAGAATGGGAAGCTAATCCCAAGGTATATTAGCCCCTTTGAGATCCTTGACCGCATAGGAGCTGTGGACTATCGTCTTGCACTTCCACCGAATATGGATCAAATTCATGATGTGTTTCATATATCACAACTGAGGAAGTATATACCAGACCCCTCACATGTACTAAACTCTGAGGTGGTGCAGCTGGAAGATGATCTCTCATATGAGGAGTAGCCAGTAATGATTCTGAATTGGAGGGATATGGTTCTACGCAACAAGTCAACCCATCTATTCAATGTGATGTGTAGGAACCATAAGTTTGAGAAAGAAACTTGGGAACTAGAAGAGGCAATGAAGAAGATACACCCTCACCTGTTTGTGTAAAGTGAAATTTCAGAGGTGAAATTTCTAAAGGGGGGAAGAATGTAACGACCTAATGTTTTTTCATGAAAATCCCCATCCTATGTCATAAAATAACATGAAAACACAACTTAATGAACTACTAAGAGTTATGTTACCATTAAACATATTTTTTTTACTTCTGTGTTTGGAATTTTAAAAATCTGACATACACGGTTGTGTTCAAGATGATTTTCGGAGTCTAATGAAAAAAAATAATTTTTGGTGAATAGTAACGTACCCTTATGAATAGTAACATACCCTTATGAATAGTAATTTGACCCTTATGAATAGTAAATAATCCAACATAATAGTAACATTACCTATGACTAATTAAATAAAATTTAGACATCTTAAAAAGTGACAATTTGACCTTAGTAAATGTTTTGGAATTTTATAAGTCATAAATAATTAATTATAATTAAATAATTAAATTGAAAGAAAATTTATTTTCATAAAATGTATTCATTATTTATCAAATCAATGTCTTATAGTGTTTAGATAATTTTATAATACCCTATGTAATTTTTGAAAGAACTATAAAATTAGTTTTAATCATAAAAACTGTTTTTTAAGTAAATTATGATTTTAAATAAATATTAAATTAATAATATTTTGAAAATTATTTTTGAAAAATGGGATTCATTTTTGGATTCAACACGTCAAAAAATGTTTGGGGTAGATTTTTTGGATTTTTCGAAAATACTTGAATTTTTGATGAATAGTAGAATCCTATAATTCACAATAAATGATAAATAATGGATTAATTGAGTCATCGATGATGTTCTACTGGTGTAAGACCACTTGGTTTGGGATCACATGAAACATTACTGTTCTTGGTCATTCAAGACTCACTATTCCTTGTCTTAGGAGAATTTAATAAACTAATGAATTTTATATTTAGGAAACCCCTCTCCCTCCACTATAAAAGCCACCTTTCACACCCTAATTTCCTCACACCTCTCAAGCTCCATACCTTCTCTAAACTCTACCCAAACACCTTCCCTATCCTCTCCCCCATGTCCAAGAGTATCTGGTCTCATCAAAGGACCATGCGTAGGCCCTTAAGGAGGTTCTCAAGAGAATGATTCAAGAGGTAATTTATCTCCCTCTTCTCCTTTAATTTCCTTTCAAGTTCATGTTCATTTCATGATTTCTCCCCACCTATAATCATAAAAATGGTATTTAAACTCCATTATTATATATATAATGTACTTTTACGATTATAATGGGATATTATATCATCCCACCCGTTTCCCTCTTCCTTTTAATTTATTAAAGAAAACGTTGTTCATGAGGTGTTAATTTATCACCTTCAAAAATGACATGCTTTCTTCTTCCATTTCTACATTCAGATCTGGTCCTGAAACGATTTTTATTGTTGAACCAGAATATTTTATATGTGTTATGTCCTATTTAATGTTCTGGAAATAACCTCTGGCCATATTACTAAGTGATAAGTTAAAAAAAGTTCGTTGTGATCGAAAAAACCGCCCAAATTAACCCAAACAATCATCATTTAATTTTTATCTAATGATTCATCCACATGGATCTAATATAATTCATTAAAAATAATTAAAAACCCTTTAATACCATTAATAACATGTAATATTAGATCTGGATGTTTACCCATGTTCTACCCAAACTTCAATTTAAGATTAAATGTGAACCACTCAAGAACACCATAAAAACAAACATTCCCGAATAATGCTTTTAAACACTATAACTCATCCAAAGGAACATAAAATCACATAATGAAACCAGAATGAATCCTACTAATGTACACAAGGTTCTGGATTTCTAATTAAGTAATATAATTTCATTATACAGGACATTAAAGAGAAGGAAGCATTCAGATACAAGGTAGGGGAAATTCTTGAACCCAACTTTCATCCTTCAGGTTTTCGTCTTTCACTCCATTTTTGATATGTTTACTCCTACAGAACCATTTGTTCATTCATGTCTTTAATTTTCTAAGATATACATGTTTGGTATTTATGAAAAACCAAAGGTTTTCCAAAACAACTCTTCTTTCAAGAACACATCTCTTACTTCTCATTCAAGATTGACGGTTCTTGTAACATGGTTGTTATTCCCTCATTATTTTGGGAACCCAATGTTTATGAATGGATATTATGATATGAAAACCATTCCTTTTCATGGGTTTATTATGTTAATTTATTTCATATTTTCATTGTGGCATGCATGATAAATGATAATGTTATGATGTGACTGGTGCGCCCAAAATTATATAGCGCAATATGAATGTTTAAATGTGACGGGTGCGCATGGAATTATATAGTGCTCCAATGAATTGGATAAAGTGATGAAAGACATGAGTAAATGAGAAATGATGTGTGAACGAGATGATAGCTTGGTTCACATGTATGTGTGGTGGTTAACCACTAAGACATGATGTTTCAATTTTATCAATTGCCACATTTCAAGTCTTTTATTTATGCTCCTCTCATGTTCATGATCTTTTGCCTATGTTATAGAGAAAATATTTTCAATTAATTTATATTGAATATCATTGTTTTAAACCCACAAAATTGTTCCTCTAAGATTAATTGTTTCATTTTTATGATAATGGTGTTATTTTGAGCTAAATAGTAAAAATTGCCCATTTTGGATTTTTAAAAGTTTTAAATTATTTCGGTATATTGGTCATAACATTATATAAACTGATACAAATTGCAAACTTCTTTCTTTTTCAGATTCTAAACATCCAGGGATTCATTTAATATATGTGGACCAAAATCTGAATCTGCCATATTGAAGCTCAAAAAAAGCTCACAAGTTGGCTCAAGAAAACTGTTTTCAGTTCTGCCTAGTTTTGATGTGGGATCCATAACTCATCCACTGTAGGGCTAAAGTTTGTGAAATTTGGTGGGTGTACGCGCAAGGAGTTTTGGAGGATCTTTTATTAATGAATCACCGAGTGAATTGGCCGTTTATGGGGCCATTAAAGCACCCTAATCCGGAGGAGTTCGTTTTGGATATTCTGACTGGACAGAATAAATTCTCATAGTAAAACGGACATAACTCTCGGAATACATGTCCAAATCAGATGAAATTTTGAGGGGACACGCCCAAGGGAATTATGAACAACATTAATGAAGGGATAAACGCGTGAAGATGTAATTTAATGGGTCTAAAACGCGTCGACATTCGGGGGAAGAATTCTGGCTATAAAAGGAGGAGAGCTCCACCCTCTCAAGGCATCCTTTCTCCACCCCATTCCTTCCGGGACACCAAGAAGGAGAACTTTTCAGCTTTCTCTTTTATTTATTTTCTTTTTCATAGTTTGTTAATGCCTTCTTCTTCCCCATTCAACTCGATTACCCTTACCATGGTGGGGTAAACTTTTGGAGTGATTGGGGAAGGGTTGGTTTTCTATATTGTAATGCTTGAGTTCTTGGACGTAATTGAATAAATTTCTTTCTTCTTCAAAGTTGTTTTCAATTTCTTTATAGCAGATTTTATAATCAAGTGCGATCATTCTTGAATATTAATTCCGTTATTTATTTTTGCCTTGGTAAAATAATCAATATCTCCCTCCACTAATTTCTGGTTTATATACGATGGAATAAACTAGGAATTAGTGGTGAAGTACTCGACGATCGTCAGTACGTGTAAAAGGTGTAGTGAATGTTCTTGATTGTTTGGGATAAACAAAACCCGATCGGGAATTGCCCATTTCAATTAAGGATATTCAATACAACTATTTTACACATGGAAGGAGAGTTGACCAAACCGAGATCTTGGTAAGGTTTTCTCTCACAATAACAATTTCACCAAGGAAGTGAGAGGAAACGATTGTGGAAACTCACTTTAATCAACTAAGAAGAAGAGGTTTGAATTAAATTGAAAAAGGATAGCATTATAATTAGGAAACCGACCCAGACCTAATCACCCTTTTAATTTCATTGTTTTTCAATCATTTGAATTTCAAATTTCCTTTCACAACATTTTTACCCCCGTTTTATAGTGACAACCCATTTTGTGTGCACTCCTCTTCGGGAGACATCCTAGGTCAACCACATTACTACATTTTAACTTAGGAAATAATTGTTTTGCCATGCCCTATGACAGGCGTGCGTCAAACTTGGCGCCGTTGCTGGGGAGGTTGTGCCGCAATATTTTTGTAAATTTTTGACATTTTGTTTTCTTAAAAAAAACACAAACAAAATATTTCCATAATGAATTCAAATGATTATTATTATACATGGAATGACAATTACTCACAGGTGCAAGAAGAAGTCTACACAGAGGAGGCCCTCCAACGAAGAGCTGATGCACTGATGATAATGTTCAAGCAGGTGGAAAGAGGCATAACAACATGGATCTCACCGGAAGATTTGATGGTCGTGGTCAATGAACTCCAAGTTGACTTAAAAAGATTCAAGGCCAAAAAGGAAGTGCCACTGGTCTTCCCGGATTTCACTGAAGACATCCATGAAGTTGAATCCAAACACGAGGTGGAGGAGCATGAATACCTACCTCCTTCCAGCGATAATCAACTCCAAGAGGCACTTTCAAATCAAGAAGAGATTCAAGCTGAACCAACTCAGGGAGATGATACATTTTTGAACTCAAATTCTTTTAATTTTATTGAAACTAATTTGAGTATAACTCCCAATTGTTTTGAATTTTCAGAATCACATGACTCCTATTATGCCCTAGAGGATGAAGAGACAAAAGAAGATGCACCTGTTGAGGAACACATGGAGCTCCCGGAAGTCATGGAATATCTACTGGAGGAGCCCAATCATAAAGAGATCCAAGTTTCTAAGGCTGAGGAAATAAAACAGGAGGTCGAATCCCCTATTAAGCTAACACTGGAAGACAAGATGGTTGCACAAGTAGCAACAAAAGTGGTGGAGGTTCCGTACTTCATCCTACCCCTTCCATGCAAGATGTACCAAATTGCGAAGGGGGTGGATCTGGTATACTCTATCTATGGAGTCCTCCCCAATAAGAACAAAGAACATCAAGATGGAAAGATCCACATGTGGTGGTTTAAATCAAAGAAGCTTCATCCACCAACAGATTATGGATAAAAGCTGGTACTGCCCTCTGGAGGCAGTCAAAACCCAGGGCCCACTTGGGGGATTAAACCAAGTTTTATCCTTCTTTTCTCATCCTATTTCTATTTTCATTTCTTTTGATATATTTCTTATGTTATGTTTTTACTTTTTATTAGGTTTTCAAAGAGCAACACTTAGGATCCAAACTCAACGTTTCATTGCCAATAAGTCAGGTTGTACCTCTCCTTTATACTTACTTAGTTGTTGTGATTCAATCATAAATCTACATATATGTTAAATCCACTTGAATGCATCGAGGACACTGCATCAGTTAAGTGTGGGGGAGGGAACCTTTTTAGTATAGGATTTTCATTTGATGTTTTCTTTCAAAAAATAAAAAAAAATGTGTGTTTTCAAATTTTTGTGTGTTTATTTTTCAATTTTTGGTGTGTTTCTGAAACTTTTGAGCTGAAAAGATTATCAATACCATTTTTGAAACCCATGTCAATGAGTGAACCAATCTATTTCATGAAACCGAGCTTAAATGAATGCTGAAATGACTTCTTTTCAAGTTCAAATCTTTTAGAATTTCATGAAAAGTACACTGATTTTTGAAACCCATGCCATATTTCACTATCTATATCATTGAAATAACTTTCCTCTGAGGCTTCTGAACCATTTTTGTCATATTCTTTTCATTCACCTCATTTCTTGAGAGAACCAGACCATGCTTGCTTTAACCAGAATTTGATTTATTCCTTTCAAAACTTGAGGGTTGGGGTACGTGTGTTTTAAATGATTGAGGCACTTATTTTGTTTGAAGCCCCCTTTTCAAAATAATCCTTTTCATTATGGCCCACCTTTACATTTATCCTTCATTGTAGCCCCTAGTATCCATGAATTGCCTGTTAGGTTAGCCACATTACAAGCCAATTTTCCCTATCATACCTGCTCTTGAAGTAAAATTGCATGATCTTGTTGAACTTAAGTGTGGGGGAAGATGTCTTGTGGTGTACTACCTCATTTGGTTATACTTTGGGTGGAAAATAAATTGTGGAAGAGATGTGTGTGATGCTGAAAAATTATTCTGTTGAAAGCTGTGCCTTTTTTGGAGCTTTTATGACAAGAGAAGCTGTGCCTTTCTGGAGCTTCCAATGTAAAAAGAAAGTTGTGCCTATCTGGAGATTTAAAAAAATCATGTTTGAAAAGATTGAAATGTTTGCTGCTGAGCTGATTGAATGATGATGGAGCCTATTTTCAACAAAGGGGAAGTGAAGGAGACCATATTTGAGTGAAAACTAGAATCTTGCAATTTTGCTTCAATAAGAGCCAAGCCTTCCTTTTTCGGCCTCATAACTTTTAACATCTAAATCCTACCAACCGGAATCCACAGAACAACCCTGAAAAGTCCTCATGAGAAACACATGTTCTTGACTCACATCGGGTGGAGAAGTAGGAATTTATCAAACCTATGGTGACTCTTGAGTGAGTTTGGATGAGAAAAACCTTGTTCAGCCTTTACATTTGTGAGATGAGAGAAAATTCATGTGAGGTAGGTGTTTTGTGTGCATGGGATAAGAAATGAAGTGGAAATATATTAAAATATTAAATGGAGAACTTTAAATAACAGTTTTTGTTGAGGCATGATATCTTTTTGTTTCTTGAAATTGATTTGATTGATCTCATTGATATGTGTTTTGATTTTGATTTGATTTGATTTTTACTTGTCCAGGAGTCCAAGTGCTAAGTGTGGGGGAATTGATAGAGCAAATATTTTCAATTAATTTATATTGAATATCATTGTTTTAAACCCACAAAATTGTTCCTCGAAGATGAATTGTTTCATTTTTATGATAATGGTGTTATTTTGAGCTGAATAGTAAAAATTGGCCATTTTGGATTTTTAACAGTTTTAAATTATTTCGGTAGATTGGCCATAACATTATCTACACTGATCCAAATTGCAAAATTATTTCTTTTTCAGCTTCTACACATCCAGGGATTCATTTAATATATTTGGACCAAAATCTGAATCGGCCATATGGAAGCTCAAAAAAATCTCACAAGTTGGCTCAAGAAAACTGTTTTCAGTTCTGCCTAGTTTTTATGTGGGATCCATAACTCATCCACTGTGGATCCAAAGCTTGTGAAATTCGGTGGGTTGACGCGAAAGGAGTTTTGGAGAATCTTTTATTAAGGAATCAACGAGTGCATTAGCCGTTTATGGGGCCATTAAAGCACCCTAATCCGGAGGAGTTCGTTTTGGAGAGTCTGACTGGACAGAATAAATTCTCATAGTAAAACGGCCATAACTCTCGGAATACATGTCCAAATCCGCTGAAATTTTGAGGGGACACGGAAAAGGGAATTATGAAAAACATTCATGAAGGGCTCAACGCGTGAAGATGTCCTTTAATGGGGATACAACTCGTCTACATTCGGGGGAAGAATTCTGGCTATAAAAGGAGGAGAGCTCCACCCTCTCAAGGCATCCTTTCTCCACCCCATTCCTTCCGGGACACCAAGAAGGAGAACTTTTCAGCTTTCTCTTTTATTTATTTTCTTTTTCATAGTTTGTTAATGCCTTCTTCTTCCCCATTAAACTAGATTACCCTTACCATGGTGGGGTAAAATTTTGGAGTGATTGGAGAAAGGGTTGGTTTTCTATATTGTAATGCTTGAGTTCTTAGACGTAATTGAATAAATTTCTTTCTTCTTCAAAGTTGTTTTCAATTTCTTATAGCGGATTTTATAATCAAGTGTGATCGTTCTTGAATATTAATTCCGTTATTTATTTTTGCCTTGGTAAAATAATCAATATCTCCCTCCACTAATTTCTGGTTTATATACGATGGAATAAACTAGGAATTAGTGGTGAAGTACTCGACGATCGTCAGTACGTGTAAAAGGTGTAGTGAATGTTCTTGATTGTTTGGGATAAACAAAACCCGATCGGGAATTGCCCATTTCAATTAAGGATATTCAATAAAACTATTTTACACATGGAAGGAGAGTTGACCAAACCGAGATCTTGGTAAGGTTTTCTCTCACAATAACAATTTCACCAAGGAAGTGAGAGGAAACGATTGTGGAAACTCACTTTAATCAACTAAGAAGAAGAGGTTTGAATTAAATTGAACAAAGATAGCATTATAATTAGGAAACCGACCCCAACCTAATCACCCTTTTAATTTCATTGTTTTTCAATCATTTGAATTTCAAATTTCCTTTCACAACATTTTTACCCCCGTTTTAAAGTGACAACCCATTTTGTGTGCACTCCTCTTTGGGAGACATCCTAGGTCAACCACATTACTACATTTTAACTTAGGAAATAATTGTTTTGCCACGTCCTACGACAGGCGTGTGTCACTATGTCATGATTATGTTCACCCCATGCTATATTGTTCTTATCTATCCTATTATTAGGCTTCTAGCTCACCCCTTTTGATGTATATCTTCAGGTGGATACATGTACTAAGGAGAGGACAAGTTTCAATAAGAAGATAGAGAAGAAGAAATTAAATAAATGATTATGTTTAATGTTGTATTAGTTATTTATGGTCCTAGTCTTCACAAGACACTAAACCTTTGGATCCTCTATATGTAATTCTATTATGTTTTTATATATTTAAAATTATGTAATAGTAAAGTACGAAAAGGCCGGGTTTTTATAGTCTATATGGTACAGTAGCTTTCCCGAAGGCTGACTGGATATCCTGCGGAACCCCATTGGTAGCCTCCCCTCCAGATGACTCTGTCCCTCCAGGGTTGCTTAATCCATTGATGATGCCTATCTTTTGACTGGAGTAGGCCTCTCCGCCAATGTATCCTAGGCACCACACGATGTCCTAGCTGCCTTTTGGACCCAACCTCTTGGCTTTGGAGACACCCTATCACTGACCTAGATGGTTTGTTGCTTCAGCATCTCCCCTGCGTAGCCCACCTCCCAGCTCATGGTGTACTCCTTCTCTAGCCCTAAGACAACTATGGGAGGAGGAAGATCATTCCAAATTTTCCCATACTATAGCTTGAAAATGTTCCATAGCTGCCTAATCAAACATAGTTTCTCCTCATGGCACTCCCCCTAGTAGACCTGTATGGTCGACCGCTGCACACATCAAAATTCTCTCATGAAACGGTGCAAGGAGTACAGTTCTCAGAGAGACTAAATATCAACCCATGTCACTAGGACTACACACCCAAAGGACATGAGGTAGGACCTATGATCTTCTATTCGCTATCCATCATTAGTGAACACGCATGTTGGCAACATGAACAGGTGGAAATTGAACTCCTCTACCTTCAGGACCCGGTTCATCACCAACGATGTTGTCACGTTAGTCAGAAAGCTCCACGATGCATTTAGAATGGATGGGTGAAAATTTTATTCTAGAGGGGATATGGGGTTCGTATATTAATAGATACCCCTAATATGATCCACTATCCACCCAATAAGAAGGTGAAACAACCCACATATCATCTTTGTCCTCTTCCCCTTAGGGATGTTCCCCAACATCTTATACTACTTGGCAAGCATCGGGATCACGAGGTTGACCAATCCCATGTCTCCAACATAGACACCATGATAAATGTGCTCGGTCACACGCCCATGTTCGTGTCTCTTATTAGCAAGATCCAACAACAGATAATCGCTCTAATGAATGCAATTAACCTAACCACTGGTTGTTCCTCTGTACTGATGATGAAAACCCAGGTCTTCCACTGGCTATCCTCCAAGAGCCACCAGTATGAGTTCTTCATGCCTCATTGATCCCCATTTGGTAATGTTCAGGGCCTCATAGGGAAATTACCATTTTCATGAAAATTTAGGAACAACTTGAACTATATTTTGAAATGGACGTCCCTCAGCGATTGTTTTTCCTCCCCCAACACCAGGTCCATCAATGCCCTAAAAAATGGAGTCATTTTCTCTAAGTCCTCCCATGAACTAACAACTGGGAGTAACTCATCATACATCTCCCCCAGTATTGGGACCCCCATGATCTGATTCAGGTCCCATAGGCTGATGCTGACCACTCCATGGTGCAAACGAAAAGTGTTGGTCCACAATGACCATCTTCTCAGTAGATGTGAAATCAACAGTTTCAGCTAGTATATTTCGAATTGGGGAGCCCATTTCACCTCATACATACCCACTCACCTTATCTATGCCCCAAAATACTCGAATGAGGCACCTATCAAGCAGGCCCAAGACCAATTATTTGTAATGTTTCTGCCCTGGAAGAGATCCCACTCATTGGTCCACCCCTTCTACGGGTTCCAAGGGAAGCCTTCATAATATTGTGTTACAATGGGGGATATATCTCTGGTTGAAATTATTTTCCATCAATGTTATTGAAATAGATCCATAGGAAATAACCATTGAATGGTTTGAAATCCTTCAAGGTGTGGTCGTCAACTACTCAAAACCACTAGCGCTGGAATAATGTTCTCCAAAACCTGTAAGCTTGTTTATCCCTTCTCACTCCCGGAATGAAGTCTTCATCTCTCAGACCGAAGCCGTACAGATGTAGTCTTTTGCAGATTGGGTTGCTCTTCTGGCTCTCTGAAAGCAACTTTACTAGCTTATCATGATTTGAATGGATTCTAATGAATTCCACAATGCCCAAGCTATTCGACATTTATTCCCTTTAGGAAGCATCCACAAGGACCTCCATGTAAGCTTCCATGCAAGCCATTCAATTTTCATAATTTGAAACATTTTGTTCTAGTTTGGGAAGCATGATTGCAGAGCTTGTTCAAGTAGATCATTCACATAGCCTGATCTCAAACAATAATCATAGAGCCCTACCCCCGACCGAGTAGACACGAGACGTGAAGCACACCCTTGTAGAGACAAAAGAATATTTGTGTGCTGCAAAGCAGAAATCCCAATTTCCAGAGAGCAATCACGAAGTGTGGAGATCTTTGAGAATCAAAAGCACTATCTCCAAAACATGGAGGTGATAACTGAAAAAAGATAGTTCATCCTCCCTTATTTATAGGTGATGACCCCTTGTGCTTCGCAGCATATCTAGCCATGGTGAGATTCAGGGTGCTCTCAAGCTACACGTCACCTCTCTGCATATGAACCTTCTCCGTGGGTCTTCTTGGCGATTTGCTTAAAAATTTTGGCGATTTACCCTCGTACATAGACACTCATTTTCTCCTTCACATAAAATATAAGGGAGGGAATTTTTTCCAACAAAATATGTGAAGAAGAATAGAAAATGGAATGATGAAAATAACTCCTGATAGGCTTCCTTGAAAAGCCTGTTCGCAGAGCCTCATAGCACTACAAATCGTATGAAGCCACCACATTTGTGATGCCACCACGAAGAAAATAGGTGGGAGACTCCATGACCGAAAAATCCTTTTCTGAATCCAACATGGATCAATTTGAAAATAGGATGCATGATCCAAAGAGACATTTGTGAAGCTAACGGGAAGAAAAGAGAAGAGAGGCTTCCCGGATATGACGACGTACCATGTAGCTTTGTGCCAAGATATCCTTGCTTATGAGTGCCTCTTGACTATAAATAATAGGCTTCCCTTGATAAAAAAGGATGGATCCTTTGAAATTGCAATCTCTCAGCTCTATAATGGAAAAACAATTTATACTCTACGAAAAATGAGCTCTTCAAGGTACTTGAGCATCGTGAAGTACTTTTCCCTTGGCCTAAATTCACCCCCTCTTCAAAGATGGTAGCCCTTTGTGGATCTTGTGGACCTCCGTGATGTAAGGTAATCCCCAAGGGGACTTGGTTCTTTGTAGATAACTAATGATTTAGGAAGTACAATTTATGCACATGCGCAACCTTCTCTAAGGCAGGGTCACCATGCTTCACGAAGTACACTGCTTCGTAGTGATACGCTTCACTGGGAACAGTTACTTTGTGAATCCCTACTCCACAAAATAAATTCCACTTCACGATGTACCATCCATATGCACCTATTCCCTATTCCTAGGCTTGGACACCTCAATTCGCAAAGAATACCCCTACATGATGCCCCTCTACTACATTCAGTGCCATAGCTTCACGATGTCTCTTCATGGGAGTCTCATTGCTCTACAACCCCTTTTTCAGTAAGACCCACTAGGATAATACTATGTGATTTAAAAATCCATTGGGTAGTGTTTCATGTTTCGTTTCATTTCTTCATGCTTCATCTCTATAGGATGCTAATGGATTTTTATTCTTCGCATTGCCATGCTAATGTGGTCCCCTCTGTGGATTATTCCACGACACCCCCTCACTACGGCCTTGTTGAGGGATTTCTTTTCCCTAAGGGTGGATGTGATCTAGTTATGTACGTTCTATGGGTATATAGTGAACCTGCCTCTTTAGAGCTACAGGAAGTTAATCCTACTGGTCTACATGGGGGTGTGAAATCTTAAAAAAATGGATTGAAATTCTCTTTTTTTGAGTGAATCCTATTTGAGAGAAGGGAAACCCACCTTGGTTTTTTCCCATAGCCTTTCATGGAGGAGGTTTTACCCCTACTACTCCTCTCTTCCTCAGTGACAAAGACTAAGTGGATAGATGGGCATAGGGACCATTGTTATCTTATCCCTCACCCTTTAGGCTTTGTCGTCACTAGGCCTCCATCATGGAGTGAGTCCCAATATGCATCTCCCTAGGCTACTACCCATGGATAATCCCTATTTACTCCTTAGGCTACTAACCACATTTAAGCTCCATTTCACTTCCCATGGAGGCACCTTTCACAATGTGGTCGTCAGGTATTTTATGCCTCTTGTTTCACACACCGAGCATGGATCACATGGTCTTAGTATTCAATGACCATGGTATCCTCCTTGGGCCACCCTAGAGTGTAATCCCCAAACTATCCCAAAATTTGTGGGCATTGATCCATTCCAAGGAATGGTACACAGAAACAATCCCTGAGGTTCAGGCCCAACATCTATTGGTACAGACTCCTTCACTTCGGTTCACTAAACCATCCCGAACTATGTTGACATTTATCCTTTACAAGGAAAGGTATGTAGGAAGCCTCCCTAATGTTCAATACCAACACCTATTGGTCTCAAACCCCTTCACATCAGTTCACCAAACCATCCCGAACTACGTGGAATTTTATCCTTTCCAAGGCAAGATACGTAGGAAGCGTCCCAGAGGTTCATTCCCATCACCTAATTGTCCTAACCCTCTTCATGTTGGTTCAAAATCTACCCCGAACTATGTGGATGTTGATCCTTGCTAGGGAAGGGTATGTTGGATTCCTTTCTATGGATCAAGACCAACACCTATTGGTCTCGACCCCCTTCACATCATTTCACCAAACCATCCCAAATTATGTTGGTATTGATCCTTTCCATGAAAAGGTATATAGGAAGCCTCCCAGAAGTTCAATCCCAACCCTTATTGGTCCCAACCCCCTTCACATCAGTTCATCCACATCCATCATGATGATAAACTATATTCCCCCTTTTCTTCCTACAAAGCGTTTAATTTTACCCATTCAAACTACGTGGACATTGATCCTTGTCTCCTTGGAATGGTAAGGAGGAATCCTCCCTGATGTCCATCCCTGACCATCTGTAAGTTGTTGTCTTCCCTGACCAATAGTAAGTTGTTGTGTTCCCCGAAAGGCGGAAAGCCGTTGTGTTCCACCAACAGAGGTATGTCGTCCTCAACCCCATTAAATGTTATGCTGTTGGATGCTTATTTAGAGATAAACTATTATCAACCCTAACCAGCTGGAATCCTTTGGAACCCCATTCAGCGGTAAGTCATTGGAACTCCAGTAAGTGGTAATCCATTGCACCTAACTAGTGGTAAGACATTGAAGTCTTCAATTGATGGTAATTTTTTGTAGTTCCCTTTGTTGGGACCCAAATCCCTTGTCCGCCACTATAGTGTTAGACCAACATCAGGCTGCTAACAACATCTAAGCCCCATCATGTCATCCTTTTACTGTCCTCTGTGTAATCCCCGATTCTATACCCCCCATCCGAAATTACATGGACATTTATCCTTGATAAGGAAATGTATGTAGGAAGCCTCGCGGAGGTTCAAGATCATCACCCATTCCTCATCATGATATCTCTCTCTAGATCCTATGTGTTTCATGTAGGTCATCCCACAACCCTAAGGTTCTACTTCCTCCAGTTTCTGTCCATACGAGTCGCATCCTCAGGTGTCCAATCACCCCGCCGAACTACGCAAACATTGAAACCGGGCCACAGAGATACGTAGGAAGTCACTTCGAGGCTCATGCCCAAAACTACCATCATCATCACAACAATTCCATCTCATTACCCCACGAATTCATTTAACTATCCATCGTCCATATAGATTCAATTTGTGCCACCACATCCTGTTGAAATCAAGCCACCCACATTCTCACTGCTCCTAGAAGCAAACAGGTCACTAACCATGCATTAGCCTCGACATAAGCGATCCCTCTTGGGATCACACCAACTTAATCCACTATTTTTAGTAATCTGATTAGTATAATTTGTCCTTGAATGATGTTAAACTCTCAGTATACCCTGTTTTAAACATATGATTCTGAAGAAAAACCTCAGAGACATGCCTATGGCATATAATTCCCCACATTTTATGTTGGATGCCTTAGGATTCTGCACCCTCAAGATGAATTATCATAATGGAAATAAACCAAAATTCACCAGTTTTCCTGTGTCCATACATCCCAGTGATGTCCAACGTGACTACTCCCCCTACCGAAGGTTGCTACCCTGACCGGACCCCTTGGAATGTCTTGAAAGAAGCTGCGTAATTAATAGACACCCATAGAGACATGACACTAGGAAAGGGATTCACGAACAGAGACACAATTATACGAGGGTGAATTAGACTAGGTAATGAGTTCCTTTGAGGAATATATAGAATGAGGAACTAACATCCCACTAACCCGTACTGATCAAGGAAAAAATTTCCCTGATTAAAGGATAAATGTCTCCCTTATTTGGAAAGCGGGAATGTAGGGCCAAGATGTGTGTCCTCCTCTTAATAATGGATGGATGCACAGCCCAGTGAAATAGTAAAAAACAATTACATAAAATATTCATGAATAACCAAATGATAAGTGAATATATATTTTTTATTACTAAATGGTCAAATAATTTCCATCAACAGAAATACTACAATAAAAACCTCAATTAAAATGAGATTATGATCTAAAAAAATATGGTGAACAAAAAATTTAATTAAGAATTAATAAATGAATAGATTAGGTGTATAAACTATAAAAAAATGTTGAAATAAAAATAAGGTAATAAAAATTAATTATATACCTAATCATAGAATGAAATAATCAATTAATTATATGTTTAACCCATTGAATGAAAATTATGTTGATAAATCTATAACATCATGCATCTTTTTAATTTAAATTTTTTTAACATTCATTATAGTGGTTTTATATATGTTACTAACAAAAATAATAATTATATTAGAATTTAAAAAATCATAGGTGATCCCTTTATAACAACTTATACCTAGTTCAGTAATAATCATTCATTATTTTCATCATTTTTTTTGTTTATTTCCTTATTTTATTTTGTGTGTTTTTTTATTAATAGAACAGTTATTGAAAGAATTAAATATTTTCATCATCTCTAAAATAATAATAATTAAATAATTATCATAATTCTTTTTTATTAATTTTATTATTATAAACAATCCTGAAATATAATTATGAAAAATGAAGTACGCTACGAAGTTGGAGGTGGTAGGTCGTACGTACACACGAGTAACATTTTTATTTTTCAATGACCTTTATGGAATAAGGTTAAGTAATATATTAGATTTATAGAATAGTAATAATATCACTTATACCATATTATTTAATTATATATATCATTAATTTATTTTGGTCATGAAAATAGAGTCACACTGTTTCGTGAAGGCGGTAGTCCACACATACATGAATGATGTTATCGTCTTTAAGTGACAGTAAAGGTGGGAAATAAAATGATATATTTTCATTATAGAATATAAAGTATTTTATTAATATTATAATTATTTCATGTATATCATGTATAATCAATAAATTTATTTTTATCACCATCATTATGAAGCATTAGTGAAAGATGAATCACATCGCTTCAGTTATCAGTAGTTCGTTGTACACCTAAGAGATGTTATTGTATCTCTTTTAGAAACAAAGGTAAATATATATATGTGTGTGTGTGTGATAAAAGTTTCCTATATGTTCAAATATTATATATATATACACAATATAATCTTTATATCCATCATCTTACCCAACTGTGAAATGAATTAATGGAAGAATGAATGACATCATTTCATGAGGCGGTAGTCAACCGTACACACGAATGATGATTTTATAATCCATTTGATGAAATTGGAAATATTTTAGAAAATTGACTTATTATAAAAAATTCTTGAATATGGAAGATACATCGTTTATTATATCATTATGTTTTAATAATAATTTTTGTAATTGGAGAAAGACATAAAAACGATCAATGGAAAACATCACCTCAACTTCAGTCATCCTAATTAGGTTTTGTTAAAAGCCTTCATAAGATTGATTTATTCCAAAAATAATGATTCTAGGTTTGTGGGAGGGAATGTGGTTTGATATTTGGATAGGAAAAGGAATATCAAAATAGGTGTGAATCTGGGCACATGAGATGAGATGGGGTGACCTTTAATATGTGATGTGAGTGGAACTATTGTAATTTTTTGGAAATGATTCAATCATACACACATTTTATACATATATAAAGCTTCAAAAATAGAACATTATCAAACCTATAATATATTATGTCACAATATATCCATACAATTGGGGTTGGAAATGTTGGAATCTTATTTTTAACACGTATCCTCTTAGTTTAACCCCCTGATAATTCTATTTTTACCATAATCACCGTAATTAATTTTTAATATCTTCACTATTCATTCTGGTTAAAAATAAATTTTCCTTATTAAAAAATATAAATTATTATGATTAAAAATATAGGATCCATTTTTCAAAATTACCTCCATATAATTATAAAATCTTAATTTGGAAATAATATCGTAGATGCAATGAGAAAGCAGTTTTTTAAATGGAAAGGGTTCAATAGTTTAAAAAGTATTAATAAAAAATAAAATCTGAAAATTATTTTAATGAACTAAATTAGATTAAATGATATATAATTAAAATAATTTTACATTAAAAACATTCCAAATAAAATTTTACTTCAGAAATAATTGAAATTAAAAGGTTGTTTTCATTTAGAATTCATTATTTTTCATTATTCGTTGCAAAATAAAATATTCCTAAATATCCAAAAAACTAATCGTAAGTTATTCTTGTTATTATTATATTAAAAATTATGTTTATTTTTTAATATAAATTTTCTAAATGTGGTAAAAATTAAATTTAGATTATGTATATAAAGAGTAATTAAAAAGACATTTATAAAAAATACAGTTTTTCAGATAACATTTATATTTCTTTTAAATGATTAGTATCTTATTTCTAATCAATAGAAAATAATAATTTTAATAATTGAGTTATAAATATTCATACCCTTCATTAAGTAACAAGTTAAAAACTATTATATTAAATAATAATATTTTAATAATATTTCATATTTCGATTAAACATGGTGTTATGTGTAATCCAATATAAAAATATTGTATTATTTAATGAAAGATAAACTCATTGTCTTGTGTAATAAAATATATTAAAAAGGATAAATTTATTTATAAGTAAATATATAATAATGTCTAGGGGTGTTATATTTTCTTACAAACATGGTGTTGTTGGTCACATATGTTATCAAATACATTTTTCTAACTTAAAAATCATAGGGTGCTACAATCTTCATAGCATAAATAAATTATATCCTCACAATTCCTTCTCTATATCCATAATCAACAATTTGATATTTCAATATAGTTTTGCTAAAAACCCACATTATATAATGAGTTAATAAAATTTCTTCTTAATAAATAGCGAGGGATGTAAAAAATGTCAAATGAAATAACATATGACTAGGTTTATACATTGGATAACATTGGTGGAATGTTAATTTGTAGACATGAAGGAAAGGTAAAATATTTATAGATAACGATAGAGGATATTTATTAGAACAAAGTGAATGATCAGTGTAATTTTAATGGGAACAAAACCATAAGTTTTTTATTATTTAAAATAATACATAATTTATCTGATCATAATATGATTGGATAAAGTTTTTGTTTCTAGATACTTTTCCTAAATATAAATAATTATTTCACTATCAATGAATAAAAGGAAATATACTTTCTCAATATTTTTTTACAGGAACAATTTTCATCCTTTTTACTATTTGATGAATTTCTAATTTATCTAATACTCCAAAAAATGTATTTCTGGAAATTATTTTTTTCCAAAATCACTAATATTTAGTTTTTTTACAGATCATAAGATCCATAAAAGAGAAGAATGTCTTTAGTTCATCCTCAAACTATTTACCAAAACGAATATTGTTAACAAAATTTATCCAATATACATGAATGTTCATATGGTGTGGTAATACATTAATATCTAAAACCTCATCCAATGTTCAACATAAACTATTTCATTGATGGTTAACCTTATTTACCTCTCAAATGGATAATATAAAAAAATTAGAAACATGCTCAATAAATTTCAAAATTAAACATATCATTAAATTCCTAAAGCAAATGAACCAGATCTTAATCATTGCATACCAATCATGTGAATACCTCTATCATGTATTCTCTTGAAACATTGTAATAACCTAAATTACCACAAAACCATATTGAAAACGTTCATGATTCATTAATCTTTATGTAAAACACATATTATTGGTTATATTTCTTGATTCCAAGGATGCTTTAAACTCCATAAATGATTGCATAAACCATTTTTTCAACAAATCATTAATCATTACTGAGGTAGTTATTACTATCCAATTTACATTATCCGATTAAATAGTCTCTCTATAACAATATTATTATCTCATTATCAGAAACATATAAAGGGTTATTGTAAATGTTGGGCCCTAGACCCAACTATACAGTACTTTTAGATTAACATATCATATATATATTTACTTATACATGATTTATATTGACCCTTATGAAGTAGATATTTATGCGTCCACAATTCAACTCTAATGTTCCAATATTAATTTTATTATCAAAATGTTATTTCAGATCATAGGCTATAATGAGAATGTTGAGATACTAGGAAATTAATATAAAATATATGCATATGGTATAGGTACATCATACTGACTATATATAGTTAATGATTTACAATCAAGTGTTGAAGGCTCGTAATAATTGATACATCATCACATGAAGTTATCACATTGTGATATATATGAGATGAGATCATGTGGATATACCCACCAATAGTAATAGTACATGTTTCAGGAGTGATTGGTTGTTTCTATCTAAAGAAATATGCATTTTTCTATAAACATTAAATCATTATCTATTTGTGCCATATGATATCATACTTTGATTCATGGAAAAATCATAATTATAAGATTTAGTTGAGGTATCTTGTGTTGGGTGCTTCCTTGGTGGAATTACATTGGTCTAATGTTCAAGATTGAATTTTTAAATTCCGAGTTGTGGAATCATATATCTCAAACCTGGTTGATCAGGATAGTAGTGCACTCATATGTACATGGCTAATGTAGCGATGGTAAATCCATCCAATTAGATCAACAAGTAACAAATCAACAATTGATGATGGAACAGATGTGCATCCTACATTATGATATATCTAACAACAAATAGATTATATTACACAATACATGTTCAAATGTTGGTAGTTATTACTATTACTATTCCTTATCTCTTTATGGGCCTTGATGGGTTTCTAGGATCCACTAATGGTGTGTGAATATTATTCATTGCTATTGTGATTATGACCTAGAAAATCACACACAATAACATATTCAATAATCTCCCCTATTCAGTTGAATAGGTATACAGACTTTGTGAACCCCACCATGGGGTTTGAGAATTGCCCATGTTATCAAATCCTGATAAATAAATAAATTCATTATTAGTCAAGTTATGAATAATTAGGTTGAATTTATTTAAATTATATTTAATTGTATATAAATAATAAAAAATATTATTTGAATATATTTTATTTTAATATTCTATGGTCGTTTAATATTAGTAGGAATTATGATTCATGTTATTGACTTAGTTTTTTATCATGTAATATATTTAATATATTATTCATATTTGATAAAATATATATAATATCTAAGATTTAGTTTAGTTTATAATAATTATTTATTTAGTGGACATTAAATTGTTAGGGGTTGGTATCCCTTTACGTGTATTTGAGCATCCGCTATAAATAGGTGAGTGGCACCCGCACAGTGACTATTCACTACTAGATTTACAAACCCTCTATCTCCTCTCTCGTATTCCATATATAAGAACTCTAGATCTAGGTGCTTAGATCATGTTCTCCCTCAAGAATTGCAAGAAAATTGATGTGGTTATTGTCAGGGAATTTAATCCATCATTAAACCACTATGTTAGCTCCCAGTATTTGATGATTGGTGCTCCATTATATTTTTAAATTCTGTGTGGATTAATAGAGAGATTCTCCTTATGATCGTTTTTTGTAACGGTCATAAATGACACGTAGATATCGTGTACTTTTTCATATCATAAAAATGAATATTTTCAAGTAATTTTTTTTCTCTATTTAATTTAATTGATATCATCAGATCATATGATAGTTTAGATTAATGGAGTTGAAAAGAATCATCATCTCAACAGTGATTTTTTTTAAATACCCCACCCACGAACAACCGATATAACCTTGGTTCCTTTAATTAGTATCAGAGAGATATTTCCCTAATTTTTTGAGCCCTGTAAATTAATTAGGCTTTAAATATAATTAGATGGTTTAAAATTTTTCAAAATGGATCTGACCACGATTCGATCTGAGGTTGGATGACCATGTAATGGACAAAAGAAAATATATATTTTTATATATTGAAATCATTTGTTATAAAGGTATTAAAATTTACCACCATCTAGTTTTTCATTCAGGGGAAATATTGAGTTCCGGCTAGCAACGACTAGAAAAGTCTTTTTCTAGACAAAATATCCACAGTTAGTGATATTCACATCAAAATTAGTATAATAATACAAAAATAATATTATTTTAATTTATTCCTATTAAAAATATTTTTTAAGTATGGGGGAATTTTTATTTGGAGATGTTTATTTTTAGAATACAAAAAATGTTGTCATTAGATGGTGGACTGACATTGTTGATTGAAAATAATTTTCTAAAATAATATCCAATTTTTTTCAAAATATAAACATCTTATACATTGAATAAATTGTCCACACGTCAATGATAATAAATCAAAAAAAGGATATCAGTGGGTGGGATTTCTGCATCACCTTTCATCCATAGGATGCCTCCTTATCCTAGTTGTAGATATCCTTTGGCATTATCCCTCCTCTTCTATGGCCTCTCCTAGCCTAACCTTATCAGTGGACGCCACCCACCTTAGTCAGCCATCAGGCCATTAGATGACACCAATGAGGCTGCATACCACATATATCCATCGGCCCATGTCTGTTCTCCCAGATCGGGGTCACCAACCACCCATGGTAGCATTTAGTTCCGCCTAAATGAAGTTGTCCTCCACAACCACACTTATGAGGTTGGAGTCGTCACCACCCTCTGGATGAGCATCAGGAGACCTTGATGAAATATCGGGCCATCCTTTTCCATTGTGAGTCCACAATGCCTCTATCTAGATCTAGAGACCCATGGACTCCCTACCACTAGAAGACCCTCTCTGAATCCCCACCAAAGAAATGTGGTCTTTCCTCCATAAAACCATGACCCACCACTATGGTTTCTACTCATATGAGGGCGTTGTCACATTTCTAAACATATCCGCACATTTCTTCCTCTGATACATCCTTCAGACAGTGAGGTAACACCTAACATCATTATGATAGACTATATGTTCCCATAAATGGGTTCAGGGAAGGTCCTCTTGACACAATATGGGTCCTGGCAGAACTACATAGCCCATAATAGCCATGCACTAGCTTTTTACAAACTGTTGATGGTCTGTGTATGTTCAGTGTGACCATCAAGGTGCTAGGGTGGGGTTTTGGGAACCGGATAGTTAAAAAATTAATTATTTTAATTAACAAAATTTTTCATTTATTTAAATTAATTTCAGATTATCATATAATTTTAATACCAATGTATAAAATAAATTTTTTAAGTATTAAAACGATATTTATTCATTAATTTGGATTTCCAGATTAAAATTATATTAATTAAGTGACCAAAAGTAATTAAATTTTTAGGATATAATTAATTCAAATTATATAATCAGATACTATCATAGTTAATTTATTACAATTTAATTTGTCTGTGCTTTTATTTTACCTAATGACTAATATTGAGATACTTACTCTACATGTGCATATCTATATTAATTTATTTAAATATCTATTTTCATGTGATGATTTTAAATAATTATATTAGTTGGTGAATCACAAATTTTTAGACAATATGTACAAGGGCTTGGGTTTCAATGTTTATCTTCAAAATATTTCACCCCTATCCCCCTCACGATTGAGTGTGTACATTTGTACATTGATTAAGATAATGTATGGCATAAAACATGGCACACCGATGTTGTACACCATGATTAGGATGATGTAAGATGCAATCAACTTCAAATTGTGGAAAAATTATGATAAGAATAAGACAAACTATATGGGAAAGCTACATCATGAGTAAAGTCATGACTCGGGTATATAACCCTAAGGTCTTGGTTGGTCCATTGAATTTAAATAGATCAACCAATACTAAATGATCATGACCAGTCAGGTAGTTTATTTCCATTATGCATTTAAATATTATTTCTTTCATTTTATGATAGTGGAAAAATAAATATAATAATAAATGATATTATTTTCAAATTCGTGATGAATGTTTTAAAATTATTGTTCAGTTTTGAGTGAAACAAAATAGAATGAACCATATTCATAGAAATGATTACGTATTTCAAAAACATTAATTAAACTCTTGAAAAACTATTAAGCAGTTAAACACCTTCCATAATTTGAATTTGATCTAATTGGGTATTTTTGGTGCTTGTCAGCCAATGTTGTAGGTGTCCCTTACTACCAGGTAGTTCTTATGAGAGGGGTAGGTGGATATAATAAAATTTCGAAGAAAAGGAGTATCCAACCCCAGCTTTCTGCAAATTTAGAATAAAGGAGGATGAATTTTTTTTATGATTTTGGAAGGTGGGATGTCAATCAATAGATCAAGGTACCAAAAGATAATGTGGTTTTCCAATGAAATGGATACCTTGAACTCTATGAGTAGTGGCATAAAAATGATTTTAGACTAAGAGATGAAGTTCAATTATCCTTTCCACTAAAAAACCCAAGATATATAGTGTTCAGAGTTTTATACAGTGGGTAACAAGAATTTGATAAAATATTTGGTGACATTTGATGATATATTTAATAAATAATGTATAATAAAATAATAATGACAACATTACAATATCTTAGACTTTATTTTTTATTAAAATGACAATTAAAAACAGAAGACCTTCTATGACAATTTTTGACAAAGTCAATGACTTTCTGGCATTATATTCCAATGAATAGTATAGATTATTGCTGATAAAACTATGCTATAGTAAATTCAAGGTGTTGGTCTCCTTATTACTTGTTAACCTACTTCAACATGAAAGGGTTATAAATGCCTACTAGAGACACATGTGTGATGGTAATGTCATAATTATGTCATCAACATCTAATCTTTTTGTAGATATTATGATAATAAATGAGTTATTTAACATGTAATATCTCCTCTGAGAAACATCTTTGGAGAAATTGAAGTGGGATATTAACTGATGATATTATATTGTTCATGTGTAAATAAGAAATGCATACAATGATATTTCAGTACATCACATTTTTATATGTTTTGACATAATTAATATAGTTTCATTTAAGATTATTAAATGAATATCTTAGAAAAACATTGTTTATTACCTTCTATGTATGTTTTTCCGAGTACGTAATAAGATAATGAATGAATAATATTTAATTCTTATGTTGGACATGTTGAAAGAAATGGTGAAAATGTCAAGGAGAATATTGAAACTAACGGAACCTTCACAGCATCCTTAATATAATTAGTTATTAAAAAGGAAGATATTTTCTTCAGATAATGTGAAATAATATTTAAGAAGGTTATATTTAATAATTGAATTGACTAACTAAGTAACCACTTCTTATTCAATGTATATTCATAAATTATAGGTACTATGTTTTACATACTTCTTAGGTATTATGTAAAATATTTTTTGAATATATGTGTATCAATATATAGTAACCATCTGGTATGAAAACATCACTTGAAGTAAGATGTATTCTCCAAAAATCTATTAAAGGGTGGTTCATAACACAGAACTTATTATTTCCCTAGGTAATGATTAAAGTATATATTTTATTGAGTATGACCAAAAAAATTAAATCAAGTTTCCTATGAACATAAGGATACATTATTATGGTTTTGGAATGAATTATTTTTGTTGTGTTTCATAATCTACGATTAGTGAATTGGTACCTGAATAATAGGGAATACGTGATGAATATAAAATGTAGGAGTACATTACGAAGTTTTGTCAAGATAATTATTTTTCAAGTAAAACTAAATGTGGATAACAAGGATACACCCAATTTTATATTTTGACTCAGTATTGGTAAACACCATATGTATTATCAACATATATTCTTATTTATTTTAGAAAATGAAACCATCATAAATAAAGGTTTGAAACAAAGTCTTTAGAATTAGTTCAAATATAGTGTGTGAAATATTCTGAGGGTAATATAGTGGTATATATAATTGTTAAGATTAATTTATGTACTTATGAAATGTAACAGCCCGAGATTTTATGAAAAAAATATTCTTTTTAATTTTATTAATGTCTTGTGTTGTACACTACTCCAAAAGGAGCTTGAACAACACACATCCTTGACTAGCCTTGCATTACACGCAATCGCAACCTTCCTCGATAGCGTGTGTAGTACGTAATACTGAGTTTCACGAAACAATGATATGCTATTAAAATATTATTAAAACTAGCCATTATGAATAGTAATAACCACTTTTTAAATTTTATAAATTTTAGCTCTCAAAATGGACTTCATTTTTGGATTCGGAGTATCGAATTTAGCCTAAGGTGAAATTTTCGTACTTTTCGGATAACTTTCATATTCGGATGAATAGTGAAAATTACTACATTATAATTAAAAACAACTTTTTTTAATCGAAATAATTAATAGTGATAAAACATTAATTTGAGTGGTTTTAAAATATATTTAGAATATATTTTTACAATTTAATACAATGTTGGTCATTGGATGTAATTTCACATTTAAACCAGACATAAACAAGTGTCAATCTTTTGATAGATATTGTTTCTTAAAAACACGCTATTTGTTTTAACAGCGGGATTTAATTATAAAATTAATTAATGCAACATCTATGTTATGAATATGGTAAAATAGACTTCATTTTTGAATTCGGAATATGAAATATAGCTTAGGATGAAATTTTGGCATTGTTCTGAAAAACATCAATTTTTGATGAATAGTGAAACTACTAAGTGGTAGGTTAAAAACTGAATGTTGCATAAAAATTAATTTTACCACTTCTGTGAATGGAATTTCGAAAATCCGAGAGACACGGTTAATATCAAGGACTAAAATGTGGTTCAATGAGATGAAAATAATTTTTTGGTGAATAGTAACTTTTTACTTTTTTACCGCGGTTAATAGTAAATAGGGTAACTAAGGGTAAATATGATATTACTATTACCCTAACACATGTCCTAATTCTATTGGACAAGTGTAATTCGACCAAAAACAAACTTAGGAATAAAATATGACCATTTAGGCCCACTTGGATTAGATTAGGACATTTATTATTAATTTATTTAAAGAAAGGTTAAAATAGTTAAAATCAAAGTTTAATAAGTAAATCATTTTTAATATGGGGTTATACATAAGATAAATTCGATTGTAAATATTCATTAGAAAGCTAAAAAGATTTCCTACATGATGGTATTTTATTTGTAATTTTTAGACATAAAATAATTTAATTTATTTATGACACAACGATGATACAGTAATTATCTTATTAATGAAATATTGACATAATTGATGTTATAAACACCAAATAAATGTAATTTGAGGTTTTTTATGAATTCCACTAATTTTCTAGGTTACTATGATATATTAATGTTGATTTAATCAACTTGGTTCGAATATGTAATTCTGTTATGACTTTCACAAAAATGATATATCAAATAGTGTCAAAATTGACACAAAATAGTTTTTAAATCAAATATTATATTATTAATTGTTATTGTATTCCTAAAAATCTAAGGTTCGGCCAAATGACTTAGATAAGGATATATATATTAATAATAAACAATTTGGGGTTCGTTTGGCATGTTATAGTAAGTTTATTAACCATATAGTGAAAGAAAACAAAAAGACATGGTAAAAGTTAAATTATTTAACTTAGAGTTAAATTTAATTGATAAGGTTAAAATAATACCCTAAACTTGTCTAAATCCTATTGGTTGATAGGATTTAGACCCATCCCCACTTTAGCTTCGAAATAAGACCCTTTGGAACCATTATAAACCGATTTTGACTTTAATATAAAATAATATTTTGAGATATTCCTAAGGTGCCCCTCTCCTCCCTTATAAAAGGACACCTCCTTCCCCTCCTCCTCACACCAAATTGAGCACTCATGCTCGGCCAACCCCTGAAATTTTCTCCTCTCCACTTCCCTAAAAACATCCTAGAGGTTCTGGTCTTCCTCAAAGACCAATTTTAGTGCCCTAAGAGGAGGTCTCAAAGAGGCGCTTCAAAGAAGAGGTAATTACCGTTACCAATTCTTTTATCTTTATTTCTTCTTCCACTTCTTCTTAGGTTGTTTCATTATGAAGTAATAACATCAGTATCACTCATATACTGATATGTTATTATAAGTATGAAACAACCCTATTTCACTATCTATCCATCCTACGGAAAAAGAAATCACCGCGCGTGCGTACGTACGGAATACCGTCTCCACGCCGTGGTGTAATCTATTTTCCACCACCACCTTACATGGATGGGTATAATGGTGTAAAGAATAACTATACATAGTTATTACAACATCATATTGATTCTGATATATTGTATAATCCACTTCAATTCAGTTCAATATTTATGGAAATGATATCATCGCTCGTGCGTACGTACGGACTACCGTCTCCACGACGCGATGAGATTCATTCTCCATGTTAACCATTTAAGAATGATTATAATGTATATATAAGAAATAATAATGAAATATATGACATTATAAAGCTACTGGATTTATGTATATATACATATGTATGTCATCTAATTACTTCCATTTCAAGACAATAAGGAAAATAAAACAGCGTTCATGCGTACGTACGGACTACCGTCTCCATGAACGGTGTTTTTCATTTTATTTATCTACCTATTATATATATATATATACTGAATATATATGATATATAAATCATATTTTATATTCTGGAAGTGAGTAAATCATGATATAAGTAAAAATGATGTCAAGAACAACAAGTCAAAACACCTATGATAAATGAAACGATTTTACCCAAAACGCTTCTTTAACATGGAATTTACAAAAGAACGGGTAATATAATGTCATAAGTGAACCATATATGATATCATAACAATGAATATGATTCTGTAATAAGTCAATTACATTATTTAAATCATTATACAGGTGGTTCGGACACTTACAAAGCAAGTCGGACCTAAGGTAAGGGAAATATCACAATCTCATTCTTATCTGAGATTGTTTGTACTTTGAAATTTACTGGGGTATATTTTATCATCCACATCCATGTTTCCTCAATATGTAATGTTATTTACATCCACCTACAATTTTTTAAATCCAATTTTACCCTTTGGTGAGTTTTTAGTAAAAGATATGAAAGGAATCTTTTGTCGTTTTTCATACGAGGCAATTTTTGACTTTTCCGACAAAAGTACGAAGAATGTTTTTTTTAACTTAAACGGCACGAACGGATTTTTACGGTTTTATAAAGCCTTATTTTTATGAAGCTTCCTCCAAAAGATTTCATGACTATTTTTAATAAAATCGCTTTCTTTTAAAATTCCATGATGTTTTGTGAAAAGAAATTGATTTTGAAGAAGAAAGGATATTTTCCTCAAGAATTCATTTCAAGTGTTTTATCAAAATTATTTTCCATATAAGATAATAAAGGGTTCTGTTTCTATCCATATTTTTACATTGATTTGACTATTTTGTGATGGAATTATGTTTATGAATTCCTTTATCTTATATGAATGGTTTTATGATGTCATGTTGTTTAAGAATCCCATTTTTGTTACATGGGTTATGAAATGATGTATGATTTATGATTTTGTGGCACACATAAGAATGGTATCATTATGAGATTGGTGGGACCTATATCTCCCTCCAATGCATTGGGTAAAGATTTTATATCTCATGAGATAGACAGGGCTGGAACGGTAGGTTATACCAGTTCAGTGAAACAGGACTGAAACGAGGGTTACTCGATTCAGAAAGGGACTTTGTCCACTAAGATAGTCTTGGAAATGAGTCTTGACTAACAAGAAATGATTCTCTATTATTATGTGTTTATGCCACAAAGTTTCATGTTTTAAGTTATGATTATTGTGATTACATTTCACTGCCATGATTTATCCCATGTTATGAAATTATGCTCTCTTTTGCAGGTTAAGATTTCCAAAAGCTATGTTCTTATGTATATGATGTGATTGATATTTCTTTTGTTTACCCTTACTGAGCATTTGAGCTCACCCTTTTATGTTTTATTTTCCCCAGGATATAAAGAAAGGTTATAGGTATAAAAAAAAAGGAAGATCTTTATGGGAGATGTTGAAGATCTTTCACCAGGATTAGAAGATTACGTTCCGAGTTTCCAAAGACACTAAACTATTACGATCCTTTAGTGTGTGTTTTTGTTATGTACTAATTATTCCGCAAAAGTAATGTAATGTCAATGTACGATAAGCTTCGGGTCTCTACAGTTGGTATCAGAGGAAAGGTTTAGTCAACCTTTGGAAACTAGGATGCGAAAACGTTAGTGAGATCCCTAGAGATATTTCTAAGGTATGTCTAGGGATGTCCCTAGGGATAAGTATACGTATAGGTTATAGTAATATAATTACGCTAACGATCATAGAATTAAACCTAAGATGTTGGATATTGAAGGTACTCCCACTTTATTATGTTGTTTTCCCTAGCATGATTTTTGCCTCTCACACTATTCTTTTTGGGTTTTAGACGATGGCTGGAACCCGAAGGAACCGTGTTAATCAATGCAATGGACAATGCAATGATTGCCCTCCTGAACAAACAAATGTTATGGGATATGGAGTGAAAAATCTTATTGCTATACTTACACAAGCTATGAATCATTCTGGACTTCCAAATGAGCAGAGAAGGGAACAATATTCTATTGAGTCCTTCATGAGGCAACGTCCACCTTCATTCAGTGGGTCTTCTGATCCACTTGTGGCTGAACAATGGATCAATACTACTGAAAAGATATTTTCAGTTCTTCAATGTTCTGAACATGATAAAGTCATCTTAGCAGTATATCGTTTGGAAGGTGAAGCTGATCAATGGTGGAATCTTATCAAGAATACGAGGCCAAGAGATGAAATTGAGTCCATGGAATGGGACGAGTTCAAGAACTTGTTTTTCAGTAAGTACTTCCCTCGTATTCTTCGAACAAAGATGGAGAAAGAGTTTCTTGAACTGAAGCAAAGGGACGATGAATCTGTTGGTACCTATGAAGCAAATTTTACAAGACTTGCAAGGTATGCTTCTGGAATTATCATCCAACCTGAAAGTAAAGTTGATCGATTTTTCAGTGGCTTAAAACCAAGTCTTCGAAGGGCATTAGCTATAAGAGACTTCAGTAGCTATGAAGAAATTGTGCGTTGTGCTATCAAGGTAGAAATGGAAGTTGGTGTTACATATCCATCTCATGGTTTTGACAAGAAACGAAAGATGGAGTTCAAGGAGAAATCTCAGAATAATGGTGAAAAGAAGATGAATGTTTCCTTATGCACAAAGTGTGGAAAGAAGCATGGTGGAGATTGTCTTAAAGGGACTAGAAAATGTTTTAAGTGTGGAAAAGAAGGTCATCGAGCAGCTGAGTGTCGAAGTAATGGAAAAAGGGTTTCTAATGATATGAATAAAGCAAACACTGCAGAAAACGCACCGCCAACACTTCAATGCTTCAAGTGCAAGGAAATGGGGCATTATGCTAATAATTTCCCTAATCCAAGGGTTAGTGATGATCAACATGAGCAACCACTGAAGGCAAAGGACAAAGGGAAATCACATGCGATCACTATTGGAAATGTTGAATATGACAACGATGTGGTGGAATGATTAAGTGTTTATGTAATGGGATTCCAAAATAATGTTGTTGTAACAGCCCAAGATTTTATGAAAAATATTCTTTTTAATTTTATTAATGTCTTGTGTTGTACGCTACACCAAAAGGAGCTTGCACAACACGCATCCTTGACTTGCCTTTCATTACACGCAATCGCAACCTTCCTCGATAGCGTGTGTGGTACGTAATCCTGAGTTTCACGAAACAATGATATGCTATTAAAATATTATTAAAACTAGCCATTTTAAATAGTAATAACCACTTTTTGAAATCCAGTAAATCTTATTTTTCAAAATGAACTTTATTTTTGGATTCGGAGTATTGAATTTAGCCTAAGGTGAAATTTTGGTACTTTTCGGATAACTTTCATATTCTGATAAATAGTGAAAATTACTAAATTATAATTAAAAACAAATTTTTTAATCGAAATAATTAATAGTGATAAATCATTAATTTGAGTGGTTTTAAAGTATATTTAGAATATATTTTTACAATTTAATACAATGTTGGTCATTGGATGTAGTTTCACATTTAAACTAGACATAAACAAGTGTCAATCTTTTGATAGATATTGTTTCTTAAAAACACGCTATCTGTTTTAACAGCGGGATTTAATTATAAAATTTATTAATGAAACTTCTATGTTATGAATTTGGTAAAATAGACTTCATTTTTGAATTCGGAATATGAAATATAGCTTAGGATGAAATTTTGGCATTGATCTGAAAAACATCAATTTTTGATGAATAGTGAAACTACTAAGTGGTAGGTTAAAAACTGAATTTTGCATAAAACTTAATTTTACCGCTTCTGTAAATGGAATTTCAAAAATCCGAGAGACACGGTTAATATCAAGGACTAAAATATGGTTCAATGAGATGAAAATAATTTTTTGGTGAATAGTAACTTTTTACCTTTTTTACCGCGGTTAATAGTAAATCGGGTAACTAAGGGTAAATATGATATTACTATTACCCTAACACATGTCCTAATTCTATTGGACAAGTGTAATTCGACCAAAAACAAACTTAGGAATAAAATATGACCATTTAGGCCCACTTGGATTAGATTAGGACATTTATTATTAATTTATTTAAAGAAGGGTTAAAATAGTTAAAATCAAAGTTTAATAAGTAAATCATTTTTAATATGGGGTTATACATAAGATAAATTCGATTGTAAATATTCATTAGAAAGCTAAAAAGATTTCCTACATGATGGTATTTTATTTGTAATTTTTAGACATCAAATAATTTAATTTATTTATGACACAACGATGATGCAGTAATTATCTTATTAATGAAATATTGACATAATTGATGTTATAAACACAAAAATAAATGTAATTTGAGATTTTTTATGAATTCCACTAATTTTCTAGGTTACTATGATATATTAATGTTGATTTAATCAACTTGGTTCGAACATATAATTCTGTTATGACTTTCACAAAAATCATATATCAAATAGTGTCAAAATTGACACAAAATAGTTTTTAAATCAAATATTATATTATTAATTGTTATTTTATTCCTAAAAATCTAAGGTTCGGCCAAATGACTTAGATAAGGATATATATATTAATAATAAACAATTTGTGGTTCGTTTGGCATGTTATAGTAAGTTTATTAACCATATAGTGAAAGAAAACAAAAAGACACGGTAAAAGTTAAATTATTTAACTTAGAGTTAAATATAATTGATAAGGTTTAAAATAATATCCAAACATGTCTAAATTTGATTGGTTGATGAGATTACAACCCTATCTCATCTAATCTTCGAATATGAGTCATTTTTGGAGGTTTTTAAGTGGGGTTAGATTTATTATAAATTAATATTTTTTAAGAATTCCTAAGGTGCCCCTCTCCTCCCTTATAAAAGGGCACCTCCTCCCCCTCCTCCTCACACCAATTTTGAGCACTCAAGCTCGGCCAACCCCTGCCATTTTCTCCTCTCCACTTTCCTAGAATAATCCTAGAGGTTCTGGTCTTCTCCAAAGACCAATCTTAGTTCCTTAAGTGGAGGATTCAAAGAGGCGTTCCAAAGAAGAGGTAATATCCATTACCGATCTTTTCAATTTCTTTCTTCTTCAACTTCTTCTTCTTTAGTTGTTTCATGATAAAGTAATAACATCAGTATTACTTACATACTGATATGTTATTATAAATATGAAACAACCCTAATTCACCTTCTATCCATCCTACGGAAAAATGAAATCACCGCGCGTGCGTACGTACGGAATACCGTCTCCACGCCGTGGTGTAATCTATTTTCCACCATCACCTTACAAGGATGGGTATAATGGTGTAATGAGTAACTACATATGATTATTATGAAGTAATATTGATACTGAAATAATATATATATACTCAAATACAATTCCACGATCATAGGAACGATATCATCACTCGTGCGTACGTACGGAATACCGTCTCCACGATGTGATGCGACTCGTTCTACATGATCTTCATTTCATAATGATTATATAAATGAATTGAATGAATGAATATGGTATATACTACACTAATACCATTCTGGAAATGAATTATCTATAACCTAAAGATAAGAATAAGAATTTATTCGACAAAACACGCATAAGAACAAAAAGTTATAAAGACCCGAGTAACAAGTAACAATGAAATATTACTAACAAGAAGCTAATAATATGACCATATATGATATCATATCAATATGTATGATTCTGGAATAAGTCAATAACATTATTTAAACCATTATACAGGAGCTTCGGACACGTACAAAGCTAATCGGACCTAAGGTAAGGGAAATATCACAATCTCATTTTTATCCGAGATTGTTTATTCGTAAGTAATTACTGGGGTGTATTTTATCATCCACATCCATGTTCCCTCCATATGTAATATTGTTTCCATCCACTTAAAATAGTTTAAATCCAATTTTACCCTTAGGTGAGTTTTTAGTAAAGAATATGAAAGGAATCTTTTGTCGTTTTTCCGTACGAGGTATTTTTTGACTTTTCCGACAAAAGTACGAAGAATGTTTTTTTAACTTATACGGCATGAATGGATTTTTAAAACATTACTTCAAAGAAGCTTCCTTTACAAGTTTTCAAGTTTATTTTTAATCAACTTCTTTTATTTTAAAGTTGTATGACATGTTATGAAAGGAAAAATGTTTTTGAAGAAGAAAGGATATTTTCCTCAAGAATTCAATTCAAGTGTTTTATCAAAATTATTTTCCATCTAAGATAATAAAGGGTTCTGTTTCTATCCATATTTTTACATTGGTTTGACTATGTTGTGATGGAATTATGTTTATGAATTCCTTTATCATATATGAATTGATTTATGATTTCATGACGTATCAAGAATCCCATTTTTGTTATATGTGTTATGCGATGATGTATGTTTTATGATTATGTGGCACACATAAGAAAGGATTCATTAAGAGATGGGTGGGACCTATATCTCCCTCCAATGCATTGGGTAATGATTTTATATCTCATGAGATAGACATGGCTGGAATGGTAGGTTATACCGGTTCAGTGAAACAGGACTGAAACGAGGATTACTCGATTCAGAAAGGGACTTTGTCCACTAAGATAGTCTTGACAATGAGTCTTGACTAACAAGAAATGATTCTCTATGATTATGTGTGTATGCCACAATGAGTAATGTTTTAAGTTATGATTTCATTTCACTACCATGATTTATCCCATGTTATGAAATTATGCTCTCTTTTGCGGGTTATGATTTCCAAAATGTTATGTTCTTATGAATACGATGTGATTGATATTTCTTTTGTTTACCCTTACTGAGCATTTGAGATCACCCTTTTATGTTTTCTTTTCCCCAGGATATAAAGAAAGGTTTTAGGTAAAAAAAAGGAAGATCTTTATGGGAGATGTTGAAGATCTTTCACCACGATTAGAAGATTTTATTCCGAGTTTCCAAAGACACAAAACTATTACGATCCTTGTGTGTGTGTTTTTGTTATGTACTAAGTATTCCGCAAATGTAATGTAATGTCCATGTACGTCAGGATACGGGTCTCTACAGTTGGTATCAGAGGAAAGGTTTAGTCAACCTTTGGAAACTAGGATGCGAAAACGTTAGTGAGATCCCAAGAGATATTTCTAAGGTATGTCTAGGGATGTCCCTAGGGATAAGTATACGTATAGGTTATAGTAATAGAATTACGCTAACGATCATAGAATTAAACCTAAGATGTTGGATATTGAAGGTACTCCCCCTTTATTATGTTGTTTTCCCTAGCATGATTTTTGCCTCTTACACTATTCTTTTTGGGTTTTAGACGATGGCTGGAACCCGAAGGAACCGTGTTGATCAATGCAATGGACAATGCAATGATTGCCCTCCTGAACAAACAAATGTTATGGGAGATGGAGTGCAAAATCTTATTGCTATACTTACGCAAGCTATGAATCATTCTGGACTTCCAAATGAGCAGAGAAGGGAACAATATTCTATTGAGTCCTTCATGAGGCAACGTCCACCTTCTTTCAGTGGGACTTCCGATCCACTTGTTGCTGAACAATGGATCAGTACCACTGAAAAGATATTTTCAGTTCTTCAATGTTCTGAACATGATAAAGTCATCTTAGCAGTATATCGTTTGGAAGGTGAAGCTGATCAATGGTGGAATCTTATCAAGAATACGAGGCCAAGGGATGAAATTGAGTCCATGGAATGGGACGAGTTCAAGAACTTGTTTTTCAGTAAGTACTTCCCTCGTATTCTTCGAACAAAGATGGAGAAGGAGTTTATTGAGCTGAAGCAGAAGGATGATGAATCTGTTGGTATATATGAAGCGAATTTTACAAGACTTGCAAGGTATGCATCTGGCATTATCATCCAACCTGAAAGTAAAGTTGATCGATTTTTCAGTGGCTTAAAACCAAGTCTTCGAAGGGCATTAGCTATAAGAGACTTCAGTAGCTATGAAGAAATTGTGCGTTGTGCTATCAAGGTAGAAATGGAAGTTGGTGTTACATATCCATCTCATGGTTTTGACAAGAAACGAAAGATGGAGTTCAAGGAGAAATCTCATAATAATGGTGAAAAGAAGATGAATGTTTCCTTATGCACAAAGTGCGGAAAGAAGCATGGTGGAGATTGTCTTAAAGGAACTAGAAAATGTTTTAAGTGTGGAAAAGAAGGTCATCGAGCAGCTGAGTGTCGAAGTAATGGAAAAGGGGTTTCTAATGATGTGAATAAAGCAAACACTGCAGAGAACGCACCGCCAACATTTCAATGCTTCAAGTGCAAGGAAATGGGGCATTATTCTAATAATTGCCCTAATCCAAGGGTTAGTGATGATCAACATGAGCAACCACTAAAGGCAAAGGACAAAGGGAAATCACATGCGATCACTATTGGCAATGTTGAATATGATAACGGTGTGGTGGAATGATTAAGTGTTTATGTAATGGGATTCCAAAATAATGTTGTATCATGGAGTATTGGAATATTTATGTATTGGTTTAATGTGGTATTCAAAGTGATTGAAATATTTTTGGAAATAAGATGATATGCGCATAATGAAGGGAAAATAAGAAAATGAAATGTTTAACAATATTCATGAGCTCGTGATTGATATAAGGACTAAGTGATATCATGGATTGAGTATATAGAATTTTGAGGATTTTGGTATGTGGAAAGTGTTAACTTTTAACTGCATTCATGTTTTCACTAAGGTATTCAAGAGAATACATGATTAAGGACTTTTAATGTTTAGAATGTGACCAACAAAACATATCTTATGATATGTGGGGATCAACGACAGTATTAAATCTCTGGTAATCGTTGTCACTATATTATGAGAGTGGACTGCAGTATTATGGATAAGCCTAAAGATTGAAATGGATTATGTTGGACATAAGTGAGTATTGTTTAAGGATCGAAGTTTTCTCGATATTATTGATGGGATGTTATAGTAATATAGTTTTAGAAAAAGGACAACCTGCAGGACGGGCGACAGCCCATCGCTTCGGACAAGGCTGTAGGAATCGAACCCACAACCGAAGTGCGACTGGCCTTTATCGCCTACCACTGACCTACAGGAAGTCCCTATTTAGTAGAAACTAGTTTTATTATATTAAGCTGTATGATATATGAAGTATAAGTCCATTTTAGGAACCATATATGATTAATCTCACTATAGATCGATTTATGCATATAATTTTTGCTAACCTTTTGTTTGAGACAGATGGAATGACCCGTCATTCTATCACATTATCTGCTAACACTTCACGAATAACAAATTCAACTTCATTTATTTAAGAGATGAAGTGGAAATTGTTCAAGGCACGAACAACAGTGAGATTGTACCAAAATAAAGTAAGTATTTATTCTAATTCAAATTTTCAACTTTAGGGAAATGATCTTGAAAACCAAAAATGTTGTCCTAGTGATCTTATACCTGAGGAATCAGATGGTACCTTATATCATCACAAATTTATGGATTTGTGATTTTTGGCTTTTCCATAGCCATGTTCTCTACCACTCTCCATCAGAACATGATGGTTAGATTTTTCTTCCATATCCATATTTTTACCTATGTGGAAACCCAACAATTAGTTTATTTGGGTAATCGTTACATTTCATACTTTAGTTTTTAAAGCCAAGTTTTGGTATTCCTTTTTACGATGTGGGAAACTTTCGAATAGAAAACCATTTATAACCCCGACGAATTTCGAGGGCGAAATTCATTTTAAGGGGGGTAGAATGTAACAGCCCAAGATTTTATAAAAAATATTCTTTTTAATTTTATTAATGTCTTGTGTTGTACGCTACACCAAAAGGAGCTTGCACAACACGCATCCTTGACTTGCCTTTCATTACACGCAATCGCAACCTTCCTCGATAGCGTGTGTGGTACGTAATCCTGAGTTTCACGAAACAATGATATGCTATTAAAATATTATTAAAACTAGCCATTTTAAATAGTAATAACCACTTTTTGAAATCCAGTAAATCTTATTTTTCAAAATGAACTTTATTTTTGGATTCGGAGTATTGAATTTAGCCTAAGGTGAAATTTTGGTACTTTTCGGATAACTTTCATATTCTGATAAATAGTGAAAATTACTAAATTATAATTAAAAACAACTTTTTTAATCGAAATAATTAATAGTGATAAATCATTAATTTGAGTGGTTTTAAAGTATATTTAGAATATATTTTTACAATTTAATACAATGTTGGTCATTGGATGTAGTTTCACATTTAAACTAGACATAAACAAGTGTCAATCTTTTGATAGATATTGTTTCTTAAAAACACGCTATCTGTTTTAACAGCGGGATTTAATTATAAAATTTATTAATGCAACTTCTATGTTATGAATTTGGTAAAATAGACTTCATTTTTGAATTCGGAATATGAAATATAGCTTAGGATGAAATTTTGGCATTGATCTGAAAAACATCAATTTTTGATGAATAGTGAAACTACTAAGTGGTAGGTTAAAAACTGAATTTTGCATAAAACTTAATTTTACCGCTTCTGTAAATGGAATTTCAAAAATCCGAGAGACACGGTTAATATCAAGGACTAAAATATGGTTCAATGAGATGAAAATAATTTTTTGGTGAATAGTAACTTTTTACCTTTTTTACCGCGGTTAATAGTAAATCGGGTAACTAAGGGTAAATATGATATTACTATTACCCTAACACATGTCCTAATTCTATTGGACAAGTGTAATTCGACCAAAAACAAACTTAGGAATAACATATGACCATTTAGGCCCACTTGGATTAGATTAGGACATTTATTATTAATTTATTTAAAGAAGGGTTAAAATAGTTAAAATCAAAGTTTAATAAGTAAATCATTTTTAATATGGGGTTATACATAAGATAAATTCGATTTTAAATATTCATTAGAAAGCTAAAAAGATTTCCTACATGATGGTATATTATTTGTAATTTTTAGACATCAAATAATTTAATTTATTTATGACACAACGATGATGCAGTAATTATCTTATTAATGAAATATTGACATAATTGATGTTATAAACACCAAAATAAATGTAATTTGAGATTTTTTATGAATTCCACTAATTTTCTAGGTTACTATGATATATTAATGTTGATTTAATCAACTTGGTTTGAACATATAATTCTGTTATGACTTTCACAAAAATCATATATCAAATAGTGTCAAAATTGGCACAAAATAGTTTTTAAATCAAATATTATATTATTAATTGTTATTTTATTCCTAAAAATCTAAGGTTCGGCCAAATGACTTAGATAAGGATATATATATTAATAATAAACAATTTGTGGTTCGTTTGGCATGTTATAGTAAGTTTATTAACCATATAGTGAAAGAAAACAAAAAGACACGGTAAAAGTTAAATTATTTAACTTAGAGTTAAATATAATTGATAAGGTTTAAAATAATATCCAAACATGTCTAAATTTTATTGGTTGATGAGATTACAACCCTATCTCATCTAATCTTCGAATATGAGTCATTTTTGGAGGTTTTTAAGTGGGGTTAGATTTATTATAAATTAATATTTTTTAAGAATTCCTAAGGTGCCCCTCTCCTCCCTTATAAAAGGGCACCTCCTCCCCCTCCTCCTCACACCAATTTTGAGCACTCAAGCTCGGCCAACCCCTGCCATTTTCTCCTCTCCACTTTCCTAGAATAATCCTAGAGGTTCTGGTCTTCTCCAAAGACCAATCTTAGTTCCTTAAGTGGAGGATTCAAAGAGGCGTTCCAAAGAAGAGGTAATATCCATTACCGATCTTTTCAATTTCTTTCTTCTTCAACTTCTTCTTCTTTAGTTGTTTCATGATAAAGTAATAACATCAGTATTACTTACATACTGATATGTTATTATAAATATGAAACAACCCTAATTTACCTTCTATCCATCCTACGGAAAAATGAAATCATCGCGCGTGCGTACGTACGGAATACCGTCTCCACGCCGTGGTGTAATCTATTTTCCACCATCACCTTACAAGGATGGGTATAATGGTGTAATGAGTAACTACATATGATTATTATGAAGTAATATTGATACTGAAATAATATATATATACTCAAATACAATTCCACGATCATAGGAACGATATCATCACTCGTGCGTACGTACGGAATACCGTCTCCACGATGTGATGCGACTCGTTCTACATGATCTTCATTTCATAATGATTATATAAATGAATTGAATGAATGAATATGGTATATACTACACTAATACCATTCTGGAAATGAATTATCTATAACCTAAAGATAAGAATAAGAATTTATTCGACAAAACACGCATAAGAACAAAAAGTTATAAAGACCCGAGTAACAAGTAACAATGAAATATTACTAACAAGAAGCTAATAATATGACCATATATGATATCATATCAATATGTATGATTCTGGAATAAGTCAATAACATTATTTAAACCATTATACAGGAGCTTCGGACACGTACAAAGCTAATCGGACCTAAGGTAAGGGAAATATCACAATCTCATTTTTATCCGAGATTGTTTATTCGTAAGTAATTACTGGGGTGTATTTTATCATCCACATCCATGTTCCCTCCATATGTAATATTGTTTCCATCCACTTAAAATAGTTTAAATCCAATTTTACCCTTAGGTGAGTTTTTAGTAAAGAATATGAAAGGAATCTTTTGTCGTTTTTCCGTACGAGGTATTTTTTGACTTTTCCGACAAAAGTACGAAGAATGTTTTTTTAACTTATACGGCATGAATGGATTTTTAAAACATTACTTCAAAGAAGATTCCTTTACAAGTTTTCAAGTTTATTTTTAATCAACTTCTTTTATTTTAAAGTTGTATGACATGTTATGAAAGGAAAAATGTTTTTGAAGAAGAAAGGATATTTTCCTCAAGAATTCAATTCAAGTGTTTTATCAAAATTATTTTCCATCTAAGATAATAAAGGGTTCTGTTTCTATCCATATTTTTACATTGGTTTGACTATGTTGTGATGGAATTATGTTAATGAATTCCTTTATCATATATGAATTGATTTATGATTTCATGACGTTTCAAGAATCCCATTTTTGTTATATGTGTTATGCGATGATGTATGTTTTATGATTATGTGGCACACATAAGAAAGGATTCATTAAGAGATGGGTGGGACCTATATCTCCCTCCAATGCATTGGGTAATGATTTTATATCTCATGAGATAGACATGGCTGGAATGGTAGGTTATACCGGTTCAGTGAAACAGGACTGAAACGAGGATTACTCGATTCAGAAAGGGACTTTGTCCACTAAGATAGTCTTGGCAATGAGTCTTGACTAACAAGAAATGATTCTCTATGATTATGTGTGTATGCCACAATGAGTAATGTTTTAAGTTATGATTTCATTTCACTACCATGATTTATCCCATGTTATGAAATTATGCTCTCTTTTGCGGGTTATGATTTCCAAAATGTTATGTTCTTATGAATACGATGTGATTGATATTTCTTTTGTTTACCCTTACTGAGCATTTGAGCTCACCCTTTTATGTTTTCTTTTCCCCAGGATATAAAGAAAGGTTTTAGGTAAAAAAAAGGAAGATCTTTATGGGAGATGTTGAAGATCTTTCACCACGATTAGAAGATTTTATTCCGAGTTTCCAAAGACACTAAACTATTACGATCCTTGTGTGTGTGTTTTTGTTATGTACTAAGTATTCCGCAAATGTAATGTAATGTCCATGTACGTCAGGATACGGGTCTCTACAGTTGGTATCAGAGGAAAGGTTTAGTCAACCTTTGGAAACTAGGATGCGAAAACGTTAGTGAGATCCCTAGAGATATTTCTAAGGTATGTCTAGGGATGTCCCTAGGGATAAGTATACGTATAGGTTATAGTAATAGAATTACGCTAACGATCATAGAATTAAACCTAAGATGTTGGATATTGAAGGTACTCCCCCTTTATTATGTTGTTTTCCCTAGCATGATTTTTTCCTCTTACACTATTCTTTTTGGGTTTTAGACGATGGCTGGAACCCGAAGGAACCGTGTTGATCAATGCAATGGACAATGCAATGATTGCCCTCCTGAACAAACAAATGTTATGGGAGATGGAGTGCAAAATCTTATTGCTATACTTACGCAAGCTATGAATCATTCTGGAATTCCAAATGAGCAGAGAAGGGAACAATATTCTATTGAGTCCTTCATGAGGCAACGTCCACCTTCTTTCAGTGGGACTTCCGATCCACTTGTTGCTGAACAATGGATCAGTACCACTGAAAAGATATTTTCAGTTCTTCAATGTTCTGAACATGATAAAGTCATCTTAGCAGTATATCGTTTGGAAGGTGAAGCTGATCAATGGTGGAATCTTATCAAGAATACGAGGCCAAGGGATGAAATTGAGTCCATGGAATGGGACGAGTTCAAGAACTTGTTTTTCAGTAAGTACTTCCCTCGTATTCTTCGAACAAAGATGGAAAAGGAGTTTATTGAGCTGAAGCAGAAGGATGATGAATCTGTTGATATATATGAAGCAAATTTTACAAGACTTGCAAGGTATGCATCTGGCATTATCATCCAACCTGAAAGTAAAGTTGATCGATTTTTCAGTGGCTTAAAACCAAGTCTTCGAAGGGCATTAGCTATAAGAGACTTCAGTAGCTATGAAGAAATTGTGCGTTGTGCTATCAAGGTAGAAATGGAAGTTGGTGTTACATATCCATCTCATGGTTTTGACAAGAAACGAAAGATGGAGTTCAAGGAGAAATCTCATAATAATGGTGAAAAGAAGATGAATGTTTCCTTATGCACAAAGTGTGGAAAGAAGCATGGTGGAGATTGTCTTAAAGGAACTAGAAAATGTTTTAAGTGTGGAAAAGAAGGTCATCGAGCAGCTGAGTGTCGAAGTAATGGAAAAGGGGTTTCTAATGATGTGAATAAAGCAAACACTGCAGAGAACGCACCGCCAACATTTCAATGCTTCAAGTGCAAGGAAATGGGGCATTATTCTAATAATTGCCCTAATCCAAGGGTTAGTGATGATCAACATGAGCAACCACTAAAGGCAAAGGACAAAGGGAAATCACATGCGATCACTATTGGAAATGTTGAATATGATAACGATGTGGTGGAATGATTAAGTGTTTATGTAATGGGATTCCAAAATAATGTTGTATCATGGAGTATTGGAATATTTATGTATTGGTTTAATGTGGTATTCAAAGTGATTGAAATATTTTTGGAAATAAGATGATATGCGCATAATGAAGGGAAAATAAGAAAATGAAATGTTTAACAATATTCATGAGCTCATGATTGATATAAGGACTAAGTGATATCATGGATTGAGTATATAGAATTTTGAGGATTTTGGTATGTGGAAAGTGTTAACTTTTAACTGCATTCATGTTTTCACTAAGGTATTCAAGAGAATACATGATTAAGGACTTTGAATGTTTAGAATGTGACCAACAAAACATATCTTATGATATGTGGGGATCAACGACAGTATTAAATCTCTGGTAATCGTTGTCACTATATTATGAGAGTGGACTGCAGTATTATGGATAAGCCTAAAGATTGAAATGGATTATGTTGGACATAAGTGAGTATTGTTTAAGGATCGAAGTTTTCTCGATATTATTGATGGGATGTTATAGTAATATAGTTTTAGAAAAAGGACAACCTGCAGGACGGGCGACAGCCCATCGCTTCGGACAAGGCTGTAGGAATCGAACCCACAACCGAAGTGCGACTGGCCTTTATCGCCTACCACTGACCTACAGGAAGTCCCTATTTAGTAGAAACTAGTTTTATTATATTAAGCTGTATGATATATGAAGTATAAGTCCATTTTAGGAACCATATATGATTAATCTCACTATAGATCGATTTATGCATATAATTTTTGCTAACCTTTTGTTTGAGACAGATGGAATGACCCGTCATTCTATCACATTATCTGCTAACACTTCACGAATAACAAATTCAACTTCATTTATTTAAGAGATGAAGTGGAAATTGTTCAAGGCACGAACAACAGTGAGATTGTACCAAAATAAAGTAAGTATTTATTCTAATTCAAATTTTCAACTTTAGGGAAATGATCTTGAAAACCAAAAATGTTGTCCTAGTGATCTTATACCTGAGGAATCAGATGGTACCTTATATCATCACAAATTTATGGATTTGTGATTTTTGGCTTTTCCATAGCCATGTTCTCTACCACTCTCCATCAGAACATGATGGTTAGATTTTTCTTCCATATCCATATTTTTACCTATGTGGAAACCCAACAATTAGTTTATTTGGGTAATCGTTACATTTCATACTTTAGTTTTTAAAGCCAAGTTTTGGTATTCCTTTTTACGATGTGGGAAAATTTCGAATAGAAAACCATTTATAACCCCGACGAATTTCGAGGGCGAAATTCATTTTAAGGGGGGTAGAATGTAACAGCCCAAGATTTTATAAAAAATATTCTTTTTAATTTTATTAATGTCTTGTGTTGTACGCTACACCAAAAGGAGCTTGCACAACACGCATCCTTGACTTGCCTTTCATTACACGCAATCGCAACCTTCCTCGATAGCGTGTGTGGTACGTAATCCTGAGTTTCACGAAACAATGATATGCTATTAAAATATTATTAAAACTAGCCATTTTAAATAGTAATAACCACTTTTTGAAATCCAGTAAATCTTATTTTTCAAAATGAACTTTATTTTTGGATTCGGAGTATTGAATTTAGCCTAAGGTGAAATTTTGGTACTTTTCGGATAACTTTCATATTCTGATAAATAGTGAAAATTACTAAATTATAATTAAAAACAACTTTTTTAATCGAAATAATTAATAGTGATAAATCATTAATTTGAGTGGTTTTAAAGTATATTTAGAATATATTTTTACAATTTAATACAATGTTGGTCATTGGATGTAGTTTCACATTTAAACTAGACATAAACAAGTGTCAATCTTTTGATAGATATTGTTTCTTAAAAACACGCTATCTGTTTTAACAGCGGGATTTAATTATAAAATTTATTAATGCAACTTCTATGTTATGAATTTGGTAAAATAGACTTCATTTTTGAATTCGGAATATGAAATATAGCTTAGGATGAAATTTTGGCATTGATCTGAAAAACATCAATTTTTGATGAATAGTGAAACTACTAAGTGGTAGGTTAAAAACTGAATTTTGCATAAAACTTAATTTTACTGCTTCTGTAAATGGAATTTCAAAAATCCGAGAGACATGGTTAATATCAAGGACTAAAATATGGTTCAATGAGATGAAAATAATTTTTTGGTGAATAGTAACTTTTTACCTTTTTTACCGCGGTTAATAGGAAATCGGGTAACTAAGGGTAAATATGATATTACTATTACCCTAACACATGTCCTAATTCTATTGGACAAGTGTAATTCGACCAAAAACAAACTTAGGAATAAAATATGACCATTTAGGCCCACTTGGATTAGATTAGGAGATTTATTATTAATTTATTTAAAGAAGGGTTAAAATAGTTAAAATCAAAGTTTAATAAGTAAATCATTTTTAATATGGGGTTATACATAAGATAAATTCGATTGTAAATATTCATTAGAAATCTAAAAAGATTTCCTACATGATGGTATTTTATTTGTAATTTTTAGACATCAAATAATTTAATTTATTTATGACACAACGATGATGCAGTAATTATCTTATTAATGAAATATTGACATAATTGATGTTATAAACACCAAAATAAATGTAATTTGAGATTTTTTATGAATTCCACTAATTTTCTAGGTTACTATGATATATTAATGTTGATTTAATCAACTTGGTTCGAACATATAATTCTGTTATGACTTTCACAAAAATCATATATCAAATAGTGTCAAAATTGACACAAAATAGTTTTTAAATCAAATATTATATTATTAATTGTTATTTTATTCCTAAAAATCTAAGGTTCGGCCAAATGACTTAGATAAGGATATATATATTAATAATAAACAATTTGTGGTTCGTTTGGCATGTTATAGTAAGTTTATTAACCATATAGTGAAAGAAAACAAAAAGACACGGTAAAAGTTAAATTATTTAACTTAGAGTTAAATATAATTGATAAGGTTTAAAATAATATCCAAACATGTCTAAATTTGATTGGTTGATGAGATTACAACCCTATCTCATCTAATCTTCGAATATGAGTCATTTTTGGAGGTTTTTAAGTGGGGTTAGATTTATTATAAATTAATATTTTTTAAGAATTCCTAAGGTGCCCCTCTCCTCCCTTATAAAAGGGCACCTCCTCCCCCTCCTCCTCACACCAATTTTGAGCACTCAAGCTCGGCCAACCCCTGCCATTTTCTCCTCTCCACTTTCCTAGAATAATCCTAGAGGTTCTGGTCTTCTCCAAAGACCAATCTTAGTTCCTTAAGTGGAGGATTCAAAGAGGCGTTCCAAAGAAGAGGTAATATCCATTACCGATCTTTTCAATTTCTTTCTTCTTCAACTTCTTCTTCTTTAGTTGTTTCATGATAAAGTAATAACATCAGTATTACTTACATACTGATATGTTATTATAAATATGAAACAACCCTAATTCACCTTCTATCCATCCTACGGAAAAATGAAATCACCGCGCGTGCGTACGTACGGAATACCGTCTCCACGCCGTGGTGTAATCTATTTTCCACCATCACCTTACAAGGATGGGTATAATGGTGTAATGAGTAACTACATATGATTATTATGAAGTAATATTGATACTGAAATAATATATATATACTCAAATACAATTCCACGATCATAGGAACGATATCATCACTCGTGCGTACGTACGGAATACCGTCTCCACGATGTGATGCGACTCGTTCTACATGATCTTCATTTCATAATGATTATATAAATGAATTGAATGAATGAATATGGTATATACTACACTAATACCATTCTGGAAATGAATTATCTATAACCTAAAGATAATAATAAGAATTTATTCGACAAAACACGCATAAGAACAAAAAGTTATAAAGACCCGAGTAACAAGTAACAATGAAATATTACTAACAAGAAGCTAATAATATGACCATATATGATATCATATCAATATGTATGATTCTGGAATAAGTCAATAACATTATTTAAACCATTATACAGGAGCTTCGGACACGTACAAAGCTAATCGGACCTAAGGTAAGGGAAATATCACAATCTCATTTTTATCCGAGATTGTTTATTCGTAAGTAATTACTGGGGTGTATTTTATCATCCACATCCATGTTCCCTCCATATGTAATATTGTTTCCATCCACTTAAAATAGTTTAAATCCAATTTTACCCTTAGGTGAGTTTTTAGTAAAGAATATGAAAGGAATCTTTTGTCGTTTTTCCGTACGAGGTATTTTTTGACTTTTCCGACAAAAGTACGAAGAATGTTTTTTTAACTTATACGGCATGAATGGATTTTTAAAACATTACTTCAAAGAAGCTTCCTTTACAAGTTTTCAAGTTTATTTTTAATCAACTTCTTTTATTTTAAAGTTGTATGACATGTTATGAAAGGAAAAATGTTTTTGAAGAAGAAAGGATATTTTCCTCAAGAATTCAATTCAAGTGTTTTATCAAAATTATTTTCCATCTAAGATAATAAAGGGTTCTGTTTCTATCCATATTTTTACATTGGTTTGACTATGTTGTGATGGAATTATGTTTATGAATTCCTTTATCATATATGAATTGATTTATGATTTCATGACGTTTCAAGAATCCCATTTTTGTTATATGTGTTATGCGATGATGTATGTTTTATGATTATGTGGCACACATAAGAAAGGATTCATTAAGAGATGGGTGGGACCCATATCTCCCTCCAATGCATTGGGTAATGATTTTATATCTCATGAGATAGACATGGCTGGAATGGTAGGTTATACCAGTTCAGTGAAACAGGACTGAAACGAGGATTACTCGATTCAGAAAGGGACTTTGTCCACTAAGATAGTCTTGGCAATGAGTCTTGACTAACAAGAAATGATTCTCTATGATTATGTGTGTATGCCACAATGAGTAATGTTTTAAGTTATGATTTCATTTCACTACCATGATTTATCCCATGTTATGAAATTATGCTCTCTTTTGCAGGTTATGATTTCCAAAATGTTATGTTCTTATGAATACGATGTGATTGATATTTCTTTTGTTTACCCTTACTGAGCATTTGAGCTCACCCTTTTATGTTTTCTTTTCCCCAGGATATAAAGAAAGGTTTTAGGTAAAAAAAAGGAAGATCTTTATGGGAGATGTTGAAGATCTTTCACCACGATTAGAAGATTTTATTCCGAGTTTCCAAAGACACTAAACTATTATGATCCTTGTGTGTGTGTTTTTGTTATGTACTAAGTATTCCGCAAATGTAATGTAATGTCCATGTACGTCAGGATACGGGTCTCTACAGTTGTATCATTGAGTATTGCAATAATTATTGATGTGGTATTCAAAGTGATTGAGATATTTTTTGGAAATAAGATGATATGCGCATAATGAAGACGAGAAAATTAAATGTTTGATAGTATTCATGAGCTCATGATTGATATAAGGACTAAGTGATATCATGGATTGAGTATATAGAATTTTGAGGATTTTGGTATGTGGAAAGTGTTAACTTTAAACTGCATTCATGTTTTCACTATGGTATTCAAGAGAATACATGATTAAGGACTTTGAATGATTGAAATGTGACCAACAAAACAGATCTTATGATATATGGGAGTGGACTGCAGTATTATGGATAAGCCTAAAGATTGGAATGGATTATGTTGGACATAAGTGAGTATTGTTTAAGGATATAAGTTTTTTTTCGATATTATTGATGGGATGTTATAGTAATGTAGTTTTAGAAAAAGGACAACCAGCAGGACGGGCGATAGCCCATCGCTTCGGACAAGGCTGTGGGAATCGAACCCACAACCAAAGTGCGACTGGCCTTTATCGCCTACCACTGACCTACAGGAAGTCCCTGTTTAGTAGAAACTAGTGTTATTATATTAAGCAGTATGATATATGAAGTATAAGCCCATTTTAGGAACCATATATGATTAATCCCACTATATATCGACTTATGTATATAAATTTTGCTAACCTTTTGAGACAGATGGAATGACCCGTCGTTCTATCACATGATCTGCTAACACTTCACGAATAACAAATTCAACTTCATTTATTTAAGAGATGAAGTGGAAATTGTTCAAGGCACGAACAACAGTGAGATTGTACCAAAATAAATTAAGTATTTATTCTAATTCAAATTTTCAACTTTAGGGAAATGATCTTGAAAACCAAAAATGTTGTCCTAGTGATCTTATACCTGATGAATCAGATGGTACCTTATATCATCACAAATCTATGGATTTGTGATTACTGGATTTTCCATAGCCATGTTCTCTACCACTCTCCATCAGAACATGATGGTTAGATTTCTCTTCCATATCCATATTTTTACCTATGTGGAAACCCAACGATTAGTTTATTTGGGTAATCGTTACATTTCATACTTTAGTTTTTAAAGCCAAGTTTTGGTATTCCTTTTTACGAAGTGGGATTCTATTAAAGAAACTTTAGAATAGTAAACCATTTATAACCCCGACGAATTTCGAGGGCGAAATTCATTTTAAGGGGGGTAGAATGTAACAGCCCGAGATTTTATGAAAAAAATATTCTTTTTAATTTTATTAATGTCTTGTGTTGTACGCTACTCCAAAAGGAGCTTGAACAACACACATCCTTGACTAGCCTTGCATTACACGCAATCGCAACCTTCCTCGATAGCGTGTGTAGTACGTAATACTGAGTTTCAAGAAACAATGATATGCTATTAAAATATTATTAAAACTAGCCGTTATGAATAGTAATAACCACTTTTTAAATTTTATAAATTTTAGCTCTCAAAATGGACTTCATTTTTGGATTCGGAGTATCGAATTTAGCCTAAGGTGAAATTTTGGTACTTTTCGGATAACTTTCATATTCGGATGAATAGTGAAAATTACTACATTATAATTAAAAACAACTTTTTTTAATCGAAATAATTAATAGTGATAAAACATTAATTTGAGTGGGTTTAAAATATATTTAGAATATATTTTTACAATTTAATACAATGTTGGTCATTGGATGTAATTTCACATTTAAACCAGACATAAACAAGTGTCAATCTTTTGATAGATATTGTTTCTTAAAAACACGCTATTTGTTTTAACAGCGGGATTTAATTATAAAATTAATTAATGCAACATCTATGTTATGAATATGGTAAAATAGACTTCATTTTTGAATTCGGAATATGAAATATAGCTTAGGATGAAATTTTGGCATTGTTCTGAAAAACATCAATTTTTGATGAATAGTGAAACTACTAAGTGGTAGGTTAAAAACTGAATGTTGCATAAAAATTAATTTTACCACTTCTGTGAATGGAATTTCGAAAATCCGAGAGACACGGTTAATATCAAGGACTAAAATGTGGTTCAATGAGATGAAAATAATTTTTTGGTGAATAGTAACTTTTTACTTTTTTACCGCGGTTAATAGTAAATAGGGTAACTAAGGGTAAATATGATATTACTATTACCCTAACACATGTCCTAATTCTATTGGACAAGTGTAATTCGACCAAAAACAAACTTAGGAATAAAATATGACCATTTAGGCCCACTTGGATTAGATTAGGACATTTATTATTAATTTATTTAAAGAAAGGTTAAAATAGTTAAAATCAAAGTTTAATAAGTAAATCATTTTTAATATGGGGTTATACATACGATAAATTCGATTGTAAATATTCATTAGAAAGCTAAAAAGATTTCCTACATGATGGTATTTTATTTGTAATTTTTAGACATAAAATAATTTAATTTATTTATGACACAACGATGATACAGTAATTATCTTATTAATGAAATATTGACATAATTGATGTTATAAACACCAAATAAATGTAATTTGAGATTTTTTATGAATTCCACTAATTTTCTAGGTTACTATGATATATTAATGTTGATTTAATCAACTTGGTTCGAATATTTAATTCTGTTATGACTTTCACAAAAATGATATATCAAATAGTGTCAAAATTGACACAAAATAGTTTTTAAATCAAATATTATATTATTAATTGTTATTGTATTCCTAAAAATCTAAGGTTCGGCCAAATGACTTAGATAAGGATATATATATTAATAATAAACAATTTGGGGTTCGTTTGGCATGTTATAGTAAGTTTATTAACCATATAGTGAAAGAAAACAAAAAGACATGGTAAAAGTTAAATTATTTAACTTAGAGTTAAATTTAATTGATAAGGTTAAAATAATACCCTAAACTTGTCTAAATCCTATTGGTTGATAGGATTTCGACCCATCCCCACTTTAGCTTCGAAATAAGACCCTTTGGAACCATTATAAACTGATTTTGACTTTAATATAAAATAATATTTTGAGATATTCCTAAGGTGCCCCTCTCCTCCCTTATAAAAGGACACCTCCTTCCCCTCCTCCTCACACCAAATTGAGCACTCAAGCTCGGCCAACCCCTGCCATTTTCTCCTCTCCACTTCCCTAAAAACATCCTAGAGGTTCTGGTCTTCCTCAAAGACCAATTTTAGTGCCCTAAGAGGAGGTCTCAAAGAGGCGCTTCAAAGAAGAGGTAATTACCGTTACCAATTCTTTTATCTTTATTTCTTCTTCCACTTCTTCTTAGGTTGTTTCATTATGAAGTAATAACATCAGTATCACTCATATACTGATATGTTATTATAAGTATGAAACAACCCTATTTCACTATCTATCCATCCTACGGAAAAAGAAATCACCGCGCGTGCGTACGTACGGAATACCGTCTCCACGCCGTGGTGTAATCTATTTTCCACCACCACCTTACATGGATGGGTATAATGGTGTAAAGAATAACTATACATAGTTATTACAACATCATATTGATTCTGATATATTGTATAATCCACTTCAATTCAGTTCAATATTTATGGAAATGATATCATCGCTCGTGCGTACGTACGGACTACCGTCTCCACGACGCGATGAGATTCATTCTCCATGTTAACCATTTAAGAATGATTATAATGTATATATAAGAAATAATAATGAAATATATGACATTATAAAGCTACTGGATTTATGTATATATACATATTTATGTCATCTAATTACTTCCATTTCAAGACAATAAGGAAAATAAAACAGCGTTCATGCGTACGTACGGACTACCGTCTCCATGAACGGTGTTTTTCATTTTATTTATCTACCTATTATATATATATATATAGTGAATATATATGATATATAAATCATATTTTATATTCTGGAAGTGAGTAAATCATGATATAAGTAAAAATGATGTCAAGAACAACAAGTCAAAACACCTATGATAAATGAAACGATTTTACCCAAAACGCTTCTTTAACATGGAATTTACAAAAGAACGGGTAATATAATGTCATAAGTGAACCATATATGATATCATAACAATGAATATGATTCTGTAATAAGTCAATTACATTATTTAAATCATTATACAGGTGGTTCGGACACTTACAAAGCAAGTCGGACCTAAGGTAAGGGAAATATCACAATCTCATTCTTATCTGAGATTGTTTGTACTTTGAAATTTAGTGGGGTATATTTTATCATCCACATCCATGTTTCCTCAATATGTAATGTTATTTACATCCACCTACAATTTTTTAAATCCAATTTTACCCTTTGGTGAGTTTTTAGTAAAAGATATGAAAGGAATCTTTTGTCGTTTTTCATACGAGGCAATTTTTGACTTTTCCGACAAAAGTACGAAGAATGTTTTTTTTAACTTAAACGGCACGAACGGATTTTTACGGTTTTATAAAGCCTTATTTTTATGAAGCTTCCTCCAAAAGATTTCATGACTATTTTTAATAAAATCGCTTTCTTTTAAAATTCCATGATGTTTTGTGAAAAGAAATTGATTTTGAAGAAGAAAGGATATTTTCCTCAAGAATTCATTTCAAGTGTTTTATCAAAATTATTTTCCATATAAGATAATAAAGGGTTCTGTTTCTATCCATATTTTTACATTGATTTGACTATTTTGTGATGGAATTATGTTTATGAATTCCTTTATCTTATATGAATGGTTTTATGATGTCATGTTGTTTAAGAATCCCATTTTTGTTACATGGGTTATGAAATGATGTATGATTTATGATTTTGTGGCACACATAAGAATGGTATCATTATGAGATTGGTGGGACCTATATCTCCCTCCAATGCATTGGGTAAAGATTTTATATCTCATGAGATAGACAGGGCTGGAACGGTAGGTTATACCAGTTCAGTGAAACAGGACTGAAACGAGGGTTACTCGATTCAGAAAGGGACTTTGTCCACTAAGATAGTCTTGGCAATGAGTCTTGACTAACAAGAAATGATTCTCTATTATTATGTGTTTATGCCACAAAGTTTCATGTTTTAAGTTATGATTATTGTGATTACATTTCACTGCCATGATTTATCCCATGTTATGAAATTATGCTCTCTTTTGCAGGTTAAGATTTCCAAAAGCTATGTTCTTATGTATATGATGTGATTGATATTTCTTTTGTTTACCCTTACTGAGCATTTGAGCTCACCCTTTTATGTTTTATTTTCCCCAGGATATAAAGAAAGGTTATAGGTATAAAAAAAAAGGAAGATCTTTATGGGAGATGTTGAAGATCTTTCACCAGGATTAGAAGATTACGTTCCGAGTTTCCAAAGACACTAAACTATTACGATCCTTTAGTGTGTGTTTTTGTTATGTACTAATTATTCTGCAAAAGTAATGTAATTTCAATGTACGATAAGCTTTGGGTCTCTACAATTGGTATCAGAGGAAAGGTTTAGTCAACCTTTGGAAACTAGGATGCGAAAACGTTAGTGAGATCCCTAGAGATATTTCTAAGGTATGTCTAGGGATGTCCCTAGGGATAAGTATACGTATAGGTTATAGTAATATAATTACGCTAACGATCATAGAATTAAACCTAAGATGTTGGATATTGAAGGTACTCCCACTTTATTATGTTGTTTTCCCTAGCATGATTTTTGCCTCTCACACTATTCTTTTTGGGTTTTAGACGATGGCTGGAACCCGAAGGAACCGTGTTAATAAATGCAATGGACAATGCAATGATTGCCCTCCTGAACAAACAAATGTTATGGGATATGGAGTGCAAAATCTTATTGCTATACTTACACAAGCTATGAATCATTCTGGACTTCCAAATGAGCAGAGAAGGGAACAATATTCTATTGAGTCCTTCATGAGGCAACGTCCACCTTCATTCAGTGGGTCTTCTGATCCACTTGTGGCTGAACAATGGATCAATACTACTGAAAAGATATTTTCAGTTCTTCAATGTTCTGAACATGATAAAGTCATCTTAGCAGTATATCGTTTGGAAGGTGAAGCTGATCAATGGTGGAATCTTATCAAGAATACGAGGCCAAGAGATGAAATTGAGTCCATGGAATGGGACGAGTTCAAGAACTTGTTTTTCAGTAAGTACTTCCCTCATATTCTTCGAACAAAGATGGAGAAAGAGTTTCTTGAACTGAAGCAAAGGGACGATGAATCTGTTGGTACCTATGAAGCAAATTTTACAAGACTTGCAAGGTATGCTTCTGGAATTATCATCCAACCTGAAAGTAAAGTTGATCGATTTTTCAGTGGCTTAAAACCAAGTCTTCGAAGGGCATTAGCTATAAGAGACTTCAGTAGCTATGAAGAAATTGTGAGTTGTGCTATCAAGGTAGAAATGGAAGTTGGTGTTACATATCCATCTCATGGTTTTGACAAGAAACGAAAGATGGAGTTCAAGGAGAAATCTCAGAATAATGGTGAAAAGAAGATGAATGTTTCCTTATGCACAAAGTGTGGAAAGAAGCATGGTGGAGATTGTCTTAAAGGGACTAGAAAATGTTTTAAGTGTGGAAAAGAAGGTCATCGAGCAGCTGAGTGTCGAAGTAATGGAAAAAGGGTTTCTAATGATATGAATAAAGCAAACACTGCAGAAAACGCACCGCCAACACTTCAATGCTTCAAGTGCAAGGAAATGGGGCATTATGCTAATAATTTCCCTAATCCAAGGGTTAGTGATGATCAACATGAGCAACCACTGAAGGCAAAGGACAAAGGGAAATCACATGCGATCACTATTGGCAATGTTGAATATGACAACGATGTGGTGGAATGATTAAGTGTTTATGTAATGGGATTCCAAAATAATGTTGTATCATTGAGTATTGCAATAATTATTGATGTGGTATTCAAAGTGATTGAGATATTTTTTGGAAATAAGATGATATGCGCATAATGAAGACGAGAAAATTAAATGTTTGATAGTATTCATGAGCTCATGATTGATATAAGGACTAAGTGATATCATGGATTGAGTATATAGAATTTTGAGGATTTTGGTATGTGGAAAGTGTTAACTTTAAACTGCATTCATGTTTTCACTATGGTATTCAAGAGAATACATGATTAAGGACTTTGAATGATTGAAATGTGACCAACAAAACATATCTTATGATATATGGGAGTGGACTGCAGTATTATGGATAAGCCTAAAGATTGGAATGGATTATGTTGGACATAAAAGAGTATTGTTTAAGGATATAAGTTTTTTTTCGATATTATTGATGGGATGTTATAGTAATGTAGTTTTAGAAAAAGGACAACCTGCAGGACGGGCGATAGCCCATCGCTTCGGACAAGGCTGTGGGAATCGAACCCACAACCGAAGTGCGACTGGCCTTTATCGCCTACCACTGACCTACAGGAAGTCCCTGTTTAGTAGAAACTAGTGTTATTATATTAAGCAGTATGATATATGAAGTATAAGCCCATTTTAGGAACCATATATGATTAATCCCACTATATATCGACTTATGTATATAAATTTTGCTAACCTTTTGAGACAGATGGAATGACCCGTCGTTCTATCACATGATCTGCTAACACTTCACGAATAACAAATTCAACTTCATTTATTTAAGAGATGAAGTGGAAATTGTTCAAGGCACGAACAACAGTGAGATTGTACCAAAATAAATTAAGTATTTATTCTAATTCAAATTTTCAACTTTAGGGAAATGATCTTGAAAACCAAAAATGTTGTCCTAGTGATCTTATACCTGATGAATCAGATGGTACCTTATATCATCACAAATCTATGGATTTGTGATTACTGGATTTTCCATAGCCATGTTCTCTACCACTCTCCATAAGAACATGATGGTTAGATTTCTCTTCCATATCCATATTTTTACCTATGTGGAAACCCAACGATTAGTTTATTTGGGTAATCGTTACATTTCATACTTTAGTTTTTAAAGCCAAGTTTTGGTATTCCTTTTTACGAAGTGGGATTCTATTAAAGAAACTTTAGAATAGTAAACCATTTATAACCCCGACGAATTTCGAGGGCGAAATTCATTTTAAGGGGGGTAGAATGTAACAGCCCGAGATTTTATGAAAAAAATATTCTTTTTAATTTTATTAATGTCTTGTGTTGTACGCTACTCCAAAAGGAGCTTGAACAACACACATCCTTGACTAGCCTTGCATTACACGCAATCGCAACCTTCCTCGATAGCGTGTGTAGTACGTAATACTGAGTTTCACGAAACAATGATATGCTATTAAAATATTATTAAAACTAGCCGTTATGAATAGTAATAACCACTTTTTAAATTTTATAAATTTTAGCTCTCAAAATGGACTTCATTTTTGGATTCGGAGTATCGAATTTAGCCTAAGGTGAAATTTTGGTACTTTTCGGATAACTTTCATATTCGGATGAATAGTGAAAATTACTACATTATAATTAAAAACAACTTTTTTTAATCGAAATAATTAATAGTGATAAAACATTAATTTGAGTGGGTTTAAAATATATTTAGAATATATTTTTACAATTTAATACAATGTTGGTCATTGGATGTAATTTCACATTTAAACCAGACATAAACAAGTGTCAATCTTTTGATAGATATTGTTTCTTAAAAACACGCTATTTGTTTTAACAGCGGGATTTAATTATAAAATTAATTAATGCAACATCTATGTTATGAATATGGTAAAATAGACTTCATTTTTGAATTCGGAATATGAAATATAGCTTAGGATGAAATTTTGGCATTGTTCTGAAAAAACATCAATTTTTGATGAATAGTGAAACTACTAAGTGGTAGGTTAAAAACTGAATGTTGCATAAAAATTAATTTTACCACTTCTGTGAATGGAATTTCGAAAATCCGAGAGACACGGTTAATATCAAGGACTAAAATGTGGTTCAATGAGATGAAAATAATTTTTTGGTGAATAGTAACTTTTTACTTTTTTACCGCGGTTAATAGTAAATAGGGTAACTAAGGGTAAATATGATATTACTATTACCCTAACACATGTCCTAATTCTATTGGACAAGTGTAATTCGACCAAAAACAAACTTAGGAATAAAATATGACCATTTAGGCCCACTTGGATTAGATTAGGACATTTATTATTAATTTATTTAAAAAAGGTTAAAATAGTTAAAATCAAAGTTTAATAAGTAAATCATTTTTAATATGGGGTTATACATACGATAAATTCGATTGTAAATATTCATTAGAAAGCTAAAACGATTTCCTACATGATGGTATTTTATTTGTAATTTTTAGACATAAAATAATTTAATTTATTTATGACACAACGATGATACAGTAATTATCTTATTAATGAAATATTGACATAATTGATGTTATAAACACCAAATAAATGTGATTTGAGATTTTTTATGAATTCCACTAATTTTCTAGGTTACTATGATATATTAATGTTGATTTAATCAACTTGGTTCGAATATTTAATTCTGTTATGACTTTCACAAAAATGATATATCAAATAGTGTCAAAATTGACACAAAATAGTTTTTAAATCAAATATTATATTATTAATTGTTATTGTATTCCTAAAAATCTAAGGTTCGGCCAAATGACTTAGATAAGGATATATATATTAATAATAAACAATTTGGGGTTCGTTTGGCATGTTATAGTAAGTTTATTAACCATATAGTGAAAGAAAACAAAAAGACATGGTAAAAGTTAAATTATTTAACTTAGAGTTAAATTTAATTGATAAGGTTAAAATAATACCCTAAACTTGTCTAAATCCTATTGGTTGATAGGATTTCGACCCATCCCCACTTTAGCTTCGAAATAAGACCCTTTGGAACCATTATAAACCGATTTTGACTTTAATATAAAATAATATTTTGAGATATTCCTAAGGTGCCCCTCTCCTCCCTTATAAAAGGACACCTCCTTCCCCTCCTCCTCACACCAAATTGAGCACTCAAGCTCGGCCAACCCCTGCCATTTTCTCCTCTCCACTTCCCTAAAAACATCCTAGAGGTTCTGGTCTTCCTCAAAGACCAATTTTAGTGCCCTAAGAGGAGGTCTCAAAGAGGCGCTTCAAAGAAGAGGTAATTACCGTTACCAATTCTTTTATCTTTATTTCTTCTTCCACTTCTTATTAGGTTGTTTCATTATGAAGTAATAACATCAGTATCACTCATATACTGATATGTTATTATAAGTATGAAACAACCCTATTTCACTATCTATCCATCCTACGGAAAAAGAAATCACCGCGCGTGCGTACGTACGGAATACCGTCTCCACGCCGTGGTGTAATCTATTTTCCACCACCACCTTACATGGATGGGTATAATGGTGTAAAGAATAACTATACATAGTTATTAAAACATCATATTGATTCTGATATATTGTATAATCCACTTCAATTCAGTTCAATATTTATGGAAATGATATCATCGCTCGTGCGTACGTACGGACTACCGTCTCCACGACGCGATGAGATCCATTCTCCATGTTAACCATTTAAGAATGATTATAATGTATATATAAGAAATAATAATGAAATATATGACATTATAAAGCTACTGGATTTATGTATATATACATATGTATGTCATCTAATTACTTCCATTTCAAGACAATAAGGAAAATAAAACAGCGTTCATGCGTACGTACGGACTACCGTCTCCATGAACGGTGTTTTTCATTTTATTTATCTACCTATTATATATATATATATACTGAATATATATGATATATAAATCATATTTTATATTCTGGAAGTGAGTAAATCATGATATAAGTAAAAATGATGTCAAGAACAACAAGTCAAAACACCTATGATAAATGAAACGATTTTACCCAAAACGCTTCTTTAACATGGAATTTACAAAAGAACGGGTAATATAATGTCATAAGTGAACCATATATGATATCATAACAATGAATATGATTCTTTAATAAGTCAATTACATTATTTAAATCATTATACAGGTGGTTCGGACACTTACAAAGCAAGTCGGACCTAAGGTAAGGGAAATATCACAATCTCATTCTTATCTGAGATTGTTTGTACTTTGAAATTTAGTGGGGTATATTTTATCATCCACATCCATGTTTCCTCAATATGTAATGTTATTTACATCCACCTACAATTTTTTAAATCCAATTTTACCCTTTGGTGAGTTTTTAGTAAAAGATATGAAAGGAATCTTTTGTCGTTTTTCATACGAGGCAATTTTTGACTTTTCCGACAAAAGTACGAAGAATGTTTTTTTTAACTTAAACGGCACGAACGGATTTTTACGGTTTTATAAAGCCTTATTTTTATGAAGCTTCCTCCAAAAGATTTCATGACTATTTTTAATAAAATCGCTTTCTTTTAAAATTCCATGATGTTTTGTGAAAAGAAATTGATTTTGAAGAAGAAAGGATATTTTCCTCAAGAATTCATTTCAAGTGTTTTATCAAAATTATTTTCCATATAAGATAATAAAGGGTTCTGTTTCTATCCATATTTTTACATTGATTTGACTATTTTGTGATGGAATTATGTTTATGAATTCCTTTATCTTATATGAATGGTTTTATGATGTCATGTTGTTTAAGAATCCCATTTTTGTTACATGGGTTATGAAATGATGTATGATTTATGATTTTGTGGCACACATAAGAATGGTATCATTATGAGATTGGTGGGACCTATATCTCCCTCCAATGCATTGGGTAAAGATTTTATATCTCATGAGATAGACAGGGCTGGAACGGTAGGTTATACCAGTTCAGTGAAACAGGACTGAAACGAGGGTTACTCGATTCAGAAAGGGACTTTGTCCACTAAGATAGTCTTGGCAATGAGTCTTGACTAACAAGAAATGATTCTCTATTATTATGTGTTTATGCCACAAAGTTTCATGTTTTAAGTTATGATTATTGTGATTACATTTCACTGCCATGATTTATCCCATGTTATGAAATTATGCTCTCTTTTGCAGGTTAAGATTTCCAAAAGCTATGTTCTTATGTATATGATGTGATTGATATTTCTTTTGTTTACCCTTACTGAGCATTTGAGCTCACCCTTTTATGTTTTATTTTCCCCAGGATATAAAGAAAGGTTATAGGTATAAAAAAAAGGAAGATCTTTATGGGAGATGTTGAAGATCTTTCACCAGGATTAGAAGATTACGTTCCGAGTTTCCAAAGACACTAAACTATTACGATCCTTTAGTGTGTGTTTTTGTTATGTACTAATTATTCCGCAAAAGTAATGTAATGTCAATGTACGATAAGCTTCGGGTCTCTACAGTTGGTATCAGAGGAAAGGTTTAGTCAACCTTTGGAAACTAGGATGCGAAAACGTTAGTGAGATCCCTAGAGATATTTCTAAGGTATGTCTAGGGATGTCCCTAGGGATAAGTATACGTATAGGTTATAGTAATATAATTACGCTAACGATCATAGAATTAAACCTAAGATGTTGGATATTGAAGGTACTCCCACTTTATTATGTTGTTTTCCCTAGCATGATTTTTGCCTCTCACACTATTCTTTTTGGGTTTTAGACGATGGCTGGAACCCGAAGGAACCGTGTTAATCAATGCAATGGACAATGCAATGATTGCCCTCCTAAACAAACAAATGTTATGGGATATGGAGTGCAAAATCTTATTGCTATACTTACACAAGCTATGAATCATTCTGGACTTCCAAATGAGCAGAGAAGGGAACAATATTCTATTGAGTCCTTCATGAGGCAACGTCCACCTTCATTCAGTGGGTCTTCTGATCCACTTGTGGCTGAACAATGGATCAATACTACTGAAAAGATATTTTCAGTTCTTCAATGTTCTGAACATGATAAAGTCATCTTAGCAGTATATCGTTTGGAAGGTGAAGCTGATCAATGGTGGAATCTTATCAAGAATACGAGGCCAAGAGATGAAATTGAGTCCATGGAATGGGACGAGTTCAAGAACTTGTTTTTCAGTAAGTACTTCCCTCGTATTCTTCGAACAAAGATGGAGAAAGAGTTTCTTGAACTGAAGCAAAGGGACGATGAATCTGTTGGTACCTATGAAGCAAATTTTACAAGACTTGCAAGGTATGCTTCTGGAATTATCATCCAACCTGAAAGTAAAGTTGATCGATTTTTCAGTGGCTTAAAACCAAGTCTTCGAAGGGCATTAGCTATAAGAGACTTCAGTAGCTATGAAGAAATTGTGCGTTGTGCTATCAAGGTAGAAATGGAAGTTGGTGTTACATATCCATCTCATGGTTTTGACAAGAAACGAAAGATGGAGTTCAAGGAGAAATCTCAGAATAATGGTGAAAAGAAGATGAATGTTTCCTTATGCACAAAGTGTGGAAAGAAGCATGGTGGATATTGTCTTAAAGGGACTAGAAAATGTTTTAAGTGTGGAAAAGAAGGTCATCGAGCAGCTGAGTGTCGAAGTAATGGAAAAAGGGTTTCTAATGATATGAATAAAGCAAACACTGCAGAAAACGCACCGCCAACACTTCAATGCTTCAAGTGCAAGGAAATGGGGCATTATGCTAATAATTTCCCTAATCCAAGGGTTAGTGATGATCAACATGAGCAACCACTGAAGGCAAAGGACAAAGGGAAATCACATGCGATCACTATTGGCAATGTTGAATATGACAACGATGTGGTGGAATGATTAAGTGTTTATGTAATGGGATTCCAAAATAATGTTGTATCATTGAGTATTGCAATAATTATTGATGTGGTATTCAAAGTGATTGAGATATTTTTTGGAAATAAGATGATATGCGCATAATGAAGACGAGAAAATTAAATGTTTGATAGTATTCATGAGCTCATGATTGATATAAGGACTAAGTGATATCATGGATTGAGTATATAGAATTTTGAGGATTTTGGTATGTGGAAAGTGTTAACTTTAAACTGCATTCATGTTTTCACTATGGTATTCAACAGAATACATGATTAAGGACTTTGAATGATTGAAATGTGACCAACAAAACATATCTTATGATATATGGGAGTGGACTGCAGTATTATGGATAAGCCTAAAGATTGGAATGGATTATGTTGGACATAAGTGAGTATTGTTTAAGGATATAAGTTTTTTTTCGATATTATTGATGGGATGTTATAGTAATGTAGTTTTAGAAAAAGGACAACCTGCAGGACGGGCGATAGCCCATCGCTTCGGACAAGGCTGTTGGAATCGAACCCACAACCGAAGTGCGACTGGCCTTTATCGCCTACCACTGACCTACAGGAAGTCCCTGTTTAGTAGAAAGTAGTGTTATTATATTAAGCAGTATGATATATGAAGTATAAGCCCATTTTAGGAACCATATATGATTAATCCCACTATAGATCGACTTATGTATATAAATTTTGCTAACCTTTTGAGACAGATGGAATGACTCGTCGTTCTATCACATGATCTGCTAACACTTCACGAATAACAAATTCAACTTCATTTATTTAAGAGATGAAGTGGAAATTGTTCAAGGCACGAACAACAGTGAGATTGTACCAAAATAAATTAAGTATTTATTCTAATTCAAATTTTCAACTTTAGGGAAATGATCTTGAAAACCAAAAATGTTGTCCTAGTGATCTTATACCTGATGAATCAGATGGTACCTTATATCATCACAAATCTATGGATTTGTGATTACTGGCTTTTCCATAGCCATGTTCTCTACCACTCTCCATCAGAACATGATGGTTAGATTTCTCTTCCATATCCATATTTTTACCTATGTGGAAACCCAACGATTAGTTTATTTGGGTAATCGTTACATTTCATACTTTAGTTTTTAAAGCCAAGTTTTGGTATTCCTTTTTACGAAGTGGGATTCTATTAAAGAAACTTTTGAATAGTAAACCATTTATAACCCCGACGAATTTCGAGGGCGAAATTCATTTTAAGGGGGGTAGAATGTAACAGCCCGAGATTTTATGAAAAAAATATTCTTTTTAATTTTATTAATGTCTTGTGTTGTACTCTACTCCAAAAGGAGCTTGAACAACACACATCCTTGACTAGCCTTGCATTACACGCAATCGCAACCTTCCTCGATAGCGTGTGTAGTGCGTAATACTGAGTTTCACGAAACAATGATATGCTATTAAAATATTATTAAAACTAGCCGTTATGAATAGTAATAACCACTTTTTAAATTTTATAAATTTTAGCTCTCAAAATGGACTTCATTTTTGGATTCGGAGTATCGAATTTAGCCTAAGGTGAAATTTTCGTACTTTTCGGATAACTTTCATATTCGGATGAATAGTGAAAATTACTACATTATAATTAAAAACAACTTTTTTTAATCGAAATAATTAATAGTGATAAAACATTAATTTGAGTGGTTTTAAAATATATTTAGAATATATTTTTACAATTTAATACAATGTTGGTCATTGGATGTAATTTCACATTTAAACCAGACATAAACAAGTGTCAATCTTTTGAAAGATATTGTTTCTTAAAAACACGCTATTTGTTTTAACAGCGGGATTTAATTATAAAATTAATTAATGCAACATCTATGTTATGAATATGGTAAAATAGACTTCATTTTTGAATTCGGAATATGAAATATAGCTTAGGATGAAATTTTGGCATTGTTCTGAAAAACATCAATTTTTGATGAATAGTGAAACTACTAAGTGGTAGGTTAAAAACTGAATGTTGCATAAAAATTAATTTTACCACTTCTGTGAATGGAATTTCGAAAATCCGAGAGACACGGTTAATATCAAGGACTAAAATGTGGTTCAATGAGATGAAAATAATTTTTTGGTGAATAGTAACTTTTTACTTTTTTACCGCGGTTAATAGTAAATAGGGTAACTAAGGGTAAATATGATATTACTATTACCCTAACACATGTCCTAATTCTATTGTACAAGTGTAATTCGACCAAAAACAAACTTAGGAATAAAATATGACCATTTAGGCCCACTTGGATTAGATTAGGACATTTATTATTAATTTATTTAAAGAAAGGTTAAAATAGTTAAAATCAAAGTTTAATAAGTAAATCATTTTTAATATGGGGTTATACATAAGATAAATTCGATTGTAAATATTCATTAGAAAGATAAAAAGATTTCCTACATGATGGTATTTTATTTGTAATTTTTAGACATAAAATAATTTAATTTATTTATGACACAACGATGATGCAGTAATTATCTTATTAATGAAATATTGACATAATTGATGTTATAAACACCAAATAAATGTAATTTGAGATTTTTTATGAATTCCACTAATTTTCTAGGTTACTATGATATATTAATGTTGATTTAATCAACTTGGTTCGAATATTTAATTCTGTTATGACTTTCACAAAAATCATATATCAAATAGTGTCAAAATTGACACAAAATAGTTTTTAAATCAAATATTATATTATTAATTGTTATTGTATTCCTAAAAATCTAAGGTTCGGCCAAATGACTTAGATAAGGATATATATATTAATAATAAACAATTTGGGGTTCGTTTGGCATGTTATAGTAAGTTTATTAACCATATAGTGAAAGAAAACAAAAAGACATGGTAAAAGTTAAATTATTTAACTTAGAGTTAAATTTAATTGATAAGGTTAAAATAATACCCTAAACTTGTCTAAATCCTATTGGTTGATAGGATTTCGACCCATCCCCACTTTAGCTTCGAAATAAGACCCTTTGGAACCATTATAAACCGATTTTGACTTTAATATAAAATAATATTTTGAGATATTCCTAAGGTGCCCCTCTCCTCCCTTATAAAAGGACACCTCCTTCCCCTCCTCCTCACACCAAATTGAGCACTCAAGCTCGGCCAACCCCTGCCATTTTCTCCTCTCCACTTCCCTAAAAACATCCTAGAGGTTCTGGTCTTCCTCAAAGACCAATTTTAGTGCCCTAAGAGGAGGTCTCAAAGAGGCGCTTCAAAGAAGAGGTAATTACCGTTACCAATTCTTTTATCTTTATTTCTTCTTCCACTTCTTCTTAGGTTGTTTCATTATGAAGTAATAACATCAGTATCACTCATATACTGATATGTTATTATAAGTATGAAACAACCCTATTTCACTATCTATCCATCCTACGGAAAAAGAAATCACCGCGCGTGCGTACGTACGGAATACCGTCTCCACGCCGTGGTGTAATCTATTTTCCACCACCACCTTACATGGATGGGTATAATGGTGTAAAGAATAACTATACATAGTTATTACAACATCATATTGATTCTGATATATTGTATAATCCACTTCAATTCAGTTCAATATTTATGGAAATGATATCATCGCTCGTGCGTACGTACGGACTACCGTCTCCACGACGCGATGAGATTCATTCTCCATGTTAACCATTTAAGAATGATTATAATGTATATATAAGAAATAATAATGAAATATATGACATTATAAATCTACTGGATCTATGTATATATACATATGTATGTCATCTAATTACTTCCATTTCAAGACAATAAGGAAAATAAAACAGCGTTCATGCGTACGTACGGACTACCGTCTCCATGAACGGTGTTTTTCATTTTATTTATCTACCTATTATATATATATATACTGAATATATATGATATATAAATCATATTTTTTATTCTGGAAGTGAGTAAATCATGATATAAGTAATAATGATGTCAAGAACAACAAGTCAAAACACCTATGATAAATGAAACGATTTTACCCAAAACGCTTCTTTAACATGGAATTTACAAAAGAACGGGTAATATAATGTCATAAGTGAACCATATATGATATCATAACAATGAATATGATTCTGTAATAAGTCAATGACATTATTTAAATCATTATACAGGTGGTTCGGACACTTACAAATCAAGTCGGACCTAAGGTAAGGGAAATATCACAATCTCATTCTTATCTGAGATTGTTTGTACTTTGAAATTTACTGGGGTATATTTTATCATCCACATCCATGTTTCCTCAATATGTAATGTTATTTACATCCACCTACAATTTTTTAAATCCAATTTTACCCTTTGGTGAGTTTTTAGTAAAAGATATGAAAGGAATCTTTTGTCGTTTTTCATACGAGGCAATTTTTGACTTTTCCGACAAAAGTACGAAGAATGTTTTTTTAACTTAAACGGCACGAACGGATTTTTACGGTTTTATAAAGCCTTATTTTTATGAAGCTTCCTCCAAAAGATTTCATGACTATTTTTAATAAAATCGCTTTCTTTTAAAATTCCATGATGTTTTGTGAAAAGAAATTGATTTTGAAGAAGAAAGGATATTTTCCTCAAGAATTCATTTCAAGTGTTTTATCAAAATTATTTTCCATATAAGATAATAAAGGGTTATGTTTCTATCCATATTTTTACATTTATTTGACTATTTTGTGATGGAATTATGTTTATGAATTCCTTTATCTTATATGAATTGTTTTATGATGTCATGTTGTTTAAGAATCCCATTTTTGTTACATGGGTTATGAAATGATGTATGATTTATGATTTTGTGGCACACATAAGAATGGTATCATTATGAGATGGGTGGGACCTATATCTCCCTCCAATGCATTGGGTAAAGATTTTATATCTCATGAGATAGACAGGGCTGGAACGGTAGGTTATACCAGTTCAGTGAAACAGGACTGAAACGAGGGTTACTCGATTCAGAAAGGGACTTTGTCCACTAAGATAGTCTTGGCAATGAGTCTTGACTAACAAGAAATGATTATCTATTATTATGTGTTTATGCCACAAAGTTTCATGTTTTATGTTATGATTATTGTGATTACATTTCACTGCCATGATTTATCCCATGTTATGAAATTATGCTCTCTTTTGCAGGTTAAGATTTACAAAAGCTATGTTCTTATGTATATGATGTGATTGATATTTCTTTTGTTTACCCTTACTGAGCATTTGAGCTCACCCTTTTATGTTTTATTTTCCCCAGGATATAAAGAAAGGTTATAGGTATAAAAAAAAGGAAGATCTTTATGGGAGATGTTGAAGATCTTTCACCAGGATTAGAAGATTACGTTCCGAGTTTCCAAAGACACTAAACTATTACGATCCTTTAGTGTGTGTTTTTGTTATGTACTAATTATTCCGCAAAAGTAATGTAATGTCAATGTACGATAAGCTTCGGGTCTCTACATGAAATATGAAGAATATGTATTATATTTTCTTGGTAAGTATATTATAGTTTCATCAGGGCAACATGTCGATGAATTTATTGACCTAGTATACATCAATCAATACAATGTTGTGTGGATTAATTAAAAAATATACATTACCTAATCCACATCACAGAAATGAGGTTTATATGGAGGATTAGTGATGATTCATCTATGTTAACATTGAAAAATAAAATTTCACATGGAGATATTCTGAAATTCACATTATGTACATGATATTCACGATGTTAGTACTCTCCACGTTGATACTTAAAGAAAATACCATTATATTTCAAGATGTTATTTTAAAATAATGTTGATATCCTGAAACTATATGAAAGATATAATGAAAAATGGATTTCAAATGAGTCATAGTATGATATAAATCCATTATATATTATCAACATGTGCTAATATGAAAAGAGTTTGTTAGGTTATAAAATACATACATCATGAAAAACACAGAGTGTATCAAAATTAAGTATCATAAAAGTTTTATAGGATATTATTTCAATCCATATGATAGAATAGATATAGCCATTTTTGATGAATATAATTATATATAAGGGTGAATATCTCTACATGAGATAGTTGGAGAAATTTTGAATTTGGTTGAGTCAATTATACAGAGGTACAAATAGTTAGAATAAAAGGAGCTAAACATGTGTTCGTGGAAGATGAATGATCCAAAGACATAATGTGTAGGATGGTTAAAACAATAATGATAGTTTTAGAATCATCATGGTTGGTGAAAAAATAATCATTTAGAAAAATAATTTTAAATGTATAAAGTAATTTTAAATCATGTAAGATTAGTGGGGTCAATTAAAATTCAATAAATAATTCCATTAATCAATGTGAAAAGGGGATTATTATTTGAAATACATTACATGATATTATAATGACATGATACATCAATAATACAATAATGGTCCCAATATGTCTATATTGGTGACACCAAGTTGTTATGCTAAAATCCATTAGAATATTACTTGTGATGGCTAATATATATTATCATTTCATTTTTCATTTGACATCACAACCTCCAATTGTGAAAGGTGTCTATTTAACACTATAAGAGAGGGAAGTTTATATCATAGAATTGCAATAGGTTTGAAATTTAATAAAATCCAGATTAGGATTAATTTAAATGAAAATATATTTGAACATTCATTTGGGATGAATTGAAACCATATGTCTACTAGAGGATAATGGTTGAACTATTTTTTTCGAGTAAAATATGTTTTGTAACATATTAAAACAAACTCTTGGTATTATATTTTGATTATACTAGTATGATAGAAATACTCCCTTTGATTGAAATAAATTCACAACCTATGTTCTAGTAAATGGAACTTCTAAGGTCTATCTAATTGTTTCTTTAATGTTTTCAATTGTACATATTATTACATGGTACTGAAAAATAGAATTGGGATAATTCAAGAGATAATTGTTACCAATTTAACATGGAATAAATCTCTCCAAGATGACATGTATAGTATATGGGAGGAGATTAATGTGGTATTTTTAAATTCCATACACTTTAGAGATGTATCAATCACATATACCATGATTTTTAAAAAAACATGATATTTCCAAACATAAAATTTATGGTTGGAAAATATTAGTAATAATCAGGATAACATCATGTGATGTAATCAAAATTATATGAGTATACATGGGAATGCACAACAGATGTGTACCTGGGATGTGGAGAGGAATAATACTTGTTTTAAAGGGACACATACAAGTTTTTCTTAGAATAATCATATATAATATCATAGTTTGGATAAAGATGATGAGTGAGACAAGATTATATAAGATAGTGGTAGTTATACAAATAAAACAAAATATATTGTTGAATTAGAGGTAGCTAAGATGTTATTATCAAACACAAAAAGTTCTCCCTGTTCTTGGAATCACAATTACATATATTTTTATCATGATGATAATTATTTTATAGGTACTAGCCATGATGTCGTGTTTGTATATTGAAAAAATGTGTTAAAATAGGGGTTTACATATCTTTAAAAAATTTACAAAAACAGGTGTGGTCAAACATAAAATAATTTCAACATAATTAAAACACAGTAGAACCAAAAACTCAATCCATGACTCATTATAAATATGACATTAATCATTTTAGAGATAAAAAATAATGGTAGCATGTTGGTTCTAGTGCATGTAGGAGTTTTTCAAAATTGGATTCTATAGACCCAACTATACAATACTTTTATATTACTATATTAGGTATATAGTTTGTTATATATGATTTATCATTCCAATTATCATATAGATATTTCTAAATCCACTAATTAAAAATAATATCAATATCCTAATTTCCATATCAAAAGAATATAGATGATCGTAGGCTATAATGAGAAACTCAAGATACTTTTACATTAATCATAAATATATGTGTTATGGTCTAAATACAGTATGATAACTCAACCCCATTGATGTTTAACAATTATATTTCAGGGGTTCATTTGCATTAATAATTATTCTCATAATGTTTTCAATTGGTGGGATTTAAGAGGTGAGATCATGATGATAGAACCGCCAATAGGAACACCTCAGGTTTCAGGTGTCATTGGTTGTTCCTATCCATGGAAATACGTATTGGTATCTCGAATTGAGATCATTATCAATGGGTTCCATTGATTGTATAATTTGATGCATGGAATAAACCATTTTAATGAAATAATTGTTAGGTACAAGTGTTGGGTGTGTCATTGGTGGTATGAGATTGGTTTAATGATCAAGATATAATTTGTCAATTTTTTAGTGGAGGTTGTCATATATCTCGAGACTAGTTGATTAGATGGAAGTGATTTAATTAGTCCTTGTTCAAGGTAGTTGAGTAAAAATATGTCTAATTATATCAACAGATAATATATCAAGAAAGGATGATGAAAAAAAATTCTATCTTGTTTTCTAAGGAAAGGGAAAATGTTCTGTGGTTCAGGGGAAAACATAATGGGATGTAAGGATAACTCCCAATTTCCAAAACCAATGGAGACTAGGTCTTCCAAGAAGGGGAAAAAATATTGTGAATCTATAAAAAAAGGGGAAAGTGGAGAATCAAGTTGGAATACAAGAGTCATGGAAGAAGAGGATGGAATGTGCTTGAAACTTATCCCGCAAAATAAGGAATAAATGATTGAAAAGGTTGTAAATCCCAATGTGTTAGAAGAGGATATTAAAAGAATTTATGAATTAAGGTTCCCAGTTGATTCTAATGAGGTTCATGAATTGTGTATAGATAAAAAAGATAGAATACAGGCCTCGGGCTTCAAATAGAGTAAAATAAACTCATAATAAATTATTCAGACAATGGAAATGATGATTAGTCACCTTAAAGAGCTTATCAGAGAGGATCCAGACACCTAGGGAAGAATGCTATATTAGGAACTATATAAAGTAGCTGAGTCATGTAATCTTAATCTACAGTTTAATCATTTTGTGAGCTCTTTCGTTACATATTGGTAGCTTGTTTGAGAACTATGGTTTCCAATTTTCCCTAAAAAATTTATTAATAAAATTTTAAATTAGGACGGATTGTTGGTTGTCATTACCATGAAAATACCTTATCTATTCATGGCTCATGATGGGTTGATATAATCATATATTGATTAGTGAATATTATTCACTAAAATCAAGATAAAGTGGTAGAGGATCAAACACAATTCCATATTCAAGAATATGTTATATTCAGCTGAATAGGTATATCAGACATAGTGGGATACACCAAAGGTATGAGTGTTTTCTATGTTATTGATAAAAGATAAATAAATAAAATATATATTATTCATGATAATTGGATTAAATTTATTTTAAGAGTATACTACTTTATGTAAGTACATAGAATAATTTTATTTGAATGAAAATTATTTTAATATTCTAGTTTTTCTTAATATTATTGGGAATTAAGAGTTGATTTAATGACTCGGTTTTTTATCAAATAATATATTAAATATATATATAAATATGTATAAATGTATATATTACATGTATGAGATAAAATATAAATAATATTTATGATGTAGTGTAGTTCATCAAAATTAGTTATTTTGTGGATGTTAAATATATGGGGTATGGGGAACACTTTCTTGGTATTTGGGAATCCATTATAATCATGTGAGAGAGGCTATCACACAACACAATTGACAATGATATTTCCATAGACTTTCTCCTCTCCCACTTCCTAAATTGTGGAGATCTAGATCTAGGTTATCATATTGAGTTCTCCCTAACACATCAAAATAATGTTGATGTGGTGATCCTTGGGGAAATTGAAAACATCATCAGATAACCACACTAGCACCCAAAATTAAATAATTGATTCCCATAAATAACTTTGATGAATTCTTGGGTGGTCTATAGGGATTCTTCTTCAGATCCTTAGAACATTGATCTCCTCTTAAAAGAAAATTTCAAGCATGGATTCAGATCAGAAAAAACCATGTTTTCGATTTCAGGTCTCTATTTATTTATCTTATGATACATCCTTAGACCGTACTAGGGTTCAGATTATCAGAGACAACAAGTATAATCACCCTGAGGATAAAATATTTTAAAAATCACAATCCCAACTACATCCAATGTGACCCCAATAGCTTCAAGGGCTATCTTTACATCAGTTATTTTTCTTATGAAGTTAAACTTCCCAATGAATAATTTTATTAAGTCATCAATACCATTCAACATATTCTTTCAAATACTAAATAAGAAATAATTGAAATACAATTCCTATACATTTGATTATTATTATATCTAATATATCATTATAATATATGGAAATTTCATAACTCTTGAATCCAAAAAAGGCCAAATTAATCATTCCTCTTATTCTATGGTAATGACTTAAGGTTTTTCATGATCTATTAGATTTTCTTAATGTATATTCTTTTGATTCCTGAGGCATTTATTTTTGTAGTGATCCATCTCCTTAAATTTTCTGCATTTAACATTGGAAACCTTTTTTATTTCCCTTACAATCCCGATTATTTTGGAATTTATCACTACAATTGTTGTAAAATATCATTCCCTTAATTAAGGTACCATGGAATTTCATTCCAAAAATATCACTTATAAGAATACTCTTTTTTTCCTTATTCCACTTATATATTTTATGATTTTGTGTTTTCTTCTATTGATTCACTTCAATGTAATAATACATGTCAAATTCATTCATTTTCTTGTTAAAACATGGAACTATTTTATCATATAATGTGGATATTTGGGATCATATAGCCCTTTAAAATATTGGCTTTATCATATGAATAAAATAATAATTCTTAATCATTGTAATATGTGAATTGATGTAGTTCTCATTACTTCTACTCGCATCTATTTCAAAATTATGGAGTACAGTAGATTAAACGATATAATTATGAAACATAATATATAATCAAAAAAATAGTGATATAATTTAATTCGATCTAATCACAAAATCATAAACATGGATTTTTTGGGTATATATCTATTTCAAATTCGTCATAATGTTTTTAGGGACAATATAAATTTCCTTAAACAAATACCCATGGAGTGTCAAACCATATGCATAGTAAGGACCATTCTCATTGACTATGTGATGATTGGGTCATGTCCAATGTACCTTTTTCAGAGTTATTACCCATATATTCATATATTAAACATCCACATCCACTAGTTGTGTTCAGAAATGGATTTATTAAAAGTATAAATGATGAAATATCTACCTTACCAAAATATTAGGATGTTATTCTATATTTATCCTCATTTTATATCATAAGGTTATCTTCCCTAGTCAATGTTTTCTTAAACATATTTCTCAATGTTGCTACTAATCTTCTTTCTGATACTAATTGTAATGTCTGTGACCCCCTTAGCTCGAACCCAATGTTATTAGTATTACAATGTCTTATGATACAATAAATTACATCATAATGGATAGAACAGTTTAGTGTTCTTGGAAAAATAGATACACACATGATACAAATATTATATTTCAAAACAAAAACCAAAACATAATTTTTTATTCGATAATATCATCATTACATCTAGAATATCCCTATATACCAATCATAAAATTCAATCATGTATCCTAGGAAAAATAAAACAAAATAAATGGGTGAGATCAAATGATTAGTAAGGATAAGAATACCACTTGAGATATGAATAATTATTGAATAATCAATATGGAAGGGTATATAACTGAATAAATATGACATTTAATCAATAATTTGGTCATAATATGAAATGAGTAAGTGATGATCAATCAATTCCATATAAAAATAAAATGATTTGGAAATATAGCCCTGTATATTCATAATAAATAAATAATAACATGGATATCAATAACTAATTTCATAATTAGGTCATGTATAATTTTAGACATCATAATCATACTGTCAAGACCATTCACATGAAAATTAGTATCAATAAATTTCATAAGATAGTTTAAAACATCCAGTTTCAAAATCAAAGGATTTGTCCAATGAATTATATCTCATGAGTCCGATCAATACATCGAGGGGTTCTATATATCAGAACTAAACTACCACATACTAATTCTAATACATTTTTTATATAAAAATGGGTGAAAAATAATAATTTTTATTAATAACTATCATTTTAAAATATTATACATAGCCCAATTAAATAAACATAAAATGAAAACATCCAAATTAATATGTAAAATTGTTTTAGAAAACGCATCCTCAATCAAACCAATCACAATCCATCCATAGAAAAAATACATATGATATCAGTATGACATATCCCAAATGAAAAAAAAAGAAATCTAATGGTTTTATGTCATTAATTAATATAAATACTATAAAAATATTCTTAAAAAATTCTTGATGAAAATATCCTTTAAATTTGGAAATTGAAAAAACATTTGTAAAACTCTTTTCTTTGAAAATCACTTTTTAAAAACTATAAATTCCATGAATATTATGAAAGAATATTTCATTAAAAATATATTTATAAATATTCAATGGAATATTAAAATAAATAATGGTCATGAAGTAGGTTACTTATATTAATTACATATAATTTAAAAATATCATTCAATTTTTCAATACAAAATGATTAGGAATATTACTTCTTTAGAAAATGATAAGAATATTCCTTTCACATTTTCAGTAAAAGATAAATGTGACTTTTTTTAGAAATGAAATAACATTCCATTCAATATTTCTAAAATTAAAATTGGTTAAATATAGATTTAAAAAATAATTTCAAAAAGATTAAAAAAATATATGTTATTTATAAAACATATTTTTGAAAGAAAATTAATTTCTGATGGAAGAGAAAAATTAGGTATGTTTTTCTAAATTACATTTTCTGAATTAATTTAAGAACCAAAGAGTTGAAAATTGTAAATATTATATAAAAATATCATGAATAAAAACAAATGAATAAGATTAATTTTTTTATTAGGAAGTGGTAAAATAATTTCATTCAACTAAAATTCTGTCAATAAGCAACCTCTATTATAACGAGATTGTGAAGTAAAAATTTTTAGTTATCATATTGTTGAAGTGTTAATTCATGAATGAATCTATTATATGTATCAAATATAAATCCACGTAATAAATGAAAATGAAACATAATTTTATAATTATTGATTATATACATAATCGTAGTATGACATAATCAATGAGATATAAGTTTAACCCAATGAACAGTGATTGTGTTAATAAATCCTTTACCTCATGCTCTATTTTGATAGAAAATTCTTAAAAATTGTTATAGTTGTTATTAACATGTGATTAACTATAAAAAGAACCATATTAATATTTATAATAACATATGAGATCCCTTTATAACATATTATCCAATTTTTAATAATCTTTTAATAATTTCATTGTTCCGAGTGTTAGTTTCATTATTTTCTTGTGAATGTTTCATCATTAACGATCTAATTATTTCAAACATTACATCATTTTATCATATACATAATAATAATCATAAAATAATTATAAAATTTTTTAATCAAAATTACTTCTAAAACCAATCCTGAAATATGGTTATGAATAATTAAGTACATTAAGATCATTGGGACAGTATATCATACGTAAGCATGAGTAGCATTTAAATTTTCCAATGATCATTATAGAAATAAATAAAGTAATATATAATATTTATATAAATAAATAATATCATATATAAATTATTATATTACCATATATGTCATCTATATAGTGGGGTGATGAAAAAGGAGTCACATCTCTTGGTGAAGGCGGTTGTCCAAACGTACACGAACATTGTTATCATCTATAAGTGAGTAAAATGGTAAGAAATAAAATGATATATTACCTTTGCCAAATGATAATTATGACATTAATATCATAATTATGTAATGCCTATTTTTTATATTTATTGTCTTTATATTTATCACATTCCATGTGAAGTGTTAGTGAAAGACGAATCACATCGCTTCTCCAGACGGTAGTCCGCCATACACATGAGCAACATTATCATATCTCCTACGGAATAAAAGGAAAAAAATAATGGATATATAGTTATTAATATGTTATAAATATAATATATATAATATATATAATTAATAATACCTTAATTTAAAAATTTTTAATGGAAGAACGAATGATGGATCGTGAGGTGGTACTCCGTCACACACACTAATATTGAGTTCAAAACCCATTCGATTGAAATAATGATGGTTGTAGGTCGTTAATTTATTTTAATAAAATACATTTATATGGAATATACTAATTTTTATATATAAACATGGTTTAATAATAATTAAAATAAGTGGTTAAATAAATTAAATAAAGATGGTCATTGAAAAAACATTATATCTTTGTGGAGTATCCTCCATAGATTACTAGTAAAGCCTTCCTAGGGTTGATTATTTCCAATAATAAGGATTATAGGATGTGAGGTTAGAGTGAATTTTGGAAATTAATTGGTCAGGTATTTTCCTAACTAATTATTTGTGATTGTGTTATGTAGAGAGGAGTGGGGGTGGCCATTTATATGTAAGATGAGTTACACACTTGTAATTTTCTTGGAAATGATTTTATCACACCCATGTTTTTTATCATTTAACAAGATACCAATGTAGAATATTATAACACCTAGAATATTTTATATCAATATATTTCCATCTAATATATGATTAAAAAAAATTAGTTAATTTTAATCAAAAATTGTTTTAGTTTAACCCTAGGTAAATCCTCTTTTACCATAACTATAATAATTAATTTAACTGTTTTCACTATTAAATGTGGTAAAAAATAATGTTAAAATGATTATATTTTTTTAATTATTCTATTTACATATATGGAAACCATTTTAAAAAATTACATTAATATTTTTGAAAAATTCAAATTCAAAATTAATCTTGCAGAAATGATAATAAAGTATGGTTTTAAAGGGACAATTTTCAGAAGATTACAAATTCATAACATCAATTTTCAATATGAAAATGGTTACATAGGAATAGATTATATTAATTTAAATATAATTCAACTAATTTTTCTTTAATATTAATTAAAAATATAATTTAACTATACAAATAATTTAAACTAAAAGGCAGTTACCAAATAAAAATCAATATTTTTCAATAATATTTGAAAAATGAAATATTTAAAAAATAACCCAAAAAAATAACTCTTAGTAAATTATGATATTATTACATAAAAAATGAATTTTTTTTTTGAAATAATTTTTTTTTCAAACTGAATGAAATAATTAAATTATATTTCAAAAGCACTATTAAAACATATTTTATAAATGTATTGTTTTTTGCTAAAATATGTCTTCTTCTTTTAAATGGTTCTTATTTTATTTATAATCAATCAATATCTATATTTTTTATAATTTAGTTATCAATATTCATAACTATGATCCCAATGTCTAGGTGGTAACTATTAAGTCAAAATAATAATAAAAATAATTATATTTCACATTTATTTACACTTAGTATTGCGTGTAAAACATGTTAAACTCGATTTTGATTGAAACAAAATAAAATATTATTGTTGTTGGTAATTAAATCAATTGATGTGTTTGGGTAATTTATAAATAATTATATTATAATGTCTGAGGGTGTTATATTTTCTTCTATATTTTGTGTTTCCTACCACTTACAGTATCAAATACAATGTACTTATTTTAAAATCAAACGGTTTCCCACATGTCACCAAAAATTTGGGGCTCCACTTATAATGTCCACATCCCACAAGATAACATGTAATTCACTTTGAACCTAGTAAAAAGTTTTTGAATTCATTTTCAAAATACTGATGATATTTGAGATGACATATTTTTCCCTTGGGATGTATTTTAGTAAACCAAGACCTATTCATATATTACTATTAGTGTTTACTCTACTAAAAATTTACTACAATATTTCTGCTCCTAGAATGACCAAAATATACCAATACTAATGGAACCCAAAGGTCGTGGATCCTAGCTCGATCACCGATCATGATTATGGAATCATGTCACCTATATCAAAATGTAGTTTTTGTTATAACCATATGACTTTTTATTTTCATGTTTTACTTTTAATGGGATTGAAACATTTTTCCATATGTGAAATTATGAGTTCTCAATATTCTTGATGAAGCCATAAGATAGTGAAATATTTTTATTGCTTATCATATTATTCTTATAAATCCATCTTGATGGTTTAGTCTATGAATGATAAATTTTAACGTGGAAATCATTCCACAACCCAAAACCATTTAATTTAATATTTTCTAGAATATGATATACTGAAAAGGATTCCCCTATAAAATCAAAAACAACCAATGTTTCTGGATGAAAATTTTTTACAATCCGTGTTCAATGCTCATAAAAATACCCATGTTCCTTGAATCCACATCTTGAAAAAGCCACATATGATCTAAATTATCCATCTATGAAAGTCAGGAAAATAAATTCAAATTTGAAAAAGATTGAGATTTTACATATGAAATAACAAAACTGTGTGTAATTAGAATGTGGAAATATTTTGGATTCTATATGTGAATTTCCCAACTTCACCACACACACCTTTTACTTGTATAATCTTTTATTGAAACTAAAATATATGAGATAAAAGTGATTAACATACCATATAGTTGGAGAATTCATAATTTACCACTCACATAACATCCTGAAATAATATATATATGAACTCAACCATGTATTTTATACTAGAAAAAGGGATAATGTTCATTAATAAGAACAAATGTGGGGGGGGTCACATACTATTTTTAGGAATTGAACCATGAATACATACAAAACATCATGTTACTCATAGTTACTACCCATAATCCCATAAATTCCATAGAACTGGTTTTTATCATTATGAAAAAAGCTGGTTCCTAGGGAATAAATTCATTCATGACAATAAATATGAAAGAAGAAAAAATGGGAAAACATGTTCTAAATTTAGAAAAATGAACAAATACTATAAATGATCCTAGAAGAATCATATATACTTTCTAGATGACGATTGTTTTACAATGTTGATATCTTAGTTACAACTCTATCACTACTAGTAGAGTACATAATCAGATTATACCATGGAAACTTTCAATGGTAGTGTATGTTCCCACTCAGTTCCCCTACATCATTCCATCGCATGATCACCAACCAATATAACTATTCGACCAGAAAACACAAATTATAGTGGTAATAGATACCACCACACCCGTACATGGATAATAAACCTTATCAAGATACACAATTTCCATCCGTCCTTTGTACATATCTCTTAATCATCACACAATGTCATGTTTTCCACTCTACAGATGTTGATATGTTGTTCACCACTTAACGTTGATGGTACATGGGAATAATGAGAAGCTAGGGTTATTAAAAATCTCCACACATACTAATTATCATTCTCCAATCCTCCATAAAAAAGGTTATATGAGTTTCACAATTATTTATAATAACTCCAAAATATCCACCTGGTCACCTATATCACGGTAGAAGATATATTATAATTTTTTATGAATACCCTTTTCCCTTCACGGATCAAATAGAGGAAGATAAAGATATATAATGGGAAAATATTAATCTTAATCAATCATTTTATCCTTCCTATGATATAAATATGTAACATTAGAGAATACACAAATGATACTATCTAAATTGTAGGATGAAATCTATGATAGTTTTTGGGTACCATATAGATATCATAAAATTAATTATGCCTCACACACCACATGGATTCAATTTATACCTCAACAAATCTATCATCCCTCATACTTTCTTCCATCCAAGTAATTTTTATCATTCCATGACATTAGGAAAATTCTACATGTACTTGGGAAACTCTACAGGTGTTTGGAGAATGGTTGTAAAGACCAGGAAATTCTGTGAATTTTTTTCTTAAATTCATGGGAATTTTACGAGTCTACAGTTTCTGACGGCGCGCGATTCTGAGGCCCAAAGTGCTCGGAATGATCTGTCGATGTTTTTTTAAGCTTAAATTAATGCGTGAATTTAGTTTTCCTAAAAAATTGGAATAAATCTTAAACAATTAATTGAATCAAATATCTAAGTCCACCATTGCTTTCATTATGTCGGGTTTACACTGGGCGTGACGTAAGTTTAGTCAGTGCGGGCCTCCTGTGAGAAAACACGAAAATGGAATTAACCTTAAATAAAATAATTAAATAAAGTTATTTTATTTTTCAAATGCTTATAACTCACAAACAGTAACTCGGATTAAAAATCTGAAACCACCACTGATCTTGTGAGGGTAGTCTTTCTTTAAGTAGATACTAACATCGGTCAGCGAGGGCCACCAGAAAAAGTTAGCCTTTGGCCAAAAATAAAATAATTAAGTGACAATTATTTTATTGTAATATTAATAACTTTTAAAAGGTATCTAAGATTGGAAATATGAGGGTACCATTGGGTTCATTGGGGTGTGATTCACCTAGGTAAAGCCTAACCTCAACCGACATGGGTCAAGGGTGGCTGATATTAATTTTCCAAACTTTTTTTCGGGTACATTCAGTAAACCTGTGAGCGGTGTTTTATATCTTTTGTACCGGTGCTCAGAATTGAAATCTGAGGGCACTGTTTAACTTGCAGGGTTAGTGATTTCTTAGTGATACCTTTACAGCAGTTGTGTTCTAATGAGAATGGAAGTTATTTTTTGGGGTTTTTAAATAAATTAAATAAAAATTAGATTGAAACTTATTTATCTTGTGGCGGTTAAAATATTTAAGTGAAGGTTAGGGGTGGGGGCCACTACACCCGAACCTCACATGGGAGGTTATGGTGGTAGGGACCACCAGAGTATAAACTCTCTTGGGAGGATCATTAATGTGGGGTCCACCTGGGCTTTAACCCCCCCCCCCCTAACCCCCCATTTATGTGGGATGTCAACTCTTCACGTTCCCCCATTATTTTAATGTGCCAACTCTTTCACAATTAATTAATTAAACCCCTGCAATTAATTAATTGATTCCATTTAAATTCATTCCAAACATTATAATAGAGGATATGAAATTATTTTATTTTGTTTGGCATAATCTTTTGGGTGGAGCTTAGGGAAGGAGGAGAACTCTCCAACGAAGAACGCGAAGAATGCCATCTTCGATTTCCTCACCTCCGAACACTTTCCAATGCACGATCATGAGAATTGGGGGTGTGTGACGAATGCGGCGAATGACGAATCAACGTACACCTTTCCTCTTCTTCCACCACCAAGGATCTACAATCAATGTAGGGTTTTTTTATGTATGATTTTTACCCTCATTTCTTCATCGTTTGTTGATCACTTTCTTGCCCATTGATATCATCATAATGAGGAAGGATCAGACCACACGAACATGGCCGACCGTCCCTCTTTGTTGTTATCTTTTATTGATGACGGAGGTGGTGCAATGGCGGCGACATCAGGATGACTGCAAAGATAACCAATCGTGAAGAAAATCGGTGGTGCTAGGGTCGTCGGGTCGCCAAGAGGGCGCGACACTGCCATGCCACACTAAAGGAGTGACGTGGCCAGGTCGGGCCATGGCAGAGGTAGCACGGCCCCGTTGCGCCTCGCAGAGGAGCGGGAGGCCATGGCTAGGTCGGGCTGCGGCGGTGATGGTGCGGGTCCAACACGCCGCATAGGGAAAGCAGTGGGCCATGGCGGAAGAGGCCCGGCGTCGTCGCGCCGCACAGAGGGAAACAGAACCGCGGCGTTGTCACGCCTCAGTGGAGGTGCAGTGGTGGCCAGTTGGGCCGGCCACTGTGGAACGAGAGTAGCTGGCCGCTCGGGCTAGCCAGGAGGAGTGGGACCCCATTGGGTCCTCCGTGTGCTGGACTAGCGCCGGTTTCAGCTTACACAAAAATGACATATCCATTCGAGTAGCCAAAATGGTGCGCGACTTCCCCCCTGGCTGCGGCTTAGACAGACCCCACGAGCTGCAAGGATGATGGATCGGGCCACCCTCTGTCGGGCCACCCTCAGGCCAATCCGCCCCCTCTGGTCGGGTTGCCCTTGGGTCGGGCCTCCACCTCAGACCTGTCCGCATCCTCGGACCGGGTCGGACCCCAGAACGGACCGGGTCGAGCTGGGTCAGTATGACTCGGTCAGATAGGACCCAGAACCATTTTGCCAGTTTACTCTTTTTCGACCCTATCTTGGGCTACAGGTGTCCGTTTGACGACCCGCTTGCCGAGAGTTAAGGCTTAGAGTGATATAGTTCTGTTGGAATACCCCACATGAGGTTTGAAGATAGTTGGACTACATTCAGGTTGGTTTGACCCTAAAAACCAACCAGGAACCTCGAACGGAATTTCCAATAACTCACAGACCGGGTGTCCTATTGATGTACAGTCTATCACATTGGAAACCTAACGAAATGTCGGTCTATTGGGTTACTGCTTTGTGGAGTTCAGTGGCGGTCGATGTACAATTGATATCTCGAGGGTAGATTCTACGGAACTCGAGTGTACTGGGTGCGATGAATCTAGTGTCAGATAGTGAGGTGGAGGTTGGAGACAGATCATACGGAGGTTAGCACTCAGCGATCATATGTGGGTCAGTGAATACTGATCTTGTGTGGGTCAGATCATCTACGGGTCGGTGCTCAGTGATCTTGTGTGGGTCAGCGCATACCGATCCTTTGTGGGTCAGATCCTGTATGGTCATTGTGGGGGTTAGTACCTATCGAACCTGTGTGAGTCAGATCATGTGTCGGTCACTACGGGGGTTAGTACATATCAATACTGTGTGGGTCAGATCCTGTGTAGGTCATTGCAGGGGTTAGTACCTATCGATACTGTGTGGGTCAGACTCTGTATGGTCAGAGGCAGTGCCTCCTTTCAGAATAAGATGATATAGCTTCACGACTAATCATATGCACTTTTATGCTACACTAAAAATCCTGGTTTTAGCTGAGTCCTTGACCATTGTGTTTTCCTCATGTTTGAGATGGGTTAATAGATAACATAGGTATATGTATGGGAATATACCTAAGTAATGGTTTTCTGTTGATTTCTACTTTGTGGTTATCCTTGTTTGATTTTGTGATACCTTGAGGGTATTGGGGTCCCTAATGAGTATCGTTATACTCACCCCTACACGGGATATGCCCAATCTCGTTGTGTTGGTTGGAGAAGATGGACAACGCTGATCGGGGCAGAGAGTAGAAAAACTAGATGGTACCTCGAGGTCGACCACTCAGCGAGATGTACACGGAGCACGCAGATGGACTTGGGGTACGGAGGAGGCCATCTGTACCCACCCTTCAAGTGGGAATGATAGAGGACGACCCAGTAGTTTCTTTACTAGCATTTCAGATGTTTTGTACTTTACTTTTGGGCTTGTATTACCGGCACCTTACTTTCATCACACTCATTTGTATTCCATTTTACATAGTGTTTTACTTCCATTTGAATACTGTGTTGTGATTGTTTACTGTTATAATGGAAATTCCTTCCTAGTTTAGGGTTTTATGCCTTTGGTGCTAGTCTTCAGCCCCTGGCCTATGGAAGGATGGCTTGGGGTAGTCACGATACGGGCCCCGGGGGATGGGCCATGAAAAATTGGTATCAGAGGAGTCATTTCTACTGCATAACTCAGGACTCTGATAAGTTTTTTTTGTAAAGCAATAGTGTTAAGGGTACCGAGTGTGGTTTTCAGTTCATGGTGTCCACTTTTAGTACGGCGGACAACGTATCCATACACCAGGACCATCACTTATGATTTATGACTTAGTGCATGAAAACACTGATTGAGTGTGTATTTCAAAAGTTTTCCTTAAGTCGGCTCAACCAGGTCAGCTCACTAGGTATAGTCTTTTGACTGTGTTGCATCTGCTTCTTTCAAGATGCCTCCCCGCGGACGACCAGTTAGATCCCCGATAGTCATACACTCTAACATCCCACCGAGTGACGAGGACTCGGGGCAGGTCCCCATCACAGCGGAGGCACTATCGATACCACTACGCACTGGGCTACCGTTTCCACCAGCCCCAATAGCAGAGGGTGTGCGCCGCTTGAGCGCGTTTCATGGGTTCATACAACATAGGCCTCTAAGGATTTGAGGTGAGACTGATTTTCCAACTACTGGGTGTTGGCTAGAGTTTATAGCATGAGTTTTCCACACATTTGGGACACCCGCTGACTTGATGGTGCACCTAGATGTTAGTCCCTTTCAAGGAGCATCTGAGAGGTGGTGGAGCCTAATAATTAAATTTTAAGATGATGAGACCCTCACCTGGGGGAACATAGATGGTCTTTTCATGGCGGAGTTTGTACCAGCGACTCTATACTCTGTGCATGCTCAGGAGCTGTTGCACTTATCGCTGGGCATTCTGAAAATAGCCGAGTCATCTGTAATTTGCAGTAGGTAGATGACACGGGGGGGGCACAAGCGGGTCAGATCTACTATTAGATGACCCCAAGAAGTGGCATCAGGGGTGTGGGGCACCTGAGGCCGAGGTAGATTTGAACAAAGAATGGTTTGTTTTCCTTTAGGGGACAGGGTCATAGAGCATGTGACTGTCTGAATCCTAACATAGTTGATCAGCAGGATTGACTGTATTAGGAAAAGTACATGGTTCATCCAAGGGATGAGACCAGATTTCAATTTTCGGCAAAGGGGAAATATTAGCAGCTCTTGTAGGGCGTAGGCGAAGAAGCGTGTAGTCGAGTTCATTACAATTGGCTAGTCTCACCCATAGTCCGTTGAGAGAACGGTTTACGGTTTACTTTGATCACAAGAGTCTTAGGTATATCTTCTCTCATATGGACCTAAACCTAAGACAACGGTGTTGGCTTGAGTTCCTCCAAGACTCTGACTTCGAGATAGTCTATACAATTGGGAAGGGGAACGTTGTTGTAGATTCACTCAGTAGGATATCTAGTATTCAGATGCTAGGAGAGGTGACAGAGCAGCTAGCCGCTTTGAAGATATCATTCATTGATATAGATGGAGCAGTCTATCTATAGTCTTTTATAGTCACTCCTCAACTTCTTCAGCGAGTCAGGGAGGCGCAACATGGGGATACTGACTGCGAGGCACGACATGCTCAGATATGCATAGTGCAGGCACCTGATGGATTCTTATATAGGTTGGCAGCACTCCATCCTCTTCAAAAGACGTAATATGGTACATGTAGCACTTCAAGAGGAAGTGTTTATGGAGTTCCACACATCTCCTCTGGCGGTACATCCAGGTGTGGCGAAGATGTATTAGGACCTCAGATGACAGCACTGGTTGCCAAGTATGAAGAAGGCAGTAGAATAGTTTTTCTCATGATGCATCACTTGTCAGCTAGTGAAGGTGAACCACCAGGTACCAATAGGAATGGTTCAGCCCTTAGAGGTCCCAATGTGGATGTATGATGGGATATCCATGGACATCGTGATTGGTCTTCCACAAACATCCCGGAGTCACGATTCAATATGGGTGATCATTGACCGACTCACCAAGTCTGCCCAATTCCTACCAATCAAAGAGAAGGGCTCATTAGAGAGCTTAGTAAGCCTCTATGTGTAGGAGATTGTGCGTTTTCATGGAGCACCTTCTTCTATTATCTCTAATCATGACACAGGATTTACTTCCCAGCTATGGAATGGGTTGCAAGAACCTTTTGGGACACAACTTTGTTTGAGCATCGCCATCCATCCTCAGACAGATGATCAGACAGAGGGGATCATTCATACCCTCGAGGACATTCTGTGAGCTTGTGACCTTGACTTCGATCGCAGCTAGGAGGACCACCTACCATTGGTGGAGTTTTCCTACAACAACATTTATCACTCCACTATAGGGACGACACAATTTGAGGCCTTGTATGGTCGACATTGCAGATTGCCACTATGCTGGACAGACCCAGGGGAGTCAGCACTAGTGGGACCATAGATGGTAAGCGCTACCACGAAAAAGGTGCATATAATCTAGTAGCGGATGAATACTACACAGAGAAGGCAGAATTCATATGTTGTCAGAAGATGAAGACCGCTAGAGTTCGAGGATGGCGACCACGTCTTTCTTTGGGTCTCACCTCGATGAGGTCTACGAAGATTTGGCTTAGGTGGAATGTTATCTCTGGGATTCATCGGACCCTTCCAGGTCCTCTGTAGAGTAGGTGAGGTGGCTTACCGTCTGTCTCTTCCACCTTAGTTGCACCAGGTGCACGACATCTTCCACATATCTCATCTTAAGATATACGTGCATGACCCATCTCGCATCATCGACCACGGGGAGCAGGCCATCGATGATGGGGAAACATTCATGAAGGTTACATTGGACATTGAGGATCAACAATATTGAGTCCTATGTAGACGGTCAATACCTCTGGTACACGTACACTGGCAGCTTGGGAACTGCTGGGAGAGCACATGGGAGCAGGAGGCTCAGATGCGTGATCAGTACCCCCTTTTGTTTCCATTGTTCGAGTTGTAGCTTACGGGGACGTAAAGCCCTGAGGTGGGGAGAATGTAAAGACTTAGAAATTCCATGGATTTTTTTTTTAAAATTCATGGGAAGTTTATGAGTTCTCAGTTTCTTGACGGCGTGCGATTCCGAGTCCCGGAGTTCCTCGAATAATCCTTCGAAGTTTTGTTAAGCTTAAATTAATGCGCGTATGCAGTTTTCAAAAAAAGTGGAGTAACACTTAAATAGTTAGTTAGAATAGAAATCTGAGGCCACCATTGCTTTCAGGATTTTGGGTTTACCCTATGCGTGACTTAAGTTTAGTCGGTTCTGGCCTCCTGTGAGAAAACCCAAAAATGGAATAACCGTAAATAAAATAATTAAATAAAGTTATTTTATTTTACAAATTCTTATAACTCACAAATGGTAACTTAGATTAAAAATACGAGACCGCTTCTGATCTTGATAGAGTAGGATTTCTTTAAGAAGATACTGACTTGGGTCGGTGAGGGCCACCAGAAAAGTTAGTTTTTGGCTGCAAATAAAAAAATTAAGTGACAATTATTTTATTGTAAAATTCATAACCATTAAATGGTAAGTAGGATCGGAAAATATGAGGGTAAAGTTGGGTTAGTTGTGGTGTGATTCACCTAAGAAGAGCCTAACCTCAACCTGTGCGGATTAAGGGTGGCTGATATTAATTTTACGAACATGTTTTTGGGTACGTTCAGAAAACGTGTGAGCGGCGTTTTATATCTTTCGAATTGGTGCTCAGAATTGAAATCTAAGGGCACCGTTGAACTCATAGTGTCAGTGATTTCTTAGTGAGATCTTCACCATAGTTGCATTCTAATGAGAATGAAAGTTCTTTTTTGAGGTTTTTAAATAACATAAATAAAAATAAGATTGAAACATATTTTTATTGTGGCGGTTAAAACCTCCCTGTGGAGGTTTCGGGTGGGGGCCACCACACCCTAACCTCCCATGGGAGGTTATGGTGGTGGGGCCCACCCGAGCATTACCTCCCTTGGGAGGATCATTAAGGTGGGGACACCCGGGCTTTAAATCCCCCTTTAACCCCCTATTTATGTGAGATGTCTACTCTTCACCATCCACCATTATTTTAAGGTGCCAACTCCCTCACAAATAATTAATTTAACCATTTCAATTAATTAATTGAATCCATTTGAATTCCTTCCAACCATTATAATAGAGTATATGATATTATTTTATTTTTGATGGCATAATGTTTTGGGCGGAGCTTGGGGAAGAAGGAGAACTCTCCAATGAAGAATGCGAAGAACGACATCTTTGACTTCATCACCTCCGAACACTTTCTGACGCATGAGTGTGAGAATATGGAGTGCATGACGAAGATGATGAATGACGAATAGACATTTGAAATTCCTCTTACTCCACTGTCAACGATCGAAAAGTGAGGTAGGGGTTATTTTATGTATGAGTTTTATCCTCCGTTCTTCATTGTTTATTGATCACTTTTTTACGACTGATATCATCACAACGAGGAGGGCTCGGACTGCACGAACCCAGTCAAACCTCTCAATTTTTTATTCTATTTTGTTGATGGCGGAGGTGGTGTAATGGTTCCCGGTGTCGGACCGACCATAATTTAAACCAATTAGGAAGAAAACTGGCAGTGCAAGGGCCGCCAGGTCGCCAAGAGGGTGCGACACTGCTGTGCCACGCGGAAGGAGAGACGTGGTCGGGCCGGGCCGCGGAAGAGGTAGCGCAGTGCCGTCGCACCACACGGTGGAGCAGGAATCCACGGCCAGGCCGGGCCGTGGTAGTGATGGTGTGGCGCCGTCGCGCCACATGGGGAAAGAAGTGCGCCACGACTAGGCTCAGCCAAGGTAGAAGAGGCACGATGCTGTCAGGCCACGCGGAGGGAAGTAGAACAGCGACGTCATCGAGCCGTAGTGGAGGTGTAGTGGCGGCTGCTCGGGCCGGCAACAATGGAGCGGGAGGGGATGGCTGCTCGAGCCAGCTAGGAGGAGCGGGACCCTGTTGGGTCCCACGTGTGTGGGATAGGCCCCACCTGGTGCCTGTTTCGACTCACAGCTGAAAGAAAAAGTCATTCGGGTATCCAGGGGGCACAGGACATCCCCCCTGGCTGCGGCATAGGCAGACCCCGCGAGCCGCCATGCCACCGAACCGGGCCGCCGGACCGGGCCGCCTTCATCCTGGCCTCTGTCGGCCGGGCCGCCCCTCGGGCCAAACCACATCCTCGAACCAGGTCGGTCCGACTAGGTTGGACTGGACCCGGACCCGTTTGTCTAGTTTACACCTTTTCACCCCTATCTTGGGATATGGGTGTCCATTTGACGAACCGTCTATGTCGATGGATGTCTTGGAGCAAGACGGTTCTTTTGGAATACCCCACTTGAGGTTTGAACACAGTTGGTGTGTGTACAAGTTTGTTTGAACCTAAAAACCAACAGGGACCCTAGAATGGAAATTCCAATAACTCACAGACCGACCATACTATTGACGCACATCATGTCGCATTGGAACCCTTATGACAAGGCAGTACTTTGGGTTTCTCCTTTGTGGAGTTTAGTGGCGGTTGAGGTATGACTGATATCTCGAGGGCAGATTCTACAAAACTCGAGCGCACCGGGTGCCAGAAATATTGTGGCAGATAGTGAGGTGGAGTTGGAGATAGTTCATATGGAGGTCAACACTCAATAATCGTATGTGAGTCGGTGTATACCGATCTTGTGTGGGTCAGTGCTCAGCGATCCTGTGTGGTTCATCACATACCGATCCAGTGTGGGTCATATACTGTGTGGTTCATTGTGGGGGTTAGTATCTATCGATCATGTGTGGGTCAGATCCTGTGTGGTTCATTGCGGGGGTTAGTGCCTATCGATCCTATGTGGGTTAGATCCTGTGTGGTTCATTGTGGGGGTTAGTACCTATCGATCCAATGTGGGTCAGACATGATATGGTCTGAAGTAGTGCCTCTTGTCAGAATAAGATGATCTAGCTTCACGACTAATCATCTACACTTATATGCTACACTAAAAATCCTAGTTTGAGCTGAGTCATTGACCTTTGTGTTTTCCTCATGTTTGAGATGGGTTATTAGATAACTTAGGTATATGTATGGGAATATACCTAAGTAATGGTTTTCCGTTGATTCGTACATTGTGGCTATCCTATTGGATTTTGTGAGACCTTGAGAGAATTGGGTCCCTACTGAGTATTGTTATACTCAACCCTGAACGAGCTACGCCCGCACCTCATTGTATTGGTTACAGAAAATAGACAATGTTGATAGGGGAAGAGAGTAGCATAACTGGACAGTACCTAGTGGTGGAACACTCGGTGAGACGTACACGGAGCAGAAGGAAAAACTTGGGGTGCTGAGGAGGCCATCTGTACCCACCCTTCAGGTGGGAATGATGGAGTATGCCCTAGTAGCTGCTTTACTAGCTTTTCAATTGTTTTGTACTTTTAATATTGGGCTTGTATTACCAGCCCCTTTACTTTCAACACACTCTTTTGTATTCTGTTTTACTTAGTTTTTTTACTTCCAGTTACGTAATCCGTTGTGTTTGTTTACAGTTATAATGGAAATGCCTTCCCAGTTTAGGGTTTTACACCTTTGGTGCTAGTCTCCAGCCCCTTTCCTATGGAAGGTGGGCTTGGGGTAGTCATGATACGGGCCCCGGGGGATGGGTCACGACAATGGCCATATAACTAGGTGAATTCATCTTATACATAGTGAATGGACATATTACTAGGTGAATTTTACTTGTAATATGAAAATTTCTATTATTACAAGAGAATTTTCCAATGCACTTTTTGAATTTATGTGATCATAAAATTCCACTTACTAATTGGGATCTGAATAAATCTCAAATAAGAATTACCTGATCTCTCTTGAAAGGACCAATATACATATATTATGTTTCAAAATGATTATGAGATATATTATTCACCTAAAGAAGCCCAAAATCATTAATATGAAAAAATCTAGAACACATAGAAAGCTATTGAACAATCATTGATGGTGCCAGTTAATCAGTGTGCATCCCTTCGATCAGGGATTCCCTAAATAAAAGAGGTTCGGATTCATCATCCAATATGGGTGGAACCCTATAGGGAACCACAATCATGGATTCCACATACAATGTAGATCATAGTCTGGAATACTGGAGAGTGATCCACATTGTGAGTGAAAGTACATATTAATAGGTGAATTATAATTATAATAATGTGATCTTAAAATTCCATTTACTAAAACTGATGTGATAAACTCTCAAAGATTAATTTCAATATCTATATTTAATGGAACAATAAATATAAATCATGTTTCAATATTTTTACTAGATAAATCACTTCACTAAAGAATCCAAATATCATTAATATGTATAATATAGAACACCTTGAAAACTATTTAACAATCATGGATGGAGCATGTGCATCAGTGTGAATCCCTTCTATTATGAATTTTCTAAATAAAAGATTTTTTTATTCATCTTTCACGATGTGTGGAACACTTTTGGGAACTAAAATCTTGGATTCCACTGACATTGTGGATCACTATCAAAAATACAGTGGATTGGTTTCTCTCATATTAATTGTTTAGAGACCCAAGCCAGACATACATGGACATTACATATCTTTTGCAGAATACATAATACATGACACAGACTGATGCCCAAAGACCATATTAGTTTAGTGTCTTTGTAAACATGGAAAATAATCTTCTAATTGTGGTGAAAGATCTTCGAAAACTCCCATAACGATCTTAAACTTTTTTTCCTACATAAAACAATCATTATTTCATTGGGAAATGAAAACATACAAAGGGGGAGCTCAATTTCTTAGTAAGGGTAAACATGTAGAACATAAAATAAACCATTTACATTGGAACATAAATACATGAAAATAAAGTTTAATCATAAAAATACTGAGCAATAACATAAATCTTGGTAGTATGTAAGGCATATATCATAAAGAATCATTAACCATGATAGATTATCATTTTCATAAAACATGTAATTGTGTAGGAAAATTAAGCAAAAAATATGATTTTTATCATAGCCAAGGCATTGCAACCATGACCATCTTTGTGGACAAAGTCCATTACTGAACCATGTTTACTGTCCCTTTCATCCTTGTATTCATGATCAAGATTTACTAATTGTACTAGCCATGTCAATATTATGAGATATAAATCATTACCCAATTCATCAGAGGGTGATATAGGTCCCTCCCATGTCATAATTAAATCATTCTTACATGTGACTCAAAAACACAAATCATTCATCATAGAATAACCCATGTAATAAAAATGGATTCTTAAATATCATTCCATAATAACATAATCCATATAAAATACCATTCCATTATTAACACAGTATAATCATAGTAATAATAGGGATAAAAACATAACCCTAATTAATGAGAATAATTTTAGATGGAAAATAATTGTTATAAACCTCTTGGACTAATTTCTTGTGGAAAATATCATTTCTTCTTCAAAAAAATTTTGTTTTCTAAAAATGCTGTGAAATTTTAAAAGCAATGAATTTAGATGAAAATACACTAGGAAAAGTGTAAAATAAGCTTCATGGAAGTAAAGCATTATGATGATTTAAAAATCAGTCCAGGCTGTTTAAGTTAAAAAACATTATCCATGCACTTTTACTAGAAATGTCAAAAAGTACATCATATGGTAAGGAAAAGAATGATTCCTTCAATACCATGTACTGAAAGTCTAAAAATGGGTAAAAATTACATTAAACCTACATAGAAGAATAGTAAACATTCTACTAAACAATTTTATAAAAAATGTACATGGATGATAAATATATACCCAGAAAATACATACGTATAATCAATCTCTGATAAAAAAATGAGATAGAAAAATTATCCCTTACCATAGGTACGATTTCTTCCATATGTGTTTCAAACTCCTATATAGTTGATTTTAACATATTATTAAATTGAAACAGAACCATGATAATATTTATTATTTCATATATGATTCACATACAACTTTATATCACCCGTTCATTTTTCAATTCTATGATGAAGCATCGTTTTGAAAAATAATCTTTTCATTTATCACACGTGTTTGGAATTGTTGCTCTTGATATTATTACATAGATCATGATTCAATTACATTGGAATGTAAAAAATGATTTATATATCATATTTATTCAGTATATAAATATATATAAATATATAATACATAGACAAATGAAATGGAATACACCGTTCATGGAGATGGTAGGTCATACGTACACATGAACACTTTTTTGTTTCCAAATTAAATTTAATTGAAGTATGTAAATGATAAATATATATACATAATTATAGTAGAATAATTATTTTATATATTTCATGATTATTTATTATATATACTTTGTAATATTTATTGAATGGTTAACGTGGAGAATGAATCTCATCACGTCGTGGAAACGGTAAGCCGTACGTACACACGAGTGATTATAACGTTCACATAATTGATGAATGATGTTTAATTGGATGGTGTATAATATCTCATAATTACTATCATGTTATAATAATCATATATAGTTTTTATTTCCAACATTATTCCCATCTATTTAAGGTGGTTGTGAAAAACATATCACACCATAGTGCGGAGATGATAATTGTCACGACCCGACCTCGGGGCCCGTGCCGTGACTACCCCAAGCCCGCCTTCCATAGGCCAGGGGCTGGCGACTAGCACCAAGGCGTATAATCCCGGTAAACAGGGAAGGCATTGCCTTTATAAGTAACAACCACCACAGAGTCAGCAAGCGGAAAGTAACTACAAGTGCAGAAAAGTAAAGGGGGCCGGAATACAAGCCCAACTGAAAGTAAAGTACAACTCGAAAGGGAAAACAGCAACTGAAAGTACAAGCGGCTCCTGGGACGTCCTCCTCGATTCCTACCTGAAGGGTAGGTACAGATGGCTCAGCTCCTGGATCGTCCACCACGGATCCTACCTGAAGGGTAGGTACAGATAGCTCACAACTCCTCGGGTCCAACTGTCCGCTCCGAGCATGTCCCGCTCAGTGGTCCTCCTCCGGGTACCGACCTACTCCGAAAGCCTCAACCACAGTCAGCGCTGTCCGTCGTCTGCAACCAACACAACGAAGTGCGGGCAAGCCCATGCAGGGGTGAGTATAAGCTACTCAGTAGGGACCCTGAGACCCCTGAAGGTCTCTCAAATCCACAAAGGATAAACCACGAAGAAAAGTAACAATCACGAAGTAACATCCAAAGTTGATTAGGAATATGCCCATACATATACCTATGTCACCAATTTCCGTTCGGCTCCAACACCGAGTCCAAGAACAACCCAAACCACAAAGAAGAGTAAATAGTAAATCCACACAGGATAACAGTACAAGTCCACACAGTTTATAACAAGTTTATGAAATCAACGAATAACCATTACCCAAGTATATGCCCATACATATACCTAGGTTATCAAGCGACCCATCTCAATCATGAGGAAACACAAAGTTCATTGACTCAGCTCAAACCAGGATTTTCATTATCGAACCGTAAATGTTGAACAGCCCCAACTCTGAAGTGTACAGTGGTCCTGTCACGACTCCGAGGTACTGCTCACTAACCTAAGACTGCTGAAGTACTCCTCCTGTCGAGTACCGCGGGTCTGCTGCCAACTACCGGGCGCTCCGTCCGCTGAGGTTCTGCTGCAAAATACCGGGCGCTCACCCAGATAGCCTACTGAGGTACTCCTCCTGTCGAGTACCGCGGGTTTGCTGCCAACTACCAGGCGCTCCGTCCTCCGTGGGTCTGCTGCCAACTATTGGGCGCTCCGTCCACTGGGCTAGTCGACTCACTCCAAGTCGAGTCGGTCAAGCAGTCGTGAGGTCTCAGTCATCTACACGGTCTCCGTACTCCGCACGCACGTCTCCACCGTCGCGGGTCTGTCGCTACAACCAAGCGCACACACTCCGTAGAGTATCGCGGGTCCGCCGCTACAACCAAGCGCTCCACCGCCCAAGGTAAACAGAAGATTCAGCTCACACAGGTTCGGTAGCACTGTTCCACGTAGGATCGCTGAGTGCTGTAGTCGTCGTCGTCGAATCCACACAGGATCTCTGTACTGTCGTCGTTGCAGTCACAGTAGCAGTAGTAGTAGTCGTCACAGTAACAGTCGCAGCCAGCACTAGGGTCTCCGCACACAGCAAGCTCGTTCGGAGGATCTGCTCCACGAGCCGAGAGGCTGATACATCAACTATCACAAATACCGGAGTTGATGTATCCAAAAGTTCCGTATCGACAACAGGAACTCAACGCAACAGACGGCGCGTCGATCGGACGCCCGGTCTGAGAGTTATTGGCATTTTCGTCTCCGAGGCCCGGTTGGTTTTTAAGGCAAAACCAACCCGACCGTACTCCACCTGCGTCCAAACCTCGGGCGGAGTATGCCAAAAGATCCGTCTCACTAAGAGGAACACAACGCGACTGACGGCGCGTCAATCGGACGTTCGTGGCTCAAGATATGAGCGTTTCCGCTCCGAAGGCCCGGTTGGTTTCGTGAACGAACCAACCCGGCCGAACTCAAAGTAATCCGAAACCTTGAGTGCGATATACCGAAACGACCGTCTCGATCCAAGGATCGCGTTTCCGCAGACGGTTCGTCATTCGGAGGTCTGAGTCTCAAGTTATGGCCAAAAGACCGAAATAGGTTCAAAACGGGGGGGTCCGGGTCCGGGCCGGCCCGGCCCGACCCCCCCCCCCCCCCCCCCGGGGCGGCGCGGTGGCCGGCGGCGGCGCGGCAGGCCGCGGGCCGCGGCGGTCCGGCGCCGCGAGGGGCCGCACGCGGTCGGCACGCGGGGGGCAAGCCCCCGCTGATTTGTGAAGCGGCGCGGCCTTTGTGTCGCGCCTTTGCAACAAACGGCCCCCACGTGGGGGCCGGTTTAATTAAGTGAACCGGGGGGCTGCTGCCCCCCTTTCATGGAACTTCCCCCCTCTTAAAGAGGGGGGTTTTACACGCTGGCCGGGGGATTAATTCCCCCGGTTTAATGCCTTCCGGCCGGCCAGTTGGCCGGCCGGTTTTCTCCAACGGGACCGGAAATTCTGGTCCCCCCTTCGGCTTCCGACGCCGGCGGCCCGGCCGCCGGTCTTCTCTTCCGCCGCGGCCCGGAACCGGCCGCGGTCTCCTCGTCCCGCCGCGGCCCGGAACCGGCCGTGGTGTTCGTCGTCCGGCGCGGTGCGACGGCACCGCGCCCCTTCGCCGTGCTTTGATATTCAACGCGGCGCGACGACGTCGCGTTCTTGTTGTTTCTTCAATGGTGCGCGCGCGACGGCATCGCGTAAGTTAAACGTACAATTATCCGCGTGGTGCGACGGCATCACTCCACCTTGCTTCCGCCCGCAAGAATAAACAACATGAACGATGGAGGGGGGTTCGGCCGTGTTCAAGCGGTCCGGCCCCCCTCACGTTAAACAATAACACTTATATAAAATATTCAAAAGCCTCACGTAGACATGCGTTCCACGAGCAAGAAATGGAATAAATTAACAATATTCAACAACCCCTACCTCGGGTAAAAGATCGAAGATTGTGAACGTTCCGCGGAAGACGACGTCGCGGAGGTCGGGCGTCGCGGTCGTCGTTCGTCAAATCCATTGACGAAGAGATATGCCCGAAGAGATACGTCGTTGGCGAATCTTCGTATGCCAACGAAGAAGGTCCGAGGAGGAAGCGGCGTTCCCTCTCGTTGACACGGAGGACGAAGAAGAGAGGCGTCGTTCTTCGTCGGAGCTTGAGCGTTCTTCGTGTTCTTCGTCAGAGCTTGAAGATGAAGAAGAAGCTCTCAAAAGCTCTCAAGGTGGCCAAAGCGTTCTAACCCAACAAAAAGAGAGAAGAGCTTAATTTAATCAAAAATTTAACCAAGAATTTCAAAGGTTTGAAATTCAAAATGGATAACTCCAAAATTAACTCACTTATTTAATATACATGAGTTGTATAATTAAATAGAAGTTAAGATGTCAAGCCATTAAGAGGGAGAGAGGGGAGTTAGGGAACTTGAAAAGGTGGGGGTTCGTGTGGGCCCCACCTCCCTCATAACCACACATGGGAAGTTGGGTGGTTGTGGGCCCCACCAACAACTTCCCATGAGAGAGTCTAACCACCACGAATAAAATAAAATTCAAACAAAATTTTATTTTACTGATCTTTTAATCCCCAAAACTAACTTTCAACCCGCAACAAATGCAACTCCCGAAAAGGTCTCTTTAAGCGAATATCGGCGTTGCGAGTTCATCGGTGCCCTCAGATTTCAATTCCGAGCACCGGTTCAAAAGTTAGGAAATCCCGCTCGTTCGTTCACTGAACGTACCCGAGCCAAACTTCGGAAATTGATTCTGGGCACTCCGGGCCTCGGAATCAGGTGCCGTCTGAAACCGCACTCTTGTAAAATTCTAAAGAAAATTAAGAAAAAAATTTCCTTGAATTTTACGGGTCTTTACAATAATCCTTATGTACGCACCTCCAGTGATTTAATTTTTCGTACGATGGATTGAAGGAGAAACTGGGTGGTTAAATATTTGTAATAAAATATATTTATATTTGAGATACTGATGTTATTACTTTATAATTATACAAAAAATTAAATGGAAGTATAATAAGAAATAAGTTTGAATGAATCTGTAGTAGAGATTACCTCTTCCTCAACGTGATTACTTTAAATTTCCAATTATTGCAATAGAGTTGGTCTTTTCGAAAGATCAAGACATTAATAATGTTACTATAGAAGTTTAGAAGATAAATGGGAAGAGTTTGGACAATATTTAAGTCTTAAAATGTAGTGAATAAGAAAAAGAGTAGGTTCCCTTTTATAAGAGAGGAGTGGGGAACATTAGGAATGCTCCAAAATATTAATTTATTATAAATTCAATATTGACCTAAAATTTCCCAAAAATTATTTATTTCTAATATAATATGATTTTGGTTAGAATATCCATCATTCAATAATTTTTATTGACTAGTTTGGAATATTTTTGTATCTTTATCTTTTTGGTTTATCCTTATTTTACAATTTTTAATCATATTGTGATATCATGTTATTTACACATTGTGGGTTAATGTAATTACTATATCATGTCCAATGAATAAAAAAATATATTTATGACATGTTTGTACTTATATTAATCATTTTTATGAATATTATAAGTTTAGGAATATAAAATCTCTTTTTACACAACTTTATGTTTTATGTTATGAATTGTGTCAGTTTTGGACAATATTCCAACATGAATTTTTTAAAAATTTATAACAACATGATTGTTTAGAATGAAGGCACTCAATAAAATCCAATATGTCAATATCATCCAAAAAAATTTTACAAGACATCAAAATAACCAAATTACAATTTTTTTAATATATATAGATTCATTTATTTGAATCTTTTATTAATGAAGCAATCGCTACATTATCCTTGTGTCATATTTAAATTTATTTATTTAATGTCAAGATTATAGAAATAAGATATAAGGATTTAGAAAATATATTTATATTTCTGTTGACTATTTATATTCTAATATATAACTTATATAACCCATTATAAAAATTGTTTTAGTAAAAGATATACGTTTAGGTTATATTTTCTTGAACATTAAATTAAAAGTTATTAAATGTCATGTTCACTTACCAGTGGCTTCCTGGGGTCCCAAAATCGACCCATGTATGAAAATGGTTGTACATGTATCATAGAATAGGGTTAATACCCAATTTAGGGTAATAATAATATTCTTTTGTACCCTTATTACCATATTTACCCTTTTACCATGGTAAATAAAATATTTACTGAAGTTACTATTAATATTTTCTATAAATAAAAGATATATTTTAAGACAATTTTGGAATCATGATTCCATATATTCAATATAATTTTCCAAATTCAAATCATATAACTGGCAGAAATTAATTTAAAATTAATTTCTGTAGTCAAAACCAAAATTCGTGTTTTTAAGTAGTAAAAAAATACCAAATGATTGACATGTGTTTATTTCCAATTTAAGAGTAAAACTATTTAAATGACCAAAATTAGATTAAATGGTACCACTATAATCTAATTACACTTTAAAACAAATTTAATTGATAATATTTCTATATAAATAAATTATATGAAAAGACAGTTTTGAATAAAAACGCAGTATTTTTCAGTATTCATTAAAATATGAATTTTATCAGAAAAATTACAAAATTTCAACAAAAGTAATTTTTTGTCCCTATTCCAAAAAATAAGTTTATTTTGTCAAATTGAACTTATAAAAGTTTCACAAAACAGATTTAAAATGGGAGTTCCATTAATAGATGGTAAAACATCATTTTTGTAAAAATACTTTTTTATCAAAAAAACTGAATTTTTCTCATACTATAATCTATAATATGTGTAAGATGAATTATAAAGTTATAAAATTAAAAAATTGGTTAATAATATTTATACCATCAAGTTTATATCCTATTAAATAATAATATTTTAATAATATATCATTTTTAGTGAAACTTCATATCACGTACAACTCAAACTATCGAGGAAGGTCACACTTGTAAGTAACACTAGACAATTTAGTGTTAAATGTAGTGAAAGATTCATTTTTTATTGTGAATATTATAATAAAAACATTTTTCATTTATACATTGAGAAAAATCTATACTCAGTGTAGCATAAAATCAGTTCTATCAAAAGATCATGAAATTGTGTGTAACACAACAAAGAATGGTGTTGCGTATACTGCAAGCTAATACAGTGTTGCGTAGATCCCAATCTATTCCTGGTGTATCATAAAAAACAAGTCATCAAAGAAATTAAAAAATAATATATTTCATAAAATCTCAGGGTGTTATTAGTTGGGTCATATTTTTAACACAATCATATTGATTTATAATGATATATTTGTGTTAACATCATGATCAATATACAGAGAGTCATGCCCCCTCCAAGATTCATCATTTTTCTCTATTTTCTATATTCATAATGATATCATAATTATAATTGTTATCCTATATCAATATTTGATTAACCCACCGATTCTTATTTAGATATATAAAAAATTGATTCCACCAAAAATGACTGCACAGGTGTAAGTCCCACACAAACCATTACTATAAACCTTTCTCTTAGTAGTCCATTACAAATTAATTTAAACATAATGAAATATACCTCATAAAAATGTTAAATGGTACCACATGTGTCATTAATATGAACCAAACAATGTGGGTTCTAATTACCTTCATAGGTATATATTATATGATACTCAAATGGGATGGATCCCCAAATCTAAACACATGACCTCCTAAGTAGAATAAAATTATAGGGTACGTAGATATGATTTTATAAAAAATATCATAGATCAAAAATAAAATAATTATTTCTTCCAAAAATTAACATAATCAATTGAATTTGTTCATTAAAAAGGGTAATATGTCCCACAACAATATTTCACAAAACCTACATGAACACGCATTAAATTTATATGTGAGTCCCAAATTATGGAATAATTCCATCTCAAAAGGTTGTATATGAGACCAAACATACATCCTCTAAAATTATATGTATCATACGTTATACCGGTATTGTTTTTGGTACTACCTAACTATGGAAATCCTGTTCATCAAAACATAAAATAATATAATCTGGTCGTGTGTTATTTGTTTCAAATTTTACAAAACAAAATACTTGAAAAAGTGATGATAATGGATATCCTATGACACACATAAACATCATTAAAATTATTGTCCCATAACCATAAAATTGGATAAAAAACATTTATTGTGATTGATAATAATGTTCTAAATAAGAGTTCCATACTAAATTTTGAAAAGTTGAAGGAAATTACATAATATTTTCTTCATGAAATTTAAATACCCTTGATTTTTTTTTGGGAAATAAAATTGGAACATGCATAATTCACATTTTAAATGGGACCCTTCTTTAGATATGGTAAATCTATTAAAAAATCAAGAATGATGTATAATGATTAAAAAATTAAATAAATATATATGGTTTTATTGATGAATAAATATATAATAGAAATTTGATTACATTATAGATATAAAACTGTAGGTCATGTAAATTTTCTTGGATAAAACCACCTAAAATTATAGTTGAAAATATTACCAACTTTGGTTTTGACACAATCAATATGATAATAGTTATATATTTTTTTAAAGGATGGGGCTGAAGCATAATTTATTATTTTATCAAAGCAAAGGCCTCTTTGACTAGGTCAGTGGAGAACAATTACAAAGCCTGGAGGCCCAGTGGGCATTTAGAAAATTACATAGCCCATAGGCCCAAATTTTTGGCCCAAGTCCCATTCTGTGAATATTACTGGTACAGTTCCCACTTTCTACAGTACCACACAGTTCCCACCACCACTATAATGACCTTCCTCCACAACAGTGACCTACAGCTGCTACAGTTTCTGCCATTTCTATAGTGACCTCCACTGCTACATTACACTACAATACAGTTTTCAGTTGTAAATGGTCATTTATTTTTATAAAATGTTATGTCACATGAATAACTAATGGAATAAGACATTTTTTATAAATAATTTTAAAATAATATATGAATTTCTGTAAATTATGAGATAATAAAAAAAAATTAGATATGTGGAATGGATAATCTGTAATTAATTATAATAAAAACAAAATTACTATAATGAATATGAGGTGAATGTGATTATTTAATTAGAAATTTGGAAAAATTATATTCCATCATGGGAAAAGAGATATGATCATCTCAATATATCCTTTGAATACATATATCAATCTATGTATTGTTATTAAAAATAGTTTCTAGTAATTTGGTTAGTCTATATTTTTTGGATGCATGACATATAAAAACTGAGGAAAATGGTATAAATCATACTAACAATAAATATATATTGGTCAAATGATTAATGGGGAATATAAAATACATGAACCATTTATTTCTGACTCATGTAGTATAGTCTGACATCATAATAGTTTCATTAATTTTAACAATTAAGAAGAAAAAAATATATGTCATGGTTCCATTAATCATAGATCAAGTATACCATTATATTAATAAGATAAAATATAAATTATAGAATATATTGTGTCTCCAAGTTCCATTTAGGAAGGAATATTAAATTAATTCAAATTGAAAAATTATTATAAAACCTTTGGTTTCCCAAAATTAAATTCATATATAGATTGACCTACAATGAAAAAATAATAATGATTCCATATATTGAATTGTTGTGTGATGAAATTTATAGTTTTCATTACTGTATTACCATATTTATTAGAATTTTAAGTCATACTATTTAGATTAAACCCATTAATAAATAAACACACCATATAAGTTAGTTCTTTTTGGTAGTGATTAAATAATAATATATTTTAATGTCAATTGGTAATTATCAGTAAACATAATGGTTAATTTCATGTGTTAATTACAATGTTTTAGGTTATTTAGTCATATGACAAGGTACAATAACCCAGATGTAATGATTTATGAATTATACATCTTGATGAAACTCAAATGAGTGGGGGAAGAAATGTACTATCATTCCTTGGTGATTATGGAGTTTGAACCATTATAGTAAAACCTAGTCACAACAAAATTTAATTTCAATTTGAGTTCCTGCATAGGGGATTCATTTTGAATATCATCAATGATACTATAAAAATATATAGTCCATATGAATGAAATATTTTATAAATACCCTATGGTTAAATAATAAAAGTATATTATTTTCAGGAATAACCTAATTCTATAGTGGTTATATCCTTTTATCATCTAGGGTTTCTTAATCAACTAGTAAGATATGTAATTTTTATTTAAATTTATTTGTATATATATGGAAATTCAATGTTAGAGAAACCTAGATGGTATGTAAAACATCATTCCTATAAAATATATTATAGAGATTAATTCATGTGTGATAATTTTTATGTATTTTGATAGTACAATAATTAATTATGAATCCTATATAGAAAAAAATAACTTTTTATTTTACCAATATTTTTAGGTTAATATATAATGTTTTCATAATTATTTCACTTATTTATTTCCATCAATAAGATCATGTGTTTATTAGATATTATTTTTTTTAAGCATAATGTACAATTTAGTAAATAAATACATATAAAAATTTATTGGATTATCAATGAGTTTAGTGTGTGTGATTATAAATATTAGGAGAAAATTTCAAATATAAATACAACATTCATATTTTCTTTGTTTAATGGTGTCTTATTATAAACTGATATGATGTTGGTGGATGTAATAATGATCATGATCTAAATGAATATAAAAAAGTGTAGGGTCCCATAATATCAATCCAATTTACAAATAATGGTCTACATTATTGGCATCATGTAATAAATTTAGTTGATCAAGAATGAAATGTTCTTGGATTTTGAATTTAGGAATGTTATTTGAAATCACTTTATAATCATTCATTTTAGATTTCCAATAGAATATATATTATATTATTTGGGTAATAGGGAATGGTCCCTTTTTTTGTTTCACAAGCACTAACGTGTACATATATTATCACATTGTGATTTTTTATATCTTTGGTGTATTAAGTAAGGATACGATAAAAGCATGATCTGTAATGAATTTTATGAGAATTTGGATTATATATAAGATTTATATAAATTTATATTTTATGTATTTTTACATTTCATGATGATCGTGTTATAACAGCTCTTGAAAAATAATTTTGGCATTTGTGTTTATTTAATAAATTAATTCGTTAATCAAGGATGATGATGATTATGACTAAGGTAAAGTAGAATCAATTTGATCAACAAACTATAACACCAATTTCTCAAAAAAAAATCATTGAATCGTTCATGTGACACATACATGACTATAAAATATTTATATAGGTTAAAAATTACATTGTTATGTTATAAGAATATTCCTCTTTGGATTTGTGAAGAATTAAAATTAACACACTGTTGATAAAATAGAAATGTGTAAACTAATTTATTTATTATGATCTTGTGGTGGTGCTAATAATTAGGTTTTGATATAATTTTCATGAGTAATTATAATAATCACTAACTCTAAATCACTCTTCACATGTAACTATGTAACTTTGATTTCAAGTGTTAACTGAACATCTAGGATAATGATATGGTTCTCTTCTACGTTATTGATGAACACCACTAAGGGAAAAACATATAATGAATAAGTACCTTAACTAGAGGATTGACTATAAATTCTACAATGACATTATAGATTTTGAGATTCACATTTTGTATTCCAAGAAAGCTATTAAGGACATCATCACTATATAGCACCAAGAGTTTTCAAATTTTAAAGATAATGAAAACATATTCAACTAAATAATCAATGATTATTAAATGTTAATAAAATTTTTAATGATATCCTAAAATAAATATCTTTATATGACCCTTCGTATCATATTGGGGAATTTTATTTAAATATTAATCAATTTTGGAATCATATCCTATGTCAAAAAATTTATATTAAACAGTGTTCTATTTAATACATGATTCATTAAATTAATGATGGAAATTTATTAGATTTTAAAATGTTATATGTAGTTACATAATATCATAACATCAAATATATTGTTAAATAAGTTAATCTCAATATATTTATATCTCTTAAAAGCAATTGAAATTATTCAAAATATATTATTAATAAAATTTTCATTAAATTATTAATTATCGTGGGAAAGGAGGATGTTGAGAGATTAGTCCATGGATGCTATGTAGAAGATATGTATACTTCATTACCTTAGTGGAATAAAAGTTTTAGTTTAAAAGATGAATAATTTGATACTGTTGACAATTTTATTCATTCTAAATCCAATATATATGTAATTGGAATCATCATTAAAAAAACAATGTATGTATATGAGGAACTTTTTAAATCATCTATCAACTATCAATGGTTTTTTGAATTTTTAATTTTAATATTCAAACTATTTTTATCTATATGAACATTATTACCCAATAATAAGATGTTAAACTTGAGTAAGATTCATGAGGTGACACTAAATAATAATTTTAAAAGATTCATTATCAAGTTGTGTTTTAATATTGTTGAAAAATGTTTCCCTAATGATATAGAAATTATTTTTACAATGGGATGATTTAACAACACAGTCATCAATAAAACACACCACAATATTTTTATGTGGTATTCCAAGATATCACACATGACATATTTATATTTGATGTCTGCATTCTATGAAAAAAAATTGGATCACCAAGAATCAATATAATTCTTTTGGAGCTATGAATTTCCATACAAATTAATCTTCAAGGATCCACTAAGTTTTAATTTCACATGTGTAAAAACCATTTAATAATGTTGATTTATATTTTAGGTTTTGTCATTCTTATATTTAGTGTCTGAGATGTGAAAATAATATATTATATAGAGAAATTTAGATTAAAAAATTTAATACATACACAGACTTTTATATTATTCTCTATTATTAGTAAAATATTTTCAATCTGTTTTGGTTGATTTGGATCCATCATGAAAATTAAAATATTCAATTTATCTACAATAAGAATCATTATTCAAGACCATCAATATTAATTGACAATCCCAATTTTTTGGAAAAAACTGAACATTCAAATCATATATTCTCTATGTACTTCCATACATATACATAAAAATATATTATAAATAATGAAATAAATTTATTTGAATTATTTTGAGTCTTTATAGGTTTGATTGAAAAGATTTTAGGAACATATATTAATAATATGATACACTTATATTGATATTTGAACCCGGTAGATATCTTGTGATAAAAATCCAGAAGCACATATTCATGATTCTCTATATACGAGTGATATGGAGACAAAGGGAGGTCAATGTATTCAATAATGAGAGATCATTAAACCATACAATCATCTTAATTATTTTAAACATGGCTATACACATAAAATATTTAAATTTACATTCCATGGATATTATATTTGGGGAAGAAATATTAAAAATAGCTATAACATATTCCTGTATTTATTATTGATTATATCAAATATGGGTCCCTAGATGATTTAATATAGACCAAAAACCTACATCGTCTTATACTAATTAGACAAGATATTTCTCTCTTAGGGTGTAATTTTATTTAAAAGTATTTGATATAAATAGGGCTGAATTTATGCATGACTACCAAAGGAATCGAAATTACTTGGGTATATCCTTTTTAATTACAATCATCATATAACGATTAAAGATATAAAGACTAATATCCTAAATATCCCCTTAAATTCAACCCATATATTGATTGTTGTATCTATAAAACCTTTTACTGTTTTATCATGAGAAACATCTTTATTCTAAATCTATTTTACATATCATTTGTAAGATACAAAATCAATGTAATGGGATTTTTAAGAAATAAAAAAAGACAACATCAAATAAAAAAATTAATCCCACCACATTATTTATTGAATAATTATAACATAGTGGTTATTATCAATGGATGGTTACATGTATGTGAAACATAGTTATCATTGTGATGGAATTTAATAGTGTCTTGAATGATTACTGTTGAATCATTATTGGATTTAAAAAACTAAATCGGCTCTCCAAATATATATTGTCCAATGGCCATTACTCACATTCATATATACTTGAATCATTAAATCAGACAGGTATAAGATATTTTCAATATATATATATATTATAGTGTATTTTATTTTAAAATTAATAATATTCATTTTAGAGTAATTATCTAATGAATAATATTACTATTTAAATTAAATGATATTTTTAGGGACATAAATTTGTCGAATGTGTCATAATATTACTATGCATGTGTCATTATTCCAAAATTAATAGTCCCCAAGAAATTTTATTACTTGATATTAATAAATTTTAAATTCTATAGATGAAGCCATATCATCTTCATAGGATTCAATATTATTTAGAGTATCAATTAGAGACTCCCTTGGTTTTTTCAAAAGTAAAATTACATGATATAATAAAATTAAAGGAGGGATTGCAAAATGGTGTTTTGATGTTTATATAGTCAACCCAAAAAAATAATACCCTTGATATGATGTTTATAATATTTAAATTGTAGGGTGGATATTCCTTCTAGTTTATGACACATATCTCCATTTAGTACTCACAGACTCTGATAATAAAATTTGATAGTAGATTGAAGCCATAATTATGATATTGGTTCAACCAGTAAATTTAAAAGTTTCATTGTTGATGGTGAATTAATAAGGTATCCTAGATATGATTTTCAGACTACATGAATATTTGTAATTTACAAAAAAATTATCATTATAAGGAATTATTAATAGATGAATATATTCTTTTATTTTAGTTGTACTGTGAGTTTCAATCATTTTCTATGATATCATCACTGTTATATACTATCTGGTGTAAAATAAAATATTCAGTCATTTTCCTTCACATATATGTGATATAAAATGATGAAATTTAATAGATATATGACTTTTTATTTAGTAGATGAATCATATAGATTTTAAATAAAATTTAAATTTTTAATTCAAATATTTGTTGACTGCATTTTTTGATGTTAATGGCCAATATAAAAATTTTTTCATATAAATAATATCATTTTGTCTTGATCACATTGATTACACCTCACCTAGGAAAATTCATATGTATAATATTATATTAATTAGTTTATAAGGTTATGAGAGTCATTCCTAGTAATAATTCAATAGCACATAATTATCATAATTTTTTAATGAGTATTGGATGTTCCCAAAACATTTATGAAATATCATCCCTAACAACAAAGGTGGTGGTCGAAATATATTTAGCGTTTTTAAAATGCTTAAAAATCTCCCCAAACCCATTTATAACATATTTTTTAATTTATCAATGATAAAAAACTATTCTTGATAATTTTCCCCAAATATGTTATTCTATGAACAATAATTTTCATGATTTCTAAAAATCGACTCTTCTAGTTTATTAAATTTTACATGTTTTAATTTTTTTATGTAATTTAAATAATACCATATAAAAATCTATTTATTGTTAAAATAAACAAATACATTTTAGTTATCAATGATATAATATTATTATACCAAAAAATGGCATTTATCATATTTTGGGATGTATTTGGGATTATCAAATTTTAGCGGGTCATAAAAATTTAAAGTTTAATGGGGGGTAGGATTCGAGGGGAAAATTTCATTCTCATATTTTATTGGTCTACTAGTCTTTATTTTACCCTATATGAGGTGTTTTATTTTCCCATTATGTGTAATGTTTAATTATTTTTATTTAACTAAAAAAATTAATAATTTACTCAAATGTTTTTAGGGTATCTTTCTTTATGGATAAATATTCTCAAAGACATTCTAAAAGAAAACCAAATTACTAATCTCCAAGATATACGATTATTTTAAACCCTTCCACAAAGTAATTATGTCGTCTTCATGTTCGTATTATAGTATTTATAGTTAGATATTTCTAAAAAGGTAATTGTCAATAGTGTAGATATGAATTTGTAATGTAACATTCATTAAGGATTCTCAATAGTGATGATGAATCCCAAATGTAGGTTATCTTATAAATGAAATATTATAACATTGATCATTTCAAAAAATATTAGAGTATGATATCCACAATATAATATAATGTTACAATAGGAGGAATTTTATATGTGATGTTTTTTTAAATTTTTATTATAGATTATTTATGTAACGTTAGGATTGAGGAAGTTTTTTGTTGGAGTGGAAGGTTCTACACACTTGACTAATTGTTTCATCTTGGGATACCCAAATTATTTCTAATCTTAATGTATATTAGTACACCATAAATAATTATAATCTATCATGTAATAATATAGAACCTAGGTTTATATTTTTATTAGATATGTTCAGTAAAACGTTGATTTTTATTTTGTGAAATAATAAATATAATTATGATCCATTAAACAATTATTGAATTATTCCAAATATTATATGATTTTATTTTAATTGAATTACTTCATCACATATTTAAAAAAAATATATTTTTCATGCTTTCATAATCAAGGAGAACCCTATATTGACTTCAACACTTTCATAACTAACATTTTATTCATTGAGTAGTCCTTTAGTTTGTATCTTATTATCATTAATTTATTTCATGTGCATATAAATCCTTCAATATCCTAATATATCATTAATGTATTTAGTTAAAGGAGATGAAGTTAATTAATAGTTACCTTTATACTTATTCATAGTGTATTATTATACACAAAATAGATGCTTGGGTAGAGACCTAAAAATGTAGGATTGACATTGATATTGTTGCCATACACTATCTTTATAGGAATCATGTCATGAATGTTTCCCCCTTGAAATATTATATAATTAACACTAATTTTTTTCATTATTCCATTTTTGGTGAATAATTACAATCATGAAAACATTTATTAATTCAATTTATTTTTTCATAAATAATAATTATTCTCAAAAAATGAAGACCATGCACTGATAAGTGTCAATTAACATAATATTCCATAACTATTTCTGTGGATTACACTAATCATGGGTTTATAATAATTAAACTCTTATAAAAAAGTATCTTTTTTACATCATCAGATATTTATAGATATAAGGAAACTATCACATAACCCATATATATGTCAAATTATATTCTAATAAATTCACATCATTTAACTTGATATCATTTATTATATAGAAAGAGTTTCGTAATTAATGTAAATCGGGATTTAATATTCAAAAATAAACTCATTGTCTTGAATAATGAAGTATAATCCAAAGGGAAAACTTCAATTCATTATACACTTTTTTGGGGGTAATATAATATAAATATTCCCATAAAAAAGTGACATATGCTCTCCATATATTATAGTTTAATTTGTTCTCTAGGATTCATTAACAATTTCAATTTAATAAAATGAATATTTTTTATGTAAAATATATTCCATATATATGATACAACAATATTATAGAAATGATGAAATATAATGAATAAAATAAATTATGATTATTTAAAAGTATTAAATTTTCATTTTAAATATGCTTTAGGATTTGGGGATGGAGAATAAATTCAAATAAATATTATTACACCCAATTCAAAAATAATATTTACACTTTTTAATTAATAAAAAACATATGTATTCCATTAATTTATCTCTAATGTAGAATACTTTCAATTAGTTTCGATTATGTCACCTATTTGTTTTTTATGTTTTTTATTTTTAAAATAATGTAAGGAAGTGAGATTAGAAGGGGGATTTTATTTTTAATGATAATAGAAATGAAAAAGAGTATTACCAATAAAATACATATTTTATAATAATGTGTGTTGAAACATAAGATAATTTCATCAAATATCATCAATATTTAAATTAAATTAAAATATTTTAATTCGATGACCAAACTCAATACCATTATAATTATCATAGTTAACAATTATTATGTAGTCTGAAATAAGAGCACCCATCACCCCCTTAAAGTATAAATATCCCTCATATTCACCTTAGATAAGGGGTATAAAACATACATTATCCAAATTTATATTTGACAAAGTGTTCCTCCATCATTTCTTAAGAGGGGTAAATTGATTGAAAAAATTAAAATATAGAAAATAGTTGTTGGAAGAAAACAATATTTTTTGTATTTAATAATATAATAATACATATAAACTCTTCACAACCACTCTATTCATTGAGAGGTGTTGATCAAAATTTATTTAACTTTTTAGGTGAATCATGATCCAAATACAACAAAATTTTCTTATTTATCCACAACTATTAAATCTATTTGATTTTGATTAGGTAAAATAAAATAATTCAAAATAATATACCATTTATTGAGATATTTCATGGTTTTATTGGAGAAATCAAAAAAAATTATAAGTATTGTACTAGAGAAAATGAAATTAAAAAATTATATTTATTACAATATGAACAAGATTTTAAATAAGTAATCATGACCTTATATATAATCACAATCTCACCTATGTGGCTATTTTCAAATGTTGTTTCTTTAAAATAATTTCATCATGTAGTAGTATAGCACAATATTTAATATTTCATTGTAGATATTCTTCCATTATTTCACATTTTATAAACTAATGAAATTAATCACCATAATTCCTAAATTGAATAAGGATTCAATGTATATATCAACAAATTCGTCCCTCTATTTACATATTAAAACAATAAAATTGATGATATTAATGAAATTTATTTTTAATTTTGTAAAATTATATTCTGTTAGTCCCTTCACAATATCATCCTAAAATAAATAATAATACATCAATGAGTTCATAAAAATAATTATTACATATATATGGATTTCTTTTAAAATATTTCTTATGTACACTTCATAGAACCATCACTATCATATAATGTTTATTAGTGTGGTTCTTGATATGGCACTAGATGTAACAAAACAAGGGAAGGATTCCATCCAGTCCAAAACCAGACACGGTCTAGGATAATGCGCACTGGAAATACAATGTTTCCCAACGGTTCAGAACCGTTGGGAATGGCCTTCTAACCATTGGTATATCATATACCAACGGTTCTGAGAACCGTAGGGAAGTAAGCCGTTGGTAAAGGTTTTACCAACGGTTTACAGGCAACCGTTGGCATATGCTGGGAAAATCAAATATACCCCAACGGTTCTGGAAAACCGTTGGGAAAAACTATCCCAACGGTTTGGCCAGAACCGTTGGGAAATCCCAATAGTCACAACTATCCCAACGGTTCTGGAAAACTGTTGGGATAGTGTTTCTCCATGGATCCTTTTCCCAATGGTTCTAAACCGTTGGGAAAACATCTATTTACCAACGGTTCAATGAACCTTTGGTAAATAGAGGAGCTCTAGGCTATGCCAACAGTTTAAAACCGTTGGCATACCCTGCACAGCAGCCTCCCAGCAGGCAGCCTGGCAGACTGCCTGCAATTCCTGCAATTTGATCCAGGGGCCTCATTGGGGCTCATTTTGAGCTCATTTTCAATCCAATAATTGTACCTGCAATAAAATAAGACATACATATACAACATATACAATTAAGAACAAATTCATACACATCATATTCAATTAAGAACAAATTCATACACATTTAATATATAATACATCCTAAAACTATACACATTCATAATTAAATTAGAATTCATAACGTAATTATAAACATACATAATTCATTTAGAATTCAATTTTAAATTTAGATGACAATTATATGTCGAATCCGGAATTCAATTCATAATTTGATCGGTTTTTTCTATACCAAATATTTTTACCTCAAATGATTCCATTTTAAACAAAATACATACACCTGGAGTGATACCGGCCACACCGCTCCTCGGATTGAGGCCGGGATGACTCGTACATGACACATACAACCCATGAATCATTGTGCTAAAGTATTGACACAGTCTGAATGCCTTTGGTCGGTTTTCCGTATGTCAGTTGATGCTTTTCACTTAAAATGACGTCCTTTCAAAACAAAAGACGGACACTTTGAGTGGTGTCGGCCACACCGCGTCTCCGATTGAGTTGGGGTTGATTCGTACACGTCACATATGACCCATGGATCGTTCTCCTAAAGTTTCAAAGGAAACCGAATCCGTTTGGTCGGTTTTCCGTACGTACTTAAAATGGTGTCCGTTTTAAACAAAAGAGAGACACTTAGATTGATCTCGGCCACACCGCGACTCGGATTCATCCCGGGTTGGCTCTTACACGTCACATATGACCCATGGATCGTTGGGATAAATTATCAACAGATTCAGAATGTGTTTGGTCGGTTTTCCTTATGCCAGTTGTTCTTTTCAATTATAATCCTGCCCATTTTAAATAAAAGAGACACAGTTAGAGCGGTGTCGGCCACACCGCTCCTCGAATTGATGCGGGATTGACTCGTACATGTCACATACGACCCATGGATCTTTTTGATAAAGTATCAACATAGTCCGAATGCCTTTGGTCGGTTTTCCATATGTCAGTTGATGATTTTCACTTAAAATGACGTCCTTTCGAAACAAAAGACGGACACTTTGAGTGGTTCCGGCCACACCGCGCCTCCGATTGAGGCATGGTTGATTCGTACACATCACATATGACCCATGGATCGTTCTCCTAAAGTTTCAACGGAAACCGAATCCGTTTTTTCAGGTTTCCGTATGTACTTAAAATGGTGTCCGTTTTAAACAAAAGAGAGCCACTTAGACTGATCCCGGCCACACTGCAACTCGGATTCATCCCGGGTTGGCTCGTACACATCACATATGACCCATGGATCATTGGAATAAATTATCAACAGATTTGGAATGCGTTTGGTCGGTTTTCCGTATGCCAGTTGTTCGTTTCACTTACAATCCTGTCCCTTTTAAACAAAAGAGACACAGTTAGAGCGGTGTCGGCCACACCGCTCCTCAGATTGATGCGGGATTGACTCGTACACGTCACATACAACCCATGGATCTTTGTGTTAAAGTATCGACACAGTCCGAATGCCTTTGGTCGGTTTTCCGTATGTCAGTTGATGCTTTTCACTTAAAATGGTGTCCTTTTGAAACAAAAGACGGACACTTTGAGTAGTGTCGGCCACACTGCGTCTCCAATTGAGGCGGGGTTGATTCGTACATGTCACATATGACCCATGGATCATTCTACTAAAGTTTCAATGGAAACCAAATCCGTTTGGTTGGTTTTCCATATGTACTTAAAATGGTGTCCGTTTTAAACAAAAGAGAGCCAGTTAGACTGATCCCGGCCACACCACGACTCGGATTCATCCCGAGTTGGCTCATACACGTCACATATGACTCATGTATCGTTGGGATAAATTATCAACAGATTATGAATGCGTTTGGTCAGTTTTCTGTATGCCAGTTGTTCTTTTCACTTATAATCTTGTCCATTTTAAACAAAAGAGACACAGTTAGAGCGGTGTCGGCCACACCGCTCCTTGGATTGATGAGGGATTGACTCGTACACGTCACATATGACCCATGGGTCTTTTTTCTAAAGTATCGACACAGTCCTAATGCCTTTGGTCCATTTTCCGTATGTCAGTTGATGCTTTTCACTTAAAATGGCGTCCTTTTGAAACAGAAGACATACACTTTGAGTGGTGCTGGCCACACCGCGTCTCCGATTGAGGCGGGGTTGATTCGTACACATCAAATATGACCCATGGATCATTCTCCTAAAGTTTCAACGGAAACCGAATCCGTTTGGTCGGTTTTCCGTATGTACTTAAAATGGTGTTCGTTTTAAACAAAAGAGAGCCAATTAGACTGATCTCGGCCACACCGCGACTCGGATTCATCCCGGGTTATCTCGTACACGTCACATATGACCCATGTATCATTGGGATAAATTATCAACAGATTCGGAATGCATTTTGTCGGTTTTCCGTATGCCAGTTGTTCTTTTCACTTATAATCCTGTCCATTTTAAACAAAAGAGACACAGTTAGAGCAGTTTCGGCCACACAGCTCCTCAGATTGATGCGGGATTGACTCGTACACGTCACATATGACCCATGGATCTTTTTGCTAAAGTATTGACATAGCCCGAATGCCTTTGGTTAGTTTTTCGTATGTCAGTTGATGCTTTTCACTAAAAATGGCATCCTTTTGAAATAGAAGACGGACACTTTGAGTGGTGCCGGCCACACCGCGTCTCCGATTGAGTCAGGTTTGATTCATACACGTCACATATGACCCATGGATCGTTCTCCTAAAGTTTCAATGGAAAACGAATCGGTTTGGTCGGTTTTCCATATGTACTTAAAATGGTGTCCGTTTTAAACAAAAGAGAGCCAGTTAGACTGATCCAGGCCACACCGCGACTCGGATTCATCCCGGGTTGGCTGGTACATGTCACATATGACCCATGGATCGTTGGGATAAATTATCAACAGATTCGGAATGCGTTTGGTCAGTTTTCCGTATGCTAGTTGTTCTTATCACTTATAATCCTCTCCATTTTAAACAAAAGAGACACAGTTAGAGCGGTGTCGGCCACACCACTCCTCAGATTGAGGCGAGATTGACTCGTACACGTCACATACGACCCATGGATCCTTTTCCTAAAGTATCGACATAGTCCGAATGCGTTTGCTCAGTTTTCCATATGTCAATTGATGCTTTTCAATTAAAATGACGTCCTTTTGAAACAAAAGACGGACACTTTGAGTGGGGCCGGCCACACCGCGTCTCCGATTGAGGCGGGGTTGATTCGTACATGTCACATATGACCCATGGATCATTCTCCTAAATTTTCAACCGAAACCGAATCGGTTTGGTTGGTTTTCCATATGTACTTAAAATGGTGTCCGTTTTAAACAAAAGAGAGCCACTTAGACAGATCCCGGCCACACCGCGACTCGGATTCATCCCGGGTTGGATCGTACAGGTCACATATGACCCATGCATCATTGAGATAAATGATCAATAGATTCCGAATGCGTTTGGTCAGTTTTTCATATGCCAGTTGTTCTTTTCACTTCTAATCCTGTCTATTTTAAACAAAAGAGACACAGTTAGAGTGGTGTCGGCCACACTGCTCCTCGGATTGAGGCAGGGTTGACTCGTACATGTCGCATACTTAAAATCGGTTTGGTTGGTTTTCCGTATGTACTTATTCCGAATGTGTTTGATCGGTTTTCCGTATGTACTTAAAATGGTGTCCGGGGGGCTGTTCGGGGGGCTGTCCGGGGGGTGTTCGGGGGGTTGTCTGGGGTCCAAGGAGCTGGGTGGGGTGGATGTCCGGGGGGATGTCTGAGGGGCTGTCTGGGGGGTTGTCAGGGGTCCATGGAGGAGGGTGGGGGGGGCTGTTCGGGGGGCTGTCCGGGGAGTGTCTGGGGGGTTGTCCGGGATCCAAGGAGGAGGGGGGCTGTCCGGGGGGCTGTCCGGGGTCTGTCCGGGTGATGTCCGGGGTCCAGGGAGGAGGGTGGGGGGGCTGTTCGGGAGGCTGTCCGGGGGGTGTTTGGGGGGTTCTCCAGGGTCCACGGAGGTGGGTGGGAGGGCTGTTCGGGGGGCTGTTTGGGGGGCTGTCTGGGGGGTGTTTGGGGGGTTGTTCGGGGTCCAAAGAGCTGGGGGGGCTGTCTGGGGGGTTGTCTGAGGGGCTGTCCGGGGGGGTTGTCAGGGGTCCGGGTAGGAGGGTGGGGGGGCTGTGCGGGGGTTGTTCGGGGGGTTGTTCGGGGTCCAAGGAGGAGGGGGAGGGGGCTGTTCAGGGGGCTGTGCGGGGGACTATCCGGGGGTGTTCGGGGGGTTGTTCGGGGGGTGTTCGGGGGGTTGTCCGGGGTCCAAGGAGCTGGGTGGGGGGGCTATCCGGGGGTCTGTCTGAGGGGATATCCGGGGGGTTGTCAGGGGTCCTTGGAGGAGGGTGGGGGCTATGTAGGGGGCTGTCCAGGGGGTTTTCGAGGGGTTGTTCGGGGTCCAAGGAGGAGGGGGGTGTTCGGGGGGATATGTGGGCGGTTGTCCGGGGGGTTTTCGGGGGGTTGTCCGGGGTCCAGGGAGGAAGGTGGGGGCTATCTGGGGGGGATGTCTGGGGTCCAAGAAGGAGGGGGTTCCTAAACACACAAACACTAAAAGACATCAACATCCATAAAAACAGATAATATATAAAAATAACTCAACTCCAATACTATACTACGAGTCTAGATAAAACCAACAACTAGAATAGATTAAATATCAAATCTCAGTAAAATTAGTCAAAAATGCAATGGATCAATTTGTCCCACATCACCCTCACCATCATCACCATCACCATCACCATCATCATCATCATCACCATCATCATCACCATCATCCTCGTCCCCATAATCGTCCTCGTACCCATCATCGTCCTCATCCTCCTCAGTGCCCTCCTCCTCGCCCTCGCCCTCCTCCTCACCCTCGCCCTCCTCCTCTACATCATCATCGTCAAGCTGAACATCGTCCTGAGCAGCACTAGAACTGTAACCTGGTGCACCATATATAGAATGTATCGATGATATATACTCATCAAAAGCTGGGCTGGCCTCTGCTGGAAGTGTTGGACGTAGAACTTCAATAAATTTCATAACCGCATTGTTTTCCCTAGCAGAATGTTTTTCCGTCTCTGTGGCCCTTTTCTCAGCCTGTTCTGCATGTGTCCTAACATGCTGCAGCTCGGTGGAACTACAGCTCGTACCTGAGGAGGGCCAATACCTCTTCGGAGCTATCCTAGGTCGGCAGCATACTCTGCCAGGATGCTCCTCCCCTAACACATGATGTAAGTGATCTCTAGGCCCAAAATTGTCCGGTTCTTGGGCATAGAGGGCCTCTAAAGAAACCTGTTACAAATATAAATATATTATTAAGTTAAAAAAATATATATTAAAATATAAAATCAATAGATTAAAACTTACAATCTGCTGATGAGTCGCTTCATTGACGACACTTCCATCCTTTTTCCGTCTACTCGAGCAAAACAGTTTTGCTCGAGGCACACGTCCTTCAATATTCTGTATTTTCCTCTACAATGATATTGAAATCTAAAGTTACATGAAAACTTTAACAAATGATTAAATAATTGAGAAAAAAAATAAAATTTAAGTCGTAAATAAAACTTATAAAAAATTGTCATACATGCTTCCTCTCATTATCCGGCATCGTCGTACGTCCTAGTGTGTGGAGGTATTTTTTTGCATCAATGTTTTGTTTATTTTTTCCAGATGATTCCTAAATAAAATTCAATAATGAAAAGGATAATATTAATGTGAAACATGAAAGTTATTATTTAAATACCTCAAATGTAATTCATACCTTAAACTGGGTACTCGTCCAATGAGTAATCATCTGACGATACTGCTCTATAGGACAGTCATCCATGACTGGTACTGCCTCTAACTCAGTTCCAACTCTAGCACGCCCGCCAAGATACAACTCATTCTTGTAGGCTCTCCAAAGCTCGCCTAAATCATTTAGATGTTCCGCTCGAGCACCCTCACCATCGGGAAAATTAAATAGAAGCTGGCATCAAAATATTAATTCATATAAATACAAAAATAATTCATGTCATTAAATACAATAGATTTTTTTACCCATATCTCTGCCCAAGCTCTATCCTTGTCTTCATGTGGAAAATGTCTCCATGACAGCGGGCTGACGGGAATGATGTCGGTGTATTTGGCAAGCGTCGCCAAAAAACTATGACATTCCTGCCCGGATTTCTCAACCATTTGGTTGTCTTCATTATAATCAACCATAACCCGTCTGCGGCGATTCCAAACCGAACGCATGCGTGTACGCCCCTGCCCCTGCCTCCTGTCAGTAGCTGTATCTGTCATTAAAAAAACAAATATTTTATCAAAACATGTTATAATGAAAATAAATATTTTTATACAATTTTGATAGGGTTTTATAAATATACCTACACCAGTTTGATTGCTGAGTGCTGCCAGATCCACAGAAACTGATGGAACACCCTATACTGGAACAAGAGTCGAGGACGAAGGAATATGGAAGCTCGGAGAGACAGAAATAGAAGGAAAAGAATATGGGACAACAGTATGACCAGATTCTGACTGGGGAGTGGGAATCATCATGGGATGTGAAAATGATGGGGCAGAAGATGCAGATGGTAGCGAAAACATGGGAGGCCTAAATATCCTGTGTGTCCCTAGCGGAACACCAGGATCAGAATGTGGTAAGGATGACATGTGATGAGTGGGAGGGGCAGGGTCTAGTCGAGCACGCGCAGCTGATTGTCTACCTCTGGTACGAACCCCCCTCGTACCACCGGCCTGAGTACTAGGACCAGTACTAGGCTCCTTGTCGAATAACTGTCGATATAAAGGTGGATCCTACAAAAATGTTTACAAAAAAATTAATCACATGACATTATATAGTATTTAAATATATATATTTGAAATAAAGTACTCACAACAGGTACTAATGGTGGAACTCCCAACTCCGTCATTCGACGATTGTTGTCCATCATTTTTTTCTTTCATCTCTCTTCAATAGGCCGTATTTCCTGATTTTGAAAACAAATATGTAATTAATTAGTAAAAGGAAACTAAAGTGTAACCCAAAAAAATAAATATATTAGGGAATAGGGGGATTCATTGGTAATTTATCTATCAATCATTTTATAATAGCTTGAATGGATTTAATAAATCAAAGAAGTTGTAATGTTTACCAAGTTAAAAATATTGTTTGACTAGGTTTGAATACAGTTCAATTCCAAATTAGAAAATGCAATTCAAATAAAACTTTAATGAATAAATATTGGAAATTCACATAACGGTCAATTCAGCCAAAATATATTTGTTATCAATACTAAATCAATCTGAATAGTACCAACCTTAACAACCCAACTCGAGGTAAACCAAAAGAATTGAGAACATGGATGAATGATTCTATATATTTTCAACCACAACTTCATGTTCACAATCAACTCTGACAATTGAGCTATTGGAGTCATCAAAAAAAATAAATGCATTGGTTCCAATGACAGTAGGGAAAGTGTCAATTTCATCATCACCATCATCAAAAATATGTCTTGGAATTGCTTCAACTATGACACAAAATTCAGGTCGAAGTTGGTCTTTGACATAAAAAACTTGTTTAGCCATTGATGCCAACACATATGGCTCTTCGGTAGCAAGAGTGCGAGTCATATTAATTACTCAAAATCCACAATCATCATTAAATGTGCCATGTCTCATCATCGAATCAAACCAATGGCATTTCAACATTGTGACTCGTCCATGAGAGTAATAATCGAATATTATTATTTTCTCAATGACTCCATAATAACCCACATTTTCAAATCACGGTCTACTATATGATGCACTGGCATAACAATCTGTTGTGGAAGTAACCAAAACACCATCATGTTGTGTTCTCATATTCTTTTCTTGTTCAGTGACAATAAATTTGTACCCATTTATAACAATTGATTTACAGTCACGAACCACGGTATTAGGACCAAAAGCCAAAGCTCTTATTTCCTTAGAGATAGAGTCAGCAGACAAACTCAATACCTGCAATATAAATGATTGTTAAACTTAATTAAATATTGATTTAATTATACTAAATAGTAATATTTTTACCTTCAATTTTAACCAACCAAAAAACTCTTTGCTATGCAAAGCCTCCCTCCTTCTCAAAGATAAATAACGATGCTTTCTATTTATCATTGTTTTATGTTCCCTGTAGATAAAAAATATGAATATTTTAACAGATATATATGTAATATATACATAATCAATTTAGTTACCTGATATAGTCATCGAACAAATCACAGTTGAACAAAACTGTGCGATGTGCCATCTCCCACTCTTCATGGCTTAATGTCTTCAATGTATACGATCCAGGAATTCCTCCAGTTTGAGGAAGTGATGGTAAACTGGGTTCAATTTGCTCATACTGTTCCTCTTCATTTCTCATTAGTCTATTCAATCTTGTAGTAAGATCGGACAAATACATCAAGCAGAAATCCATACATTCTTGGGCCAGGTAACCATTCACGATAGAACCTTCAGGGTGATTTCTGTTTCAGACATAAGACTTTAATGTGAACATATTTATTTTGGTTGGATACATCCAACGAAAAGAAACAAGTCCTCCAAGAAGTATTTCAGTGGGAATATGGACACTCAGATTCAGCATGCATGTGAAAAATGATGGAGGAAATATTCTCTCCAACTCACACAAAATTAATGGGGCATCTGTCAAAAAATTTTCCAAGAAAGACTTATACAACTTCTTAGCACAAAGATCTCTAAACAAATGGCACAACCAAATAACATCCACCCTTACATTATTGGACAAAAGATGACGGATTGCTATTGGAAACATCTCATGCAGTAGAACGTGATAATCATGAGTCTTCAAATATTTTAGCTTCAACTCTTTTCTGTTGACCCGTTTAGATATGTTGCTTGAATAGCCATCAGGAACTCTAATAGTCTCTAATACTTCCAGAAATTGTTTTTTTTTGTAGGTGTCATCACATAAGAAGGACATGGAAGTTGCCATTTATTTTCACTGATACGCACAGGATGAAATTCTGGTATGATTCCCCAATCCACCAAGTCACGCTGAGATCGTAAATCATCTTTTGTTTTCCCCTTGACATTTAGAAGAACTGAAAGCAACATTTCGCATATATTATTTTCAATATGCATTACGTCTAAGCAATGACATAACAAATTGGTTGACCAATAAGGCAAATCAAAAAAGATACTCCTCTTCCTCCAATTGTAACAGGTTTCAATGGAAACATTATTTCTCTTTCCAGTTTTCATTTGACCCTTCCCGAACATAAAACGTCAATCTTTCAATTCATTAAGCACATCAGTTCCAGACATATGCTGAGGTGGATCATCGGTCTCTATGGTATTATCAAATCTTTGACGATTCAATCTATATGGATGATCCTTTGGTAAGAATCGTCGATGTCCCATAAAACTGAAACTACAACGATGTTTCAGTCTTCTAGATCATGTATTCTTCATATAAACTGGACATGATAGTTTTCCCTTCGTTCTCCATCCAAACATCATTGCATAAGCTGGAAAATCATTGATCGTCCACATAAGCGCAGCACGCATCTGAAATATATCTTTTGAACATGAATCATATGTGCTCACACCCACATCCCAAAGAAGTTCCAATTATTTTATTAAAGGTTGAATGTATACATCAATATCATTGCTGGGATCAGAAGGACCAGATATGAGTATACTCATGAAAGTGAAAGGTTTTTTCATACACAACCATGGAGGAAGATTATAAATGTGTATAAAAACTAGCCATGTGCTGTGCGAAGTAAGAATCTTCCCAAACGGATTAAAACCCTCGCATGAAAGACCCAGTCTCACATTACACACGTCAGCTGCAAAATCAGGATGTCGAGCATCAAATCTCTTCCATGCAAATCTATCTGCAGGATGAACCAACTCATCATCAGTCTTCTTTCTCTCGGTATCATGCCATCTCATTTTTATTGATATGTCATCAGGCATAAAAAGATTCTGGAGTCTGAGGATCAATGGAAAGTTCCAAATTACTTTCTGTGGAACGCGAGATGGTGTTCCATTAGATTTTGACTTCCAGCGAGATGTGCCACATTTTATACAATAATTTCGTTCAGTGGTTTCCTCCCAGAATAAACTGTAATCTTTCGGGAAATCATGAATTTTGTTTCTTGAAAATCCAAGTTCCTCAACTAACTTCCATGCCATATAGTGGTTTGAGGTAATATCTGCATCATCTGGAAGTAAATCCTTCAAGAGGGTAATAATGTAATCGATTTCTATATTATAAATCCCATACATAGTTTTCCCATGAAATAATCGGATTAAAAATTCCAGCTTTTTCATTTTATTGCATTGTCGATATACTGGAGTCGTGGCAGCATCATTCAATTTTTTCACACTATCAATATCATCATTTTCACTAGACACATCAGTTGTCCTCATATCGAAGTCTTCTTGAGTCTAAATCCTTTCTTTTTCATGATGATGAATAAACGGAAACCGATCATCTAACAAATTCTCCATTCCAGTCCTTTCATTTTGATCATCACCAATTTGAGATTTCGTTTTCTCCCCATTGTGATACCACACAAAGTAGTTTGCTTGAAACCCATTTTTGGTTATGTGGTAGCTGACTTCTTCACGGCTTAACCAAGGTCTACCAACACAATTGGAACATGGTCAGTGTATGCGATCACTATCTGAAGCATTGTGAAATGCAAAATCTATAAAGCTCTCCAAATTGTTTTGAAAATCATTTGAGATCCGATCTGTTTCATACATCCAACTTCTGTCCATTCTATAAAAAGAATTTATATAAGTAATTTTGTCATAAACCATTCAATATGCATTAACTTTAATAGAAAATACATTTAAGTAAATGATAAAGGAAGAAAATAATCAATGTATAAACTACACATGTGAAAAAAACATACAAATGTGTTATTGAAAAAATGTAAAACCAACAAGAACTTAATGTGTTATATCACATAACAGCATGCCTCATCCCATAACCATATTAGTAGGGTATCTTGAACATGAATAACATCAACCTTGTGTCATCCTCCTACCCTACATGACCACAACCACATGCCACATCTTATTATAGCCTTATCACATCACACCTCACCGGAAAACACTAGGGAAATCATAGTACATCTCACCTGAAGACACATGGACAATCACATCGCATCTTACCTAAAAGCACATGGTCAATCACTTTTAAAGGAAGAGTAGGGAAGACATGGTAGCTATCCAACCATATAACCACCATCCTAGATATTAGAAAAAATACCCATAACTCAAAACCTCTGATCGTTGGTAAGTTTATCCAACTCTGGTTGGGAATGTGTAGAAATAACATAAAAATACATGATATATAGATATCACAAAATACTCAACCTATGGGTTCACATTAACTACATTATCACACACTTCACTACTACCATAAAACACATAAACCACACCACCACCACACAAGATGCATAGCATTTCTCACTTTCATTTATAAGCCACTTCATTCACACTTACATTGTCCATTCATTTAATGTTAAATAAATTAAATCCATTTACCACACATCCATTTCTATTCCATCTCATTTATTTAATATCTTGTTTTCTTGTTTTAACAGCATAATTTATTCCATAGATAACCATGAAACTAATAAAACCACCACACAACAACTCACCATCTCACAATAACCATCGACACCATGTTACATCGACAAACCATCTCACCAAAACAACCACATATCACAATAAAAATATTGCACATCACAAACCACCACACAACCAAAACCACCTCACCACATTATACACCACAACTTCATCACAAAACACCTCCACACGACACAACACCACCACACATCATCACTATCATACAACTTCACATGACACATCCATGCCCACTAACCATCACATTACAACCCCACATATCACAAAGCCCAACCGGTCACCTCAATCCCCATAAAACAGCCTACAACATACAATGAAACACAACAAAAAACCTCTCATAGAGGCAACATACCCCAACTTCCACAATTTATTTATTCAAGGTCTTTTATTACATTACCCCTTTATTTAGCATGGACATTATAACACAACTGATATTCCAGGGGAAACTAATTAATTAACAAAATATTCATTCATTTCCCTATTTTACACGGTGAAATCACATCAAAATCCAAACTTAAAACTAAAATATTAGATCAATAACAATAAAAACAAGGTACCATATGTGTATAAAGAAAAATTACCTGATTTGAGATGATTCAGATGGGTTTTCACCTATTCCGATGGGGGACTTCGAGAGTAGTAGAGAGCTGCAGCTGGATTGATAACTTAAAACTAAAATACTAGCGAAATAACAATAAAAATAATAAAAACAAGGTACCATATGTGTATAAACAAAAAATTACCTGATTTGAGATGATTCAAATGGGTTTTCACCTATTCAGATGGGGGATTTGGAGAGTAGCAGAGAGCTGGAGGTGGATTGATAACTTAAAACTAAAATAATAAAGCAATAACAATAAAAATAAGGAAGTATATGTGTATAAATGAAAAAATACCTGATTTCAGATGGTTTTCACCTCTTCTGATAGGGGAGTTCGCGAGAGGAGAGCGTTGGAGCGGATGAAATTAGGTTTCTGTGTGAATGGGGGAGAGCATCCCCATGGCTGGATTTGGGGGAAATAATTCCCAACGGTTTTTAAAAACTGTTGGTAAAGAGATGATAAGGACCCCTTTACCAACGGTTTGAGGAAACCGTTGGAAAAGGGGTGACCCTTTCCCAACGGTTCAACAGAAATGTTGGCAAAAGGGTGATTAACACACCCCTTTACCAATGGTTTGAAGAAACCATTGGCAAAGGGGTGTCTTTTCCCAATGGTTTCAGTGAACCGTTGGGAAAGGCTTCCCTGGCCATTTCTTTACCAACGATTTTATAAAACCGTTGGTAAAGACTCCCTTAATCCTTCAAGCCCAACGATTTTAGCAAACCGTTGGTAAACACCTGTTGGGAAAAACAGTATTTCCAGTAGTCCTTAAGGTGTTATGGATCCCCCTGGATGGAAACTAGTGATAAGGAACAAAGATATCATTATAGGAATGATTTATTCCAAGATAAATTGATATAAGTAAACTAGAAAGAGAACTCTACATGAAACTAAAATCCAATGAACATAAATAAAACATTAACAGACTACTCATACTGTAATGAATGGACAAAATTCATAACTGAAAATAAAACAAAACCCAAACTATACCCCCAACTAAATCTCTAAGTGACCCCTTGGGGACCACAAACCATAAGACCAATCAAATCTTATGAGAAATACAAACCAAAAACATGATCCAAAAATATATCTCATGTTTACCAATGGTGACTAGAACTAGTAGTATATTATCATAAAATAGCTTGTAGGTAAGCACTATAGAATCCATACATGCCCATTTATAAAAAAGCCCAAAAATCACTAGTTTGAATTTCATATAGTATTTAGGGTATTCTCATTTTAATGATCTAAACAAATATTGTTGTTTTCAAAAAATCATATTACACATTCCCTATTCAAAATAGATTTCAATTTTGATATAATTTTTAAAATAACCATTGCCAATAATGGGATACAAAAACCTGGTTATCAAAAGAAACACTAAAAGTATAGATAACAATACAAGTATGAATAAGCTAACATGACATACCATCACGTGATACAAAAATATACAGAATAGAAAAAATAATATACATAGGAATTTCATGAAAACATATGAAGGTAATCCCTTGGATTACTCAGTTTGGACTCACCTTCCAGTGTGTGGTGCATCTCCAATGTCAATAACAAAATTTATTCTATAAATTAGCCTCACCAATGGCACAACCCACCTGACATCTCAGTAAATCTTGGGGTTAAAATCTTTTCAAATCGAGGTCTATAGGAAACCATTAATACATCCTCTACTTTAAACCTATGAATCCCATGATAATAGTATTTGTAGAATGATGAGGTCCCCAAATGCATTGAATTAAAAAAACAAATAGATCCCACCATGATTTCCAATACTAATCTATGACACCATACATACAATGATCATTTCATCAGATGAAATATAAGAGAGGTTCCCATCACACAATGGTCCATCCAATGGATCCAAATTGGTCTACATGCCACATGACTTTTACAACTACTTCCTAAAACACCATATGATTCTAATCGTTCATACATATCATGTCAGTTTCAAAACCATGTTCTAAACAATATAAAAATTTAAATCATGCCTTAGCATGTAACAATAAAATTAAAATTCCAAACCATTTCCAAAACCCAGAAAAATACCCCATTTAGGATTGGAAGATTCCAAACGTGCCTTGGTATTATTTTGTTACCAAACCACATCCCATTGTGCCAAATAGTCCAATCTGTTTGAAACATGTCTGAAACTACCATTGAATTCATATGAAATCAATATAACCATTTATAAAACACCAAGGGATTGAAGGAATAATTTGAGGAGAGGAGGAGGTAGAAAATAACAAAGGGGTAGGGGGAGGTGTTTTTAATATATGAGATTCAAATTGAACATCCCTTGAAAAGACAATATTATTTTTATGACTATCTCTATGGGAACCTTGTTCTTATTATTATATTCACATATCTAATGCTACACTTTTTGAAGGCCATAAAATAGAAAAATATCATTTTCATGATCCACCAATATAATTCACTCCAATCACAACAACCTAAAAATATGAGCTCTAAACCACAACTAGGCATAAAAACCCACAATGCTAAACATTCAATGAAATCTAATTTACCAACATCAAAACTATGAGAAACACAATCCAAAATATATAATTTCATTTTTTTAAAGGCAGAACATAATTTTATCAATCGCTATAAATTCATATTTGAATAGTAATTGTAACACCCCATGATTTCATATTATATTATCTCTTGAATGAAATTAAATAACTTGTGATACACACATCACTGAGTTTGAGAGCACCAAGACTTACCAAACTAGTCGTTCAAATATATATTATGAATATTATTAACTTAATTTTGAATTTTATATACTCCATATAATTTTATAATCCGTATTATGTGTTTTATAGACATAATATAAGAACAAATTCATTTTTTTCAGATAAAAGATCTATTTTCCAAATAATGAAATTTTACCGCCTTTTAATTGTGAACCTTTTTTAAAACCAATAATTGAAACTTTTAAATATTCAATTTAATGAATTTAAATTATTCTTTAGATCAGGATATAAAAATTTAGTTAGGATAAATTTTTGGTACTTTTCTGATAACTTTCATTTTTTGATGAATAGTGAAAATACTAAATTTTAATTGAAAATAACTTTTTAATAGAAATAATTTATAGTGATAAATTATACTGTTGAGTTGTATTAAAGTATCATTAGATTATATTTTTATCATTTAATATAATTTAGGTCATTGGATATAATTTCACAATTAAACTGGACATAAACATGTGTCAATCTTTTGATAGTTATTATTTCTTAAAAACAATTTAGTTTGGACAATGGGATTTAATTTTAAATTTATTTCCACCACTTCTGTGTTTTAAATTTGGAAAATTTTATTCCATATTTGGAATAAGGAGGTCCAAATTTTGTAAATATGTAACTTTAATTTTTATACAAATGAATATTTACGTCAGTAAATATTTTATTTACCTTATTTAAAGGGTAAATCTAGTAAATAATGTTAATAAAATATTCTTATTAGGATTCTAAATTACCCTAATATGTGTTTTATTCCAGTTGGTTGATAAATATCCTAACATTGGCATCCTTGGATCGATTTGGGACCCCATGGAACCACATGAGAGTGATAATGACACTTTATATTAATTAATTTAAGATAAAGACAAAATGACAAAATGATATATCTTTTAGTAAAAAACATTTTACATGGGGTTATATAAGTTATCATTTAGACTATAAATTTTCATTTGAATGATAAAAATATTTTATATTTCATGGATTTTTATAATAATTTTTAGACAAAAAATACATAAAATTATTTATGATACAATAATGTTTTAGTGTTTACATCATTAATTTACAATTAAATAATCAAGATTATAAAAATTAAAAAAATATCCTAAACCTATCCAATTCTTATTGGATGACTATATATTGAATATGATTAATCTTATATCCTACTGTAATGAGTTTTGGACCTTTAGAAACGCTAAATCATTATATAATAAAATGATATTTTCAAATATTCCTAAAGAGCCCCTCCTCCCCCTTATAAAAAGGCCTCACCTCTAACCCTTTTCTCACACCTCTCACTCCCATTGGCACGTCCAAACTCTGACCAATTAAGCTACCAACATCCTTCTATTCCTATTAGAAGCCTCACCTTTTGAAGAAGTCAATTCAATGGTATCCATTTGGTTCTATCCAAAGAGAGTTACCCGATTTAAAGGTAACATCTCCTCTAAAGTTCTTTTATTTTATTTTACTTCTCCAACCTATAAAACTCTCTATATTTCTTTCTATTATAAGTAAACCAGTATCCTCAATATACTAGATTTTTTCTATGAGATTTATTTGAACAAAACTTACACACACCTCCATCTAATTGGTATATAACATAATGTTTCTCTGGACGGTGAACTATTGTCTAATGAAACGATGATTGTTCACTCTTCTAATAAAACCTCTTAATGTCGTTATTATAATAGAACTATAATTATTTATTATATTTACGATATTTATTTTATCTATAATCTTTTTTAATTATATTTTATGAAATTACATTATTCTTTTCATGTTGTATATATACGATAATTTCATTTTAGGAAGTGCATACTACCGCCCCCTCAATGTGATCTATCTCATTCATACAATACACGGAACATATAAAGGATGGTGTAAATGAACATATGTAACATATATAAAATATTTAATTGTACTGGAAAAATAATACACCTATTTATCATTTGGTTTTCATTTCATTTAAAATTAAAAAAAAATGAAACGAAAACAACATTTATGTGTATGTACGGCCTACTGTCTCCATATACAGTTTTTTACATTTCATATTACTATCTATTATACATATTTATAATATATATTTATTTAATATATAAATCATGTTTTATATTGTTGAATTATTTATATCATGATCTAAATGATAAGATGAAGAATAACTTGTTAAAACACTGACGATATAGAAAGAGATTAGAAAACAAAATGTAAATTTAATATGGAAATAATTATTAAATGGGTAGTATAAAATCATAAATGAATCATGTATTATATAATAATAAAAATGAATATGGTTCTGGAATAATTTAATAACATATTATGGTCATTATACATGACATTAAACGTACCTTTGACCAAAGGAAACTGCATTTTAAGGGTTAATTCCTCAATCTAATTATTAACTGAGATTGTTTAGGTGTAAGTATTTTTTGGGAAATATTTATTAACCATGTCCTTGTTTCTTGAAAGGATTTTAAAAATTATTCTTTTAATGTAATCTATAACCAAAACATCATTTTAATTGTTCTAAATATTTATTCTTATAAATCTATCTCATTAATGTCCATGTTTTCAAAATTATTTTAAGGATTATTTATATGGACATGAATGTTTTAAAATGTTAATTAAATTAAAAAAGATTCATAGTGTTATGGTACTCTTTGATTCAAAAATAAATTTCAAACATCATCTTTTATAAATTGCGTGACTTATAAATGATTTCATGAAAAGGTGCTATTTCACTCAAGGAGTTTTGTTGATCATTTGCAAATATTTCATCACATGTTACAAGATATTATTGTTTAATGAGGTTTATTTATTATAATAAAATATTCCATATTATATTGAATGGGTTATGATATGTTTTACTGTGGATGTGATTTTTTAGACCATTCATGGATTACGATTAATGTATTGACATTTTGTATGCTAGTTTTAATAAGAATGTTTAAGTTTTGTTTCAACCTGTTCATATGAGGAATGTATTGGACTTAGTATGTGATGGGTGGAGCCCTCTATAGCTCCTCGGTGCATTGGAATGACTAATGGGAAAATTAGAAATGGAATTGGTTGAGGCCTTTCCCAATTTGATATATGGTTTTGGCTGAGGTTTTATAATTCTTTAGACATTTTGGCCGAGGCCTTGAGAAAATGTTTCAAAATGTCCCAGATTATACGTTCCCTCATTAGGAAATTAGTTATTACATGTGATTATTCCACTAGTAGAATATCCTTTTTCATGTTTATATGGTGATGTTTGATTTATTTTTTTTGATATTATGTTCTAGTTTTTTGTTTAAAAAGGATGTTTTTTTTCTTATACTTCATGACTTAAATGTTTATAGCTTCCACTAAATTATTTACCCATAATGAGCCTCTGAACTCACCTCATTCAAATGTTTTGTTTTCGAAGGATTCCATAAAGTGTATTACAATTGACATGTAGGGTCAAGCTAATGAAATAATGGCGTTCATAAAATATTGTTTATGTTGTGTTGTATGTTATAATGTGTAATGTAACATTCATATATGTAATCAATTTTCCAAGAATGCTTTGCTGATCTGTCCTTCTGGACTTGATTCTTTGTAATCATTCCACTGTATTAAAATAATGAAATGGCTCTAGGCTTCTGGGTCAGGGTGTTATAGTTGGTTTCAGATAATGTTTAGTAATAAACATGGAAACCATATTTAAAAATGTTGGGTTTCCAGGGCCCGCAGGAGAAGCCGATGGGTCGGGGATTTTAAAATTTTCATCGGCGCAATGACAGTACTTGTCATCACTGTAAATCCGAGTCTCAGAGAGGTCTGAGGATATCACGTAGATTGTAAAGAGTACTAAAATAAAACAAAAACATACCCGTTGCATATCATAAGCCGTTATCGACCGATACTTTTCGACGGCGATTGTTGCACGAAGGATCCATAGCAGGATCCCTCTAGATCGACCACATGCGCCTCAAAAATCCACAGGAACGCCGATCGTTGATCTCCGGGTGCTAGCTTGGCGATTCAACGATATCTTCGACGTCCCGATGATCACCGCATCATTGATCTTGCGATGCGTGAGGAGAAACTTGATCTGAGCTCTTGGATATTCATATTCTCTCTCTATGAAGCGGGAGGAGAGAGAGGCTCTCAAATTTCAATCCATAAATGAATGAATAGTGATGTGCACACCATAGAGAGAGAGCCTCCTCTCTTATTTATAGATACGTTTAGAAATACCCGGTTGGGTTCCCCAGCCCCCGTATATTTCAACGTCCACATAAATAATTTTGACGAACCTAACTGCACCAATATTATTTATTATTTTATCACATACTTGTAATATATATATATATATATAATATTACATGATAAAATATGATCCATTTAATTCAACTTGTTGTCCCGCTTAATATTAAACGAACCTTGAATATTAAAATAAAATTTGTTCGATTAATATTTTCTCGTATTTACTAAACTCGTAAATACATTAAATAAATTCAGTCCCAAATATTTGTAACTTGAATATTAATGAATTTATTTAATTCTTTTTGTGATTGACAACTTGGAAAACGCCCGGACCTCGTGGTGGGTCCCACTAAGTCCATTTACCTATTCAACTGAATAGAGAAGATTCTTGAATACGCTATTGTGTGTGACCCTCTAGGCCCTTATATCGATTTCATTGAATAAAATTCACATACCAAGAGCGGGGTCTAGCAACCCGTCATGGCCCCTAAAGAGATAAGGATAGTCATAGCAACGACTACCATCCTACGAACATTGACTGTGTACTATAGCCTCTTTTCATTTGATAAATCATAAAGTAGGAGGTACTCTTGTGTCATCGTCCTTATCTTGTTATATTATTTTTTTATCTATCCAGATGGATTTTCCTTTCCTCTGCTTTGGCCAAAGACTTATGAAGGCAGCACCATCCTGATCAACCAGGCCTGATATATATAACATCCTAAATATGGAAGCAACAAATCCTTTCTTGACCATTCAACCAACGTCATACCACTAATAACAAACACAACATAAACTACCTTGCCATGACATTAATGCCATGGTTTTCGCCTTGCATCAAAGCACATTATTAAATGATATACATTGGTAATGATCTCAAGTCAGGAGACTAATACACATGTCCGTAGATAGGAATAACCAATGACACTAAAACATGTGGTGTTCCTATTGATGGGTCTGTCCTCATGATCTCACTACTAGAGATCACCATTGAAAACATCATGAAAAAAGTCTCATTGCTTATGAGCCCCCAGCACCTGATATTTAGACATCTACTGTGTCCAGTCAGTAAGATGTATCTTGACTGTAGAACATATATTTAAGATCAATTTCATTGTATCTCAAGGTTATCATTATAGCCTGGGATCTGATATAACCTCTTGACACGACAATTAACCTTTGGATATTACCCTTATTATAGTGGACGCAGAAAAGTCTATACTATAATGGTAAGATATCATCATGCATATGTAACTGTACACATGATACGGTAATCAAAAGTACTACATAGTTGGGGCTAGGTCACCCACTATTTCAACACTCCCACTTGCACTAGAGCCAACTTGCTAACCAAACTTGTTATCCACTCACATGATAAATATCATTCTTCTGCTGAGTAATGGCTTTAACTGCTGGGCCTGCCACGTTTTTGCTGTGTGGCATATCTGTTATATGCAACCTCACCGACTTTAGTAAAACTTCTCAAGACATGGTATCCCTAAGTATATTATTTTTTCTCCATTGTCATAACTTGAAAACTTGGCTAGTAAGAATATCATAATTCTCATTATGATAATACTTTTCTCACTAGGTATGAATCCATGAATTGGGACAAATTGTTGCGATTTATAACTACTTTTGAGCTGCCTTAGAAGCTGCAACATACTCGGTATTTGTAGGTATGGATACCACAAGATTTTATGAGCATGACTCACTCATCTCCTTTTACTAACTACGATACTAGATCAAATTGATCTAAGGATTACTAGTTTGTGTCCCACCATGACTAGTATACCTTCCTCTCATTATTCCAGGTATATATCATTTATACTTGCCGATGTACGAGATGATAGTTATGACTGCATCACTTGTAGTACTCCTGGAAACAATTGATATCTGCCTATAATAAATTATATCCTGGCAGTATCAATTATTGTACATAATATGGCATATGTGATTGATCTATGGCTAAATCTTATGGTATCAATTCACAACTTCAATCTCTACACATGCTCCCAACATGTTAACCTGGAAAGATTAAGCCATGGGACATATGCAACAATTATGAACTTGAATTCTTCCAACTTGTATTTTTCAATATAATGTCACTATATGTATGATTGAATAGGACCAAGGAACCTTCGGATCTACCTGAGTGGATCATGTTCCCTAGAATTTTGGTTGCTACTTTAAGTCAATCATTGGGGAATTGTTTTTAACCCGATCTTATCTAACTGTAAGATCAAAATATGTTTTCATATGTTGCCACACATATTTCACTTTGAGAACATTGGCGCTCCCAATAACCTTTGGTATACACAAGGAAAAGATTCATTTATAATGAATGTCTAAGATCATGTTTCTTACTTTAATCCAGAATTGGATTTTAGTAACATGCAACCCTTATTGGAATCATTTGATGTCATCATCTCTTTCTAGATGCGTCGTATAGACACCTTCCATGAAAGATGATCTTGACATTGAATGAACAATAAAATGATCTTAGAAGTTTGGCTATGACAAGTAAAATTCTAATAGATTTAGGAGTACCGACTTGGAATAACCAATAGAGCCTTATTGGTACCATACTTGTACCATCCATGTATCACATCATTTGAATACCCACCGCAATATTCAATTTATAAGCCCCTTTCCAATTTGATACATGGAATATATTATTGAGTTTTAGTTGATCTTGTCAATCATAGCTTTTTCCCATTTACTTCTTACTTGTAGGATTTATTATTCTTAATGAATAATATATCACTGACCGCGATGACTATAAAACCATCACCATGGTTCTATTCTTCCTACGCAGTACGTGTCTCTAGAACATACCTATTCAACATGTACTTGTGGGACATGTTCCATATGCCAACCAATTGTGCATCTCGATCATTGACTAAATAAAATTCAATTCATCTCCCACTATCCCTAATAGAAATTTTCACCCTTGTATAGAAATGTAGTCTAATACTTGACTACATATTTTATATCTTAGGGATTTAGGTAATATCTTAAGCAACTGTTAGGATAATTACCTTTGATGCAAAACGTGTTTAACTTGATGCATGTTTGTTTAAATCCTAACAAATACTTTTCATCTAAACACGTCTTATGACATAATGGATTTTCCATCATACTATGACTCGTATGATATCCATTTGTCATAATTGTTGGCATATTAGTTATGGGATTAAGCCGTTATTTGCAAATCACATTTTGAAATATAATGGAAGTTTCTGCAAGTTGCAACATTGATACAACTTACATCATAACTTTGATGTGTAACATATGCATATAAGAATTTCTCCACGCTACATGTTTGTTGATCAATGTTAATATGTAATAATTATCATCGATCCTCCTTATGAACATCAATACGGTTATGTTGATAAGGTAACATGCGTTTAATAATTACTCCACGCTACATTATCATGATTGATGATTGCTTGGTCAAGATATTCTTCGGCCTGCCGATCCGAAGCAACTCATATCATCTTACCAAACCTATAATTCACTATTCCTTAATGACTTAAAGGAAACTTACGAATTATTTTTACCTCTTTCTTTCTTTGTAATAGTTCACAATTTCTTTTTGAACTAACCTCAGAAAGCTTTGTGGAACACCTTTATTTCTAAAGTTTTATTTGTATAAACTAAGAGTGTCAATTATACCATAGGTGTTTAGTTGTGCTGAGCCTAAATACCAAATTGGGTATGTAGTTTACATCCTCTTTTAGTTCTACTTGACAAAGAATCACATTTCCACAACTGGGTAGGTCTTACATTTTATATTCATCATATATTGCTATTGATTCAATTAGTAGTGAGCTATTTATTGAGTATGTTACCACAAACAACATTCATTCCAAAAATTGGAACAATGTCTCATCGTGACCAAAAGGGAATGTAAGATAAATGTTTTTGGTACACTCAACAACTTGTTCATCTTGAATCAATTACATGGCAATTAGAAGTTATGTGTTTCTCCCTTCTGACTTAGGAATCACCCTTTCTCAGCTGCTTGGAGAAGACACTTTACTTCTAGAAATGTTTCTCTACTTAATTGGTTATTTTATTTCAATACATATATGTGAAAATCATATTGTATTTTAATACTCAAGAAGTATGAGGGAAAACAATACTTTTATTTGATGAATATTAACTGAATGAGGAGCGGGTACTTGCTTCTTGTATTTCAGTTTTTTTTAAACATCCATGAATTTATTTCATTATGTGATGCGAATAACCTCCTGTTAAATAACTAACCACTTTTCATTGAAGGACATGATGAAGGTGCCTTTGGCGTAACTTTCCATAGGACTTTTTCACCTTGTCATTCAATTTATTCTCCATAAGAATAAAAGATGGCGTTATTTCCAATATTCTTATTACATGGAAAATATTACATTAAAGTCAGTGAAGCGCTTACTCTATACTATTCGTTTGTACCTTTAAATGACACTAGTGTATGTTGGTTGTAAAAGGTATAAGAAATGGTATGGCATGAAATATTGTGAACCGTCTTCCATTTTTTCAAACCGAGTGCGACCATCACATTCAAATATGGCTTCACTATCTCCTCGAAAGGATCTTGGAGATGAGACTACCTGTAATCATCATCCATGTATTGATGTAGAAAACACAACTAAAATCACACATTGATGATAGCATTATGAAAGAACCATCATATTCTTTATCCATGAGTCTCTTGTAAGCAGTCTTACACCCTCGCTTCTTAAGGTGGCTTAACAGGTTGGGACACAATCACTCTGAATTTCCATTATAGTAGTAATGTGTGCAAGCACCTTTAATAAACATGGAATTTTGTGCTTGTCTAGACATTAACTTTTTCCAATGTTTAGCGCAGTTATATTGTGGTATTGCTTGCCATTATCTATAAAAATACTTTAATATATTTTACTTTTATGTGATTACCTTATATGACATTACTGATTATTAAATGTGTCCCACTAATTTTTCGAATTCTAGGAACCCTCTGTACTAGAATCGGAATACTCTTGAGTATTCTAGTGGAATGGATCCCTGAACCTCCTTCATAGTCTAAAAGATAAGGTTATGCCACTACTCGGAGGGTCCAAGGTAGGCTTTTGGCTGGCCAACCGCATTAGCTCGCAGTTCGTTGATCTGTTGAGTGAAGTCCTAGATTCAAAAATAATTTAGTGATTTACTCAATGTTTGGCTCTAAAATTACCACAAACTAGATAAGGCTATAACATTGCTGCAATTTTAGTTATGTTGACCCACCACACAAATAATAACTCCCCTGTAGTAAGAGGCACCCTTAGCTGAGGCATGAACCAGCACCTCGAACACCCGGTTTTGTTCAAACATGAATGATGGAAAGCTATTAGTGACTTAATATTTTCTTTGAGGATTTTATATTTTTCATTCTATGAATGTAATACATTTCTATTAAACTTTTTCATCTATGTTGTCGCGCTCACAACTGAACCTTAATATAAATCAAAAGTCGCTTTTTTATACATTTTATTATTTATCATTTTATGTATTTTTCCTGCTGTTCTAAAAATGCATAAAATAATAAATAAATGGATAAAGGTAAAACTACTAACCGACTGGTCTTGAGCATCTAAATGACCTAAGTGCATCGTACCTGAGTTGTATACTTGACTCTTTGATGTAGCTTTCCCGTTCTGTATGTCTGCTTCTCATTTGGAGCATTGCCTCATTTTGGGGAAGTCCACGTCATGTCTTGAATTACTGCCTCGTCTTGGTGTAGTCTGCATGTTGTATTGCACCGTCATTGTCTGAAGTACAAAATTACTCACGCGCAGGCATGGGGAAATCAGGTATAAATGTACATCAAATCAATTTGACACACAAGTCCTTATACATTTTAACCAAAAAATAGACGATGCGCATACCATCTTTAATTAATTACAAACATTGCACACAGTTTAAACAATTAATTAAATAAATAATTTAAAATTATACATTCTGGGGTTGATGCTAAAGACCAGACGACGGGTAAAATTAAAGCGCGATAAAATTAAAAAGAAATAATTAAGTACGAGGGTTTATTTAATTAAATTAAATGAATTAAGTAACTCAAATAATTTAATTAATTATCAGTCCGTTGAATAATTTAATTTTAATGCCAAAATTAAATTAATTAATAAATTTAATTTTATATCTAAATTAACTTAATTCTTATTGGGTACTAAAAAAATTATTTCACTAAAATTAATATATTAATTAATTTAATTAATTAAATTAATTAATTAAATTAACTGATTTATCTTAATCTGAGGGGTTACCTGCCCGCTAGGAGGACCGAGCGGCGGCCGTAAAGGGAGGTTCCTGATGGCCTGCTCCATGGCGCTGCATGCGCCGCGCCTGGTTCCGCCCGAGCGGGGCGGCCAGCTGAGGGCGTTGCACCATGCGGACTCCTGCGGTGTCGCTGGTCCGTGTGGAGGGGTGCGGGCAGAATGGAGGCCGAGCGGAAAGCTGGGCCGGTGAAGCAGGATGCAGGCGGCTCTGGGATGGCACTGTGGTGGCGTACCGCTCTAGTGTGGGATAACAGGGGTATCCCGGTGGCCTGCTAAGGTGAACTGGCCAGGGCGGTGTCCGAGCGGGAGAGGGGCGCAGCTTTCGGTGGAGACCAGCTGGGTGAGAGGGGGCGCTGGAGCTGGGCGCACAGGCGGCCGGAGCCGGGCGCTTCACCCGGCGACGCTAGGGGTGTAGAGGCCCTGTGCACGGCGTCCTGTGGAAGGAGACCCACTGCGGTAGAGGGGTGCTGTCACGCCTGGGTGGACTCTCAGGGAGGAGCCGGGAAACCGACCTGAAGGGGAGACGCCAGCAGAGGGTCTCGATAGGGTGCGCTCTACTGTGCCGGCCGACCTGCAGGGGGGCGCCGCTCCAAGGTAGAGCAGCAGGGAGGCGGGCGGCCGGCTTGTGTGGTGGTGTGCTGGGGGGGAGCGGTGCCAGTGGAGGGCACAACAGCCTGTTGCACGCTATGTGGGAGAGAGAAGCACGGCACTGCATGTGCCGCGCGGGAGAGAGGGGGTCCGCTCAGAACCCCTACACACTTTCCTTTTTTTGCTTTGTGTTTCTGTGGGCAAGGCCAGCCCCCTTTTTCTTTTTCTTTCTTCTCTTCCACGCGGCAGCCACCAGCCCCTTTCTTTTATCTTTTTTCTTCTTCTTGTTTTCCACATGGCGGCCCTCCCCTTCCCCTTTTTTTTGTGATTTTTTGTAAAAACTTCTTTGAAGTCTTTATTCCACACGTCAAGCCACCCAAAATTTTCTAAAGGCTAGATAGCCTTTAAAATTAAATTATAATGAAGTTATTATAATAAAATAATAATTTTATTTTTATTACATTATTATAATAATAAAATAATTATTATTAAAAAATATAATTATTGTGAAAATTATTTAATTTGACAAATTATAATTTTCACAATTTTAATTGAACCAATCTCAACTTGATCGGTTCCGTTGGATGAAATAAAATTAATACCCGAGATCAAACTGCATATTCGATCCAATCCAAAAATTTAAATTGATTGTATCTTGGCCGTTTGAGATCGGATCGAAGTGCGTTTTGAACCACTAGGACCGTTTTCAAACCCTCTAATTAATCCTATGAAAATAAATTTTATTTGGCTCAGAAAATCTATGTGATCACTCTGATACCACTGTTGGGTTTCCGAGGCCCGCAGCGGAAGCCGGTGGGCCGGGGATTTTAAAATTTTCATCATCACAATGATAGTACTTGTCGTCGCCGATGATCCGAGCCCCAGAGAGGTCCGAGGATCTCGCTTAGATTGTAAAGAGCACAAAAATAAAATGAAAACATACTCGTTGCATATCAGAAGCCGTTGTCGACCGCTACTTTTCGACAACGATCGTTGCATGAAGGATCCATAGCAGGATCCCTCTAGATCATCCACACGCGACTCAAAAATCCGCAGGAACTCCGATTGTCGAACTCCGGGTGCTAGAGCGGCGATTCAACGATATCTTCGACGTCCCAATGATCACTGCATCATAGATCTTGTGATGTGTGAGGAGAAACATGATCGGAGCTCTTGGATCATCAGCTTCTCTCTCTAGGAAGCGGAAGGAGAGAGAGACTCTCAAATTTCATTCCATAAATGAATGAATAGTGATGTGCACACCAAATAGATAGAGCCTCCTCTCTTATTTATATATACGTTGAGAAATACCCGGTTGGGTTCCCCGACCCCCGTATATTTCAACACCCACATAAATAATTTTGACAAACATAACTGCGCCAATATTATTTATTATTTTATCACATACATGTAATATATATAAAATACATTACGTGATAAAATCCGAGCCATTTAACTTGACTCGTGGTCCCGCCTAATATTAAACAAATCCTGAATATTAAAATAATATTCGTTCGATTAATATTTTCTCGAATTTACTAAACTCGTAAATAGATTAAATAAATTCAATCACAAATATTTGTAACTTGAATATTAATGAATTTATTTAATTCTTTTGGTGATCGACAACTTTGACAACTCTCGGACCCCGTGGTAGGGCCCGCTATGTCCATTTACCTATTCAACTGAATAGGGCAGATTCTTGAATACGCTGTTGTGAGTGACCCTCTAGGCCCTTATCTCGATAGCAGTGAATAAAATTCATAGACCAAGAGCGGGTTCTAGCAACCCATAATGGCCCCTAAAGAGATAAGGATAGTCATAGAAACAACTACCATCCTACGAACATTGACTGTGTACTATAGTCTATTTGGCATTTGATATCTCATAAAGAAGGATTCACTCTTGTGTCATCGCCCTTATCTTTCTATATTATTTGTTGGTCTGTCCGGATGGATTTGTCTTTCTCCTACTTTGGCCAAAGACTTATGAATGCAGCACCCTCCTGATCAACCAGGCCTGAGATATACAACTTCCCAAACATGGAAGCAACAAATCCTTTTATTACCATTCAACCAACGTCATACCACTAATGACTCACCCGACACAAACTACCTCGCCATGAAATTACTGCCATGGTTTTCGCCTTGCATCAAAGAACGTTATTAAATGATATACATTGGTAATGGTCTCAAGTCAGGAGACCAATACACATGTCCGTAGATAGGAACAACCAATGACACCTAAAACATATGGTGTTCCTATTGACGGGTCTGTCCTCATGATCTCACTACTAGAGATCACCAAGTGCGTACTTCATGAGAAGAAGTCTCAATGATTATGAGCCACCAGCACCTGATAGTCAGACATCTACTGTGTCCAGTCAGTAAGATGTATCTAGAATATATAACATATATTTAAGATCAATGTCATTGTATCTCAAGGTTCTCATTATATCCTGGGATCTTTTATAACCTCTTGACACAAAAATTAACCTTTGGACATTACCATTATTATAATGGATGCAAAAAAGTCTATACTATAATGGTAAGATATCATCAAGCATATCTATCTGTACACATGATACGGTAATCAAAAGTACTACATAGTTGGGTCTAGGGCACCCAATATTTAAACAAAAAAACTCTGATTAGAGAACAATACCCAAAGATAGTCATTGAGTATTAGTATAGTAGAACATCCTAGAATTTTGGTAATATAAACATATTGTGAATTTTCCATGAAGTAAATCCATGTATGGATACGATCTGGTTGAGGTGGATCTGATAGAGATGTACCTAGTATTGAAAACTATGAGAAGAAGTTTCAAGCATGACCCAAGGTGTCCTGGTACACGACAACCAGCCTTTCTAGACTCTTTGTTATGAAACTCCCATGGGGTATTCTTAGGATAGTTCACATTTTTTACAAGCCATTATGAATGATTTAGGAGTAAATAATTCCTAAAAAATTATTATAAATTATATTCATGGTCATTTCAATTTACAATAGGTATTTTATATGTTTGGAAATATGCATTGCGATTAATAAACTATCCTTGTGTATTACATTGTTAAGAATTGGTTCCCAGTGGATGTAATATGAATTCAATCAATACGCATGATCCAAAGAGTAAGAAGGATCATATCATTCATGGTATTATGCCATCATTTAGAAAGGATACAATCTCCCACGTATTGTCATCATATGAAGAAATAATATCATGTGTTATTATGATAGGTAAATAATTCACTGATCCATGTGTCTATGAAGGGATTCCAGATAAGAGAAGGATGGTAGATAGATATATGGATAATGGTAATAAGGTAAATAAGGATTTTTTTCATATGTGAGAACTATGGAAAGAATCACCTTGGTAAATGCTTGAAGGGAATAAGATTTTGTTATTAGTGTGGTGAAAAATGGCACCAAGTACGTGATTGAAAGGCTATGAAAAAGGTTCCAAATGTACAATGCTTAATCTGCAAGGAGTTGGGACACTATGTGAATCAATTTCCCAATCATCAAGGTATACCCCAAATGATACTATTGGAAAATAATCAAGTAATGATACTACAACAAATAAAGAGGAATGAATAGTGTTCTTATGTTGTTATTAGTGTATTGTGTCATTTGAGTATTGTATTAATTATGTACAAGTTATAAGAATTATAAATTATATAAGGATTGTACTATAGTACGTTTTCATTGAGGATTTGACATTACATGGTACTAAGAAAAGTGGCTCAACAACATGTTTAACTTTTTGTAAAATGCATATTTGACGGAATTTTGGACATAAATATGGTCCTGATACCGAGGTAGTGATTTTGGAATAAGAGATGGTATATTGGGATAAATTATATTGTACATCCATTACTACCTTGGAACATATTAATTGATTGTTTATTCCATCATTGTTGAAGTATTTGAATTTTTTTTATATAAAAAATATATCTAGTATTCTATAATAAGTAATTGTGCATGAATGTAATCAATTAGGTTTTAAGGTAATTTATAGTGTTACCATCTTTTAAAAGAATACATGATGAATGTATTCAGATGTTATTACGTGGAAAAAAATATATTCATTGTCTTTATATTCCTTATATATTTAGGACTGTGAGTTTGAAAAAAACAACATTGGATAATTCTGAAGGTTATAATGGATTATGATTGACATTTTATACTATTGTTATGGTTAATGAATTTATTAAGATTATTTTTGGATTTTCAAGAAAAGGACAACCCAGAGGTCAGGAGACAACTCATCGCTTCTGGCATTCCCGCAAGACTTTCACTCGCTACGGAAGAACGACAAGGGTACATCACCTACCACTTACCTACGTGATTTCTTAGTTTGTATAATGTATTTTTTTAAATAGTTCGACAAATGAATTATACATTCATTATTTTTTTAACCCTATATGATTTGGAAAAATATAATATTTTTGAAATATATTATCCATTCGAGTGAAAAATGAGTTTGTGGTAGGAATTAGTTGAAGGATGAAACTATATATGTCAAGTATATTTTTTCCTCTTTTTCAATAAATAAATTAATTCTTAAAAATTATGTAAGGGGTCTTAAAACCAAAAAATTTTCATCCTAATACCTACTTTTTTTGAACCGATGATATTTTAAATCATCATAGATTGAAGGCTTTGAGGCCCTCAAATTTACACTTATTTTTGATTGATGACCATAATCACTCCCTATAAAAATTTACGTTTCCCTCAAATTATCTATCTCTAATTTAAACCAATTTCCTCTTAATTGAGATCATAATTTGGTGTTGAATCTATCATTTCTCTTTCCCTCCTATAAAGAATAAATTTCATTAATAAAATTTTTGATGTGGGTTTTTCACAAACATATGTTACTATTCATAACCATTTATTTTTTATGAAAGTTTTAAAATTGTGAGAAAACTATTTATTTAAGGATGGGAGAATGTAACACCAAAATATTTAATAGTATGTTACCTCTTCAATGAAATTCTATAACTTGTGTTACATGAAACACCGAGTTCGAGTGCACCACGACTTACCAAACTAACTGTTAAAAAAGTATTTAAGAATATTATTAACTGAATTTTGAATTTTATATACTACATATAATTTTAGAATCCATATTATGTGTTCTTAGACATTATATAAGAACAAATCCATTTTTTAGATAAAATAAGTACTTTTCAAAAAATGAAATTTTACCACCTTTTAATGGAAAAACTTTTTTAAAACCAATAATTTACAGTTTTATATATTCTAGTTATTTAAATTAAATTATTCATTAGAATAGGTATGTAATAATTTTGTTTGGATAAATTTTTGTTAATTTTTTGATAACTTTCATATTTTGATGAATAGTTAAAAATACTAAATTTTAATTGAAAACAACCTTATTAATCAAAATAATTTATAGTGTTAGATTATACATTTGAGTGGTTTTAAAGTATAATTAGATTATATTTTTATCATTTAACATAATTTAGGTCATTGGATGTTATTTGACATTAATACTGGACGTAAACAAGTGTCAATATTTTGATAGTTATTATTTGTTAAAAACATTCATTCTGCTTTGACAACTTTAATTAATTTTAAATTAATTTCTGTGAATTATTTGTTTTGAATTTATAAAAATGGATTCCATATTTGAAATCAGGAGTTTCATATTTTGAAAATTGGTAACTTATATTTTTAGACATAATGAATATTTACATGAGTAAATATTTTATTTACCAAAGTGAAATGGAACATCTTGTAAATAAGGGTAATCTAATATTTTTATAATAATACTAAATTACACTAATATATGTAAAATTAATACTTTATGATACATCCAGACCATATTCATCCTTGAGTCTATTTTTGAACCACATGGATCCACTTGAGAGTTATAATGACACTCTATATTAATTAATGTAAAGTAATGGCAAAAAATGACATAATCATGTATATTTTAGTAATGAAAATTTAGGTGGGGTTATATAAGATACAATTTAGATTATAAATACTAATTTTAAATCTAATAATATTTCATACATCATTGTATTTTTTTAATAATGTTTATACATCAAATAAAAAAATTATTTATAACACAATATTTGATGCAGTGTTTACCTCATTAACGAATAATTTAAATAAATGAGATTTTATAAATTAAAACCATATCCAAAACTTGTACAATTCATATTGAATGATTTTATTTAGAACATGATTCATCTTATCTTCTATATTATGGATTATGTTTCCTTTATAAAACAAGAACCATTATATAATAAAATAATATTTTCAAACATTCATACAGAGCCCCTCCTCCCCCCTATAAATATTTCTCACCTATAACTCATTTGACATACTTCTCAAGACCCTAAGGATAATCCAAAAACTACTCAATTAAGCTCCCCATATATCTATCTTCCTCTTAAAACCCTCACCTTAGGAAGAAATAACTTCAATGATTCCTTTGGGTTTAATCCAAAGGGTGTTACCTGATTTATAGTTAACATCTCATATTAAGTTATTTAATTTTATTTTACTTCTCTAACCCCCTAAACTCCCTTTATTACTTTCTTTTATAGCAAAAAAATTATCCTAAATATAATATGTTTTTTTTATGAGATGTATTCTAACTAAAATTACACATGCCTTCATCTAATGGGTATAGAACATAATGTTTTTGTGGGCGGTGAACTACAGCCTTATGAAATGATGATTGTTCAATCTTATACTACCACATCTTATGGTGGCCATTATGATAGAACTGTAATTATATATGATATTTATGATATTTATTTTGTCTGTAATATTCTGTAATTATCTTTTATAGCATAATTTTATTCTTTTCATGTTGTATATATATGATAATTTCATTTGAGGAAATGAAGACTACCTCCCCCTCAATGTGATATGACTCATTCATAACATACATGGAACATATAAAATATCATGTTAATGAACATACATAATTTATATAAAATATTATATTATCTTGGAATAATACTATACCTATTTATCATTTGGTTTTCATTCCTTTTAAAATAAAAATAAAATGAAGGAGAAACATCATTTATTTGTATGTATGGACTAACGTCTACATAAATGATGTTTTTCATTTAATATATCTATTTATTGTAAAAATTTATAATATAAATATATGTTATATATAAATAATTTTTACATTATGGAAGTATTTAAATCCTGATCTAAATGATACGATCAAGAATAACAAGTTAAAACACTAACGATAAAGAAAGCTATTAATAACCGAATTGTAAATTTAACATGGAAATCATTATTAAATGGGTAGTATAAATTCATAAATTAATCTTTTATTATATATTAATAAATATGAATATGGTTCTGGTATAATTTAATAACAAACTATGGTAATTATACAGGTGTAAAAATGTACCCTTGACCAAAATAAAGGGCAATGTAAGGGTTAATTTTTCAATCTCATTATTATCCGAGATTGTTTATGTGTAATTATTTTCTGGGAAATATTTATTATCCATGTCCATGTATCATGAAAAAAATTTCAAAATTATTCTTTTATGGTTCACTTTAACTAAAACATCATTTAAATGTTTTAAATATGTATTCTTATAAATCATTCTCATTAATGTCCATGTTTTCAAAATTGTTTTATGGATTTATTTATATAGACGTGAATAATTTAAAATTATATTTACATTAGAAAAAAATAAAAGTGTTATAAGACCCTTTGAATCAAAAATATACTTAAAATTTCATCCTTTATAAATTGTGCAACTTTTAAATGATATCATGAAAAGGGTTATTTTACTCGAGTTTTACTAATCATTTTCCACTATATCATTATCCTTCACTAGATATTATTGTTGATTGAGAATAATTAATTATAAAACAATTTCCTATATTTTATTGAATGAATTATGAAATGTTTAACTATGGATGTGATATTTTTTTACAATTCATGATTTATGGACAATTTATTGACAATTTGTATGATAGTTTTAATACGAATGTTTATGTTATGTTTCAACCTTTTCATATGAGGAATGCATTAGACTTAGTAAGTGATGGGTGGAATCGGCTATAAATGCTAATTACATTGGTAGGTCTCATGAGAAAATTAGACATGGTATTCTACGATGCCTTTCCCAATTTGATATATGGTTTTGGATGAGGCCTTAATAATTTTTAGACATCTTCGTCAAGGCCTTGACAAAATGTTTCAGAATGTCCCACATTATACGTTCACTCATTGTGAAATTAGTTATTACATGTGATTGTTCAACTAATAGAATATCCATGTGAAAGTTTATATGGTGATGTTTGATTAATTTTTTCCATATTATGTTCATTTTTTTAGTTTAAAAATGATGTTGTATTTATTAAACATCTTTCCTTAAAGTTTTATAGCTTCTGCTAAATTATTTACCCTTACTGAGCATATGAGCTCACCCCATTCTTATGATTTTATTTACAAGGATTCCAAGATGTGTACTATGATAGATATATTGGGTTAATCTAATGGAATAATGGTGTTATTAAAGGATTGTTTATGTTGTGTTGTATGTTATAATGTCTAATGTAACATTCATGTATGTAATATGATTTATAAGACTGATAAACTGACCAGTCCTTCAAGACTCGATTCCTTGTAATCTTGTTAATCTATTAAAATAATGCAACAAATCCAGGCTTCTGTGGTCGGGGTGTTATAGGAATGATTTGTAAAACACATTTATAACCCATTTTAATGAAATTTAAAATGTGGAAACACAAAAAAAAATTATTTTATCAAACCACAAGAATGACTATCACACTTAAAAAATATTTTAGTACAAAGATAGAATTCAAATAAATTATTCAAAATGGAAATTTATGGAAATACCTGCCTCAATGAGGGTTGAATTCAATGAAACTCCATGTGAGGGAATAACCAATCCCTTAAAGCAGTTCACACACCCAAATATAATGTAAATAAACCAAAATTAGAAAAACCACCATTCAAGGGTTAAACTAAGAAGGAACCAAGCAATGATAAATAATAGAAACAAGGGTGTAAGATAAGATGAGGAGATAATATTCAAATAATCAAACTAATCTCACCATAGAAGGATGAGGTAGCTTCAATGGAGTAAGTCGAGGAAATAGAGGAGATATTTGGGATCCCCCACAGAGTCCCTAGGATTATCATAGGAGAGGAATCCCAAAATGGTATAAAAATAGATTGGAATAGTGGGAAATTGAAATTTTTAAGAAATCAAAAAATGTACGGTTTGACAACATGGTTTTCAGAACAATGAAAAAACTTTGTGCACCTGACATGAGAAGAAGGAATCTTGCATTGGCTAGCTTCATGATTTTGGAAATCACGCACCACACATGTGATTTGGCTATGTTAAATTATAGATAATCTCCATTTGTTTACCTCACGATTACCTATAATTGTGTTCAAGCCATGCATCATTTCCAAGACACAAAATGGGAGCCACGTATTTTGTATTGCGATTCTAGTGGGTTGTATCAGTACATCATGTATGAAACCAGTTCTTAATTTAAGGTATGGGTTTCTTTTTTCATTCTGTTTATGGATGTTTTCCAGAAAACAGGTCACACTCGATATGTTTTGGTCTAAACTATGATGTTCTTGAAATTTCCAATGAACACATCATGTACTTCTAAGTACACATTGTATATTGTAGCAGTGTGTGGAGGAAATACAAGGACTGTTGGCCAATTGGAAGGGTATAAATATTTTTTAAAGCACACGTCGTGTACTATTTGTACACATAATGTACTATTTGTACAAGCCATGTATAGGGGATGAGTATGGAGATATACATAGTGTGTTGGGGATGTTGACTGGGTAGATAATTACACTCAATGTACCACTACGTAGATGCCATGTAGTCATGTCCTCATGTCGGCAATGTAGGACATCGATCATTTTATTAGTTAAATAAACCACATGGTTTGTAATCCTTTGTACATGCCATGTATTTATGTTTTCTTCGCTAAACAAGGTAGTTTCCTCGTTTTTAGGTAGAAACCCAAAACCCTCAATGGGTTTTGAGTAAGGAGAGTTGGTTGAAGCTTGTTTTTGATCCCTATTGTCCATTCGAACATCATTTCAAATGATGTTGGATGCATTGGAACCCCAACGGTAAGGCATTAATTCCACTTGAGCCATTTTATTTTATTCCTCCTCTCAACCATGTTATTATGGGTTGAGTGTTTTTACGGTTTTGTATATCTACCATATTTTAGGCTGAATTGGAGGTTGATACCGGAGTTGGATCATCATACTTGTAAAAGGTATATGGTTCATACCTCTTTCTTTGTTTTCATGATAATTTGGGTGGCACAGAGTCAGTGCATTTTAGGGTATTTTGTGTGAGACCCTATTTTATCTTCTATTTCATATTAAATTGATTATTAGACCAATGATATTCCATTGGGAATGCCTTATTCCTTAATTACAAGAGCGAGGTTGGGTGAGGGGTCGTAGTTCATTGGGGAATTTTCGCCTAGGGTGCAAAAATGGTTAAAATTGATTGTGTTGTTTTAAACTATTGAGTTGGTTTATTAAAGCATGATATGAATTATGAGAGGATTTCAAGACATCATCACTGGTATAGGACAACACCTGGCTAGTGTTATTCAACAGTTTAGTTGATTTTTCCTATTTAATGTTTTCATTGTGATTATATATTTGATGATGGTATTGAATATTCTAGAACCCTTGAGTTTTTGTTTGGCATGGATTGTGTATTCTTGATTGATTATGATCCCAGGTTGGGCATGGCCCAGATTACATAGGATGGTTTTGTAAACAAGATAGGGCATCATAGATGTTAGCTTGAGGAATTGTGAATGTCAGGTAGGGCACGGTCCGAGTTACATGTATGGTGAGGCCATCAGACTTGAGAAACATGGTCTAAGGGATATGTGGTTTCAAATACATTGTGTCTAGGGTTCTACATTTGTAAATTATAGATCTCTCAGGACATTGGGTCATGTGAACATAGATGACTCCGTGTTGAGGTGGTTTTGACTGCTCGTGTCAGTAGTGGCCCCCCGTGGTTGCGGTTAGGTGATTATGGTTAGGGTGCTGGAAATGGAAGCCATGTTGTAGGGGACGAGACTTCAGATTGTTTGGGCATGCTAGCAGGATGTGGATACTTGGGACACGAGGTGTTAGGAAACACATTTTTCCATGTTACTATTTCTTTGGAGGTGAGAACCCTTCGGTTCATGAGCCACAAGTTGAAATAGCCACTTGGTGTCTGGTTACTATTGCTTGGGTGTGACTATGTGATGTCGGTACTTATGACACGAGGTGTCTGGAGTAACATGGAACCTGGTTAATATTTCATGGGCATGACTTCATGACATTGGTACTAGAGAGATGCAGTGTCAGGAGACCCTTATTGTTGGGTTACATGACTGAGATTCCAGCATCTACTGAAGAAGGAGACACTCCATGGCGGCTAGTGAGCACCAGTTGATGTTATTTTTATATTTTGATTCATACTAATTAATTTTCAAATACATTCATGACTTCTTAAACACTTATATTAGATAAACACCATTGGGGTATCCTAATGAGGTTCGTCTCAAACCCAACATGGGCCCTTCTGGACGTGAGTAGTCTTTATGTATTTATATATGGGTAAAGATATGCATAAGAAGATGGATTTTAGTGTTGTTGGCATAAAGATAGGTACAAACCTTGAATACATGCATAAAAAGAGTTTACATGTTAGCATTCATTTCAATATTAGCATGTTTTTTTGTTTTGCAGCTACTTTTGTATAGCCATGGAATCCACTGCCTATTGACGTGCATTACTGGTTTGGTTGCATGTATTATTGTTACAGTAGTTTTTAGAAGTGATTGATGGATTTCTGTATAGTTTAATTCCAACTATAGTTTTTTATCATTATTTCTTCCGCTATTTATTGCTATTGGTTGTGCTTCTACAATGTGGGTTTTGTTCGAGTCTAGACTGTCAATATTTTATATTATGCTGATAACAGTACCATTATTCTCCTCCTTCCCTACGGTATAGACTCCCCAAAATACCTTTTACACCCTCATAACTATTCATCAACCTTTGAAATTCGGGGAGGTTCACCGAAGGTAGTAACACCCACCCCGTTTAGAACTACTCTGGTGGCTCTTCGGGTCTGGTATGTTACAAAGTGGTATCATATGAATTCCTGACTAGGATTTAGTTACAGAGTGTTTTTGGATACTAATTTGATTGATATTTCTCTTTTTATTTCTACTGGTTTATTATATATTATATTTTAGACTGTATATAGGTTTTAAGTAGAACTAGGTTTATAGCTTGTTCATGGGTGCCTGCAACCCCTGGTATGAGGGATAGTCCGAGTTTCCTTGGCTGGGACTTACTATTTTTCTTTTTCTTAGATTAAAATTTATATGATTTCCTCCTCAAGGGATCACTTTTTGTGTGATGTCATTTATTGTGATATGTGAATCTTAACATGTCGAGGTATGGTACAATGAAAATAGACCTTGGACTGTTGTGGAAGGTGTGATTGTTTATCTTTCTGTAAGAATATTTTTAGGTTATTTCAATTTCAAAACTACATGTATGCTTTGGGATGTGATAATACCAAGTGAATAATATAAATTTACATGTAATAGATTCTTTTGAAATGGGAATGGTGAACTTCATGATAGAATTTCTTGTTTATTGAGAAGTAATATTCCATTCAATAAATTATGTAAAATTGCATGTGGCATGAAACATTGGTCTAGATAGTATGTGATAAGGTAGGTACTATCATTGAGGTCATATTGATCACTAGGATTGGGCATCCTGGATGTCGGTATGAGGTAGTTTGGCTCTCTGGATTGGGTAACAAGATCATCGGTATGAGGCAATGATGGTTGTTGGTATTGGCATGGCCTGAGGTACATTTGATACATGGCCCTGTAGAGGGTGGGTAAAGAGGCCATGAGGCCAGGATTCCATGGGCATGGTTGCAGTATGGGATTGTAAAGGTAGTGTTTATGCGCTACCTTTTAATTCATTCCTTATATGCATCATATATATATTTTTATATATGTTGGGTTGTCTTGGAATTGATGTTATTCAGTGGGTTTCTCTTAGACGACTCGATAGAACATCGGGAGGATGATGGTATACTTTTGTATGAGCACAATAATGTTTATATACATGAAGCATAGGTCACACGCGATCCAGGATGTGGCTTCAGTTGTTGGTTTAGATAGTAGGAAACATGGTCAGGATTAGTTCCAGTAGGGCGGGCAAGATAAGGACTCAACTAGTCCAGGTAATCGATGTTCAGTATAGGTTTATTTTCAGTGTGGGTATCCATGGAATGTACAGATTTTGTGAGACAAGCCTCGAAAGGGGTGACGGGCATGTGTAAAGGTCGGGCATCTCGAATGTTTTTGCAGGAAGCATTCTCAGAAAGTCGGCATGCTGGGACTAGGATAGACAGTTGTGTCTGTGGTTAGATCAGGTTTGGTACCAGGTGATGGTATAAAAGATTCAGATGCACAATGAGAATGTGGTAGAGATTAAAAAATCCATCTGAGGGTTTAGTCATTGGGGATAGGTGATTCACCTCTGTGAGGAAAGGCTTCACGAAGTCGTGTGTTAAGTTAGGTGCATCTTGTGGAGCTACCAAGGGTTGATCAGGCAGGTGATTCGACGATGGTCATAGGTACAACACTTGCATGGTCGTGGATACATTTCTTGTTCTTTTTGGAATGTCCAATTGAGGCATGCGTATTTCTATGCATGAGGTGCACAAGATATTTGTGGAGTGACCAGATTCTGGTTAGTGGTATTGAAACCATTTCAGTTGCATGATATATTTATATATATATGTATGTATGAGACGTGTGTTATTATGTGAATCGAGGAAGTGGGTTACATGAGGTGAGTTGGGTATCAGGGCATCGAGGATGCTTGTGACTTGATGTTCTAGGAACCCATATCATTTTGATCATCCATGGAATGCAGGACCTCATGGAGGCAGACACTGATGCAGTACATGATATGTTTGTGTGTCGAGAACGATACAGAATCACCTAATGAGGTGTAGGGGTGACGATGTGTCACGAGAGGGCCTTGGGTCTAGGAAAATATGTCGTTGGACCTTTGTTTAATTTTAACTTTTGGGAAAGATTCAAGTGATCATTCTTATCCATAGGTTGAAATAAAATTTGGGAAAAGATTTATTTAAGGGGAGAAGTTTGTAAGGACATGGTTCTTTCTTTAAGGTAAGTGATTCTTTTTTTCATTTTGTTTTGGTTTTTTTAGAAAATGTGTAACAGTGGAAATGTTTTGGAATAAAATGGATTGTTGTTGAAATTTCCAAAGTACATGCCATGTACTGAAGCCATGTCTGGAGGCCACACATGGAATATAGGCCTATTGGATAGGTAGAAATATTTTAGAAAGTACACACCATGTACTATTTTTACACGTCGTGTAGATGGGTCATGTATGGAAATATACATGGCATGTTGGGGATTTCATTTGGGTTGAGAAGTATGCATCATGTACCCCTATGTACACATCATGTAGTCATGTCAGAAAGTAAATAATTTAGGTCATCAATATTTGGAACAATTAAATATCCCACAGAGTGTGTAGTCCTTGGTACACACTATGTATTTGTGTTTTTTTTCTAAAATGGGCTACAAACTCATTTTGAGGAAGAAACCCAAAGCCTTAATAGGTTTGAGAGAGGAGAGTTGACCATAGCTCATTTTTCCCCCAATCGTCTGTCTGAACTCCATTTCGTTTGTAGTTACATGCATTGGAACCCCAACCGTAAGGCCATGATTCCTCTTGAGTCTTTTTATTTGATTCATCCTCTCGACCATGTTATCTGGTGTTTAGTTTTTTTGACCGTTTTGTACATAGACCATGTTTTAGGATGAATTGGAGGATCATATCATAGGTGGATCATCATACGAGTACAAGGTAGGTGGTTCATACATTATTTTTGGTTTTTTTGATCATTTGGGTGATGTGGCTTTCGGCGCGTTTTTGGGCATTTTGAGAGAGACCCAGTTTTTTCATCTATTTAATAATTAATTTATTATTAGATTACAGGATTCCCTTGATAATTCCCCATACCTTAATTTCATGAGCATGGTCGGGCAATGGGTCATTTCTTATTGGGGAATTTTGGCCAAGGGTGTGAAAATGGTGATACTTGAACTATCTGGTTTTAAACTATTGAATTGTTTTATTAAAGATTTATATGAACTGTTGGAGGATTTCAATACCTTAGTACTGGTATAAGATAAAAATTGGATAGTTCATTTCAACTATTTTTTTGGTTTTTCCTATTTAAAGTATTCATTGTGACTATATATGTGATGTTGATATTTCATATTCAAGAACCATTAAGGTTGTGTTCGGCATGGCCTAGATATTCTTGAGTAATTTCTATTATATATTGGGCTTGGATGGGATTACAATGGGTGGTTTTGACCAGGGGATTGAACATCATGGATTTGTGCTTGAGGTAGTGTGACTGTCAGGTTGGGCATGGCCAGAGTTACTTGGATGGTGAGGCCATCAGACTAGAGTGACATGGTCTCAGGGACATGAGGTGTCAGAGATGTTGTGTCTAGGGTTCTAAATTAGGTTATTACCAATCCTATGAGACTTTGTGTCATGTTTACACAGATGACTCCATGATGTGGTGGTTCTGACTGCTTGTGTGGTTGGACCCCTGTAGTTGCAGATATGTGATTATGGTTGGGGGTGCATTCCATGGAGGCCACGTGCAATGTGAGGAGCCTTCAGATTGGTTGGGCGTGCATATGAAACATTGGTTCTTGAGAAATGAGGTGTCAGGAGGTTCATGGTGATAGGTTACTATTGCTTGGGAGGTGAGGATCTTTCGGTACTTGAAACACTAGGTGTCAAGAGGAACATGGTGTAGGGTTACTATTTCTTGGGAATCCCTATTGTACATAGGTACTTGAGACATGAGGTGACTGGAGGCACATGGTACTAGGTAACAATTCCATGGGTGTTCCTTTGGGATGTATTCACTTGAGACACACATTTTCCGAATGCACATGGTTCCAGTTTACATGACTGAGATTCCATCATTGGCCGAAAAAGGTTCCACTCCATTGTGGCTATTGAGCACTGGTGTAGGTTGTTTTTACTCTATGCAAGGCAATTCATAATTTTCATATATATGAATGACATATTAAGCAATTATATTAGTTACAAAACATTAGGTGGTATCCAATTGGGATTCGTCTCACACCCTACATGGGCCCTTCGAGAGGAAAGTAGACTTCAATTCGTTATGTACATGTAAAGGATCATGTTCAGGAGCTAGATTGAAGTGTTGTTAGCATGGAGACAGGTATGGAACATGATTTCTTGCATCGTAGGAGTTTACATGTTTGATATCATTTCTATATCAACAATATTACATTATTTTTAGCTGCTATTGGTTATCCTTGGGTGAAATTTTTTATTTATGTGTATGCCATGTTTGGATGCATTATTTTTTGTTTCATTAGTTGTCACAAGTGTTTTCTAGAATGTTGTATTGTTTAATTTCTGATGTAGTTTTTTATCTTTATCACTCATATTTTTTTATTTCTAATGATTGTTTTTCTCCTATGTGGATCTGGTTCGAGTCTACAGTGTCACTATTTTATATTATTGTCACACCAATACCATTATTTTCCTCCTTCTAGAGGGTATAGTGTCCCCGCTATACGTATTAAACCCTTCATACTAGTCGGAATGTTTTGGTATTTGGGTAGGTGTTCCTAAGGTAGTAACACCCATCTCGTTTATCACTTATGGGTGGAACTTTGGGTCTGGGGCATTACACATCCCTAGGGAAAAAATTTCCCTGAAATATCTAAAACTCAATAACATTAATCGACAACTCAACCCAAACCACAACCGAAATATCCAAAACCATGAAAATAAGAAAATTAAAAAATAATCATTGTAGGGGTGTGAAGAATATACCCTCCAAAAAACTTTCTACCCCCATAAAATCACCCATCCAAATAACAAACCAAGCTCAAGATTGATCAGAATGAAATGGAATGTGATCATGAACTTTGGGGTGAACATTCACTCCCTAAGTTACACCTGACTAGCTTTATGAAAACCCAGAATTAGGAAAACTATTGATAATATAATGGAATGGGTTCTCTCTACAATAAATTACTAACAAATAGAACAAAATTCACACAAAAACATCAAACCCACTTAATGTCATAGACATGGGAACTCATAACATTAACCAAACCACGATTCATCAATTCCGCAATAATAGAAAATTAAAAGGATAGGAAGATCAGGAACAAAAACCAATACAAAAAAAGGATAAAAAAACCCAAATAATAAAACGTAAATATAGATTCACATTAAAAATGTCACAAACACTAGAATTACATGAGATCCAGACCATCAAGGTTTCAACACAATAAAACATTAAAATTAATAAAGAAAAAATGGAAAACATAATCTATTTCTATATTGATAGTGGAGTAAAAATATAGGGAAATGTTCCCCACACCCAAATGATTCCTAACATCATGAAGAGATTAATTCTAGGGCCTTTTTCTAGTGCCTTTATTCCTTAATTCATATACTTCTTTAAAATAATTAGCTTACATCCTATGACTAGAACATTGTATTTTGGTAACACTACTAGCAGAACTTTTTCTTGTGACCCAAATGCCCACACTAATGAGATGACTTGGTAGGACCATGATTTGATAGATTTAAATTATTGAATGGACCCTTATGGAATTACATGTGTAAATGATATAATGAGAATGAATATGTAACCAAATAAGGAAACTCCACATGGATGATTTTATTTGGCACAATCCTCCCAACTGATCGGGGACCATTACAAGAGTAATGAAAATCTAGACCAGCAACTACTATTGACTTCCCTAAGAACTTCTACTCTCCTATAAATTCCTCATCCACCTGGTTCCTGGAAAGAACTCCACTAGAAGAGTGGAGTCCCTCCATAATTTGCAGATAAAGAAGCTAGATGATGAGAGGAGCTTTCTGCTGATCCTATTAGGACAAATCTAGGGAAAAGGAAACTAACTCTTTAATGTGGTCAATGTTTTCCCTCACGATCCATTGACCTCTCTGAATACTCAAGACCACATCCACATTCCTTTCCTTCACCGCCTTAGTTATGAACTATTGAGTTAATCTGGTCTTAAATTCTTCCCATGACATTCCAACATGAAATGATGAATGGATGATACCATTCCACTAATTGATACATGGACGTTCAATAAAACTCTAAATGGTATGCAATCCCATTACTTCTAGAGTTCCTAATGACATGAAGGCACCATTGAATTAATCAAGATAATATAAAGACTCTAACAAAACTTAATCACTATATAATAAAGGATTAAACTGAGAATAACTCGATAGTTACACCCCACTAAGAGTATGGGTAGGGAAAAATGGAGGAGACTCACTGTAAGCCTTTGGGACATTTCAAGGTGACAAACTTTAAATAACATTATACATGAAAAAACACATCAACATCCCGAAAAAACACGACCAAGAATAAAAATTTGACACCAAAACACAATCTCATTAACCAAACACCAAAAAATAAAAGAAAACTAATATTTCAAAAATCACTACTTCCAAATTAATTTCATAACCACATGGCCATAATGTAACTATACAAATAGCAGCACCAAATTTCCAAAACCAACTCACACACCATATCCCACTATTAAAACTAAATCAACCAGCTAAAATCATTTTATTTTTTGAATAACATTTTCCTCAAAACCGATTTTCTATATTATAAATCCACTTATGCCTACCAAAAACTAGGTCAAAATGAAACTCACAAGAATATCCTTGAATAGAGAATTAGTGATGATTACAATCATGGACACATGGTTTAGTAGATAATTTCCCTGGAAATAACAAACCAGTAGAAGATCATTGAACCATGAACTTATAATCCACATGGGTAACTACCCCATATAATCCAACCGTAGATTATATATTCACCAAAATCATCATTACATATCCACATTGAATGAGCAAAAAACACAATCCCATACTACCCCTAGCAACATGAGACTTAGGATGTGAAAGGTTTCATGATGTCCTGTCTATACCTACCACTTGAGTCCCAAAATTCCTATTCTCTTATCTACCAAATTCCCCAAATAAAAAAGTGGTTTTATTATACCATTTTTCAAGCATAAGTCTGGTCTTCCGTCCTACCAGACACAAGACCCATGAGTATCAGAAACACTTCATGGGACTTGTCCCAAACTCGGCCAGCTATCAAGGTGGATGGAATCCCTACGTGGTTCATGACACTAATGACCCAGTGCTTATTATATTGACTAATATGAAACAATGTGTAACATCTTTACTTTATCCATTCTATATATTAGTTGTATATAACTATTTTGTGACCACATACATGGTTCCTTGAATAATAGTTGATATAGACTAGTAGAAGGGGTATAAGGAGGTACCATGTAGTGGTTATAACACCAATATCAGGGTGCACAATTATAAGAGAAATTATCAAATATTATCCAGTGAAAAAATATCAAAGAATGTATAAGATAATAATAAAGTAAAAACAAAATCATTTTTTATACATCATGACTGATCACCCACTAGTGTTGACACATATACAGAAATAATTACAAATAAAATAAATGTATAGGTGGTCCACTATAACCTCGAGTCTCACCAAAACTCAATCACCTATCTCATTTGAGTTTTCCATCTCAACCATGCTAAACCTAATCACATTCTTCATCCCAACATATTCCTACAATAAGTGAAAGCATTTTGAGTACCCATGTGTAACGGAGTCCTGAGTGGGGTGTGATTAAAAAACTATTAGTCTCATTAATATTCATAAATTCCATGACATGTTAAAGTGACATGATTAATTAAACTAGATAGAATAATTGTATAACCTAAATAAATAAAGTGAATACTCTAATACCATGTCAAACTAGTTTCAAAATGTCTTTGAGCTGATAATGGTGACCATTTCAACCATAATATCACAAAAATACCCTGGTATTACACTTATAACCACTTATAATACCAACGATCATTGTTGATCATCAGGTACGTCACCCAAATTGACCACACCTACTTTGACTAGCACCAAAATGTCTTTGAAAATGAGCATAACATTAGGTGAACTCAGTCACACTCTTAGTATCTAATACCTAAACCTCCACTAATGAGAAGTAGAACCTATAATTTCATAGAAATATTGCTTAGCTATTTATTTTCCCAATGGTATTAACTATGTATTTATATGTTAGGGAGAAATATGATTCCTAGGAGGGGGAGACCAAAAAAATCTATATTTCAAGGCATGTCTGATTCTAGGTTGACCTATGAAATAAAATTGAAATACCGACACGTATCCCATGCTTAATATCCATGTTATGAAATATATCATGAATCTATATCTAATCCAACACTACTGTATCCTTCAGATTCTAAGGGAAATTATACGCATTAATCATGGTGATAAAATTGTCTACATTAGGATGTGAAACATCCTTGCTCAAGGATATACACCCACCTAACACCCCATACAACCATTAAAATATTTAAGGTCCCATGAAATCATAATTGTATCACAATATCAAATGAATCCATGGAATACATAGCATTCTTTTATGAGCATCATCACATGCATTGATGTTGGAACATATGTATTATATCTACGAATACACTACTACATCATCCATATCATTGGATTCCATTAAAACTAGGTATCCATCTTTAATAAACCCAATATAAGATCCCAAACATACTACGCATCACATTCCATAATCCATATCAATATGGAATTCCCAAACATCCTAGAACATCATATCAGTTCCAAGGACAACATATGATTCCCAGATGTCTTCAGGAATAACAAGCCATAAAGCATAAATGTACTTCATAATTAACATGAAAAATGTTATATCCACATTCCCATGATCATAATCAATATCAAAAAAAATTAGTCTTGCGCATTTGTTCATGTGTTATGGTGACGTGAAAAAACATCAATACACAACAACATGAACCTGAACAGGCTTAGTCTACCAAAGGGGAACCCACAAAGGTCCACTCAAGTCAACTCAAAGTAGAGAAACCCTCACATGGTTCTTTAGTCTCAAAAATTATCTTTGGTAATTAATTGATTCTTAAAGGATGAATTATTACATTATGTTATCAATAGGATAACACTAACTCACCAGATACATGGTTTACATTAAATTACAAAAACTCTGATTGATATAACACAACCCATCTCAATCCTCATGGCATCCCTAGGTCGTCCCATTCTCCCAACCCATGTCCATTATGCCAATGATAAAACTACCAAGGATAATCAATTCCATGGGGGGATACACTCACCCTTTTTGTTGAAATAATTCTAGTTGGTCCAAGGTATCCCTTATATCCTTGTTAGGCCCCCTTAGACTAGTTTTCATAGGTCAACTCACCCCCCCCCCATGGAGGACTCTAAGGCTCACATGGAGGTCCACTATGTCATAACCACTCCAAATTAATATAAGTATAACCCCTCAAGGGTTTTGGTTTCAAGGAAAAATCAACCAATGTTTATCAAATATTCTATTACTGACCAAGGAGTCAATATAGAACCCTTGACAAATTAGTTTTTGGATCATATTCATGTAGTTTAGGGAGTATAATAAATTAATCACAATTTAATTAAATGATAATTCAAATTAACAATTACAATTACAGAGAATGGTTACATATAAAGTGGTGAGCCTATACATCATAGCCCATATAAAAATACATAAAACCTATGGTCTTCTACATGAGAAAGGATTTTCCCACTTTTTTCCATAATTAAATAATTCTAACAAGTCATGTAGAGGTCATTCTATGAAAAACTGAACCCATACTAAACTCTAGGTATCGTATATGAAATAATTACACCCAAATAAATTAATTAGGTCATTTAAAATTATTTAAATAAATTAAAATAAACAATTATAGTTAATAAAAACTAAATGGTGGTCTGACATACCTTTGACAACATAATGAACGATGTATGAGAGACATCATCTCAGGACATCCTAAAGCTAGGTTACATAAAATTACCAATGGATTTGGATCATTTCACCATCTCTAGGAAAGTAATAATAAATCACTAAATGAAATAAATTCCCATATTATTTGTAGCAAAGATGAAGCAAGAGACAAAATAGATAAGGATTTATTCACCTTACATCAGACATGCAGTCACATGTAGATCTCACCAAAAATAAGGGGAGAGGAAGGGGGATATACCAGGCCTACCGCTACTCATGAACAATATGGGACATAAAATGGGGATTCCCCCTCATAAAATTTGTTTGTGTGTGGGGGGGGTGGGGGTTATAAAAACCTTTAAATCCCAAATGCCACCTAGTGGTTCCTACAATCTAGATGGTTGTTTTCTAGAGTCTTGATTCCAACAACCAATCCTGCTCCTCGTTAGGCCCTCCTGAGACCCCGATATGACATTAAAACAACATTTCACATAAAAATAATTATCTTTACATATTTTAATCATCCATATTACATTTTTAATTTCCATTAAAAATTATACCCTTTTTATAAATTGAAAATAATAAATTTCTAAAAATTTTATAATGATTGTATCGATATTAGGAATTAAAAACTCCCCACCAGAATACATAACATCCCTAATAAATCTCATGAGTCATCGAATTATACATCCCCATCTATCAAAGTTAGCTAATCACTCTAAATAAAATATTTTCTAACCTTTAAATACCTACATGATTTGAAATTTCAAACTCTAATTAAATTTTAAAAGTTTCAAAATTATTATCCAATGCATCCAACAATCACTGAAGAAATTGAGAAACTCATACCCAATTTTTTCCTTATCGAAATATCCAAGGATACATTGTACACCTGTCCACTGGCCCAATGGTGTTACCCACCAAAAGCTTCATCTTAGAAATACCAATCATAATCTTTCATCACATTATCCATTGGAATTACCTATTGGCACTCCATACCAGCATATCAAAGGATGCTTTAGACACATTTTACATATTATCATACCCAAAAATACATGAAAACACTAATCACATACTGATTTTAGTTCCCATTATATAATTCCAAACATTGATGGATGTATTCAGACATCCCTGCATAATTATGGTATAAATCATTTTTTCCTTTAATAGATTTGTTTTATGTTCAAAATCCATCCATCATATTGGAAATGACATTATATATGTGGTTTATAGATTACAACATTGAATTCTATTTGAAAATTCAAGTCAAACCATCTTTGGATGAATCAGCTTCAGAATGATTAGCTCTAATTGTTGACATGCTTCCAATTTTAGAACATGATTACCTGACACCTAAAGTCATCCCGTGATCATCCAACTATGTTCATTGAAGCATGTACCAAAAAAAAATAATTCCTTGGTTGAACCATGCATAATCCATCTCCACCATTATTCCATACCAATAGAAGTAACACACCCCAAACCCAATCATATTTGGATCACCTAAAATCATATGAGTCCTATGTCCAACATTTGATCCCGATCAGATATTATATCAGAATTTAAACCCAACATTATCTATGCAATCAAACAAGTCTTGAAATCATTGTCTTACAAACTATAAAATTCCATAACTAAAATCCAATAACCAGTCAAATACACCATTAACCCACTCAAATGAAGTTTATAACTCTGTGAAAAACATCCCAATACCCACATTAGTAGTGTTTTTATCATCAATTAACATGAGTAAATCCCATAAACCATGATTCCTGCTGCAATTATCACCATATGTATAGATTGGATGTCGCCATATGACTATTAACTATTTTAAAAAATAAAACATAAAATATCACTTTTTCTCGGATTCTGAGAATAAAATCGAATGAATTTATTAATATATAGACTATAACAAGGGTATCTCTCTATGAAGGATGATAATTTAATCCTTGTGATATGAATTCCATTATCGACCTCCAAGAAAAAATCCTGACAAACACCACATCACACATATGTTTCTATTCTTATTGAAGATCCATCACATCCCATTGAAACCCATCATCTCTCATCTCATATATAACCATGAACGATTCCAATATTCTATGATTTTTCTTGTGAACATGTGTTACCTCGATCTATAAAAAACATAACAGGTTTATAATCCCAGAAAACATGATCCTTGAACCCAAATCACACTCTTGTGAGTGATATCACTTTTATACTAGACCAAAATGCTTAATTTAACCCCTCAATATGAATCTATTATGTCTGTTTCACCAAATCCAGGAATTCTATATGCTTTTATAAAAGTATTTTGGTATGTTATATCAACTATGTCAAGGCACTCCATCAAAAATTTATTATGATTCCCTTTCCTATCATTATTCCCAACCAATATAGATCACCCAAGGAACCCATCATAAATATTAACATAGATCTTATACCAACATCAACCATAATATTAGTTATCATAAGGCATCATTACATTTCAAAATAATCTACTCACAATTTGAACTAACATTAAAATTAATCTAATGTAATTAGTGATCAGAACCCGTTTGATCATTCCCTATAAATCCAGTCTCACAAATATGGAACTATATGATCATAACATCCAAAACACTATCACTCAAGGTTTTACTCATATAACATCTCATGGAATAACCATTCATTTTCCATAAACATGATTTCACATCCCATGCATCAATATCAAAAGATAGTACATAACAATGTCGTCTATATTTAAGGTACATACAAGCTAGTGTTAACCACCATAATGTGTTACCCTAACGCGCAAGTAAGCACCAACTTACTCAATAACTGAGTCTCATATAAAACGGTCACTAGGACTCTCTCTTATTTTTGGGGACGTAGGTAAACCCTCAAGAGAGTTCACAACTCATAAGGATTGATTCTCTCACCCATATCAATAATCCCATGACATATAGCATGCAAAAATGTGTTTTGGTTTAGTAAAATACTATTACATAATATATGGTAAAAATCCATGTAGGTTGTTATGAGAACAGTAAATAAAAGAACATTTAAATTAATCACCCATGAGGGGTTCATCATCATGGAATAAATTCACATACTGACATATTAATGCCTCGACATGTACCCAATATTTGGAGACCAGATAAAAACAATTTTATCGATCATCTTATAATAAGATCCAAAAGACCTAACCCTGAAATGAAACATATGAATTCAAGTTAGGAAAGCTCTAGAGAGCCATATGTTTAGTCTCTATTTTTTAGCCAAATTATTTTTAAAAAACATCTACCAAATGTACACTAGATATTAAGAAGGCTCTAGAGTTCCATATGCTTAGTCCTAATGGTTTGGAAAACTTTCTATTAACCATATGATTATACTATCTCAATTCCAACACCGTACATTCTTGGATCACAATGTCTTACAAACCATGAACTAACTATGTGTCGAAATATTTAATCATGTTTATGTATTCCCCTAAAAATCACACATATTGGATAAATCATATTCATTCAATGTTAATTCCTTCTAACTCAAAAACCATGTTTCATAGTTACATGTTGATACTGTACAATTTCTATGAATTGTGATCGAACCATTTACATCTATAAACACTAACATAACATATCAAAAGAATTTTGAAACTCCAAATACTAAACCCAATAATTAAAAATCATGAAAAAAATAAATTTATAATACATGAAAATAGGGGTGTTGTATTCACCCCATTAATGGTCATTCAAAAATATGAAAACTAGAGTTTCATTGGAAGAACATAATCAACTAATCCAAAAATTACATTTCATTCTCCAACATAACTTCTTGAATATGACCACATTGTCACAATACAAATACAAATCCAATTATTTTATCATGAAATACATTATATTTACTATCCATAATCCATATCGTATGATGAATCAATATAGTATATAGTTCAAGATCAACATGGTCCCATAGAATCACATTTTCAGAGACAGCCAAGTACTTTTTCAATTGAGATACGTGAAACATTTTATCCATGGAAATGAACATCAAAGGTAAATCCAACTGATTATCCACATCACTCAATAATTCTAGTATCACTAAAGGGGAAGTGTTCCATGGAGGAAACAATCATTTCATATCCAAATTATGATTCCCTAGCTTTGGATAGATTCTCAAAAAAACATAATCCACCACCTTGAGTGATAATGGTCATCGGGGATAATCTTTATATGACTTTTGAAGACAATGATACATACCTATTCTTTTTTCAGATCATCAAAATCTTCCCATTTATCTGATAGGAAAGGATATGTTTGATAAGTGAAGTCTCCCCTATTTCCACTCAATAAAGTGTAGAATGATAAGTATGAACATTCAATTCTTCGAATGGATCCATATGTATCAATTACTAATAAATATTATCATATGATAACTCTATTAATGTTATACTCTCATCCAATCAGACTCAAAATTCCATCACACAATCCCTAATAATATCTTATAATGTTTGTGTAGTCCTTTTAGATTGACCATAAATTTGAGCATGATAGGTTGTGTTCATGGTTAGCTACGTTCCAAGGACATGGTACAAGGACATCCAAAGATGAGATGATATCCCGGGGTCATTGTTAGACACGATTGAAACAAGGGAACCCTTAATTATTACAACTTCACAAATATAGAGTTCAGAAAAATCTTCTACAGTATTGGTTTCATGTATATGGATGAAGTGAGCTAACATTGTGAGTCAGTACACAACAACCCATATAGAATCATTTTTCCAAATTATTCATGTATGTACATTTAAAAAATATTTTCTTATCTTCTTCCATTTCAATATGATAATTGTTAAGTAAAGTTATATTCCTACTATATTTTGGCTATATGGCTTGACCTGCTCACATGTGAGGCATCATATGACAACCTCCACCACATTCCTATTCATTAAAGTCCACCAAAACTACTATCAATGAGATATTCACATCTTCAACATTCCCTGATGAATAGGTCAGCTCTAATTGTGGTTAAAAAAATGAATATATTCTTGACAGGTTGGAGGATTGATAATCGTGTATATAAAACATAGAATAAATCACCCTTATTGTTTTCACCCCTAAATGGGAACCCCACTGTTGAGTTTTAACTTCGTTGTTAAAAAATTGGGATGTTATATGTCACCATTTGTAACTTATTTAACCAAATAAGAAATAAGAGAAACCAATATGAATGTTGTAACCTCACCTTACATTATACAACATAGGTGAATATCATCTATAACCAATAGTAGCTACCATTGATCAGAAGCATCTTTCCCTAACTATTTATATGAATTCCTGCTCAATGATTCTTCTGCAGAATATCATTTTCATGGTTTATACATGAAGTTACCCTAAAAAATTTACTAATATTCCATTCATCAAGATTTTCATAGATTCATATATATATATGTGAAAATGTGTTTCATGCTCCTATATTCTATGAACATTGTAACTTTCTCATTGATAAGAAACCGATACAATGTATTTTCACTAATGAATACGAAATATAATTCTAATTATTGTGTTTGGTAGTTCTTTTTATACTACCATAACAATAATCAACCATAATCAACGACATTATTTATCTTTATACGAACACATCCAAACCCAGATCACATTGTATCACAGTAGAATATATACTACTATCCTAATTAGGACAATTTAAGAATTGGTGTTGATGTAATAAATTTCTTAAGCACATCAAAAAATTTATTGTGGTCATTGATTCATTATAAAGGAACATGTTTCCCAGTAATATCTATCATTGGTGTGGCCAAATGGGAAAATTCAAGAGAAAATAATCAGTAATGTCCTACTAATCCAATTATATTGTGTTTCTCAAAAACATTCTTTAGTGATTTACAAGAGATAACATCCTCTACATTTTTACGATCCTTATAAAATACTCTTTCAGAAATTAAAAGTTCTAGGAAACAAGCTTCTTATATCCATAAATCAAATATTGAATTATTATCATAATGCTGATATTTCATCAAGATACCAATAAATATAGAAAAGTGTTGGTCATGGTCATACTTGATTATAGAATGCATCGAAATATCATAATTGAAAATCACAAAAAATGAATCAATATTCTTCTAGAAGATTAAATTTATGAAATAAATACAATTAATTGGTTCATTCATTATACTAGAAATATTTAACACATTTTCATAGTTACCATATCTTTTCCTAAAGTGTTTCTTCAAAATATACACCTTCTAAACTCATTGTTGGTGATAACCCAATCGTAAATCAATCATAGATAACCATATGACTTCCATAAATTTATCAAACCAATCATTAATTCATGAAATATGATACATATATTTATCATAACATGGTTGATCATACAATGATCCACAAAAATAACAAGATCTCTATCAATATTCTTACCAAAAAGAACAGATAATGCCCATGGAGACTTGATCAAACAAATGAAGACATTAGTTTCCAACTCTTCCATCATTATCATCAATTTTTCGCAATTCCATCAGTTCCATCCAATTTTATTGATATAAAATCAGACTTGTCTATAGTGGGAGATCAATCATAAGTTCCAATTTTCATTTTGATGGAAGCCAATAGAAATTTTTGGGAAAGACATTAAGAAATTGGTTAATAATGGTAGGAAAATATTTATATCCAACTATACCCATCCATATTCAACACACAAAAACCATGTTATTCCAAATTCAATTTCAATACCTTTCAAGTAAAAAAATTATTTCTTATAAATCATTTCTTCAAAAACATTAAATGCATTTAAAACAAATAATAATTTCAAAATCATTATTTTAAAATCATTAAAAAAATGTGGTTACCCAAAATCCATGTCAATATCCATTTTTTCAAAATTCAAACAGAAAGGGTTTCCTTCATTAATTCACATGATGTTACCTCTTAAATTCAAAAAAAAATTGAAATAAACTATCCCTTCACGTTCTAGAATAATGGATATGAAATATAAGCCACCTACTTGTCAGCGAATTAGGAAAATAAAGAATGACACTTATATCATCGAGATACATCCTTGAATCTTCATTTATTTAATAGATCCATGAATTTATATAATTATCTATATGAGGGAATATTAGAGGATATAATGATAAATTGAATAAATAACTAATTACTAAGGATCAAAAATCCTTAACACACTTTGGTAATCTCCAAACACACATTTAGGCCAAAGGGAATCCCCAAGGGATCCTAATGAGGAATAAGAGTTAGAGGCCCTCTAATAATAGGAGACTAATGATGTTTCTAGGAATTAATAGAAATTAATACCATATATTTTAGAAAACTAAATATATGTTTCATGATAAGGTTACATAATTTATCAATCTATGTGTTAATCATACATGAGAAACTAGACATGATCTATAGAGCAGCACAATTACGCTTCATAGTTTGGAAAACTGTGTGCCAACAATAATATGCTATTTTATCATGGATAACACCTCATATGGTTTGAAAAACTATAAACCTATGATTTTCCCCTAATATATCTATGTGAATGGATTCCTTGAAATTCACATTACTTGTAAATACCATGATCTAACTATGTTCATGTACCATGAATCCCAAACTGAATTGCATGGTTTCTTAGGGATGGTGCATAATTTTTACTAATTTTTTCCACCCCATGAACCTCCATAAATATATCCAAAACATCAAAAACTGTTATTATACTCCCTAAACTAAACAAAATAATCATATAACTTGAAAATATACCAATCTAGGGTATGAAATATGAAATAGGTATGTTACATATATAAAATTTAGACTATCAACACATAACTAATTCAACATCTGACTATGACTCATTCATTCTTGTTTCACCTAGTAAATAAATTCAAGAAAATCTAATCCAATAAAGTGGAAAAAATATCACCCATATCAATTCTCACAATCCAAAACTATAAATATTACCCGAACACATGTCAATACGAACTACTTAAGATCACCATAGGCACCCTTTTTCAAAATTAGATTATATTTAATGCCTAGATCAACCACATTGTTTGAATCCATCCAATGACATTATAATTCATGATACTCTACACTTTCTATAACCATAATCACATATAATGTAAATAGGGTATGGAACCCATGTGGGGTTATCCTTTTAACCTAGTTTCTAAACCCTGGAACTCTTGAGTCACCACTTCCCAATCAATAGACCTCATGGTTCTAATCATATAAAATCCCATTTCAGAACCCTTAATTTTAAATAAAAATTAGTTCAAATCCCTTGAGTACATTTCTAAATATTGCATGTATCCATGATTTCAATCATTAATGAACTTACTGACTATAAATAATTACCCTAATGGGTTACCCTGACAAACAACTAGGCACAAAATCACTCACAATCCTGAGTCACATCTGATTGGGTAACTAGGTATCCCTTCCAAACCTAGACACATAAGTCGAGTCTCGTGATAGGTTATAGATCATGGGATTTCATCTATAGACCCATCTCAAATATCACATAGAGTCTAATATTCCAAATAAACAACTCTAGGGTCTAAACATATACAATAAGAAACACATTTTAAATCCCCCAATCACACATATGGCACCCATATTTTCCATGAATCTTAATGTTTGACTTATAACTATAAGAACCCGTCACATTTTGAACCATAGACACACATTGGATCCACTATCAGATGACCTACATCAGAAATACACTGATACAATGCATGATTAAGTTGAATATCATTACAAGATATATAAGAAAATAACATATATGTTGTTAAATAATCACATATTTAAAATAATAACCTCCAAATGGTTCATTTTAAAGTCATCAATTCCTTCATAAACCTGCTAAAGTCTAGTCACACCCCCAATATTATGATACTAGATCATTTCCATTTCATCAATCCTCAGACCAGAGGATACACAAGAAATGCAACTATAATAAAATACATGAATATATTTCAATACAACTATGTACAATTCAACCTAGTACTTATATATTAAAACAAAATTTGAGTAGATTCTGAAACATTTAACAACTAATAATTAATCACTACTAAAAATTATTTTACTATCAGGCCCCTATATATAATTTGAATCATATGTTCCTAATATTATGCATGATATTCCTTTAACCTCTAGAGGCCAATATCTAACTCTAGAACTAGCTTATTATAAATATGCTAAGATAAAAAATCCAATAAATCACAAATCATAAATTTCATGATTCATGTGAATTATTCTAGGTTATAATCACAATTACTATAATAAAATAAGCTAAAAAATCCATCCCATACCAATGGTAACATAAACCTATCACTGAAAATCTTTTTGCTAACACACCGATTAGGTTTTAATCACCAGATTCCAAACAAACCAATATCTTCCATATACTATCTCCAAATATAGTAAAACAAAATAAAAAGATATATAAATATTATTTGTAATTCCTTGTCCCAAATCAATATAAAAAGTATCTATATTATACCACCACATGTCCCTGGATATGCCTACCTATATGTTTGATATTGATTACTTGCAGAGATGGTATAAAGAGGTACAATGATGATATTGTACCCCATGTATTAGAGTATATAACAATATGAGAAATAACTAAACATCATCCACTATATTAAATAAAAAATTAATGTAGAAAATAATAATACAATTAATGTGGAAGAATAATTTCATACATTAAGACTGGTATTCCACTCAATCCACAAAAATACCCCAATGATATGATCTCTTATGACTTTTACATAATGAATGTGATAAACCCAATCCCAAGCCTCAAACCATCCTTTTTAATTGAAAAGTGATAGTTTCTTGGGTACCAATGAGAAATAGAATCTTGAGTAGTGTGTGATTACAAAACTCAATAGGGAACAACCAATGTGTTCCTGTATGAAACGGGTAAAATTATGATTTTTGAATTTGATATTCCCCACTAAAATACATTGATAAATAATAGAACATAAATAAATTAATAAAAATTTTAATATCTAATTCATCTAGTTCCAAAATGTATCTTTGAATTTCATGGGGACTATTCCAACCATAAAATAACCCCATGTCCATTGGAGTTCACTTGTAACCCAGTCTAATTTCAGCATTTATCATTGATCCTAAGGTTTGTGACCCCAATCAACCATAATTTCTTCAGAAAATTATATAATGTCTTTGAGAATTAACATTACCAAAAGGGACCCAAATCTACACTCTAGGGATCCAACATTCACACCTCTACTATTGAGAAATAGATCTTGGGGTATCACCATGTGACCCTCATCCCCATTCCTGATGTTGAACCCCATGGTAGTACCTAAAAATTCTCATTATCAAGAAAAAATTTGCTTATGAGGAGTGGGGAGTCCCTAAAAAATCTTATACATCCAAGTGTGAATAATTATTAAGAAACCCCTGAAATTTAATGGATACCATATTGGATCTTGTGGTAAATCTTTCTGGAATCCAATATCTCATGAGACCATAGATGAACCATCACTAGTGTATCCACCCGATCATAGGTGGTATCCTACGCATTGGTCGATGGGATCCTAAGGAAACCAATGAATTTTATACATATATATTACATCATTTAAGATTAATATTCAATACAAATCATATATAAAATCCCTAAAAACTTAAAGGTTTATATTATTTGGAAAATAGATACAAAAATTAATTTATTTCAAGAAATATATTCATCATCTACCAAAAATATGTTCTCACATAGTACAATTCCATGAAATGACATACATAACATATTTATTTATAAAATAGGAAAATACATTAAAATAAAGGGTGATTTCATATTATCAATATGGTTAAACAGAATTGATATCAATTAATGATCATGTGTGGGAATAATAGAAGCATAAGGTCATGTTAACATAATTATAACATACAATAATAATACCAAATTAGTCAAGGATTATTAAATATAAATAATTAAATAAGGAGTTTTCATAACAAAATATATAATTCATATGTTTGTGTAATCTTTAATAATAAATCAAAGGACATGAGATCATATCATAAGCAAAATATTTAGGTTTTCACATAGAAAAAATCAATAGAATAATTTCCTTCATTAAGGTTCACATCCAATTCTATCATAGTTGACTGGGTTAACTCCCTATTCTATAGTATCTTTAATCATGGTTCACTAAGAATAGTATCATAGTGTAAAAATTCACATAATATACTGGGTTCACACCATATTACTGTTCATATATTCTCATGATATATATATTTTTACCAATTCATTGTACAAATATATAATTCATGGACCACGTATCACATAATGAAAATGAAACATGATTTTTCGCCAAGATCATAAAACATTGAAAATATCAAAAAGTAATAATCCATGTTAATTAATTAATTTACCTAATCATTTCATTATAGAATAACATAGGAAAAATTTATTATTTTCATAAATGGTTATTCATAACATAATTAACCATTGTGAAATAAACTATTTTTATTTAAACATCGTTATATAACCATCATTATAATCCATAAAATTAAATAATGTAGTTATTAATATAGGATATTATTTCTATTAATGTTAAATAATAATTTGTGGTAGCTGATATAGATGAAAAAAACATTTAAAATAATATTTAAACCTTTATTTTAAATCACTAGAAAATATCCTTTTCTATTGAATTTTTTTAAACAAAACTTAATTGAATACAAATAAAATAATTTTATTTGAAAATAACCATGTAAACATCTAATTTAGTCTTAGAAACCCTTAATGGTCTTGAATGTGTACAAATTTTTTCATGTCATACATATTAAAATAAAAATTCAATTCACATATTTGGGAAAAGAAAAAAATGAATTCGTTGGAAAGTTTTAGAAGTAATAATTTTATGACACTTAAAATAAATTAAAAGGTAGTGAAAATAAAATTATTAAAACAATTTTTTGTATATTTAATAAATTTCAATATTTTCTTTGAAGAGTATGTACATGGGAGAAAAAGATTGTCTACAAAAGAGGAAATAAAGTCAACATTTCATTAATTTCATTTTCTCTTTATAATTATCAAAGATATAAAAATCATACTAAGTAATAATAAAACCATAAATAACCATATGAAAAGAAAATAGATGGTTTTTTATGTTTAATATACATATATTTTAACTCAAAATAAATTCATACATAAATAACAATGATTTGAATGACATTGAAACATAAATCTCTTACCTAAACTTCTATATTTATTCATACGCATTCAAATATCATTTATAAAAAATTTATATATATATATATTTAAAATATATTAAATAACTATAATAATATGTATCTTAAAATATATCATTATATAATGATTTCCATTTATATATTTATTATTAATTTCTCTATTCAAATAAAATTCGGGTGAAAACATACATGTTTTTCTAGTATGTGTTCATTCAATAGTTTCTGTACTTCCACCATGGTAATAGTTTTATAATCTTGTAAAATATAAATCATTAAATAATTATCATATTAATTCATCACATACACGGTCATTATTTTTTAAAACAAATTATAAAAAAAATCAAATAGAACCCTAGATGTGGTAGTCGACATGTATGCAGAAGCGGTGTTATCCTTTTCCAATGAATGGAATGGAAATAAGGAATATAATTTATTATAATTATAGAAGAATTATAATATCTTAAAAATAATTTATAAATACTACATATATCATAATATAAATTCATGAATAATGGTTATTGAAGTTGAATCAAATCTTTCTATAGAGGCAGTAGTCCACACATACTCACAGGTGATACTTTCATTTCCCATTTGATGGAGTGAAGGTGGAAAATGTATGTTACATAACCATAATAAAAATTTATTTTATTTTATATACTTATATATTTATTTTTGAATGGTTACCATATATTTTTAAGAATTATAATTATAAAGAAAATTAAAATTACATGGTGAGGAGTTATATCTATTGGATGAGAAAAATCTTTATTCCTAAACAGTAAGACTTGGAATGTGGAAATTATGATCGAATGAGGACCTAAAGGGTGTGGGGATATACTTTATAGATGTATTTTTGAGGTATATTGTGATATTTAAGAAAAATGAATAGTTATGAATAGAGTATATGTGGTATCCTTTTATAAGGGAGGGAGGGGAAACATATGTAATTTTTCAAAAGATTAAAATATATTAATATCATACTCACGTGGCTCAGATATGGATGGTATTAGAATATTGGGTGTTTAATTTCAAAATTTATTCAACCAATAAAATAAAAAAACTAATTTTAATATTTTATGCCTTATCCCTAATGTGAACACCCAGTAAACCCTTTTTAACCCTAACCATGGTAATAGAATATTATAGTTTTTACTAATCATTATGAAAAAAATAATTTGAACATATTACTTTATATTAATATTGATAATTTCAAATACAGAATATTTTTTTAAATATTAAATTTCAATAATTGTTATAAATTAATTTTAAAATAAGCTAACAAAACACAACAAAACCATTTTTAGGGAACAAATTAAACCAAAAATTTAGTTTACCTTAATCCATTCAATGTAAAAACTATTAGACGACTTTTAATACATTTTTTTGAATATATTTTTCAAATATTCAATTCAAATCATTCATTAAAGGGGGTTAAACATAATTATTAATATAAAAGTAAATTTTTCTCAGAATTATAGTTTTTAAAAAAAAATATTCTTAACCATCATTTTTATTTATTTTAAATCCTAAAAATGGAAAAAATTAATTAATTTTATAAATATGTAGAAAATGGTGTTTGATGTTTTTTGGTTCTATACATAAACTATAATGCAATGTATTTTTGATATATATTACTTTAAATTCTAATATCCTAATGGTATATAACAGTTATTCTATTATCAATGATTCATTTAATGAACACTATCATAGAAATAAAATTTATTTAAAGATACGTATATCTTAAAACATAAGGGTGTCATATATCCAACATCAACCCTATGTATGTGAATCATTTGTTCTGGTGGATATATTATTCTAATAATATCATAACTTTATTCAAATCCTGGGAGTTATGGGAATTCATAATGGTCTAGTGGTAACCCCATTTGAAACTTATAACCATAAGGAAATCCTAATTAAATCACCGTATCAATGAAATCCAAAGAATCCATGTATGAATATCATCACTTGCTCTGATTATGGATCATTGGAACCATCTATGTGAGTCCAATACTGTATCAACCATATCACTCTGTTGCAGTCAGACTTGTTATATGACCTAAATAAACAATGAGACTATATCCCAAACATATCAGGCATCACAGGTTCTCATCCATTACACAGGTGATTCATAGGAATCTCAATAAACCATATAAGTAACAATCTGAATGAATGATTACTAGCTTTATTGAGTAATATAATTACATAAATAATAAAGGCACATAAAAATTCACCTACAAAATGGCTATTTGAATTCTCATTCCCGTCATCATTTCATATCCCCTTTAGGATTTCACATTGTTATGGGTTCGAAGGTAACACCCAAAACCATTTCTACCCAACAAAAAAAGATTTAATGGTCAATATATTAATGAGGCACCCAATAGGGTCACCTAAAGTTATATCATATAAGAAGCACCCTCAAATGGGTCCATTGTCTAAATATTTGTCTTAAGTATCCACATAATTCTTACAAAATGTTACATCCATCAAAATTATAAACATTATTACATAAAATCACAGAATACATGATTTAAGTCTCTTTGGAAACACTCTAAGAGATGAAATATGACCCACCTTAGTTCCCAAGCTCTCACTAGTTTTTTCTTCCCTCTAACCAATTTCAATTATGCCTTCGATAAAACTATCAAGGATTGACACATCCTAGGGGTCACTCACCTCTTGGTCAAGGAATGGATCCACTCAGCTCCACGGAATCCCTTAGGTCCTTACTAGGCCCACTTAGGCCAACCATCATAGGTTAACTCTTAACTCATATTCAATGTGTTTGTGGATTTGATTGAGGGACACAAAATCACAACCACTACAATTTAATAGAAGGATCACCCCTCATTGTTGAAAGTTTCAAGTTAACTCAACCAAGGTTTATGACCTAGCCCATCGGTAACTGAGTCATGAATATTACATGTTATAAGCAACATAGTCTAAATATTGATATATGTTTTTTGGGGAGTACAATTAATTTATATCTATGGAAATAATAAAACTATATAAATTAATAATTCAAATTAAATAGGATGGCACTAACTATAGTGAAGAACCTACCCATCTCAATCCAAATAACATAAAATAAATACAATGAGCTTTTATGTTAGACCACCAACCACATTTGTATAATTTCTCAATTTCTTCCATAGTCCAAGAGTAATACCAGATGCCCATGAGGTCCTTCCATTCTAAAACAAACTTGCATTAACCAAATGGGATTCTATCACATACCATGACATCCAAATAAATTATTTAGGTATTTTAAAATTATTTTAAAAAATTTAATTAAATTGTAATATTCATCAAAAACTCGTTGGGTCATCGTGTCACACTAGAACCAAGTCCAGCATATTTTGTGAGACCCACAACACACCCCCTATACAAACCCAAACAAAATACATGTATGTTGAATACATTGCCACAATTAATTTAATTTAATTTCTGTAAAAATTAAATAAATCCATGACCTGATATTAATTTTATGAAATAATGAACAATTATTGGTGAAGTCTATATTAGGATCCACTGGATATACTACAAAATAATTATTTAATGATTCATATGATTTCACCATTCATTATTTAAACCATCATAATGTCCAATATCCAAACTTCATCGAAAATGAGTGAAGGAAAGTATCAAGAGATAATGGAGATAAGGAAGATTATTATATAAATCTATAATAAAATCTTCTCAATCTCGCATGTAAATAAAGGGGAGAGAATTTGGGAATAGGAGAGGTATATCCTTACTCATTCATTCCATGGGTTATTAAAGAGGGATAACCCATCATAAAATTAAAATTTGAAAATGTGAAAATACCAATTATGTTCAACCAGTGTGCCGGTGAATCTAACCATCTAAATAATGATTTTCTATTTTATTAACAACCTAAACCACTGTCTCGCCTTATAAAGCCCTTTTGATCCCCTGGAATATCATCCAAACATCATTCCTCATCCAAAAATAATTTTTTTTATACATCCAAACCTCCATAGTTCAATTTAGAATCAAAAATAATTTTTTCACACAAACTAATTTTAAAATACAAAATTACTATGAATTTAAAAATGTTCATATGAATATGTGTCATGAAACTGTGCTATTCTTCAATTCAATTCCTCACGTAATATCTCTATTTTTTATTAGTAAATTACAATAGGCTAACCCATCATCTAGGAATAATGATGTTATCAACCATAGAATACATTAATTTATTTCTATTGTGTACATGTGTTCACTCTCTGTGATATCACATTAATATTATTCATCCTTCTACAAATAGCTTAGATACACTATAATAATATCATCACAAAATTAATTAAAAAAATATACATCAGGATATAATTTTTTATTCTGTTAAATACTGTTATAGACTATTTTACAAGGCTCTAAATCTTCGTGATTTAAATATAAATGTCTCACATTTTAGTAGAATTTCAGCATCTATACTATTTAAAAAAATAAATAAATAAACATATGAATAATAAAAGAAGAATTTGATTCTAGTCAGATATAAATTGAAATCATAAATAAATATTCAGACTCCTTATATCTGGAAACTGTTGATCTTATTGCTCAAAACAATATATAGATTTTTATCCTTAGTTTTCAATGAATAATTTGTTAGATCTGATGTAGTGTAGAAATATATAATATTATATATTTAATCTGTTGAGTCTATAACACCTATTCATTATTAAGATTATATAATTAAACATACAAATTATAGAAACAACCAGAACAATCATTGAATCAACTAGAATACTTAATATTAAAGTATAATAAGGGATAATTTCAATATAAATACCGAGGTCTTATTAGATAATAGTTCATTAATTATACCTCATTTTATATGGATAAAAAATTAAATATAAATAAATAAATCAAATCAAAATATAGAAAATGTATATTGTGATTTAGAATAAAACACACAATATGTAAGAATATGAAAGTTTTATAGACCCCTATATAAAAACACCATTATATTCAATGATTCTCTCCCAATTAGGAGTTATCAATAATGATTGGTAATATTATGGGCAAATAATATAAAATATTTAATGATGATTTTAAATGTTAAGTAATTTTTAAAAAAAATCTTTAAAAAAATAAATATGGAAACAAATATGATTCTTCAAAATTTTACTCAAAACTAATATATAATTCATCTTGAAATCTATTTATTTCTAAATATTCTAAAATAACTATAAAAATTATAATCATAACTCATAGAACATTTTATCTTATCCATATATATATTATAAACATACAATTATTTCTTTTCATATTATTTTATTGAGAATCCAAACAGTGAATATCTTATTTGTTAATATAGTATGAACATGAATATGTATGATCTAGAATATTATGAAGTTGAGAATATGATTTGGATGTTATTCTCTAGAAACCCCAAAATATAAAATGGTGTATTTCTACCAATAATTATTTATTAACACTAATTTATAATGTTACAAATATTTATAGATTGATTGTAGATAGAGTGGTCATAGTTGATTATATATTTGAGATAGATAAAATGATGATGCCAAATCGAATACATAATTTTGGAATGTTTTTTGTTTTTAAAAACTATTCTACATCAACATCATGTTGGATTATATCTTTTATCTATTTCTTTTCCCAAACTAGATGTTTTCCTTTTTTCCATTACTCATAATTCTTAATCCCATATTTGACAATAACAAGTCATATATAATATTTCCTTTTTAAGAATTATTAGTTTTTGTTTCTTCTTCTTGAACATGTCCCTTAAATGATATACCCATGTACTATATTATATGGATATTTATAAGTTAACATATTCATCAATATGTGGTAGAGATGACCATCAGTTAATTGATGACCCCCCTTTCATTATAGATTAACCATTTTTCAAAATCATCCTATATTAAATTTATTGTAAAAAATATTTACATTAATAACAATGAGTATTAAATTTTGGATATTACCCATATTGGGACAATGATACTTATTTAGATTTAATCAATGGTTGATATGGACTAACTTGTAACTCCTCATTTATGAACGGTGTAAAAAATACACATTTCTTATAAACAACATGTTGTGAATTTATGAAATCTCTAATTTCCAGTAAAACTGTATTTAAGGATGAAAATTGTTTAAACATAGACTCTATGTTTTAATATTTGTGATTGAGAGTAATTAAAGAAAATTATACATTGTATTTTTCATAAAATTGCATAATATTTTATGTTTTTTAAATTTTTAATCATTGAACACACTAAGACCATCCATAATATCATTGAAAATAATATTAAAATGTTTGTCAGAGATAAAAATGTCTTCATTTTTTTTGTCTTGTATCTATACCTTTCATAATCATTCACCTGGTGGTATTTGTAATGATACCACTAATGTTTTCAAATCTAGACCAGGATGATAGTTTTGACAGAAACCACCTTATGGTGAATCAAATATACTTTTTTAATTTAAATCATTAAAAATTATTTTTACTCATCAATATACTCCATTCTCCAAAGATCCTATGATATGTCTGTAATTCCATGATATCACACTCTAATGTTATGATTTTTATGTATTTTGATCAAATTTATGTCCTCTTTGTCTTCAAACAAATAGAGTAACATATAAGTAAACAAGTCATATATTAGGTCATGGTTTGAACTACCTTTTCCCCATGTAATAACATTATTTATCCACTAATTATTTAAAATATATTTATGGATTTTAGGAGTGACCTAAAACATAAAATCCAAATTTTTTATATTTTTATAATCCCATAATAAATATTTCATGATTAAACTATCAATAAAAAATTTTCAATAATTAGATATTCATCACTGATCGAGAACATCCAAATTGTTTTAAATCCATAATTTCTAACAAACATGTTCAAATTTTATTTTATGAAAATACCTTTTAATAAGAAATATTTTTCACTAATTTAAAACTAAAAATAATTAAATCTTCCAAAAATGTTCACTAACTAATTTTCTATTCTCTTAATATCAAATCCATATAATTTTTATGTGATAAAATATTATTAATTATTTTCCAGTTTAATGGTTTCATTAAAAAACATTACCTTCCAATCAAAAATATTTTCATCATTCTACTTTCATAAAAATATGGCACCATATATGATGAAATGAATATGTTACATAAATAATTTTAAAGCCTTGTTAGACACATTATCAGTCTTGAATCCTATCATTATTTTACTATTCATAACTTTTTTATCAAATTGATGTAAATCAACTAAGTTATTCCCTACAGATTTGGAATAGAGATTCCATGATGATATCTTTTTCACATGAGAGATAACAAGATCTTTATCATTACAATTAACAAAATTTCTTGTCATTATTTCCACATAATAATTCTCCCCTATATTATTATATAAATTAAATTATATCTCCTTTTTATAACAATATCAATATAAAAAAGGATGAAAAAAGATATAAATTCTATAAATTGAATTGATTACTAAAGTTAAAATTTGCATCATAAAATTTATGAATAAAATGTTTCAGAACATTTTTTAAAATATATATCTTATATAATTAATTATCTATAATAAACAATAATTTATTTTATAAAATCTAAAATGAAAATAAAAATGTTCCCACAAAAGTATTGATACATGATTTATTGAATATTGAAATGATATATCAATTTTACAAATTGAATTATAATTTTAATAAATATTTCATTGTAAACATTATGATGTTCATTTATATATCTATGATATAATTTTTAACTGATATATTTATTTTCATATATCAAGATTCTAATGATTAGATATTGTATTCACAGAAGGTCTTTGCTTCAATTTTCTATAGATTCCCACTAGGACTAGTGCATTAAATTTAGTGGGATTTTCAATATCTGTTTCATGTATTCCAACTTCCATAATGGAGGTCACTTATTAAAACAATAGTGATGTTGATAAAATGTTAATGGGATTAGGAGAGTGGGATTTTGTAACTTTTATAGGATGAGTTTTTTCCCTAGTATAGGTCTCCCTCATGGATTTGATACATTCTCCCAGGTCTTGTTTGTATTTCCAGTATAATTTAGGAATAGTTTAATTACATCACTTATGGCCTTATTAGGGTGAAAACCATTGATTAGTGACAATGAATCTAAGAGGGATGTTGAGAATCTGGTAATTTATTTATTTTTATTCATTATTTCAGATCATTGTGGAATATTATTTTTCTCACATAAGGGAAGAATATGGGATAACAACTTAGAGATGGGTTACAATGTTGTAATATCTTCTTATTATATGTACATGAGGGAATCATAGTCATGTCATATAAATAACTCTAAAATCAACACCTAATTAATACATTAATAAGCATATGAGACATCCTACAATCATCACACAAAGAATCATAATATTTTTCATTATAGTACTCCTGGGATAATCACATAAGGAATCACATGATCATAACCAAAGTCTACCCATTCTCATCATCAAAGTAACTCCATTCTCATCATACATGGTTGGAATTGTTTTTTATTCGTTATGTGGGGGTTATCCTATAGTGATTACATATGTTAACGTATTCACATTCCATAAGTGATTGATGTATCCCGTTATATTTGTTACACAAGACTTGTTGATGCTCTCATTCTCTTGATGTAACAACATTTAAAATTTTGATTCCATTGAGGATGTCAAGGTCTAAAATTTATTATATATTGATCATTATATTCTCATAGTGTATTTTATTTCATACTTTCATATGCATTGTATAATTATCCACATAAACTAATATTTTAATGGTTGAAAAAAATTAGAGTCTAGTGGGGACACTCTGGATGGATTAGTGGATTTCCAAGAATATATGGATTTTAAATTCAATCAAAAGATAATATAAGATGTTAAGGTTGTATAGATACTTGTATTCGAACCCAAAGAGACTATTTACATATCTTTTTTTATAAGGATTCAAAAACATAAGTTGTTTGAGTTGTATAGTTTAATCTCCTATGATACAACCAACTCATGCCATTTAACCTCGTGTTTTAAGAACAAATATTCCATTAAAAGGAACTCATAAATGTGTAAACCGGTTCTTATTAACTATGCTACCCATATCCCACTTTATGTACAAAATATATGTATAAAATATTGTCATATTTATCATGTATTGTTCGTAGGTCCAACATACATGGTTCCTACCCAACCCATACTCAATGCAATGGTCCTATGGGTGAGCGATGTTGAAACATGTGTTGTATATATTAATACCATGAATGGTCCTATATAAAATTAATAGGATCCTCACTTGACCTAAACATTCAAAATGGATAATTTTATGTCTGTTTGAAGTTGATTGGGTATGATTAGAATGGGTTACTTAAAACATGTTTTTTGTGAACGGACTCAGTATGTGTGATGTTCAAATAATTTCATCAAATTTTCTATTTTTTGGAGGGAGTTATTTGAGAACATATATAATGAAATTCAATGTTTTATTTACTTTTTTTAGGTAATTCTCCTAATATCCAACCTCTAAGGATTCATAGAGTTTTCATTTGGTTGAAAAAAATTGAAATGGATGATTCATGTGTTGGGAAATTTGGGGTCCTCAAAATCAAGAATCCCAAGGTATTCTTCATTGAAATGTTATGTTGAGGGGAATTTATAGAACTATATACTATACAAATAACCAGTTAAGAAATGATCTTTTAGGAACATTATAATGACTCATTTTTTCCATGTAAATAACTGAAATATATTGACCAGTATTTTTCAATCCATATACTAATACAACATGATATTTTGAGGCCCAGTGTTCCCAAGATAATTATTTTAAAAAAATATTAAATATATTAATATCATGTGTGCAAAGGATTGATTAATAATTTTAATAACTCCTGAATAGAGTATCAAATTGTAAATCGAATAACTCCATTGAGATTAGAGCATGGGGTTTAACCTATGGGTGACATAAACATTTTCAAAGTTCGATGTTTATTAAAAAATAATCGATGGTGTAACTAATAAAATAAATAAATAAAATCAATCATTTTATTAAGAGGTTATGAAACAACTTAATTATTACTCTATAAATTCCTAGTTATAAGTAAATATCATGATTAGTTGTAAGACACTAGTGATCTAGAGAGGATTTGCAGGAGAGACATTGGCAGATAGTAATGGATTGTCAGATCAGATCAATACAACATGGATCATCTATAACAATGGTGTTCAAGGATCATCACTATTAATATGATTCATGATACTTATTCATCAATTATTATTCCAAAATTGATGTAGTAAAGTTGTTTTATTTGGATTTATTCCATTTGATTATCATATGTCAATCATGAACCTATTCACTAACAAAATAGGTTTGTGGGTTGATGGTTAATTCAATTACTATTACTAGTTTTTTAGATGGATTATTATTTCATACTTCAAATGAAAATTGTTCAAGGAATCATGATAAAATTTAACTTAATTCATCATTTAGGGTATGTTATTTTCTCTACATTTTTTTCATGAATTCATATTCAAAACACCATTTAGATGAATGTTCAAAAACTATTAGGTGGACAATCATTCTGCATTCGATTAATGGCACAACAGATCATCATCATGGATTTGGGATCAAGATAATAAATTAGATTATGATGTGTAATGCTGAAAATGGATCGGTTTCAGATTTCAATTTGTTATGTTTGAGTTTTTATGTATGGTAATAGAACACCTCAATGAGGTATGGTTTTCCATGTGAGTTGAATGATCATAATCTGATCTACAGCAACGAATAGGATTGACAGGATGACATCCACAATCAATGGTGATATTGGTGGTCTTAATTGTGTCCGGAAGTGGTGGAGGATAAATATGTGTGATTAATTGATGGTATGTGAAAAAAATATAATTATTTTAATGTAATAACACAAGACATGAGAGAGGCCCTAGCTGCAAAAATAGGGTTTCCATGGAAATTAAATGTAACATGCTATGTGACACCCAGTGTGATTGGTAGTGTGAATCATTGGTGGATTTGTTATAGGAGGAATATGCATAAAGATCATTCGGTTTGTGAGAAACCTGCACTATACATCATGTAAGGGAAAAACACAATCCATGTGTGTGGTTTATGAAGCAGTGTTAGTGTTTCTGTGGAGATTAAATGTCACATTCCATGTCACATGTGTAACATGCAGCGTGACCCTACCCTACATTCTAGTCATGTATCTCGTAGGATACACAAACACATACATGGTATTGTACACAAGAATGGGTAGAGTATATAGCCATGACCAAGTACTCAGACATAACCATGTACAATGTTATGTCCAGTAATAGATGGACATGTCCAAGTACACGGTCATGGACCATAGTACATGGGAATGGGATGAGGCACACAAGCATACTTTGGACTACATCGGAATTTAATGAACTTCTATTAACTTCCAAGAACTTTTCCTAGAGAGGGTTAATTCCCCATTTATCATAAGTATAGGCTAGTTTCTTTATGGGTTCATTCCATCGATCCCTAACAAATAGGGTATATTTTGGAATTATATTTTGTAAAATGGCTTTGATCCTCACTATAGGATTATTTTCAGATAGTGTTATTGGAATTACTCAATGTGGATAACATAGAGCCCTCTATCATCTTATGTCTTATATGGGGCTTTTTATATTTGAGTGACCAACTTTACACATGCATCAATCCTCTAATTAGAGAGTTAATCTAGATTGGGTTGTTGGTATACACAATAACCTTGGGAGTGATCCCAATATGTGCATCGATATATTTTGAGCTTCTTGTGTGTACTTATTTTTAGTGAGACCCATCAATCATAAAATATATGATAGAAACAATCAATATCATCTGCCACACTGACTGAGTTCATCTGGATGAGTGTTACTATGAATTGTCAAGCAGAGTATTAGTTTGGTGATGTAGTTGTTACCATACCATGAGACATTGTATATACCATGAGAATATCTAGATGTATATTTATTTATGTAACATATTTCTTATTGGAATTCCCCTATGATGATATCATAACTATCCTGATTCTTTAGGGTTAGTGTCTTTGGGGTGTCCTCCGTGTATTGTTATACTCACCTCTGCATCTTCTCTTATCACATATGTTTTGTATTACGAAGATGACCAACCATTCGATGAGGTTCTTGGTGGACTAAGAGGATATAGATATTTCATTGGGCTTGATAGACCACAGTTCATTCCCGGAGTCATTTTTGACTATTTTCCCTTGTCTCTAATAAGTCGTTCCTTTTTATACATTCTAATTTTCCTTTATTTTTTCGTGAATGATTTTGAGTATTATTCTTCATACTCGAATTTTGGAATAGATCTTATTCATTAATTGGTATAAGTTGTGTTGTTTTACATTTTATTAATCATTTGGATGGGATAAATGTTCATAAATATAGGTAAATTTGGATAATACCTCTCAAGTACATGACATTCCTACTTGATGCTATTTTCCTACCCTTGGCCTACTGGTTATCAGATTAAGGTAGTCGCACTCGGATTATTTCTGTCAATGTGGGCCTCGGTGGCTCAGTCCATGACACAAATGGATGTATGCCTTTTTGTTGATCCTCATGAAACGTTTCAAAAAAACTTTTGCATGAACACAAAACATTGTGTTATATATTTCCCCAAGTTATCTCCTCACAAAAGGTCACAAATCACAGAATAACTTTTTACACATTGAATATAAATAATTAATGAATTGTCAAATAATATACTAAAAAACTGGGTTTTTTCGAGTGTATTTCCATCTCATATATGGAATTCATTCTTATAGTGAACATAAATTTTGATCAATAATTTTATTTTGATTCATTTTAGAACAAATTAATTGCACATTCATCATTTTTTTATTAATTTGAATGAAATTATAAACAAAATTAGATTCAATCATGTATATATACAACCATTATTGGAATTGGTACTCCATAAACATATAAATATAGGGGATTAATGAATATATCATATATTAGTTCCCCAGTAGAAGAAAAAATCTAATGTTTTCCCCTTTTTTAATATTATTTCAAATGAAGCTAATCATCACCTCAATGAGTTGTTTACTGAATAATTAATGTGGATTATTTGAAAATGATATAAAAAAATCTCACAAAATATTTATTCTATCATATTTAATAACAATGATTACAAACATTTATCTTATCAGGATGTTTGTTCACATGAATTAGTTTTATTAATATATTATTCTTATTTTATGGGAGAAATTTTTAACGGTTCTTCATTAAATTCAATGATATAGGAATTTTAAAATGTAAGTGTAATACACCAAATTTACATTTTTTCATCGTTTTATACAGAAAAATATGAACCAAATAAAATCAATTACTTAGAATATTTCTTTATAGGATAGAATAATATAATATTGGTTGAGTCTTTCACATACTGTTTCATCCTCCCAACTACTATTAGATGACTCTTCTTTAATATTTTTATGAAATCTAGCACACATATACACACTATAAATGATATTAGTTCAACTTGATGTTGGTTACAATAGAATTCCTTCAATTCCATTAAAATCATTATGATCAATGAAGTATATTCCTTGGTACTCATCAAATATTCATGATATACTCATAATTAGACTCTTGCATTTACATTAATCAAAACAAAATAACATTAGTAATTTCTTATAAAAACTAAAATCATTTAGAAAATACAATAGTCTATATAATGAATATAAATATACATAAAGATCTTGAGTTATATCATTAAACTAATATCAACAACACTATCCATCATGGTTGAAAACACATAACAATTATAGTCACGAAATGATTCTAATATGATGTCATCTATATTTGTTCAATCTATAATAATTCTTTTAAAACAAATTTTTATAAATTGATTAAGATCCACAATTCCTTAAACAAAATGTTTTCATATAAGGAACTATAAATTACTCGCAAAATATGATTGGGTGCCTATATCAATTTTAGTGCTTAGTTACATCAAAACATTATTTTGTATTTTTATCATATTTAAAACCAAGGTGATCTCAAAATAATATGTTTCTAAAATAAAAATATAACGGAAAATACTCTTTAAATGAATATAATTGAAATTAAATCCAATATGAGATTTATATTATAAGAGTATCTATTAGTTTCAAATCATACCAATAGTTTTGATTCCACTTTATATTTAATACATTGTCTATAACTAAAAATATGATCACCAATTATATCATTATTCCAAACCATATATCCTGACTCATATGTCTCTTTTTTAAACCACTTGTTTATAAAATCTTCTTTATATTTTTCTAGAATTTATAACTCCCATAACGTATTATGTAAAATATATTATATGTATTATACTTATCCAATGTCAAATATGGATCCTTTAGTGCATTAGAAACAATATTTAGAGTAATATTTGAAATGAATTTAAAATGTTCATAGAGGATCCATTTTATATTTCATTATTATATACATGAGTTATCTTCTCTAATAATTTTTAGATTTAGGTTATCTCTTCTAATTTAAAAAATAATTTGATGAGTATAAGCATGTAACCCCTTCGTGGTTGTGTATTCTCATTAATTCTTTTTTCAACCTATTGCGAAGCATCAAAATTGAAATCACTAATGTTAGATAATAATTTGTTCATCATGGTTGAATTCTCAAAAGGATGTTTTCTTCAAATTTAATATGTTAAGGCACATATTATAACATGGATCTCTTATTTTGAATATAATTTCCCTCATTTTATGTTTAGTATCCAAGAACATATCAATCACTATATTTGGAATTGAACATCACATTATATTCCTTTTTGTTGAAGACGATAAACTTATATAAAAATACATTTAATTATAGAACTATTGGATTCCCTACTTTTCGAAGATGTTATAGAAAATTCAAGAGAGAAAAGTTATTCAATAATATTTTTGAGATATAATAGGTTTTGAGGGATAATTATACACACTAATAATTTTCAAACTAATATTCCTTGAGTACAGTTTCTAAAATTTATTAATTTTATTCCATTCTCCACTACTAAACATCTTCATAATTTCCATGGGGTTGATAAATTATATAAATATCAACTCACATTAATTATAATTTGAACATCATGGTTCTAGAACAAACCACCAGGATCACTATCGATTAAAATACCATAAAACAATTCCCATTCTGCACTTTATCACAGCTGGTAATGAAGATTTTTTGATTTTTAAGCTTCTGTGATAGGTTGTATACCCAATAATATTTGTTTTAATAATACTCTAATAAAAAATTTATTTCTTCCCTCTAAGAATTATGATCTACTTTGGTCTCAATAAAAATAAATTATCCAAAAGAAGGGGTTTTCTAGTTTTAATATAATTAAACAATGTGAATGACTCATTAAACTTCATTACCCTCTTATAAGTATCACAATACATATGCCTCTTTGCCTTTAATTAGGAAATATATTTAACTATTTTATTCTAATATAGTATATATAATTGTATGAAATTGGTTTTCCTAATACTTTAACTCCATAATATTTTGTATAGTCATTTAAAATTCATACACATTATTTTTTGCACAGTTATCTCATCATGGTTAATGGTATTTCTATTATATTTAATGATATATGAAATCATAGTTGATTAATTTTTTCAAAATTATATAGTTAATATTATCAAATTTAATAGAAATACCATCACCGCTTAGTATACATATGATAATTTATTTATACAGTAAATAGTAAAAAAAATACAAAATTTTAATCAATATAGAAAATATATAAATCCATCAACACCAAAACCATATACATTTCCTAAATTATTTCCTCAAAAAGTGATAATTATGTCATCACATTTAATGGAATGTTTTAATTTTTTGAATCTCTAATGATTTTCATTGAGAACTACTATTATATGTACCATTATTCTATCCTAACATTTAAAAGACATTTTTTATGGAAATGATTAAAAATATATATAGTTTTTATATCAATTAAACATTAGGTTCAATCAATTACATATAATACCTTAAGTTACCACAGTAATTTATTTATAAAAATGATAAGGTAGTACATGAAATAAATTACAAATTAAAATATTGGGTAAATCATAAAGAAAAAAAGAGTTTTATATGTATTTATCTATAATTATGACCATAAATTCTAAAAGTAAAACATATTATAAAATTTTTGGGATAGTTGGTTGTCATTAGATTCTATGCATCATGATGTTTATAATTTATCATCTACTCTCTTAATCGATAATATAAATTGGTGTAAAATGTGGAATGTACAAGGATGAACCCATATATATAACCATTATTAAACTTTTTTAAATGAAAATTACTAAAAACAAGAAAATGATAATGAAAATTAATATTAAAGAAAGCATGAAAATGTTAGTAATGAAATAATCATTAATTAATAAGTCATAAATAAAAATTTATTAGTAATTTTGTAGTTTGAATTTGATCTAATAAAAATCTTGATTGTGTAATTAAATATTTAACTCATAACTTTCCCATTTATTATGGTCATGTAGATATATTGGACCAAAAACCATATATAAACACAAAAAATATATCTCATACAATAGTTATTCAATTATCATTGTGATAATTGAATGTTTAAAGAATCATATCATCCGTCAACACTCAATAGTCATGATTGAAGAATAAGATAAGTTATATAATTATAGTGTGAATGAAAAAACCCTCCATGAAACATTATTAAAAATAAGAATAATTCAAATAATAAATCATTATTCATAATAAAATTAATGAAAAAATAACTACCCCTTAATTATATCCATGAGAAGTGTAAAAATAAATCCCTAAAATGAAATATAACTCCAACCTTTATGCCTCTAGTGGATCTCCACCAGTGAATATCCAATAATGATTGAATTCAAGGGCACAATGTGGGACATTTTTTATAGTAAAGAATTTCAATTATATATATACATATCTCCGCATAAATTTATATATATATCCTTTTATCTTCAATTAAAAAGTCAAATCCTCGTAGATATGAACAATAAATTTGGTGGAATGAAAACATTAACCCAAAAAATATCAATAATTATGTATCATGTGTAACGTCCCAGTTCCGGTTCTGAAAGCCCCCCAGACAAGCCTCGTACCCAGTTGGTCACATGACTTCAAGCGCATTTCCCTGAACACTAGAGTCTGCTGACTAGAAGCGAGGGCCTTGGGTGTGACAGTGGGGAAACTATGCTCTCTTTGGCAGAGTAACATGGTGGAAGTAAAAAAAATATCCATAGTGGAAGAAGTAATAATCCTTTCAAAATTAAATAGCGGAAGACTAGAAATAATAAACTAGAACACACACACATATATATAAAAATATATGAATGATGCATGACACATATGTCTAGGAAAGCAGCCAAACATATCACAATGCTATAATACAATAGTACTAAACCAATATAAAAAATAAATCTTGTATAGAACTCCTCAGTATTGCAAGCCATAGCTTGGTCCCCTAATCTCTAGCTTCCTAACAAATCAAGTACCGATAGTAGAAAAGGGCTTGCCCTTATCTATTCCTACAATAATATAATCTGTTTGGACCCAAAAGCATTGGCCAAACAGGGTGTGATACTAAATATCAGTAGGCCACCACCACAAGATCTGTGCCTAATAATCAGGGAATATATGGTAGGTAAGGAATAAAAAGCAGTAAAAAAGGAAGTACTCAACAGTAACAATCCACAGTTTCATATATCAAGCAATAACTACTCAAAGAAGATAATAAAAAAATGTAACCTGCGGGAAAGTACCCACAGCCTATCCCTTCTGGTCCAAACTAGCAATATAAGCAAACCGATAACACAACAGGTAATCCTATGGGATTTACTCATAGCCTATCCCCTATGGTCCTACCTAAAAAGTACAAGCAACCCCTTGGGCAGCACCCAAAGTCTCACCCCACTTGTTCGACTCTAGAATAGACTCTCTGAGGATGCACTCATTGTCTATTCTTCCAATAGTTTTGTATTGGTATCTAAATGTGCTCTAGGTAAGCACATAAGTCACATTCCATCTGTGTTCCATGTCGAGGAACTACAGACACTCTGAGTAAGAACTTACATAAATTCCCCCAATGGTCTCGCATTGTAAGTAAAATAGAAACTCAGGAGAAGCCCTTACGTCCATTCTCCCTATAGCCAACTACACCAGGTTCTCACGGCCATATGTAAGCCAAGTAGGTATAGAAACATATATCATCCAAGGTAAACCCCATGAAATACTTGGCTAGAAGTCTACAACTATCAGCATATCATAACAAACACACCATCATACAACTATGCATGGGAAAGTAACCAGCTGCCTAACAGGAAAACTAGACCCAACGATCCAAATAGGCAATCATACATGGGTAAAAACATCCAAATCATAGAAATTAACCCTATTCACATTCAATTTACCTATACTCAAGAATAAAAAAATATCATGAAGACAATAGGGATAAAATAGTAAACGTGCAATACTCTGTTCATGGGTATTGGCGATTTTGCACATATAACTCAAAGAATTTCAACAGAATGGCACAAAACACCTACCTCGGAGTTATAGGATCGATATAAGTGAATATTAATCCTTGAAACACGCAGGAACATGATATATCTACAAAAATTCTCCAAACGTTCAACAGAAGATAAATTGAGAAAGTGGAGGAATCAGACGAAGGTGTTCAAGAAGAAGAAAGAACTCACTATTGTGCTTCCAATGTAACAGATAGAGTTTGATTCAGAGAACTGACACTCGATCAGGGGACCAGTGATGATCATCGCTGTACGAATGCTCTCGGACGAGTTTGGTGGAGAAGAAGTTGTTTCTGTTGATTATATGTGACCCCGGTTCATTTAATTAAAAAAATAAAATTCACGGAATATTCATTGGAATCGCATGGCATGTACTTTTGATTTCTGTGCCCTACATTAGGAGGCCTCTAGGTCATCCCCCACATGTCCATGTGTGTGGCCATCACACGGCCATCACATAGCTACTAGCGGTAACTAAGTACACTATGTGTACTTAGAAAGTATACGGCGTGTACTTCAAAAATTTCATGAAATTCCCTTTTTTCTTAAAAATGACCAAAGTAAAGAAAACATATCTGAAAAGATGGTCTGTGTTCTTATAAACATCCTCCCTTAAATAATTGCATCCTGGAATTTCCATAGCAAGGTGGCATATAAGAAGAAACCCTGAACAACACCAACCACTGCGATTGTATGTCTGCCTCCCTCTCCCAAGTCTCATCCAGTACTCGCCCGTACTGCCAAAGAACTCATACGAGAGGAACATACCGGTCATGGAGAACCTTCATACTTTGGTCAAAAATCTGGATAGGATTCTCCCTAAAAGATTCATTCACTTCCAACTCATCCTCCTCGGGTTGGAAGACATGAGATGGGTCTGAGAAGTAATGTCGAATATGAGAAATGTGGAAGATGTCATACATATCCCAACACCTTTGAGGTAACTGCAACCGATAGGTAACCATCCCAACTCCCCCAAAAACCTAAAATAGAATGATGTACCATGGTGAAAGTTTACCCTATCTCCTAATCCTCTTGTGTCCCAACATCGGTGTGATACGTAGGAAAACATGATCCTCGACCACAAACTCTAGAGGTAGTCTCTATTGATCAACATAAGACTTCTTTCAAAATGGTGAAATATACATCATATTCTTAATCAACTCTATCTACACATTGGTCTCCTAAACAAGACGATTTCTAGTATAGCTGCCTCCCCTTCCTGTAGCCAACATAAGGTTGATCAGCATGGCCTTCCATAAAAAGCCTGATATGGTGCCATCTGAATAGTTGATTGAAAACTATTATTGTAGGAAAACTCCCCAAGAGGTATATGATTATCCCGAGAACCTAAAAAATCTAGAATTCATTCTTGTATCATTATCTCATGCCCCTAAATAATATGCTCAGACTGGACATATGTCTGGGGATGGTAAGCTGTACTCAAAAGTACATGTGTTTCCAAAGCCTTCTGAAGCCCCTAACATACCTGAGAAGTATAACGTGCATCTCTGTCTAAAGAAATGGAGTGTAGAAATCCATGTAAGAGAAGAATCTATCGGATGTACAACTGCCCTAGCTTATCAACACTGAAGGTCTCCTTGATTGGAAAAAAGTGAGAAACCTTCGTGAGTCTGTTAATTAAAACCCAAACTGCATCATTCCCTCAAGGAGACCTCGGTAAACCGGTCACGAAATCCACCGAGACATCATTCCACTTACACTAGGTAATGTGTAACTATTATAAAAGCCCTACTGGTCGGTGATTCTCTGCCTTCACTTGTTGATAGGTGGAACACCTCATGACGAAACAAGAAACTTCTCTCTTCATACCTGGAAACCAATAATGTTGGTGTAGATCACAATAAATCTTGGTGACATGATGATGAACTGCCCAGGATGAGGAATGAAAGTCCTATAACAGATCCTTGCGTATGTCTTCTAGCACCTATATGAACCCCAGGAAAGGAAAGATCTCATCCTCGCATGTGTTCCATCTAGGAATAGGGCCCTCTCTTGACATGCTTTCCTATTGTACTAGGCCTTCAAAAACTGATAGCTTCCTCATTTGCAGTCGATCAAGTAGAGTAGAGGTAACAGCTACATAATAATGAAACGTCTTCCCCTGTCTATCATGCACCTCCAAATGCATCTCAGAGAATAGAGCAATAAGATTCCACTCACTACTGGACTCCTGAACTGCCTATATTTGTTTCCTCCTGCTCAACAAATCAGCCACATTGTTGCCTTTCCCAGGGGTATAGGAATGCTCAATGTCAAAAGACTGATGGTACACAACCCACCTTCACTATCTCAAATTTAGATCACGCTATGTGAAGATATACTTGAGACTCTGGTGGTTGGTCAAAACCACAATATACTCTCCCATAAGGTAATGTCTCAACAGCGTACGACATGAACAACTACTGCCAACTTGAGATCATGCGTCGAGTAATTCCTCTCATGTGGTCTCAACTTCAAAGACCCGTATGCATGACTCCTTCCCCCTGTATAATCACAACTCCCATCCTGATACCTAATGCATCACAGTACACAGTATATCTCTTGCCTGGCTCTAGCAACACTAGTATCGGTGCTGAAGCCAACCTCTGTTTCAGCTCCTGAAAGGCTGACTCAAAAGAATCTTACCACAAGAACTTTTCACCCTTCTTAGTCAAACCGAAAAATGGTGCTTCTAAGCGTGAGATGTCCTGAATTAAGCATCTGTAGTATCCATCTATCCCTAGAAAACTTTTTACCTCAAAGACATTCTTCGGCTACTCCTAAGAAACTATTGCTCTCACTTTCTCCGGGTCCACTGATATTCCTGTCTTTGAGATAACATGAACCATGAATTGAATCTAATCTATCCAAAAGTGGCATTTTGAGAGCATAACATATAATTTATGCTATCCCAATGTACTCAAAATGATCAGAAGATGCGTATCATGGTCGTGTTGAGTGTGAGAGTACATCATGATATCGTCCATGAAGACCCCCACGAAGGAACACAAATATGGATGGAACACTTATTTAATCATTTCCATGAAAACAACATGCAAATTCATGAGACCGAACGGTATAAAAATGTACTTTTTTAGTCCATACCTTCTTTGGAAGGATGTAAGAGGTATATCTGATGGTATGACATGCAACTGATGGTAATCGGACCTCAAGTCAACAATCAAGAACACCCGGGCTCCTCGTAGCTGATCAAAGAGATCATCAATCCTCGGTAATGGATATTGGTTCTTGACCGTCAACTGGTTCAACATCCGATAATCCAAGGAAATATTGAGGGTACTGTCTGCCTTCATCAAAAAAAGGACAGGAAAAACCCAAAGAGAAGTAATGGGTCAGATGAAAACCTTTTCTTGTAACTCCTCCAAATGCTTCTTGAGATCCTGTAACTCTAGTGTAGCCATCCTATAAGGTGGAATGGACACCGGTGTCTCTCCTAGAAGATCCTAAATAGATTATTATCCATCACACACCAGAGGAACACCTGAAAAGTATTCTGGAAAAGACATCTTTGAAATGATCCCGCACTAGAGGAGATTCCATCTTTAAAATTTCTAGGTTATCCAGATATAGACTAGTAATCTGGGCTGTAACTTCTCATAACCCATGATGATCGTGTCCTGCTCTGCTCACCTAGACATCCCATTATCCCTTATGCAGAAAAGACCCACCCTCTGAGAATATGAAACTCACCCTTTGATGATAATAGTCGATGAATTCATGGAAGGGAACTAGAAAGTCTATTCTGAGAATTACAACATATCATGTCATGTCTAGGACATAGAGGTCCCATAAAAAGTGATACCCACCATCCTCTAGAGGGAACTCCTTGCACTGATGTACACTCTCTGTTCTAGTCCCCAATGGAGTGTTTAGTGTCAAGATATCAGCAGAAGAAAATATGCAGAGCCCAAGGCTCTCCACAACAGCAAAAAATATAAATTTATGTGAAGCCCCTATATCGAAAAAGTTAGAAGCTATAACCGAGGCTAATGAGATAGTACCTCAAACTGTAGAGGGTCTTCGATCCTGCTCCTGTTGGGTCTGGTCCACTAAAATAGTCTAACCTGCACCATGGACCTATTTCCTTGTTTGGCCACCATGAGCAGATCCACCCTATTGTCCTTGAAAACCAGGCTACTGGCTACCGCAGACATGACCTCCACCTCGGTCTAAACGACTGAAAAAACTCCAGTTCCTAGAATAGAGAGAAAATGGTGGTGTTGCTCCTAAATGAGGAGTCATTGTAGAACCTCTATCACCTGATGCATATGAGAATATCTGATAGAAGCGCTGAAGATGACTCATCTTGCCACATGACCGACACTCAACAGGGTCACTCGGGATGTGTGGCCTCATATTCCCACACTTCCTGCACTAGTAGAACCCCACCAGACTAACAGAATAAGTATCTCACCTTCTTGGATCTCTGTGTGTAGACTCCCTATGGTGCTTCCAGCTATCAGTATGATGAATACTAACTATATATGTCAAGCCGCCCTGGCTCACAACACCAGAATCCCTCAGATTGAGCTCAGTGATCAGTACTCGGTTAACGATAGAAGTGATAGAAGTCATCCAGATGATGTTCACCTACAATCAGATGTCATGCCTTAGACCATCCTCAAACTTCCTTGTCATGAATAACTAATTTCCTCCTAGAATAGGCATGAAACGCTGCTACTCAGTAAAGAAAGAGAAATACTCCATAACCGAATGAGTACCCTACTCCAGACTTATAAACTGTCAGGATCGATCGGCCCTCAATGTCACTGGATAGAAGTAGTCATAGAAGATACGATGGAACTCCTCCCAAGCCATAACCTCTTGATGTCCTACCTGTGAGATCACATCCCACCATCTCTTGGAAAAATCTCAAAGCATATACACATTGAGCTTCACCCTCATCTCTGGAGGTATCTCAAAATGCTTGAAGGCTGTAATCATGGGTTCCATCCATGAATCTACAGCATGGGGTCCTCCATCCCCTGATAAAGTTGGAGGATGCTTCTGCTGAAAGACCCATGTCAATTCTTCCATCGACAGGGCAGGAGGTGGTGCACCTTGAAAGGTCTGAATCATCCTCATAAATACTTCTTTGAACTATGCATCAACACCTGTGTCCTGTATAATGGTTAGTGCCAATACTGGAATAATGGGAGGAACTACAGGTAGTCCCTAATCAGCCATAACCAGTGTCCGATCACTAGCCAGAAATTGGTATACAACCAGAGGACGTCTCAGCGACATGAATCTACAAGGTCAAACACACACCTTAGATCAAGATTATCATGGACTAAAAACTTAAAGCGTATGAAGGGAACATAGGAATTAAAACATTAATGTTTTTACAAAACATGACTACACTATGTGTATAACCCCTACCTGGAGTCTTCTCTTTATCCATTCACATGGGTATGTACTCCTACCAGAACTGGTCATGTATCACCCCATACACATGGTGTGTTCACCTAACACACGACATGTACTTGAATCATCTTCCCCTACCCAATTCCTTCTACATGGCTAAGCCAAAAAGTTCTTCATAGAATGAGACTACACAGCGTGTTAGTTCCAAACATGGTGTGTACTAGAAGGACCTCACAGGCCCGTGTTCTTAGTTACATGACCGAGTTAATTGGTTACACGACATGATGTGTTCTAGACGAACACAGTGTGTACAAAGAAAATTTTTATGATCTGTGTTGTTAATGACACGATTGGTTACACGGTTCTACGACACGGTGTGTACATCCCCTACAAAGCGTGTCTTACCAAGGATTCCAAACACTGTGTTCCTTCCCACATATTCTGAGACACGGTTAGAGACTACACATCGTGTACAAATGGGACACGACGTGTACAAAAGAAAAACAGTTTCTTCCTAAACAAAAGAACCCCTGGCATGTAGTCAAACTACATAGCATGTATTATGAGTTTTTCTGGACAGTAAGCATCAGAAACTACTCTGGAGCCCATAAAAACACTGAAACAAACATTAAAGATCCAAATTCCGATCCATGGGGGACCTTACTCCCCATGAATTAAAGCTTGGCATCTCATACATGTCCTAAAAAGGTAAGCAAGTCAAATATCCAACAAATTATGATTCATGAGGGCCTATAACACCTCAAGAAACAATGTTTGGCCTTCATTCAAACATAACCTTACACAAACAATACCCTATCAATAGTAGGTATTTTATCAAGGAAACTATCACAACAACATGCTTCTATAAAATATCATCTATCACAACAACATGCAATCACTAATTCACCCTGTATGGAATGGCAAGAATGCATGACATGTGATTCCTAGAAAGTAACTAAATGATTCATTAGATGGAATAACCTCATATCATCATGTAGCAATATAAATAGAATTTGAATTCTTCAATAATAACAACAAAATACTTCTAAGTCAGCCAATGGTGAAAATTAGATCAACCGTAAACTTGCAAAACCAGAAAAATTTCCACAAATGATGTAGATTGGCTTTTCCATGTACACATGTTAGCTACTCCCAGGAAGAACATATAACCAAGTAATTATTCCATCCTATCCTAGGCTATAGGATCCAGACATTGCATCAAGAGAATAAAATTCCTTTAATACCACTTTGTAACGTCTTGGTTTTGGAACCCACCCAGAGGCGCCCCGTACCTAGTTGGTCACATGGCCTCAAACGCATTTCCCTGAACGCCAGATGCTGCCAACTTGCAGCGAGGGCCTTTGGTGTGATAGTGGGCAAACTATGCCCTCATTAGCTGAGTTACACAGTAGATGCAATACAAATAACAGTAGTGGAAGCATGAATAATCCATACAAAAGTAAAAAGCAGAAGACTGTAATAATAAACAGGAGCATGCACACACACACACACACACAAACATATATATATATATGAATGATGCATGACACATATGTCTAGTAAAGAAGCCAAACCAATCACAATACTAGAATACCACAGTACTAAACCAAATTACAATAGAATGCTAGTAGAAAACTCCTCTACATCGCATGTCATAGCTTCGTCCCAAGCTCTCCAGCTCCACAACAAATCAAGTCCCTGAAGTAGAAGGGAACTTTACATTATCTATACCTGCAAAACATAATATGTTTGGGCCCAAAAGCATGGCCCAAACAGGGTGTGAGACTAAATCCTACTAGGCCACCACCACAAGATGTGTGCCTAATAGTCAGCGAATATATAGAGGTAAGGTACAGAAAGCAGTTAACAAAGAAGTACTCAGCAGTAACAATCCACAGTTTCAAATATCAAGCAACAACTAATCAAAGAAGATAATCAAAAATGGTATCCCTCTGGGAAGTACCCACAGCCTATCCCTTATGGTCCTACCTAACAACATAAGTAAACAAATAACACAACAGGTAAACCTTGGGGATGTACTCACAGCCTATTTCCTCTAGTCCTACCTAAAATGTACAAGCAACCCTCTGGGTAGCACACATAGTCTCACCCCTCTTGATCAGCTCTAGAATAAACTCTCTGAGGAAGTGCTCATCGTCAATTCCTCCTATACTCTCATATCGGTCACAAAAGGCGCTCTAGGGAATAATTAATGTCACATTCCATCTATGGCCCCAATCGAGGAACTACAGACACTCTGAGGAAGCAATTACTCCAATTCCCCCTATGGTCTTGCATCGTAAGTAAAATAGACACTCCAGATAATTACTTACGTCTATTCTCCCTAGGGTCTACTACACTAGGTTCTCACGACCCTGTGTATGTCAAGTAGGTATAGCAACATGTATCGTCCAATGTAACCCCCATGAACTACTTGGATAGTAGTCTACAACATATAAACATATCCGAACAAACACTCCTTCCTGCAACTTGACATGGGAACACATACAACAGCCTAATAGGAAACTAGACCCAACGGTCAAAACATGAAATCAGGCATGGGAAAAAACTTCCAAAGCATGCTAATTAACCCTATTCACATTCAATTAACCTCTACTCAAGCATACATGCATAGCAAGAAAAAAATAGTGCTAAACAGTAAATGTGCAATACCCCATTCATGGGTATTGGTGATTTTGCACATATAACTCAAAGACTTTCAACATAAAGTCACAAACCACCAACCTCAGTGTTATAGGATCAATATACGTGAACCTTATGAATTGAATCTCCAAGAACATGGTAGATCTACAAAAAACGCTCAAAATATTCAAATTATGATAACTAGAGAAAGAGGAGAAATCCAAATAATTTGTTCAAGAAGAAGAGAGAACTCACTGATGTGTTTCCAATGTAACCGAGAGAGTTTGATTCAGAGAACGAATGGTCAATCGGGGGCTCGGTGGAGATCAGATTTGTACAGTCGGTCTCAGTTGTGTTCGATAGAGAATAAGACTTTTCTTTTGATTAGACGTGACCTTGGTCCATTTAATGAACAAAAATAAAATACACGGCATGTACTTTGGAAACACAGGGTGTGTACTTTCCATTTCCGTACCCAATAGTAGGCAGCCTCCAGGTCCCCCCCACATGGCCGTGTGTGTGGAAATAACATGGTGACATGTGGTAATTGAGTACACGGAATGTACTCAAAAAGTACAGGGCTTGTACTTCGAAAATTTTCAGAAATTCCATTTTTTCTAAAAAACGACTAGAAGAAAGAAAACATTCCAAAAAAGAATGTCTGTGTTCATACATCATGAATAGGATATAGTCAATTTTATCAATAGTATAAGTATCAAACTAATTATGTGACATTGCTTTTCATGGCACTAACCTAATATTCTTCTAAATTCCAATTTCCTTATATAAATTCTCAGAGAGTAAATTCTTTTTGTAATCCTATAATAACTATCATCCATATATAATGTATCGGCTCTATGTTATTATAAACCACAGAAATGATTCTTTCAAACCCTAAAACATCTTCTCATAATGAAAATCATCATCATCACAATGTGAGAATATTGATTTTTATAACCATTCCCTATCCTTGAAATCACAAAAAAACCTATCATTTGTATATATCAAGCGGTGTGCACTTATTTTTCTCCCTCTGAAAATGAGATTTATTCATAACTAAAAATGGTTTCATGGACATTGACACATTCAAATGCATTTATATTATAATTATTAAATGGAAAGAGTTATAGTGTAAAATATCATATATACCATTTCAAAATAAAAAAATCATTCATATTTTACCTTCTTGCTGATTTTATTGATATTTAATTTATTAATACAATCAAAATAGGTGATAGTTTTATATTTATAATTTAAATTTGAATTATCATTTATCTCTCCCCTATTTTAAACCATTCAATTAACCCGTAGGGGATACATTTTGTAAACTATTATTTTCCAAATATCTATATCTGGACTCATTAATTTTTATACAACTTCATGATCTTTTTTCAATAAATAATAATTACAATAATGATAAGAAAATATATTTATAGACATTAAAGGGAAAAAAATTTCATTTTAGTCTTATCTACTATATTATGCATGTAAAATTCGTATTACTGTTGGGATAAAAAACATGCATCCAGTGTTTAATAATTTTCAATTCATTGTTGTGTTCATGAAAAAATAGAGAACCATATACTTATTCGGTAGTAATGTTATTAATCAATCCACTATAAATATAATCTCAACTATTCCTTCAAGTTTTCCTATATTATTAAAATTAATAATTAATATATAAAACATTTGTTTAATTGTTTAAATCTCATTCATCTTTATGTATTAGTACTTAGCCTGAATGAGGTGGACCAAGCACAACATACATTCATATTACATTATATTACAAGAATATTCATCTAAACTCTTAAAAAATCACCCCCCTGTAAACTAAATAATTAGTTTCATTGGGGATTAAATGCATAAAAATATTATTTAAAAAAAGTAATTAACATATTTAAAAAATATCCACCTATCGTGATACCCTTTTTAACACATCATACATAATACACTTCTTCAATTCATACAGAATGGAATCAAATGAAAGAATATGATAATATTATATATAAGGGTTAACATAAAAGATATCAATAAATGATAAAAAGTTATAATATGATAACCATGTGTACATGATAACATAGTCAATGTAAATGGTCATAATGTAATAAAATCGTACCAATATATTCACCGATAATAAATAATGATTTTTTCTATAAGGATTTTTGAATGACCTCATAAATTGGATGTATAAATGTGGAAACATGAGTTACTTATCATGATCCATGAAAACATAACATAAGAATTAGAATATAGAAGATACATAAGTATAGAAAATTATTCTTTATGCCAACTATCACCACCAAAACCATTATTACATAGTGGAAAGATCCCCATAATGGATTGGGATTACTTGTGATTCCCATTAACATGGCGGAAAGAGTCCAAGAGTGTATTGTGTTCACATTTCAGTCCCATACATGTAATATCATCAGATATAATACCTCACCTAAATGAATTAGAGGGATCTAATAGTCCCCCAATCATATAACGATAAACCACATATTTATTTGTGTCGTATGATCATTAATACATTAATAATTCCACCATCAAATTACTATCACATGAAAAAAATAGATATCATCAAAATTTTAATATAGCATGATCATAAACCATCTAGAGAAAGTAAGAGTATGAAATAATTTTATTAAATCCCATATTTCAAATAAAATGAATGTTTAGTTAGTTTAATGTCATTCACATTCATTCTTTCAAAATACTGGTGGTCACTTATACCAACTAGTGTCTCCTTGAATATGGATGTAATCGATATGATAGGATAACGGGCTCATACATACCTTTATATGGGGGTATTGTGTGGGATTATGTGTCCTAAGACGAATATTTCTATACTTTGATTACATATTTATTTGATTTATTCAGTATTAATAAAAATTATTAATACATATTGTTCATTGGTCCTATTGACTCTAATGTAATAATTTACTAGTTTATATATCACATTGATAATGTCATAATTGTTACCCACTATGATGTGAGTCTTGATGTGTTATGATGATATTCTAAAATAATGTTTTGTAGTTGGACAAAATATTATGATGGGATATATTAAACATAGAATAACCAGTATGAGTACTCATAAGTGGATGTGGCTTCTTCTCACTCTTTGTAATCTCCATGATTGGAGACTATGAGAACTGCCCCTCCAGTAGGAAATTCCAATGTTATGGTGTAATTGAATATTCCTATCTGTGAGTATATATAATGGTACATAGATGTTATAATTATCATTAATTCATGTCATGAATCACATACATTGATTTTATGATATAAACCATAATGACATATGTTCTCATTGAGGTAAGGTATGTTGGGTGTGTTATGTTTGACATGCCATTAATAGATAATTTGAGTGTGGTTTTTTCCATTCCAGCTATATGATATTTTATATATCATAAATATGATTGGACTAGAAATTTCACCCTAAATTAAATTTCAATGATATGAATATCTATTTATTTTAGATAGTAAATGAAATAAATATCAAGAATATATCTTGGTGGTACATATGTGAAACTTTCTTGATGAGATATTACGATAAATGTATAAATTTACACAGTGAGAATATATATGTGGTTCTTACTATATTGTTATTAAGTTATTTCCATTTGGTCACTTGACCCATTTCTAGAGTGTAATCTTGATCATTAGGAAATCTAGCCTATCACCAAAAATAAATAATTCTAGATTTTCACAAACTAAGTGTTTTCAATAATCATGATTAAAATACATTTGAATTTAATTTATTTAATAAATATTATTCTCAAGTCCAATGGATTGTTTTATTAATACTCATTTTTCGCCAATATTTATTGATGAATAAAATATTTAAATTAAATAATTATTTGGGTGTTTATTAAACTCACCCAAAATTTCAACTAACCATGACAGTGTCCAGTGAAAAAATATTAATTAACAATCCGGCTAAATAATATTTGAAATTGAGAAAGTTGGAACACAGAAAATAATAATAATAATAATAATAATAATATGTGTCATGGTGTTCAATAATGTTCATAATATTATTTAAGACACAAAATGAAAATAAATAAATATTTTATCTTAAAACCACTCTCTATAAATAGGTGGTTATGTCTATTGTATAGGATGTGAAATCAAACAATGATATTTCTTTTACATAATTAATTCTATATTGACTCAACCTTATACATCCCTATAAATATAATGAAACGCATGAGATATTCATTCTAGACTAATAGAAAATGGATCAACATGAGCAACACAATATAATCGATATTATGCACTATCAACTGAATATCTATTGGAATTTCATGGATATCAAAGGATCATGTGTGGATCACTACTAGAGGGGAAATATAAATACATCGTAATAGTTAAAGGAAGGAACTATGAAATGGAATTTCATGATGATCAAAATTCACATTAAAGAAATATATTAATCCCTGGTTTTCATTTCATCTGATATTAAATAAAATAGATATAAATTTTATGTAAAATATCCTCAATCGTTGTTTCTGGAAACCCAATATTTATAGGAATTTTAATATATTTCTCCCACAAAATTGATTCTCCGTTACTAGAAAAAACATGTTCCATCAGGATATGCTAATTTTTTCTAGTGGTACAAGCTTACACAATGTATATTTAGTGTACACACTTCGTACCCTAGTACGTTTCACCAAGAGATACTGAACGATATATGGAATACCACACAGCTATTACATGGAGTGAATGTTATGTGTTTAAAAGGCAACATAGTACACAATTTGTAGATTACATGACTTCTATATGACATACACGCAGTTTGTCTTCAGGGGTTAATAATGTTAATTACACAATTCATGTGTTCATTATACATACTAAAAATGTGTGATATTTAAAACCTATAGAATTTATGATATAAAATACATGTATACATTTTATATTGTGTGTAGTTCATCAATTCCAACATCCAAGATACAAAATATGTTATATGAACAAAATGAAATTAGATATGTACGTTTTTTAGTTGGAGTCACACATCATGTTGTTTCTAACCCAATAACATGATGAGTCATTTGGATTGTTGAATGGAAACACACAATTTGGATCACATGATGTGTATTTAGCCAATAAACACCATTCAGTCTACTGGGATACATGCTGAGGACCCATATGAAAATCTTGGTCACAAATAATGTAGATACATCACTTGTATCTTGCACGTACACATCATGAATTTTAGCTGAGACAACATGCTGAATTGATTGGTGTTTAACTCGAATACATGAAAATTGTGGAACACGACTTGTAGCTAGAGAGTACACACCATATGGTCCCACAATTAATAGCATATAACACACACCCCAATAAGGATAATGATTAGTATAATAAGTGTATTACAATTTAACTAGGGGTTTAATGAATTTCAAATTCTCAGTTAATTTTTTTATAATAAATATGAAACTAATGGTTATGTTGTTTTCTTTCATTAATGCCTTAATTATGGATATCTGCAAATGAATTTAGATTGTCATTAATATGAAATGGAATTAATTAATTAGTTAGTTAGTTAATTAATTAATGCATGTGTGATTATCTTAATAATAAATAAGAGATAAATAGATGGATATTTTCCATTTTCTTTTGAATATACGCTGCATGTATGACCATTCATGAGATAGGCCAAGACCATTGTATGTTTTGGAATTTATTTCCTTTAATTTATTTCTTGAGGTTTTCAATTAGTTACTATTATATTATATATTATGATCTATGAGTCATACATCTATCCATTATTATGTATTATCTTCTGTTTTAAGGATATTTATTTTATAACCCTTTAACTAATTCTTTCATTCCCCTCACCCGTGTTTGAGTTATAAATATTTTTAGTAAAAGGAGTTAGATAAGGAATATAGTGGAGATTCATGTAGGAACAATAATGATTCCAACCGTGGTGTTATATTGATGGATATGTGAAATGCTTTAACACATATCATGACCAGTAATCAGTGTTATTTATACTAAGTGACAAGATTATTTAATGTTCAGTCATTAAACCAACCATTAGATGATGATCATTATTGGTTCATGAAATTTATAATTTTTTCTATATATGAAATTATTCATTTTATGGATAGATGTTCAGGGTCACATAAATAAATGAATTAATATTCAATGATGATATTTAAATAAATGTATTTCAGGTAAATTGTTTATCCAGTATGATTAATTTATTATGTAACTTCCACTTAATATTATAAAGACATGTAATGTAAAAATAATATGAAATTGATGAATAATTAATTAAAATACTTCCATTAAATATTATTTTAGACTTATTCATCCATTTTAGGATTACAAATGAAATCCTTAGAACTAATTGTTTGACACACCCTCATTGAGAAACATACTTTTAATGTGGAGTTATTTTCAAGGATGTTGGTTGAATTAAAAGACTTACATCAAGATAACTATCCCTCTTTGGACTTGATTATATGGGATGATATTTTTGAGAAAATCCATGTTAGTATTTTCAAATAGAAGATTCCACTCAATGGATCAAGGAGCTATAATCCAATAGTTATAAAAGACATGCATAGTTAAACAATATCATGTATCATGACAAAACATCAATTGGATTGTGTTAAGGGGTATAAAGATCATGTCATAAAGATTTACCTAACAACTATAGATTCCATGTTCAATGGTTATGGAAATCGGGACTTGATTAAATAGTGGTATATATAATAAAAATCAATTAATTTATTATGTTTCACATAATTTGTAATGACATAATGGTACTATTAATTTTCTATTTAAATATAGAACAAATATTCTAGTACATAATTAAAACTATGCATATGATCAGTATTATAGAAATATATCCTACTCTCTAATGGTTACTTCTAAGAGGGGTTTAGACACCCTTGGGTAGTGTTACTCCATGCATAGAAATCATATATGCTATATTACTCAATGTATGATCTCCTAACTAGGAAGGTGAGTGATGAAGAGTAAATTTTCTATGAAAATAATTTGAGTGAGACAATTTAAATTTAATATTTTTGGTTTAATCTATATCAAGTGATCTCATGTAGTCTCATGAAAACATTGATTCCTATGACATGTTTGATAACCTATGCATTTTTTACTATAAAAGAGCTAGACATGATCATGTTGATATTTTAAACATTATCTTATAGAGAATTCATGTATGGGGTGATCAATCTAGGAAACAAATAGTCATGTTCATTTGATAAATTGTGTTCTTAGAGGTTCTTGGATTTAAACTACCTGAATAACTAGGAACTGATCTCATTCATACATCCCTCTCTCATAGTATCTACATTTTTTTTAATTTTTAATTTGAAAAAAATTGAGAAATCACTTCCAGATCATCTAATTATCCCTCTCTAATAAGATGAGGATAAATATTGTGAAAATCAATCTGTAATTATTGTGAAAAAATAGAAGGGTTATAAAATAGATTTATGTCCAAAGATTCTTCATTCCCTCCTAAGAACTGGTATATCTAGGGGAATGAAAGGGAACATGATTTATCGTGTTTAATAGGTGGAAAATGACCAGTAGAAGAAAATTTTCATTCATACAAATATGTAAGTGGAAGCATCATGTGAATTCGTCATCGAGTGAAAATTTTCTAGATCATCAAATTGGGTATTTGATATAGCTTGTGGTGGTTACATATGGAATCCCACCTTTTTATTACATAACATTATATTATATTTACAAAGTGAGGATATTTTAATGTTTTTTTTCATTGAAGAAAGGGTACATAGTATATGAAAAACCATAAGGTTCATTTAATCAACCTAAAATTATTATTCATTGCTTAGTCCTATGTAAAATTACTGCATCTCATAAACATTGGATCTACAATAATGGAAAGGTTCATTATAAGGCCTAGTTAGTGAAAAACAAAGGAAATATTTTACAATTGACCCGGAGAATTATCGATAAGAACTTAAAGAATATCATAATGGAATGAGAAAAAGAGAAAGAGACATATCATAGTGAAAATAACATGAATCATAACATGGAAATTTGGAAATAAAATTTAATTGACTCAGTTTTAAAAATATCACTAAGATTTATCAGTGAGGTGTCATAAAAATTATCATTGTTATTCACCAAGGTATTATAAAACATGAAATCTATAGGGATTAATTTCTATACACACTACATTGAATCGATATTAGGGAACACCCTTAATATGTATTAATTAATGTGAGATACATGTATTATAATAAAAAAATTCATAATCAACCTATGGAGAATAAAAGGAATAGGTTTCATATCAAAATCATGGGTTTTAAAAAGAAGTGCTTAAATTCAAGATTATTATCTCCTTATTAACCCATAAAAAAATTTGGGTTTTATTTATTTTATTCACATAATTATGTAGATAATTTTTATATCTAGGTTAACAACATTATAAAAAAATATTTCTTTGGTATTAAAAAAAATAAAATAAGAGAATATCGTGAGAAAAAAAGAGAAATTTTGAGAAAACATCTAGTATCATAACATGCTAGAACCCTGACTTCAGAGAACGTAAAAATGAGAGGGTTAAAGAGTATCAAATTCAGAAAAAAAATATTAATACAATAAATGGATTGAATAAAAAGGATATAAGAACATATTATGGAAATTTTAAATTCATACTTCATTAATGGGAACCTGAATAGAAAAAAGAAGTTGATATTTCCCTTACTAAGAAGAGTAACTACTATGACTCAAAGATTGGGACCTTTGGGAAAACATGACACATTAGGAGGACTCTTTGGGATTAAAACTACAATATATTCATGGAGGATGATTTGGGAATAAAATATAATGGACAAATGGGTGGGTATTTATAACAAAATTGAGGGATTTTCTATTGATTTCCATTTACACATTAGAAGTGTATTTACAAAACCATGGGCCATCCCATTGTATTTTTCCATGGAAGTATCCACTTGGGAAACCTATTATGTCATTATAATCCACAATAATCTACAAAAAAAAATTATGTTACCTAATAATTAATTATTATGTGATTAAACATATAGAAAACACAAAATTTTAATTTTACTATTAACCTAAATATAATATTTTTTATAAAATAATAATTGATTCAACATAAATTACTTTTCATGTTATAATTAAAAAATATGTATAAATTATCATAATAATTATATTATATTGAGAATTTTAGCAATAAAAAATCCTTTTTTATTAAAGATAATAGTGGAGAGAAAATGAATTATAAAATGTATAGTAATATTTCTAACACTTGAAAAAAATAAAATTATGTTATCATTTAAATTTAAAGAGAGTTTTAAGAATAATATTTCAATTAAATAATTATTAATAATAATTTCATAGTATATTTTAAATATTTTCATATTTTAGAAGATGTACAACTTCGGTTTAAAAAATATATTTATCATATTTATCATATTTTTTTGAAATACAATTTCTAAAATGTAATTCATTAAACAAAAATTTGATTTTTAAAATGGGGAAAAAATTATTTAACTAATTACTAAACACATAAACCCTTATAACACCCACATACAACCCATGGGTGAGGTGTGCAATGGTGATAGATTCTTTGGCTGGTTCAAATAACATCACCCGAGTATTACTTTCCACTAACATGAACTTCTCTAATAAGATATTTTTTTCATGCTATTCATGTTGATGATCATCTTGGGATTGGTGATGAGATAATCATAGGGAAATTACCTCCCTCTAATGTACTAAAAATGGGATACATACAACATGACACTACTAGATAAGGTGATTGACTATTCTTTATAAATTAATTTTCCCATTTCATTACTACATATAAAAAAATAATTTTAACATTATAATCAGTATTAAGAGTATAGTTTCTAATGGTCCTATTTACCAACTGTCATAATTAATGAATGGTTATATAATTGTTTAATCCAGATGGTCACATTTCAAATTATACTAACTTCATTATTAATTATATATATTTATGTTGAGTCCAAAATAATATAACAATAATTTTCAAGAAAAAATTATTAATCAAAATGATTAGGTTGGTACATCCCCCCTCCCAGTAACGAACTTTTTTCCTCAAAATTTTAACTCATTTATTCTATTGCGAAGTGGTGTCGTTATTTATTTAATCATTGTTTACTCTTTCTAACATGTGGGTTCATCATATCTATTGTTTCTCCACATCACTTAAACAAGGTGGGAAGTTTATCTGCAAAAAATATTGTCTTTATTGTCATATATCTCCATTGGTTGTACCTCATAAGATATCTCATGTTCTACTCATACCACTTTAAAATTATGTAAATGTGAAGGGTCAGGTGTGTACTTATTCAAGAGAGATACATTGAATACGTCAAGAACATGAGATAGTTTTGGGGGAGGTGTAAGATGATAATCTACCTATCAAATGTGATCACAGATTTTCTAGGCGCCAATGTACCAAGGGATGTGGTACCCTTTCTTCCCAAATCCTATGACCGTATTCTAAGGTTATATCTGAAAGATGAAATTATCGCCAACATAAAACTCCAATTCCCTTCTATGGTTGTTAGAATAGATGTTCTACCCACTATGATTATCCATTATGTGTTTTTAGATGGCATGATCCCTTTCTATCACATCGTTCACAACATTAGGACCTGGAGTATTTTCTTCTCTAGATTCGACCTAAAAAGTAGTAGTTATATATCACTTTTCTTATAGATCTTCATATGGTACCATTTGAATACTCTAATGGATGTTGTTTTGAATGATAACTAAGATAATGGGATATGTGGATCCCATCAACCATTAAATTACTACTTTCTTGTTCTCATCTTCTCCTTGTGTTTTTGAATAATATTTTCATATTATCCATCTGTTTTAGGGTGATAGTCTGTATTGAAATTCAGTTAAGTATTTGTATCATGTTGAATACTTCTCTAAAATTTGGATTTGATACTTGGATCCCAATCGGATATGATAGAGAGTGGAACTCCAATTATCCTTACCACTTCATTTACGTATATCTTAGAGAGTTGTTTCAGAGAGAACTATTTCTGAGTAGCTATGAAATAGACAGTCTTGGTGAGACAATCCACAGCAATAAACATTTCATTGTTTTTTTTAAGTTTTTGGAAGACTAGTGACAATGTTCACTGTGATATCATCCCAATTCTACAGTGGTATGGGTTGTATTTGTAATACACCAGTAAGAATTTTCCTCTCCCATGTAACACCCCAAGCTTCCACGATTCGCTTCACTTTAAATAATATAATAACTTGCACTGTATGCAACTTCGAGTTATAACACACCACAACCATTCATACTAGCTGTTATAAATAGTAATATCTGATTTTTGATATTTTATAAATTTTATTGTTAAAAATGTACATCATTTTTGGATTCGAAATATCAAAATTAGTTTAGGGTAAATATTTAATATTTTTATGAAAACATTCAATTTTTGATGAGTAGTTAAAAAAATTTCATTATTGTAGAAAACCTACTTATTATTTAAATAATTAGTTATTATATTTAAATTTATATTTGGTAAAAATATATACATAATATCTATATATGTTTAATGTAATTCATTAGTTTCATTTTTAATAATATTAGATATATAAAATTTTATTGAACTTTTTACCGTCTTTAACCGACATTCTAGTTGCATTTGAAAATTTGCATAAAATGTAATTTTACCACTTCAATGAATTGAATTTCAAAAATAAGATACACAAATTTTACATTAGTAAGTAAAATGTGGTTCAATAAGATTAAAATAAGATTTGGTGAATAGTAACTTTTGACTTTTATTTATCACGGTTTAAAGTAAATAGGGTAATTAAAGGTAAAAAAATGATATTATAATTACCTTAAAACATGTCCTAATTTTATTGGATAAATTTATTTCGACCAAAATATACCTTATGAATAAAATATGATCCTTTTGGTCCACTTGGATTAGATTAAGACATTTATTATTATTTTATTTAAAGAAGAGTTAAAAGTGTTAAATTCATTGTTTAATAACTAAACCATTTTTAATATATGGTTATACATAAGATAAATTCGTCTATAAATATTCATTAGATATCAAAAAATATTTAAAACCTAATGGTATTTTATTTATAATTTTTTTAAATTGAATAATTACTTTTATTTATGACACATTGATGATGCAGTAATTACATTATAACTGCAAGATTAAACTAATTTATATTATAAATATCCAAATAAATTTAAATTGATAATTATGATATATTCCAATAATTTTATAGCATTTTATTACATATTAGGGATGATTAAATAAATATTTTTTTATTGATAATGTTTTTATGAATTTGACAAAAACAAAATACCAAATAGTGTCAAAATTGACATTAATGTGTTTTTAAAACAAATACTATATTATTAATTTAAATAATAATCCTAAAAATATATGGTACCACTAAAAGAATTTTATAAGGATATATACATTAATAGTGAACCACTTTTGGTTATATTGGCTATTTCTAATATGTTTATTTACCATTTATTATAATAATTCCAAAATACATGGTAAAATTTAAATAGTTAAACAAAGAGTTAAATCTAAAAGATAAGGTTAATATGGTAACCTAAACCTATATAAAACCTATTAGTTGAGTTTTTTTAGACCCATCCCCACTACATCCTCTAAAAAATTATTTTGGAGCCATTATAAAATGAATATGATTGTATAATAAAATAACATATCCAGATTTTCCTAATGTGGCCCTTACCTCACTTATAAAAGGGTACATCACCTTTTCTCAAAATCACACCTCCAAATACATTTGGTTTGACCAAACCCTGATAAAATATCCTCCAAAATACCCTCACCTTTAACTAGAGGCCTTAATTTAATCAAAAATCCAACCTAAGGAGCCTTTTTGATCAACTCAAAAGAAAACACCCGAAGAAGAGGAAAAAATTTCACCACCTCTTTCAAAGGTCTTTTCAGCTTACACGTCCACTTTCATTGTTTCTTACAAACCAAAATAATAAATACATTGCCTAATAAAAACATTTATGTTATTATAAATATGTTACAAACATACTCATTATTCTATCCATCCTATGAATGACATTTCTCCATACATGTGTACGTACGACTTACTCTCTCCATGTCGTGGTGTAGTTTGTTATTCAAACACTTCATTATTTGTATGGGTATAAAAATGAGAATTACTTATTTAAATAATAAATATGAAATTTAAATGAGTATTTAATTATGATCTTCCATCCAATTACATATTATTTTACAGACAATATAATGATATTGTTGATTGTGCGTACGTACAGATTACCGTATCCATGAACGCAATGAAATTCATTCCCCATCATAACCATTCATGAATAATTTTAATTTTATGATTAAAAATAATGTTTAATAACTTAATATAATTATGTTTATGAATAAAATACATCCTATCCATAACAACATGACCTATGTAACAAAACATATAAAGGAAAATGAATCATTTAACACCCGAAAAAATGATGTTACTGAAATATTATTAACAAAGCAATATTAGAAGATCATATAAGATATAATATTTATGTATGTGGTTATTTAATAATTTAATAACAATGATTTAAATATTATATATATGTTTATTGTACCCTCAATCAAGGAAATTTACATGTTAAGTGTTAATTTTACAACCTCGTCATTGTCCAAGGTTGATTATAAATGAGTATCTACTAGGACATTTTTATCATCCCCATTCGCCTTTCTTAATAATGTATTTCAAAAAAAATTATTTTCTAGAGTATGGGTTAATGTTGTTTATACCCTATTTTGAAATTTTATAAAATTTTTATACAATAATATTTCCATTGTTTTCCAAACAAGGTCCTTTAAGACCATTTTGACAAAATTAAGTAAAGAATGTTTTTTAACTTATATGGAAGGTGCAGATATTTTCCACCCTTATTATGTATTCAAATATTCCTTTACTATCTTATAAGAATATTTTCAAAATAAATTTTTTTAATTATGTGACTTTAAATTGATTTCAAAATGGAAAGAGATATTTCTCTCAAATTGTTTTGATTTCATCTATGTCAACATCCTTTGATGGATTTTACACTTGTTTGAAGTTGATTTATTATGATAAAATAATCCATATTGAATTTAATGTTTTGTGATATGTTTGAATGTGGATGGTTTATTATTATTTCATTCCGGGTTTATGGATAAAGTATGGACATTTGTTATTCTAGTTTTAATATTAATGTTTATATTATGTTTCAACCTTTTCATATGAGGAATGAATTGGACTTAGTAAGTGGCGAGTGGAGCCCATTATAGATTCTCGATGCATCGGTAGGTCTATTGAGAAAAACTAGTGTCTTGAAACAATTTCTTGACCAAATATTATTTGTATTCTTGGCAAGGGGCCTTGACTATGTGTTTATGATGTTCGGCATTATGCATTTCATCATCCTGAAAGTGGCTATTGATATTACATTGGATTATTCAACAAGTAAAATATCCATGTGAATAAGTAAATGATATTATTTGATTTATCTTTTCAATATTATGTTGATGTTTATGTTTAGAAGGTTCATGTTTTATCATTATACATTGCCTTAAATGTTTATTCTTATTTATAAAAGTTTCTGTTATATTTTTATCCTTACTGGGCACCTGAGCTCTACCCTTTCTATGTTATATTTTTTCCATGATGCGATTAAATAAATTATGACTGACCTATATGGATAGTCTAATAGATATTAATGTGTCTAAAGGAGACAATGTTGTTGTAGTTTTTCATTTTATAATGTAATGTAAAACTTTTGTATGTATCTAGTAATTCAAGGATACTAAACTGATCTGTCTTTCGGGATTTGATTCCATGTTATCATGCAAATTTTATGTAATAATTCACTGACATTGGGTAACTGGGGTTGGGGAATTATATTTGGTATCAGAAAAAGATTAGCACAAACCATGGAAACTAGATTTAGAAAATCTCTGATTAGATAACATTATCCTAAGATAGAATTTGAGGATTAATATAGATTAACTTCTTAGAAGTTTGGTAATTTAGATATATTGTTATTTTTTAAAACAATACATCCCTGTATCGATATGATCAGGTATAGGTGGCTCGGATACAAATATACCTAGGAGTGAAAACTCCAACTAGGATTTTCGGGCTTGACATGAGGTATCCTGGTACATGAAAATGGGTCTTGTTTCACTCTTGGTTACGACACTCCCGGGGTATTTGCATAGGATAATTCAAATTTTCTTTACAAACCATTATGAATGATTTATAAGTATATACTTTCTCAAATATTTCTTTATGATTATGGATTATATCCATAAACTGTTCTATTTATGTTATGTATTTTACAATTTAAAAATTATATATTGCGATTCATAAAATAATCTGTTGTATGACATTGTTTAGAAATGGAACCTAGTGGAAGGAATGGAAATCATATCAACCCACCTAATCCATGTTGGTATTTCCCTCCAATTCAAGATAATTATTGTCGAGCTGGTGATGAAACTAGTGCTAATCAGCTTATCACCATACTGGGAAAACTCACTCTGGTTATGAATAATAAACGTACTCGTATGGAGCACCCGGATCCACAATACAGAGGATCAACGTTATAATACTTCATGAAGAAACAACCACCAACATTAAATGGGACGACAAATATATTTTTAGCAGAGCAATGGATATGTTCTTTGGGGAAAATATTTCATGCATTGGGGATTAGCGAAATAGAAAAAGTTGTCTTTCCAGTTTATCGCCTCATGGGAGATAAAAATCAATGGTGTTCATTAATTACAAACACAAAGGATGATGGAAGATGTATCCAAAATAGAATAGAGATAGTTTAAAGAGATATTTGTAGAAAAATACATTCCTCGTGACCAATGATCAGATATGGAAATGAAATTTTTTGTGTCTGATGAAAAAATAGGATGATAATGTCGTAAAGTATGAGGAAAACAATAAATCGTTATCAATTCATGTAGTATATTATATACATATCTCTAGAAGTAATATTGATCGATTCATTGATAATTAAAACGGCTTCTCCGTCAAGTATTAGTTTCACAATCCTTCTCATCGTACGATGATATTATCTCATGAGCTTTCAAGACGGAAAAGAAATTCTCTATGTCTTATGACATTGATGAAATGTAAGAGAATAAGAGATCTGTTGAACACACTATAAATGGAAATAATCTGAAAAAGGAAAGGTTGAATTTATATACTACAGTAAATGTGGGATGAAACACGTTGGTACTTGCCTTAGGGGAATGGGAGTCCGTTGAAAGTGTAGTGAAAAAGGCCACCATGATCATGATTGCAATGGAATGGGATATGATGTCAATGTTTAATACTGAAATTGTAGGATAATGTGGCATTATGAAAATGATCTTACTATGCACCAAGGAAACCTATCTCAGAAAAATAAAATGGATCAAGGCCAATCTTATGTGATCACTACTAATGAGGTTGATACACTGAAAATTGTGGCGGCACGTAATTTAATGGATTCCTCAAAATTAGCCATTTTTTATTTGATTCTTTATCATCAAATTATTTTATATCTTCCTAGTTTGATATGAAAATTAGATTTTTTCAATCGGATTTAACAAGGGAGTTCTCAGTCATAACACATTAGGGAAGTATCATTGCAACAATGTTATCTGAATCTGTTCCCATTAAAGCATATAAATGTCTTTTATCTAGTGATCTCATCATCATACCCCTGATTTAATTTGATATAATCCTTGTTATTTATTGTCCGTATGACCATGATGTGATAGTTTATTTTAACAATAAAGTTGTTACAATTCTTGTTGATGATAAAGAGTACCTTATATTTAGAGCAGGAACATCACCACCTGATTCTTATCTAGATCCACCACCAACAGCTCTACTAAATTCAATTATTGTGGAGGAAGAGAATGAAATATCTCTAAGTGAGGAAAATAATGTTATAATATAATACATACTAATTTTACATGAATAAGTTGATGCGTTTCCAGAGAATTTACCAGGACATCCTCCAAAATGATAAATTGAGTTTTCCATTGATTTAATTCATTGTTCTAGTCCCATATCGAAGACCCCTTATATAATAGCCACTATTGAATTAGAAGAACTATACAATATAATAGATTTATTGAGTAATAAAGTATTTATTCTCCCAGGAGTTTCTCCATGGGGAGCCCATAATCTTTTTGTTTTAAATAAGGATGGGTCTATGAGTTGTGAATTGACTATAGGAAGATCAATTATATGACTATAACGAACAAGTATCCACTACCTGGCATTGATGATTAAAAAATATATGAATATCATGAAAATCCCTTTTGAACTATTCTAAAAACCCTAAGAAGAAATTAATTATATGGGATGTTTAGCAAGCATGAATTCTAGATCCAGTAAATTTATTTTCTTGGTTATATTGTCTCTAAGGATGGAATCTCTATTTATACTGATATGAAAAGAGAAATACAAGAATTTCAAGCACCGATGAGGATAACTGAGTTACGTAGTTTTATTGGTTTAGCAGGTAATTATCGGAATTTCGTCAAAAACAATTCTGATTGGAAAACCCATTAACCTAGATCACGAGTAAAGGGGTAAAATTTGTTTGGAAAAAATGGTGTGAAGAATGTGTTGAAGAACTGAATAAAAGATTATTCAATTCTTCAATCATGACTCTACCATCGAGGAATGATGTGTTTGTTATTAATAGTTATGCTTCAAATATAAGACTTGGGTGTTTCCTTATAAAGAATGATAGAGTTATTTCCTATGCATCACATCAGCTAATAATTCATGAACACAACTATCCCACCCATGATCTGTAGTTAGCAGCTGTAATATTTACTTTGACGATATGGAGACACTATCTCTATGGTGAAAAAATGTGAGATATATACCGATCACAAGAGTTTGAAGAATATTTTCTGAGAAAAATAACTCATTAGGAGGAAATTTGTATGGTTTGAACTAGGCAAAGATTATAATTTAACTATACAAAACCACTCGGGGAAGGAAAATAATGTGGAAGATTCTTTGAGAAGAAATGATCACAGTGTTTTGAACAAGATGAGAGTTGAAAGGGATCTTATTTTCATGGATTGTGTAAAGATGGATATGGGAATAATCATGGAAGGAGAAACATCAATATTTTTTCAAATAGTTTCCAATAAAACATTACTAGAGAGGATAACAAGTTTACATACAGGAGATGAAGAGTTTCAAAAGAAAATTACAAATTTGAATGATGGGAGATTGATTGAATTCGTTTAAAAATAAGGAGCTTTGAAATTTGGGAAGAGACATAGTGTTCATGCCATACCTGATCTAAAATGTTAATTGTTTGATAACGCTCATAACACCAATTTTTCTATATACCCTGGTAGCACTAGGATATATTGATATTTGAAGGAACATATTTGGTGGGAAGACACGAAGAGGTATATTTCTGATTAACATTCAAGATGTACGATTTGTCTATAGGTGAAGGATGGAAGACAACATCCTAGATGAGGCAAGAAATCTCTTCCCATACCTGAGTAAAAATGGGATGATATTACGATGGACTTTGTCAAGGGAAAACATGAAACTCCTAGAAAGAATGGTGAAATATGGGTCATTGTTGATCCTCTTACCCAGTCATAACATTTTCATGCTATAAAAGAATATTTACCACATAACTATTAAAAAAGACTCTATATTAATGAAGATGTAAGACATCATGGTCTACCCCTATTGATTTTTTTAGATCATGATCCACTTTTTTACATTAAGATTAAGGAAAAGCATTCAGAAAGCCTTGGATACTGAAATTCATTTAAGCACAACCTACCACCCTCAAAAAAATGGACAATCCAAACGAACTATTCAAACCATAGAAAACATGTTATGATCTTGATCACATGACTTTCATGGTATGTGGGGTCAATATTTACATATGGTATAATTTTCCTATAACAATAGACTTCATTCAAGTATTCAGATGGCACCATATGAATCATTATATGGAAGGAGATTTCACACACCAACATGTTATAATGATGTTTGTGAAAGAATGCTCGTAGGCCCAAAACAAGTTGAGAAAACAATGGAAGAGGTGAAGATAATCCCAACCCACATCAAAGCAGCTCAAAGTAGATAAAAGAGCTATGTCGATAACTGAAGGAAGGATTTGGAACTTCAAGTGTGAGGACATGTTTTATTGAATGTATCTCCATGGAGGGGTGTTATTAGTTTCAATTATAAGGGTAAATTATTTACCATGCCCATTAGACCTTTCTAATTTCTAGAACGAATTAGAGTTGTAGCTTATCATTTGGAAATGATGCCAAGACTCTCCAAAGTTCATGAGGTGTTCCACATATCACTGTTGAAAAAATACATGCCTGACCCAAATCATGTACTCACCTATGATGAAATAGAACTGGAACTCGACCTTTCTTATTGCGAAGAGCATATCATAATTCTTGATACCATTGAACAAGTTTTTAGAAATCAGACAACTCGTCTGGTGAATGATCTTTGGAGAAACCATAAAATGGAAGAGGCAATATGGGAACCCAAGAACCTTATGATGAAGAACCACCCAAATAATTTTATGGAGTTATATTCTTGAAGTTTATAGATTGATATTATTTGAAGGAGGGAATAATGTAACACCTCAAACTTCCATGGTATGCTTCTCTTGGAATAATACAATAGCTTGTGATGTACACAATTTTGAGTTCTAACATACCACGTCCATTCAAACTAGCCGTATTGAATAGAAATACCCAATTTTTAATTTTTTTCAATTTTATTTTTCAATATGGACTTTATTTTTTGATTCAGAATATCAAAATTAGCTTAATGTGAATTTTTTGTATTTTTCTGAAAATAGTCAATTTCAGATGAATAGTTAATCACATTGCGTTATTGTTTAAAACTGACTTTGTATTTAAATAATTATATATTTTATTTAAATTTATATTAGATAAAAATAGATACATAATATCAATATATGTACAATTTAAATAATTGGATTCGTTTTATAATAATATTTGATATATAAAATTTTATTTAACTTTTTAACGTCTTTCACCCACCTTCTATGTGCATTTTCATGTTTGCAGAAAACATAATTTTACCACTTCTGGAAATTAAATTTAAAAAATATGAGAGACATCATTGACATAATTAGGTAAAATATGGTTCAATAATATGAAATTAATTTTTTCTCAATAGTAACTTTTTACATTTATTTACCACGGTTAAAATTAAAAAGGGCATTTAATGGAAGAATGATATTATAATTACCCTAAAACATATCTTAATGATATTGGATAAGTGTATTTTGACCAAAATCAAAATTAATAATAATATATGAACCTTTTGGTCCACATGGATTAGATTAGGACATTTATTTAAATTTTATTTAAATGAGAGTTAAAAGTTTAAAATTCGATGTTTAAAAACTAAACCTTTTTTAATATAGGGTTATAAATAAGATAAATTAGTCTATAAATATTAATTTGAAATTTGAAATTATTTCTTAAATAACAGTATTATATTTATATTTTTTTACATTATATAATTAATTTTATTTTTGACATAATGATGAAGCAGTAATTACATTTTTAAATAACAATTAAACTAATTTATATTATTAATATCCAAATAAATGAAAATTGAGAGTTCTGATCAGTTACAATAATATTTTAGGTTAATATGTCATATTAGGGTTGATTAAATAAATTTTTTCGAAGTGATAAATATTTTATGACTTTCACAAAAACAAAATTCCAAATAGTGTCAAAATTGACATAAATGAGTTTTTAAAACAAATACAATATTATTAATTGATATAATATTTATAATAATATGAGGTATAGCCAAAGGAAATAGATAAGGGTATATATATTAATAGTGAACCACTAGGGGTTCTTTTGACTTTTTATTGTAGGTTTATTAATAATTTATTATAATAATACAAGAATACATGTCAAAAGATAAACTATTTAACTAAGAGTTAAATCTAAGAGATAAGGTTAATATGGTGATTTAAACATGAATAAAACCTATTTGATGAGATATGTTAGATTCATACTGACCATATATTTGAAATAAATCATTTTTGAGCCATTATAAGATGAATATTATTGTATAATTAAATAATATTTTAAGCTTTTTCTAAAGTGACCCTCACCTCTCTAATAAAAGGGTACTTACCCATATCTCAAAATCACACCTCAAAAGCCATTTGTCATATCCAACCCCTTCTCAAATAACCTCCCACATACCCTCACTTAGGCCTAGATTCCTTTCATTGATCATAAATCCAACCTATGGATCCCTTTTAATCAACTCAAAATGAAACACTCGAAGAAGAGGTAATAATTTCACCACCTCTTTCAATGTTCTTTTGTTCTCCCACTTCCTCTTTTTTTATTGCTTACATACCAAAATAATAAATAATGAAACTCATATATATTGTTATGTTGTTATAAATATGGTTAACCATATTCATTATTCTATCCATCTTATGAATGATAGGTCACCATACATGCGTACGTACGGCTTACCGTCTCCACGTCGTGGTGTAGTTTGTTATTCAAACACTTCATTATTTGGATGGATATAATAATGATTATAACTGATGTAAATAATAAATATAAATTTTTGATGATTCTTTATATATGATATAACATCCTATTTCATACCATTCCACCATCAACAGAATGATATTTTCACTCGTGTATACGTACCGATTACCGTCTACACGAACGCGATCAAATTCATTCCCCATCATAACCATTCAAGAATAACTGTCATTTTATGATTAAAAATAATTTTTATGAGCATAATATCATTATGGATATGAATAATATACATCTTATTCATAACAAACATGACTTATGTATCAAAATATATAAATTAAAATGAATCACTTAACACAAGAAACAATGATACTACTGAAATATTATTAACAAAGAAATATTAGAAGATCATATATGATATCATATTTATGAATGTGGTTCTTGTATAATTTAATAAAAATGATTTATCTAATATATATAAGGTTAAAATACCCTCAATCAAGGAAAATGTACAAGGTAAAGGTTAATTCTACAATCTCTTTATTATCTGAGATTGTTTATACGTGAGTACCTAATGGGGCCTTTTTATCATACACATCCATTTTCAATTTTTTTACTATTTACGAGACTATGGGTTAAAGTCATTTATACCCTTGTTATAATTTTTATAAAATTTTTATATAGGAATATTTCTGTTGTTTTCCAAACAAGGTCATTTACAACCTTTTCAACATAATTAAGGAAAGAATGTTTTTTTAACATATAAGGTATGTGAGGCTATTTTCCGCCATTATAGTACCTTCAAAGCTTTCCATACTAGATTATAAGAATATTTTCAAAATAAATGTTTTTTGTTATAATTATGTGACTTTTAAATTATTTAAAAATGGAAAGAGGTATTTCTATCAATTTTTTTTTTGATTTCATCAATGTCAACATCAATTGATGGATTTTACACTTATTTGACATTGATTTATTATGATACAATCTTCTATATTGTAATTATGGTTTTGTGATATGTTTTACTAAGGATGTGTTGTTTTTATATCATTCATGTTTTACGGATAAGGTATTGACATTTCTTATGCTTTTTTTAATATGACTGATTATGTTATGTTTCATCCTTTTCATATGAGGAATGTGTTGGGCTTAGTAAGTCATGGGTGGAGCACACTATAGCCCCCTGATGTATCGGCAGGTCTAATGAGACAAACTAGTTTCTTATAACAATTCCTTGAAAAAATTATATTTTTAGTCTTGGCATGAGGCCTTCACTATGTTGTAATGATGTCCAGCATTATGCATTCCATCATTATGAAATTGTCTATTGATATTACATGTTATTATTCGACAAGTAGAATATCCTTGTGAATATGTAAATAGATTTGCATGCTCTATCTTTTCAATATTATGCTTTTTTTATGTTTAAAATACTTTTTTTTTATTCTTATACATGGACTTAAATGTTTATGCTTATTTATAAATGTTTCTAATAAATTGTTATCCTTACTGAGCACCTGAACTCACCCCTTGATATGTTTTATTTTTACCATGATGCGAAGAACTATATTATGACTGACCTGAAGGGATAGTCTATGAGATATTAATGTGTTCAAAGGATACAATTTTTTTTGTTGTTTTCATTTTATAATGTAATTTAAAACTTATTAATGTTTCTATTACTTCCATGGATACTAAACTGATCGGTCTTTTGGGATTTGACCCCTTGTGATCATGCCAATTTTATGTAAATATGTATCAAATCTTGGTAACATGGGTCAAGGAATTACATTTGGTATCAATGTAATTTTAGTACAAACCATGGGAAATGGATTTAGAAAAACAGTCATTAGATAACATTACCCTAAGATAGACCTTGAAGATTATTATAGAAGATCTTTCTATAATTTTGGTAATGTAGAGATTTTGTGAGTTTTCCAAGCAATACATCCCTATCTAGATATGAGCAGGTATAGGGAACTTTGGAATATATATACCTTGGAGTGAAATACCCCATCATGAATTTTTGGTCAAGAACTGTGTTATCTTGGTACACGACAATTGGCCTTGCTGCACTCTTGGTTACAACAATCCTAAAGGATATACTTATGATAATTTCAATTTTAATTAAAACCATTATAAAGGATTTATGAGTATATACCTCCACAAGAAAGAATTTTTTATGGATTATATCCACAAACATTTCAATTTATGTTAAGTGTCTTACTAGTTTTGAATTATGTATTGTGATTCCTAAACTAATCTAGTGTTTTCCATTGTTTAGAAATGGTGCATAGTGGAGGAGATGGAAATCGTATCAATGCACCTAATCCATGTAGGTATTTACCTCATACTCAAGATAATTATAGTAGATTTGGTTATGAAAATGATGCTAATCATTATATTACCATACTAGAACAAATCTCTCATGTTATGAATAATAACCTTACGTGTATGGAGCTCCATGATCCACAACACAGATGATTAATGATAGACTTATTCATGAAGAAAAAACCAAAAAAAAATGGGACTACAACTCCATTTGTAGATGATAAATGGATATGTTCTTTAGATAAAATATTTCATGCTTTGGGGTGTAGTGAAAGGGAAAAAGTTTTCATGGTAGTTTATCACCTCACTAGAGATGTAGATCAATGTTGTCCATTAATTTAAACAACAAAGGATGATGAAGAAGTATGAAATATGGAATGAAGGGAGTATAAATAGATTTTTATAGAAAAATACATTCCTAATGAACAATTAAGTATAAAAAATATCTCTTTTATAGGGTTTATACATTATTCATTAATCAATGGGTCGGTAGAGCCATTGAATGAAGGTGGTTGTTGATGCATTAAGGATATAAAGGAATGTGGTTCTCATCAAAGTGAATCCGGTCTATCAACTTGATTCATTTTATTGCTCTTAACTCAAGTAATTTGATTCATCTTTCACGTTAATTTGTCCATTCCGACTTCTATTGGAAGGTCGTTATCGCTGGATCCAATGTGCTCTCCATTTACATTGTTTCTCAAATAATCTACCATTTTCTAAAAAAAGAAATCATCAGTGATAGATATGTTTCATCTAATAATATTATGATTAAAATGAAATTACATGTCTAATAAATCATGATTAAATATTTTATTCCTTATCAATAATTACATTTTTTATAAATCCATCTAATGGTTCATAAAAACAAAAGATTATCCAAACATATCCCCTAGGGGTATCGAACTAGGAGTGAATAAATGCATGTTCCCATGTACCAAGCTATACTCAAATAGTTTTGATGAACTATGTTAGAGTTGTTACCCCTAGGAACATATGTGATTGAGCAACATCCACTTATTTGTATCAAGATATATATTTCTTTTCTTAGAAACTAGTTACTTAATATTTCAAAAAAAACACCATGGTTTTTTTATATATTTACAAATTTATACAGGGTTATTCCTAAAGTTTATAAATCAAAATTTCCACAAATAACCTACCATACATTGAAACCAATTGTTTAATATCCTTTTTTCATAAATAACTTTACATTACATTGTCAAAATAGAGGATATTTTAATGATTAGTTTTGTGGAATAGGGGTACATAATACATGAAAATTAAAAAAATTATTTTAATCCACATAAAATGAGTCTTCACTATTTCATCCAATTTAAAATTACTATATATCATAACATGGGGATATAAATAAAAAAATTGCAAGCATAATGCCCAGTAAAGGAAAAACAAGGTAAATAGTTTACAAGTTATCCTGGAAATTACCGATATGAATGTGAATAATATCATAATGGAATAAATAAAGGATAAAGAGACCTATCATAGTAGAAATGAAATGAATCAAAACATTTAATTGTGGTTTTAACATTTAATTTTGGTATTCATAATAATATCACCAAAGTTTTTCACCGAGGTGGCATAAAAATTACAAAGGCTATTCACCGAGGTATCGTAAAACATGCCTTATATAGAGATTAAATTATTTACCAAATAAAATGTGGTGATATCAGGAAACACCCATAATATGTCTTAATTAATTTCAGCCACATAAATCATAATAAAATTTATCATAAATTGTTGATGGAGAATGAAATAATCTATTTTCATATCATAATCTTGTCGTTTTAAAAATAATTGCTTATTGAGAATATCATTGCGTGATATATTAACCCCTAAAAAAGGAAGGTGAGTTTAATGTATGTCAATACAATAATTAATGAGATAATTTTCAAATCTAGGTGAATACCCCATGTGTATTAAAAGGTTGGGTCATTCTAAAAATAATATAAGATAATTTCATGAGAAAAACAGGGAAATTTGGAGAAGAAATTTGGCATCCTAATGGGTAAAAATGATTTTTGATAACATTAAAATGTGAGGGGATAAGGGTATAAAATTAAAAAATAATAAAAACATAGAAAATTTATATAATAAAATGAACATAATAACACATTATGGAAATTTTAAATACAACCAACATAAAAAAGGGAACTTGAAAGGAAAAGAGAAGTTGGGATTTCCCTTTCGTTGAAGAGTATCTTTTAAAACATGATATTTGGGACCTTGGAGGCTTGATGAAAAATTGGGAGGACTAAATGGGAGGTAAAACTATCATATAATAACATAGGATGAATTAATAATGAAATATAATGGGGAAATGAGAGGATATTTGAATCAAAAGTGATTGATTTTTTCTAATGATTTCATTAGACACCTCAGTAATTGTATTTGAAAAACCATGGGCTTGAACATGGTATTGGCCTTTTAAGACACCTATATTTTTATTAGAATACAAAAGAGTCTATCAAAATATTATATTACTTAATACATCATTATGTTACCATTAAACATACCGGAAACTGAAAACATTATTTTAACTATTCACCAAAAAACAATATATTATACAAAACTGTCGTAAATTCACCCTAACATAATATTGTTTTTATAATTTCAAAAATTATGTTTATTATATCATAAAAATTCTCAAATTATGATAAATTCATCATTTATGTATAAAATTCATTATTTATTTAAAATGATAGTGGATAGAAAATTTATATAAAAATGCTTAGTATATGTAATGACACTTGAAAAAAGCTAAATTATTTTATCATCTAAATTTAAATAAGAGCGATTTAAGTATTCTATTTCATTAGAATAATTATTATTCATAATATAATAGTTTATTATAAAAATTTGTATCTTTTATGAAATGTATAATTTCTTTCTAAAATGCCAATTTATAAAATTCATCATATTTTTAAGAAAAACTATTACAATAAGAAGAAATGTTGGATTAAAAATTTTATATATACAAAGGGATTATACATTGATTAACTAAGGGAAAGAAAAATAACATCTTATAAATCCCACATACGTCATAAGGGTGATGTGTGAGATAGTGAATGTATCATGGGGTACCACATATAATATTTTCAGAGTGCTAATTTCCACTAAATTTATCTTCTTAATAGACGCTTTCGTTCAAGTATAACAATGTTAGAGCTCATCTCAGGATTTGTCAAGAGAGAAGATGAGTGACACTACCTACCACCTAGGTTTTGAAAAATTGTATTTGTGTCACATGACTCTATATGATGATGTCATTGACTCTTATTTTTGCATTAATTTTCCATTTCCATTTATACTTATAAACAATAATTATAATGTTAAAATCATTATTAGGACTATAGTTTCCAATGGTCATAATTTACAAATAATCATATAACGTTTGAAATATGATGGCCATGTTTCAAATTGTAATTCATCATTAAATTGGTATATTTATGTTGAGTACAAAACAATATAACACACATTATCAAGAAAAAATGATTATTCGAAATGTTCTGGTCATTACATCACTTATGTATTAAAATATAAGAACCATGTAGATTCTGAAAAACTAATTATGGGAGGTAGAAGGATGAATATGCAATATAGATGATCTTTCTGCTATAACTATTAAGGACTAAGACCTCAAACTTCCAACTTGAATGGTCGAGGTTATAATGGTATGTTATTATGTGTGTTTGGTTACTAGAAAGATTATTTGTTTATGGAGAGATGATATAGATGGGTTTATGTACATGTTATGAAATGATATTTTCTTATATAAAAATTATGTCATTTGTTTTGGGAAAGTGATTTTAAATAATTGTCTTTATTTGTTGGATTACAAAAAACCAAGTAATGGAAATTTATAATTTAAGTGATTCACTGAACGCATAACACACCCATCTTTGGAATCGCCAGCCTGGTTATGTAAATAAAATGAAATTAAATAAATTATTCCAAGTGGATATGAAGATTATTTTGAACTGAAACTACTAGGTTTATATCATGCATGTTTAAAATGTAAAAAGACTAAATCCCCCTTTAGTGTAAAGGGTGAGAGGGCCCAATGTCTTCTTTAATTAGTGTATATAGATGTGTGGAGACTATTTAATATTGAGCCATGGGGTGGGTAATCTAACTTTATAACATCAATTGATGATTTTAGTTGATATATACATGTAAACTTAATGATGTATAAGTCAGTTATTTTTTATAAATTCAAGGAATAAAATAATGATGTTGATAACTATGTTGTTAATAATATTATGAAACACTTAGACTATAGTGGAGAATATCATAATTAATACATCATTGATTACATATGGGATTTGCAGATCCTATCTCAACTCACTCTTCTATAAACACCTAAGAGGAATAGTGTACATGAATGAAGGAACATCACATTGTTGGACATGGTGATATCAATGATGAGTCATTCCATTCTTCCATTATACATTTAGGGATAAAAAATATGAAAAATAAGATTATATAATACGTTCCAACTAAAGAAGTAGATATTAACCATACCGTTTATGGAATTTAATGAAACATGTGTATTCATACTTATATGATTAGGGTCACAAAGAATTTTTAAAGCCTATTCGTGTAAAAACATTATCCATATGGTACAATGTGTAATTTTATAGGACACCCTAATGAAATAAGTGTACTTAACCTATATGAGACCTCAGATAAAAAGGTAATAGTTGAAAACCATGACTTATTCCATGAGATTTTGGAAATCTATAAAAGGGATAGTGGGAGTGAGATAGACCTCTATGAGGCATAAGCTCATGATACACAAGAGTTATCACAAGAATATATTCCAGTAATCACCATTGATGAAGAAAAAGTTCTAGAGACACATATACCATGTAGTAGTAAAAGATTTCTTAGAGACATTGAACATTATGTTTTATTTTATTAAGGGTGGTCACTAAATATTTGATTATATTAATGACTATATAATCAACATGTAAGAAATATGCATAATAGATGATTATATGTGGCATGAATCCATGAATATGAAATAGATTTCATGTTCCAATACTAAGTTTATTTTTTGGTATATCATTTTTTAAATGTAAAGAACATTATTGTTTAAATGGGTATTCAAGATGAAACTTGACACAAAGGAATAAGTCAGTACCTATAAGGCATGACTAGTTGCATAAGTGTTTAATCATTAACAACTCAATAACTTCACTCATGAATGCAGTCCTAAATATGTATATTTATCATTATGTCTTCAATAAACATAACAATGAACCAATTTCATCAATAATAAAGAAAAAAAATCAAAGGAAATATTAGACCACTATCATACTGAATATCCTTTTAGATTTAAAGTATTTTATATTTTTTTTAAAAACTCTTACATATCATGGAAAACAATTAATGGGATCTTCCAAAATCAATATCAACTCCAAAAAAATTCACTTCATGAACCATTCTTAGACATACCCAACTTAGTCCCTTTATTCTTATTCCAGGGAATTGAAACATAATAAAATGGTGATCTTCAATACTCATAAGTGGTAAAAATTATAAATATAAATGATTACAAACTAATAAAATTATGAAAATGAATTAATACAGAAACACAAAATTTAAATATTACATCATGCATAACAAATATCAAAATCGCGAGTAAAAAAATAAATTACGGATGTTCATAGGAAATTAATCATAATGAAACATAAACCATCAGAAAATAACTGTGTTATAAGACATGAAATTGTGGAATACACAAAATCACAGAAACTCATTTAATTAGTATTGAAGTGTATTTGCTAAGACTATCATAGTGGAATGAGTTCTTATAGTAAACCATTATATTATTCAAGGTTTGTTACCAATACCATCTTAGTAGAATGTGTTCACTCCCAAAACAATCATTGTAGTCTTGAATCACTCCTAATACTATCATAGTGTAATGATATCACTTTCCAGAACATTGTAGTAGTCAATGTTCACTACCAAGAATGTCATAGTGAAATGATATCACATTCCAAACCATCATTTTAGTTAATGTTCAATCCCAAGATTATCATAGTAGAATGGGTTCACTCCCCAAACCATCATACTAGTCAAGTTTCACTTCTAATAATATCATAGTGGAATTTACCTTATAGAAATGGGTTTAGCCCATATTAAATTCTTGTTTATCTTTAAAGATATAATTCTTTAATGAATGCATTGGAGAGAGATGTATCTCCCTCCCATCATTAGATATAACGTATCCACCACCCTAGGTAATTGTGTGACAATCATCCATAGTTATAATATAACCGCTATCACATAATTAATAAAATATGCATGTCTTCCAATATATTATAAAATATTTATCATATCAGAACCCATGAAAAGAAACAAGTTTTATAAAAAATTCAACTTAGCTTAAGCAATGGAAAAGAAATAGGGTTCATAAAAATTCCAACTTATCATAACCTTTGGAAAATAAATGATTTTATAAAAATTATCCTCATATAAAAACAAACGATCTATAAAAATAATATGGATGGTATTCTTTTATAATATTCATAGTAAAGCTTATGTATCATCAATGGATTTCATCATAGATATAAAATGATTTTGAAATGTTTTTAGGAATGTTTTTTGAGGAATATAGATATTTATTTTTAAAATCAATTCTCTTTTTAAAAAATATTGTATGGATAAATGAAAATATTTTCTTTGATAATAAAATTTTTAACATGTAATGGAAGATTCAAAACATTGTGGAGTTATCATTGTGAGAAAATCTGATCATGCTATATATGTTACAAAATACACCTTCCATATTTTTTTAGAAAAGTTACACAGTACAACATTTGGAAAACCATAAATTCATTTCATTAAAAACATTTTTACAACTAACACATTGTTAAGAATTTATTTTTTATTTTTTGGATGATAGTGAATCCATTTTCGAAATCATTTTTTACAAAACTACACTCATTGAGGAAAATTATTTCACAAAAGAGATTTAAAAACTATCAAGACCAAATAATAATGAGATTATAAAATAAAACCCCACCTATTTGGTAAATTTTATCTCATAAAAACATGATGTAAATAAAAATAAATTGATAAATAAATCCACATGACATTATAATATGTATCATAAATGATATTCTTGGGTAGTATATAAATCAATCCAAAAAAATTATCAATATAGAATGTGTCCCACATAAATAAAAGTGATATGAAAACACCATACATTGTGTAAAATATGTTTTGATATTTATTTAGCCTCACATTCTTTAATATGGCTCCATTATATATCATATTAAGGGATCTGGGGCTGTTATTTGAGAAGAACAACACCTCTAAAATATAGATAAGGAATTTGATAAGGTAATTACCATGGGATTTTCAAGCCTGAAGTCTCCAAGTGGTGTAAATTAGAGTGGGAGGAGGGTCCCTTTAATAATTGAGATGATTGTAACTATTAACGAAAAATTAAATTTTTATTATTGAATACAATAAAGAAAAAAGTAACAAACAATTAGTCCAGAAAAAATGGAGATAAACAAATAACTAAAAAATACATTCAGCCTACCCATTTAAGAATCACTAAATAATTTACATGAGATAGTGTTTAATTGAGAATCTTGTTCTTCCAATAGAATATCATTAATTCAAAATTCCTAATTTCCCTATGATTTTATCTACTCGTATATGGTGATCCTACCCTTGTTGAATAAGCAAATAAAAATATGGTCTTATTTTTCAATCCAGTAAGCCTTATCTTCATTGAGAGTCACCTTTAGTGTCCTTACCATCATTCTTACCACATAAAAGTAAGAATAATTACATGTCAAATTTTTTTCAACAATTACCTCTTCGGAATCCATAAAAAATTCCAATGCTTGATCATGAAAACTATCAGACTGCCACTGCTAGAAATCTGACATGTCGTTGGTCAAATTTTTTTCCATTAACCACTTCATTGATTCGGCCTCTATTGAAAGTGGTAAATAAGAGTATTACTTATTATACTTATGGTTATCCCTCCTTCCATTACTTCTCCTCGGGCCTGAGTACCGTATTCCATGAATTATATCCTCTTAGTCACCTACATATTGGCTGGAATCTACATCACCTGACTCATTTTTTGGGACCTACTGCTTATTCATGGATGATACAACTAGGTATTTTTCAAACTCTTGGACTATATTATCACTGGACAAGAGGTCAAAATGGTTTCCCAGCAAAAGACTTGACAACTATATATGACCTTTCCAGTTTCATTCATCACCCCCTACACATTATTCCAAATCATTGAAACCTGTAGGAGTACCCACTATTGGTTTATTATGAGACTCTTACTATCCCTTAACACTATTAACCTACCCTAATCTCACCACATCATCATAGTAACCACTCTAGGAAGTTGTTGGACCTCACTAAACCGTCATTTTCAGTTCCACATTAACTCCAACAGACATCTCCACCTCCGAACTCATCTTCATCAGCAATGTTTTCATAGTGGGATGTGGATAACCCAACTCTTTTCTCATGTGATTAAAGATATGTTATATCCAGGGGATACCATTTCCTAAACCATCTTTAATATCCATATTTAAATTCAAGTTAGAATCAACACTCTCCAAACCATTATCAGATGGACCATCCACCACATTTTTCATAGGATTACTGCCATCACTATTGCTTACTTCCTTATGAAAATCAAGATTCATTTCCCTTTGCCTATAGTTCTCAATCGAGTGACCCAAACACATTAATGCATGACAAAAGTGGAACCACTATTCATAGGCAACATGTTGTTTACTGCGGACCTCTTCACCTATGGTGATCCAAACAAAGACAAAAGGCACCCTTAAGGCATCAACCTACACACACACTCAAGGGTTAACATAGTGACATATATCATTTGTTGGACAATCAAAACACATGTATCTACCCATAATATTCCCAAGAATTTTAATAATCGATGAATTTTTAAATGGTAAAAGTAGATTAGGAAAACATACCAAAATTTATAATGAGGGTGAATCTCACATCATATGAAAATCGTAATGCCATCTTTATATGTATAAATGCGAGTTATTGTAGTTGTGAGGAGACCCTAAAAATCCCTTGACCAAGTCTTCCTATGAAGAAAATCAGATCATAATATTCATATTATCTATCAAACTAACTATTTCCCTCTGTTGAAAATCTCACGAACAAATAAATATCTATCTAATAGATCCAATGAGGGTCAAATATTTGAAAATAATTTGATCGAAGTTAGACTATGGAGAGACAAATCTTCATTAAACACCATGAATGAAATTGGGAAATTAAGTTTTCCATCATTCATATCTGGCACCTTTGGGCTCGGGAAGCTACAATGGAATGGTGGAAGAAGATCCATATTGTAGAATGAGAAGAGAGAAGATTCCCCTCTTATGAAGGACATGGCGGGTCCCTCCCCTGAAGGGGAGGAACCATCTTGGATGTCCGCACCATCATGGATCGGGATCCAAAATCATAGTTTACTGAGTTCTCATCACCAATTATGTAACTATTTTTTGTCCCTATTAGAAATTCACAAATGAATAAATTATAATAAGACTCTTCTAGATCCCAATTCATCGCAATGGCCTATACATGAATAGTGAATGAAATTTTAGACCATATAGTATCACTTTAATCATAATTTGATACTTTGATGACTTTTAAATAATTTAAGAAATTATTAATATCAAAAAATATAATTAATATCAATTTTCAAGTATTCTTTACATTGAATTTAATATCATCATGAAAATAATGTAAAATCAAACCAAATATTTTAAAACCACCTTACCACAACATTTTCATCAATAAAATAAGTGGATCCAATAAATTATGTAAATTATAATACATTTAATAGTTTTAATATAATTTAATTGATTTTTCCATTAATTGAATAATTAATGCATCAACATCATGTACGTATTTATAGAGATTGCATATTCACTAAATTTTTTAATAAACATTGATGAAGAATAGAAATCTGTTATATTTCAAAATATGATTTATATTCATTCATTTCCTCTAGAAATCTCCATTGTAATTTTTTTATTTAAAACTTGGAGGGTGAGATATATGAATTTTTTACTAGATAATATTTTATAAAAGTCATAAACTCATCCAAGTAGACCCAAAAGGTCATAAATTATACCCTTAGATGAATATGGTTGATATATAATACTAAAATAATAATAAGGATAGTGTTTGGTCCATATAATGGTACTTATAATTTTATTTTTAAATATTAATCATATGATTTACCTTTTACTATAGTAAAAATAATTATTATGGTCACTATTAATATAGTCTAAAATATAAAGGTGCATATTTAAAATATTTAGAAACCATGATTCCAAATATAGAAACCAATTTTTTAAAATTAAAAAAAATAGAATTGTAAAATTCTATTTTAATTTAAAATATGAAAAATGAAATGAATAACAAAATGAATTTATTAAAATATTTACTCATAGTAAAACCATGTTTGTAGAATATATATTGTTGAATAAGAAAATTAATTTAATAAAAATGGAATGATTATTTAAAGTGAATTTATCAATTCAATTATACTATTTAGGATACACCAACACACACACAGAGATATATATATATCATAAATTAGTTAATCATACTCATACTATTCAAATTAATAGCTAGGTAATAACTATCATATTAAATAATAATATTTTAGTTTTGTATCGTGGTTCATTTAAACCCAGTTTTTCCTGTAACACAAGCCATATAAGTAATAAAATTATGTACAGATAAATATTTTATAAAATAGTAGTGTTCTCCATTTTACCCTACTTTAATATAATTCTTCCTCACAATTTGATTGTATGCATAGAAATCAAGGGTTTGAGATTAGAAAATTCATTTGTTGAAATATATATCATAAAATGGGTTAATAATAATTTCACTAGAAATGATTGTTAGGGAATTATGAAGGTCATCTAGGATTACACATAATAGGTTAAAAAATATAATAAACTTATTGGGAAGTAAAGATAAGGAAATTTAATAATAGTAATATCCATAGATCATTGATTAAAAGAAAGTGAATGATCTTTAGAAAGTTAACAATTATAAAGTCATAAAACATATATTTTGAAATGTCCAATAAAAAAATTAATGTTATAGGAATTTTTGTTTTCATCGTATGATTTTTTTAATTTAGTGGAAACATTCTTATTAAATCTATACTTGTAAAATAATGAAATAATCTTACATGAAATGTATAATTTCATTATTTATTCTATTTCAACGTTAATTTCATCCTTTTCTCCAAATGATGAATATCCAGGATAAATATTTCATGACTCAAGCACTATGATAAACATTTAATGGATCAAATAATCCTAAAAATGATAACAAAGTATTCCTCCTCACTTTAGTAATTAACTAATAACCAAATGATCAACAAATGTTTTGAAAATTCTTAAAATGAATAAAACATTAACTGAATAAAAAATAATTTTAATCTACAAAAATCATCATTAATACCAAAATTTCATCTTAGATCATTTGGAAAATAACTATCCTTTAAATTACTCAAAATATTTCATATTATTATTTAATCCTTAAAAATCAGAAGTATTTCATTACACTACTAGTAATGATGAATTTAGTATTTATCTCCCAAAAATATGAGCACCCTAAATATATACTATCCAAGATACACTATGAATTTATATTAACAATTGAACAACCTTGAATCTATAATAAAATCATATATTCCACCCAAATATTATTCATCCTTTTTTTCACAAATAAAATTCTATAATATTATATTTATCTTTATCGAATAGGATTTCTTAAATAGTTAACATCTTTCTATATAAAATTATTTACCAAACACCAAACCAATTAAAAAAACATTTTTATCTATATAATAATATAAAATAACCCAAAATGTATATAAAAATTATCTTTTTAAAAGATTAAATAATGTAAAAAAATTGAACAGTAACGGGGAAATCATGTAGCCGAGTGGTAGGTGATGTTCCCTTATTTCCCTTCAGTTGTGGGTTCAATCCTTATTGCCTTTCTGGGTGCATTGGGCTCTCACCCATATTTTATTTTTCCTTAATTACAATAATATATGATTATAATAGTAATAAAATTCATAAATTGTTAGAAGGATCCAAAAAATAACCTTAATATATTCAATATTAATGAAATGACTTATCAAAAATGGTTTTCTCCCACATTTTATCTGGTATCCCAAAATTTAATGACCCATAATCACCTTAAAATAAAATATCATATAAAACCAAATTTTTATATTTTATTAAACATATGAACAGAAAAATTAATGGAATTATTCTTCAAATAACATTTTTAGAAAAACAATATACTAATCCTAAGTGTTTCATTACCATATCCCTCAAAATACTCTTAATCATCTTACACATTCACCACTTAAAAACCTAAAAAGGGTGTCAAATATATTTAACATATGATAAACATTAATCATTTAAACTTATGGTGGTATATAACTCTTTAAATTTACACACCCAATAACATCATATTCTATAAATTATGTATACCCACCTCTGATTCCAACTGTAGTAGCCTAAAACTTGTACTCCCAAATCTGGTGCTAAAAATATAATATTATATTTAACTCTTTAATATCCATATATATAACCCAATTTAAATCATCTATAACATACCAGAATCAATAGAAATATTGTATCAGTTTCACAATTAAGGACCATTTTGGTATATGGTTTTATAGAATTTTGAAAAACTTCTATATATATTTGAAAAATTCACAACATGTTCATTAAAAAATATATCATATCCCAAAATATGAACACTTGTAGAAAACTTTTGTACATACCAAATTTTTAACCATTCTTCATAACATAATAAAAGGTAACATAAGAAAAGGGTAAGATTTGATGCTCTATAAGGGTAAACAAAAGATATATCATTGATTACTTATGAAAAACATTTGAATAAGTTCATGAGAACATAATCATACCATTTGAAAGCTATACCATAACTATCAAAGATATTATTCTTGCTTAATGGAAAAAACCTGGTACATTATAATAAAAAAATCATTAAGGAACATGGTCCATGTAATAATGACATTGGTATAAGACATGGAATTGTGAAATACACATAACCACATAATTGATTTCCTTAGTAGTGAAGGTTCTTTTACAGGACTATCATAGTTGAATGGGTTCACTCCCCAAACCATATATTTGTCATGGTTCAATAGTAAGCCTATCATAGTTGAATATGTTCATTCCCTAAACCATCATAGTAGTCAAGGATCACTCACATGATTATCATAGAAAAATGTGTTCACACCCAAATCCTCATAGTATTACAGGTTCACTCCCAAGACTATCCTAGTGGAATCGGTTCACTCCACATACCACCAAAGAATTCAAGGTTCACTGCCAAATATTTCAAAGTGTAATGGGTTAACTCACCAAACCAGCATTGTATTCAGGTTTCACTCTTAATGATATCATTTTGGAATGTCCCTTATTAAATTAGGTCCACCCCCAATTCATGTCCTTTTTATCTAATGGTATTTCATTATTTACAAAATAATTATAGGGAGATATATGCCCCAACCATCATTCATTATAACATAACCACCATCCATGGTTATATCCTGACCACCATCATAGATTATAATGTAACCATTATCACATAACAAAAATCATATATATGTGTGCCACTATATTTTAAATCATTCATTATACCAGAATACATGAAAATAAAATGGTTCCATAAACATTTTAACTATGCATAACCCATGGAAACGAAGTAGTTGTTATAAAACAATCATCATAGCATAAGTTGGGAAAAAATGGGTTTCTTGATATTTTTATCTCAATATCCTAATCATAAAATACAATGAAAAATAATAAGTAAAGTATTCATGAACCATATACCCAGTAAAGGATATGTAACTTTATTGTATGTAAATTAAGATAGAAAAATATTTTTAATGATCACTTGGAATTATTTTTGAGGAAAATAACATTTACATTATAAATAAATTTTTTCAAAAGATATAAACATAAAAATGAAAACATTTTCATTGAAAATAAAATTTTTAACATATAATGGTAGCTTCAAAAAATTATGGAATTATGAATTCAAAATCCTATCATTTCATATAATTATAAAAAAAATACTTATGTTTTTTCAGAAAATTCGCATAGTTTTTCTTTTAGAAAACTATAATAAGAGTCCATTCAAAAGGTTGTGTAAAAAGTAAAACATGGTTAAAAATTACAAAAATTAATTGTAAGAGAATAGAGAAATCCATTGAGAAATAGTTTTTAGAAAACATTGAAACGGAATAGAAATATTCCCCATTAGATATTCGAACATAAAAAATTATGAATAACGATGTTATTGTAAAATAACCATCAACACTTCAATAACATTGCAATCTTAACACCATGAATAAAATAAACATAAACTGTTATCTAAATCCCCACAAAATGCATAAAATTTATCATAAAAAACAATAATGGGGAGTATATTCACCACTAAAAAAGCATGTGTTGAATATTTCATGTTTCCCATAGAAATAATTAGAAGACGAAAGACCCTTAGCATTTGTCCACTTTTTTTAATGTTCTTTAACTTTCTATACTTTGAGAAAACTATCATAGATATCTTCTTAAGGGAGATAGGGTTGGTATATTGGGAATACCAACACCTCATGTGTATGAATAAAGAACATGAGATGATAATTTGGAATGGTATTATTAATCTAGAAGGATCCAAGTGGGGTAAATAAGTGATTTATTAGGAACACTTTTAAAATGGAAGAGTGGGTCACATTTGGAAAATAAAAAAAGTAAATTATAACACGATGATTAGACATCTATATTTTTTAAAATCGCATAAAAATTCATTGCAGATTCAATTTTCTACCATATATTATACCTTTTTTCCATATTGATGATTTTTTAATTTTTAAATAATTATACCAATTGACATTTTAATAAAAATATCATTATCTTAAATTTTGGAAGTATTCAGTAATATGAATTTTATAACTTTATCAAAATAATGTAAATTGAAACCAAATACATTAATACATAAAATAAATGATTTTAATCTTTAAAATTCATGAATCACATAAATTATATCAAATTAGGAAACATTTAGTATTTTTAATATCATTTAATTATTTTTTCCATGAACTAAATAATTATCACATAATCATTATTTATGCATTAATGGTATTTATATCACATATAAAAATTAAAAATATGGATAAATGATTATGACAAATCTGATATATTTCAAATAGTATTTATAGTCAAACATTTCTTCTAGATAAATCCAATTTAAAAAAAGTAATTATTAAAACCAAGAGAGTGATTTGTTTGAAATTTCAATAAATAATATATTATAAAAATCAAAATCGCTTCAAAGTGGCCCCAAAAGATCATAAATTAGACCCTTATATTATTATGATATATATATATAACAATATTTACTCTTATGTCAGGTCATTTTATGGATCTTATCTTTTTATTTATAATAGTTAATAACCTGATTTAAAAGGAAACGATTTACTAAATTTGGACCACATAATTCCAAATATGGAATCCATTTTTTTTAAATTAAAAACATAATTATGTTTAATTTAATTTTAAAATAAACATGAAACACTATGTGAGAAATGGATTTAATGAAAATTTCCCTTGTTAAATATAAAATGTTTTGATACTAACATTTGGTATAATATCTATTTAAAAAACTATAATTTAAATATTTTAAAGTAGAAGGAAATAATAAATTTTTTAATAATAACAAAAAACATACTTTACATTGTAAATAATTTAAAAATAATTATTTAGTTTTTAATAAAAGTTATCATATTTTAATATTTATTAAAAAGAAATATTTATAGAAAATTATAAATAATTCATCTTAAGATAATTATATCTTGATGAATTTAAAATTAAATTAATTGTTTCAAACAAATTTTATAAAACATTATGATATTCGTTATATTATATACTCATAAAAATACCATTTTTAGAGGAAACATATTTTTTACGAAGAAAATGATATTACTAAAAATTGAATGATTATTTACTACGAATTTTTAATATAAATATATTTACTAGGACATATATATATATATATATATATATAATTATTAAATTAGTTTACAATATTGATACCTATGAAATTAACTTCTATGTTATAACTATAACATTAAATAACTATATTTTAATAGTGTATCATTGTTCATTTAAACATGATGCTTAATGAAATGAAAGCCATTGATGAAAATAAATTCATTAAACAGAAACTTTCCTAAAATCACAGGGTTTTAAATAGAGAATTAAATATAATAAAACATTTTCAGTAGTATCAATGCATAAATCCATCATAACATTACCTTCCATTATGACTTACCATAATCATGAGATTTGGAAAATGGATATCAAAAAATATTTCCTTAATGGGAACCTTTAGAATGATGTCAATATGACACAACCTAAAAGTTTCATGAATCCAAAGGATGAATAAAATTTATAAAAATTAAGAAAATCCATTTATAGATTAAATAAAATATATAGGTTAGGGAACATTCATTTTGAAGCAGCCATAATGAAATTTGGTTTCATAATGATTTAATTTGAGCATTATTTCTATAGATAGTTTAGTTGGAGTAAATTAATTTTCTTAATAGTATATTTCGATGTCAAATTAGTCATAGGAAATTAAATTCTTCTGTTATAGTTTGTTAAGTAATTGTTGAATAAATTCCTATCTATGATGGACATATAAGAGAAATCATATATTATTGCAATCAAGATATGTCATGATATTTACAAGATATTGATCATCATATGACAATGTTAATATAATGAAAAGATACTAATGTGATTCAATATGAAAAAATATGAGGGGGGGATTGTTTCCAGTGTCACATGACATTCCTCTTTCTAGATAAATTTTTTCTTAGACACATAGTTAATTAAATAGGAAGGAACAGATTGCATGTGAATCAATGACTGATTAAAAAATGTATTCTATACTATGTATAAGGACAGATGTTTCAAATGCATTAAATTCAACTTGATGATATGAAGATAACCCCAGTATCCATCATTGGATACCAGTCAATACTATTCTTATGATTGTAAGGAATACTTAAGAAATGTTATTAGTTTATAGAGGAGATTAGGAACAAGAGATTAAATGATATACATATTTCTGTTTCCAAACTATTCAAGGAAAAATTAAGTCAGAAACGGGATACATATTCACTTTTAATGGAGGTGTTGTTAGGTGGAACTGCTGAAAGTAGACTGTAGTTGAAAAATATATTATAGAGTCTATGTATATTGCAGCTTCTGAGGTAGCTAATGAAGTATTATGGACGTTAATCTTCATCCAAGAACATTATGTGGTACCTATTAGTAAAGATAATATCACACTATACTATGATAATATTGTAGCCATAGTTCTTTCTAAAGATCCAAGGTCATATTAGTAGATGAAGAACATAATTCATAAGTATCAACTGTTGAGGGATTTTTCTCAGATAGGTACGGTTTTAGTGAATGGTATTTAAAAATAATATTACATAGAGGATATCTTGGATAAATCCTTGACAAAATGGAAACATGGTTATCACATGAGGTCTAAAAAATTTCTATGTAGTTTGATCTAGTCATTGTGAGAGTTTTTTAGATTTGGTGTCAAAGGAAATAATATTTATAATTTGATTGAATTTATATTTCATGCACTTAATATTAATAATAATTCTGCTTACATTTATTTCATTTCTTAACATGACAATAATCTAATAATGTCCGGGAGTATAATCACATTGGTAAGTTTATATGACTTTCGTATGATGATGAAAATCTTAAAGATCTATGATGTTATTCTTAAATAATGTTATGTATTTTGGTAATGTATTATGATGTGTCTCATGGTAAATATAATATGAGTATTGAGTAATTATAAGAATATCAAGATTCATCTAAGGAAACTCTCACATTATATTCTCTATGATGAGACATGAAGAAAACATACCCACCAGTAAGAATTCTGTATTCATTGGTGTCCTTAGATATTCCCATATGTGACCATGTGTAATTATCCATAGACTATAAAATTATCATTAATTCATTCCATGACTATTTTACTTCAATTTTTTATGAAAACCATGTAGACATATGCGCATGGGGAGGTAGGGTATATTAGGTGCATGATGATTGACATTGCAATAATTGATAAGTCAAGGAAGGATTTCTCCCTTCTATATTTATGTAAGCTGAAATCTATAACCTTCGATTGGAATTAAATCGTAACCCTTAATTCCACGACCATGGTTTAATGACATGATTATTCTAGATAGTTAAGGAAATGGGTATCAAAAATATAGTTGGATGACCTAGATGTGATCCTTGATTGATGACATATTTCATCAAAGGGATAATATTTCACAGTGAGTGTTCGTACGCAGTTTCCTTCCCAGTGATGTTATGTTTTTTCTATTGGGTTACATGACCCATTTATAGAAAATAATCGTGGAATTTAAAAAATCCCTCATAATTCTGATGAGAAAGAATCCTATAGAGTCACACAGTAAGTGTTTTTGATGATATCAATTAAATTTTATTTGATTTTAATTATTTGAATAAATGATAAGGGTTCTTGGTAGGGATGTTTTGGCCGGAGGATTATCATCGAGTGGAGTTTGGGCAAGGCTTCCTGGTGGTCCTCGTTGGGGTGTGGATTGGTGCGGTCAGTGGGTTAGCTTCGAATGCGGCTTCAGTTACGGATATCCTAAGTGGAGGAATCAGATTTGGTGGAATCGGCTTCAGATGTGTCTTCGGGAACGAATCAGCTTCATTTGGCTTCGGTAGGATTGTTTTCAGATGGTTGTGCGGGTTTTCTTCAGCAATGTTTCAGCGGCATCAAAGGGTTTCTTCCGGTGAAGGGTTATTCTTCAACCAACATCCACATTTCTTCTTCAATGCAGTCCATGGAGTTGGTTGCGCTGGCATCATGACATTCCAGATCTGGATTATTTTTGCGCCTACTGTTGATGCGTTTTTTGGTGGATGATGTTGGTCTTCATTTTGGATCTATTTCAGCAATGGTTTTCGGTCTACGATTTCGATCTATTTCAGCGATTGTCTTCGGTGTGGTCAGAGGCTCGGATGGCCGACCTCAGCTTCATTTTACGGTACCGTCTCTTTCAGTCTCGATGTTTGAGGTCTTCACGGCCTTTGATGTTCAAGATATGCGTTTCGTTGAGGTTGTTTTCATTCATGTTTTCTCTGTTTCTATGCTTTCCTTCTACATATTTTTTCTCCCGATTAGCCGATGAAGTTCATGTCTCTGGGTCCTGGTGTTCTTTTCGGTGTGGTGATTGAGGGTCTTCCTGCAGTTGATGTCATTCGGCCCATTTTTTAGTCATGATTCATCTTGGTTCTTTACTGCGGTTCCTGGATTCCTCTATTATCTCCAAGGTGGAGCAGCGTTGGGGTCTTCTTGGTCCTTTGGGATGTGATTTCCAGCTACCAGTTCAGGAAGATCGACAGTGATTTCTAATTTAATGTGGATAAATTTGGGAGCTTGTGGAGGATATTTGTGTTGTTTGATTTTTGTTTTAAAGAGTCTATGTGTGGATGTTTATGTTTGAATTTCCAGTGAAGTTTTTGATGTGTTTGCACTAGGAAAGCTAGACCAGCAGTCATGTGATTGTGAAGGTTTATCATCAAGGTGTAATTGGTGGGGAGGGGTAGATCCTGGAGTCTTGATCCAGGTTATCCTTCTTAATGGTTTTATTTTATTGTATTGTTGGATCATGTGGTTTCTCACTTTACCCTCAATAGTGTTTTGATAATAAAAAGTTAATTTTCAGTTAGGGATAAATTTATTTACATTTTATCAATCAAAAATATATATTGTTGAATGAAATTTTCAAACTAAATATTAATTTGGGTTTTCAATAAATACTAGTGGAGTTTGAATTGACAAAGATGGTTTCTGCTAATAAATTTAATTAACATGCCGTTTAAAAAATATTTGATATTGTGAATGTTGGTCTTCCCCCAAAAATAAAAATAATAATTATATTTTTAAGTATCATGAGGATCATTAAGGGTTGTTGTATTATTTATGGTATGAAATGAAATTAATTAATTATTTTAAACTAAACCCCATTTCCTCAAATAGATAGTTTAGTTTATTGTATAGGGTGAGCAATTGAAAATAGAGGATTATTACAGGTAATGAATTCTCTCTTAACTCCACCCTATATCTACCTATTAATTCTAAGAAATGTATGGGTTATTACTTTAATATCTAATAATGATATATCATCAATAACACCACTAGAAAAATGATTCCTCATTCTACTGCATAGAGATCAATTGGAATTTCATAGAGATCAACGGAGCACGTGTGGATCACCGTTAGATGGATTCTATTCTTAGATCCTTATTGTGAAACAATGTATATATGATAGAGACATTTCAAGTGATCCATATTCACATTGAAGAATGAACCTAATCCTAGGTATTTTTTTCATCTAATATTAAATAAATTATTTATAAAGTAGATGTGAAATATCATTTCTATGGGTTTTGGAAAGATATTTTATTGAATGAAATTTTAATATATCACCCAAAATCAAAATATTCTACTCTGTTGGAAACCAAAAAATGGAATCCCACCCTTACAATCCAATATTTCTGTATGTTTAATTCATTAATCAAACCCAATATTGTTAAAATTATTATGGTTTCCCTAAAAACATGGTCGATATATATTGAATAAAAATATGAACACATTTTTATTTATAATAGGTCATCTATCTCATTTACAAGGGGTCGTGTATTTTGGGGATACTATTACATTAGTTATAAGGCCTGATCCTTGGGGAGTATTCCTACACATCCTATGAAAACAAGAATATGATTCCATGTATTTATAATGTTTAAAATTTGGTTTAACATCATATGGTGATAAAATATAAAAATAAGGACTTCAACATTGAATATGTATCATATGTGTCTTGTATATATATAAATTAGTGCCCAGATGTTTGAATTAGACTGTACCATGTATTTTAGTATCACATGGAAAATATTCATGAAAATGGTGGCTCAATCCCTTAATAGGAATCCTATGTATCTAATATGAATGGGAATAAGAGTCCACATAATTTTAATTGGACCTTACCATGAAATGTAGCATCATTGAGTAAAGAAATGGATTTTTAAAAGTGTATAGGAACACAAACATATAAACATACATAAGGATATAAGAATATTTCTTATTGGCGATGAATCATTAATACAAATAACTATAATATCTATGACCATGTGAGACATGCGCGGTGTGAGAAATAAGAGGTCATAATTTGGTGACTACATGTATTTAGTAACTAATGGGGCCTACACAAAAGCAACCGATTTTTTTCTCCATTCCCGATGATGGAAAAAGGTTGTGATTAGGCTAGTGCAGGATATATCCTCATGAGTATAAAATTTATGGTGGCTTACAATAATATGGATGTCGATGATATGGTTAGGACTCTAAAAAATTAATTAAAATGAGGAAAAGTTAGGGAATTACACTGTATCAGATTCCCATATGTTGATGTGTTTGGTTATAATGTACTGACTCTAGGTGTCATCTAACTCCACTCAAAATATGGTTCACCACATGGTCGAAATTTCATTCATAATCCCCATGAGATAGAAATTAGTTTATTAGAATCTCATAACGATACATGGGATTGATTTGACCCATATTGGATAATAATAATAAATTAGAAAATTCAATAAAAACAATTATAAACCATATACCGATAAATAGAAATTAATATATAGACAGGATATGAAATTCAAACTTAAATAAAGAAGATATGGAAACATATACCCATAATCCAATAATAAGTTACAACATCATAGATGGATGAGACAGAAAACTCAATGCTGAAGAAAAACCCAAAACTTACTAAAGTGAACCACCATGGGAACCACAATCCATATCAAACTATGTATCTCTCATTGAAGAAAAAAAATGGTAATGTCTTTCCAGAATGGACCAATACCTTAAAAATATTTACATGATCTAGAATTCAAGTTGGTGACCACAACCCACAAATACTAAATAGACACTTTCAAAATAAATAAAAAATATTATAGATTGAAATAAATGTGAAAAAAAATTTATCATAAGGTTTTCTAAAATAAATAAAAATTCAAAAGTGGGTTAAAAATTCATTTATAATATTTTCATTAAATGAAATAAATTGATAGGAGAACATTATTCCCGGACAGATACCTATTAGAGAAACCATCATTTTAAAGTAGCACATTAATAATGTTTTATAAACATATATATCAAGAATAAAAAAAATTAACACATAAAAGGTGTTCCATATATTTAAATGGTTTTCCAAAACAATAATTAATACAGGTATTTACATAATACAATGAATAAAAGACTAAAACCCATTTTCCAAACTCACACACACATGGATTTTAAAAAATAAACCAATAACACTTTTACATTCAATCCATTCCGAATCCCCTTGAAAAAATGTACCATTATATTAATTAAAAATCTATTAAATCCATTTAAAAATCATATTTAAAATAAAAACATCCTATTTCATTATATTTAAACCATGTTTTAAACTCATTCACTGACATTTGATATGTAATCCAGATATGATGGATGGAAGAATGTTTTTTTTAATCACTAAGTCAAGTAATAAAATAAGGATAAAAAATAACATAGGTTCAAAACAATAATATAATATATTGGGGATACAATTGATACACAAGATAAATTACCAACAAAATCTTAAAATGGGATTCTATTGTTATGTATCAAATGAATGGTATCTACAAAATAGGTTCTATAACGATATAGTATATCCACAGTTTTTCAAATAACTCCACATTCTTAAATTATTTAGATGCTCTCTTAGACATTCATATGATATTAAAATCCCACCATGGGCTCTTTTAATCCCCAAACCCCCATAAGAACACTTTGGATAATGGGGAATGTAATTTTGGTGCGCTCACTCAGTCCCAGGGAAGTATCCTTAAATAATATTATCCTAGGCGAGGTCATAAGCTTCCTAAGACACATACCTCATTTTCCCCTAAGGTCCAAAATGAAAATTCAATGAAAGTTAGCACAATTATCATCTCATAGATAAAATATAAAACATTTTAAATTACACTAACATTACCTCCCATACCATCAAAAGAATCACCCCCATTATCTAAAAAAGGAACACATAAAATGCATCAATAAAAAGTTTCTTTTCTGGGGATCATAAGCCACTAATGGAATACAAGATTCTCAAGGGATCAAGATGGTCTAACATCATTTATAAAAACACATTTTCCATAAAATGTAAAATAAGACATATATTTTAAAATAGTCTTTGAATGCCAACCCATTTCATCATTTACAAAAGTCATATAAATCTGTTATTGAATTTTTTTTTATCAAATTATCTTTGAAAATCAAATGGAAACCCAATATACCCTTAAAAACACATAGAACAAATTAAAATATATGAATGAGTTCGAAAATAAAAATTACATGGACAAATCACACTTTTGACTTCAGAAAACCATTTTTAAAATTTGAAAATAGTTAAAATCTAAAACCTTTGATTACTAAGTCCACAATTATTGTAAAAATTATTCAAAATAATTAAAAAATTTCATGCATTACATTGAAATCAAAAACACCTTTTAATTTTTTTCACAATTCCATACACCCAACAATTTTGTAAGATATTCAAAACAAAAAATACTTTTAAAAAACCTTATGCCTGTGCGATCCACAATCTTTTCTAAAATCATTCCTCAATGTCCATTTAGGAATTTTCACAAATAGTTTACATGGAATTCCATACATTTCAAAGGATTAAAAATCACTTTTAAATGATCTTAGACCCTCATGATTAATACATATAGGAATAATTTTAATGATGAAGATTATGAAATTAACAATCATTAAAGAGAAATAAATAGAATGTTACAATAAAATAACACTTACTATAGTTCGATAATTATCATGATGAAGGTTTTCAGCTATGATGCAGATCACCTCTCAAGGCCAAGACATGCCCTCTATAATAACTAAAATAGAAAACCCCCTAAATTAAATCCATATCTACTTTACAATCTTCTAATATAGAGAATATTGTTCATATAGAGATAAATACAAAGGGTAAAATTGAAAAGATAAAAGAGAGTGGGGTTTAGAGTAACTTAACATGAAGTAATCCGCTTCAATCAATGTTACGAATCCACCAAAAAGTGAGAAGAGAAATGAAAGAATGTCCCATGGTGGAAACTAATATATTTGAGTGAATATGATGGTAAATGGAGGGTTGGAGGCTTAAAAGCAAAGAGATTTAATGTGTAATTTTATACACATTGTTTGGAAACATGGTTTCCAATTTTTTTTTCCAACCATCGTTAGGACACTTCATTTATAAACCTAGGACATCAGGATTTAACTAGAACCCCACCTAGTTTGACAAACCATTCTCTAAACTTGACAAATGGTACTAAAAAACAATGTATACCCAATCAATATTCTAGTCACATGGTTCACCAAATTGTGTGAATAATGTGTGAAATATCCCATAGTCAGTAAAGGACCCATACAGTTTTCCAAGGACTCTAATAGTTTGAACTCAACCATGCGCCCCCCATGTTTAAAAATCATACCTGATATAATATGAAATAAAAAATCATCTGAGTATGGGAAGCCACATGGTTTCTTCTGATCAATTATAACATGATATTCATGAAAATGAAATCTTTAATATTTTCTATGTTATGGGATGAAACTCCATGTATCTTTAGAACGAAAAAAATATATTAAAATAATATAAAATATAAAATGAAATGACATGATGTGAGTAAAAATTCTATAATATATTATAATTTCTACCTATAAAATTTTTTAGTTCTTTATAGGGGGAAACTATAGATATGTTATATATTTAACCCACAAGTAATATGGTTGCTCTTCAAAAAACCCAATGAAACCTAAAAATCACTGATTTCCAAAATGAAAAATTGATAAAAACCAAACCAATAGATGAGATGAACAGAGAAGAATTTATTTTCGGTCTCCCCACTTTTTAGACTCGAGCTCAAATGGTGGAAAAACTGATAACCACTGTCCAAAAAATGGAATTCAAGAAACTGTTGGGGTGAATAACAACCACAAGGAACCATTTCAAACCAACTATGGTAACAATAAACCAAGAACTTCTAATGGGATTAAAAAATTGAATCAATGAACCAAAACATCTATATATGTAACCTCACATGGATGAAATCCTCATTATGAGACAAACCAAAAACTTAGATGATGGTTACATCTATTATGTGGTGTCAAATTCCAAAACCTCGAAATACCATCACACAGTGATTTTATTGGAAATCAAAATTTAATGGAATCTATTGTATAACAAGAAATAATGCTATACCATTTTGGTATCCATTAATTAACCCTATTTTATTCCCATTTCAAAAGAAATAATAAAAAACTTTTTCATCTTCTACTACACACAAGGGATATGATAGGAAATGAGGCATGAATAGTTATTCCAAAAAGAAATGATGCTCCCAACATGAAAAAAAACATAAAACATGAAAGGATTCCTCAAACCATATCTTCTATAAAATTAAGGATTATAAATCCCAAAATTTATTTTTCACCAAAAGAGACACAACCAAGATACTTAAGGTTACACCATAAAATGTTTACTCATGCATCAAATCTAAAAAACTAACCATAATAAACTATGAATCATTATGAACTAGAACTTTCCCAAGAGTCTATAATAAAAATTTATTTTCATTGATCTAACCCTTAAACGAAATCACATAGTCCTAAATAACAAGACTGAAAAATCTCCACAGAATCCAATAGAGAATAACTACCCATCAAAATGCATGGATCACAATTACAGAGATGAAACAATACATGCCATTCTATTTACATCTAGGGTAGTGTGAACACAGAACGAAGAAAAAATATTCTAAGACAAACACTCTAATATGAACAAGATAATTCTCGGTTGATGCCTTATATAAACAACTAAAAAATAGATCCTGAGATGGTCATGTCTGTAAAATTACCACAGGTTGTCCCCAAAGAACACAAGTGAAAATCAAAAAACCAACTAATTCACAGAATTCACAACACCAATTTTAAAACCTAGAACCATTATGATTAGTCCAAAAATCAATATTACAACAAAAATAGTATTAAAATTAGGACATAATATATTAATAACAATGTTTAAACTATTTGACAACTCAAACAAAATCCCTTACATTACATGGTTTCGTTAAAATGTTAAAAAATGGATTTTACAGAAAACCCCACTTGTTTTAAGAAAATCTGTTGTTTTGTGTTTTATAATAATACAAATGCTCATGTTTTGAAATCAATTTTAGAAAACCTAGATTATAAAATATTCCAATGTTAAAAATCTAAATATTATACATTATTTAATTTGGAATGATCATTATATCTATTTAATATAGGAAACCCAAACTGTTAAATGCATCGTGTACTCAATTAGAAAATTAAATCAGATGTAAATGTTTTTCAATGTTTTGAAATGAATTCAACAATTTAATAACATTTCAGGAGTAAATATAATATAATGACAATCTATGATGCCCAGTTTTAAAATTGAAATCATTTTCTTTTGAAATAATTTTTTAACTAACACTAAATTAAATTCACATCAAATGAAATAAAATACATGACACTAGAGTCAAATGAAATCCAATGATATTAGCATATCTCAAGGATGATCGTGAATATTTTCCCATTTCCACACCACATTATTAATTCAATGATCTATGAGGTAAAAATAGAATATAAAAAACCTGGATGTGGAACCATTCATAACTTGACCATGGGGTTGAAAACCACATGAAACTCATACATCAGTCCCTACAATATACATGGAACCCAGTGTTTAGTTATTTTATAGTTTCCCATTCCCTATAATACAACTTCATGATTTGGGTTGATTTTTTGTATCCATATCAAATATTAAACATGACCACAGGGAAACCCAAGACATTACATTGATGTTACAAGCACTACAACCATAGGAATGAAACCATAAAATGACAACACCATCAAATAGAAAATAAAAATCAAGGATTAATTTTCCACTACATATGCAAAATTGAGGATCATAGTGAGAAATATTTCAAGAAAATAGACCAAAATATACCTCCCATGAATGTATATCCTCATCTAAAATCTACAAAAACAAAAAATAATAATAGTTAATTCTAAAATCCATGTTTCAGTGTGAACTTAGGCTATAAATCCACTTTTTATTAAAGTGACACGAGGTTACATCATACACAGATCCCATGTAAGAACCTGAATCTTACTTTTCTAGAATTTTTTCTCTTTTATGGTTTTTTGAGGAAAAAGAAGAGATTCTAGAATTTTTTGAAGTACCAACTTTATACATTCTATGTACACATTGTGTACTCATGTACCATGGGTAGACGTGTGCTGGTTGTGTAACAGCCATACCAATGGCCGTGTGAGGTGACCTGGAGACCGCCTAATGAAGGGGACAGTAAAGGCTAGTATACGCAGTGTACTTATAATGTACACACCGTCTACTTTAATTTTTTTATTAAATGAAATGGGGTCACGTTTGATGGATAGAAACATCTCTTTCTAGGTATTGTTTGTCCGAGAGAAACAATATGACCTTGATCTTCCCCAAGCCCCCGATCGAGAATCCAATATCTGATTCTGACCACCGTCGATTGCACTAGGATAGCCTCGGTAAGCCCCTCCTTCTTCTAGAGATTTGTTTCTAGATTCATCTTCTTTCCCATGATATACTTCGTTGAACATTTTGAGTGTTTTTGTAGATCTACAGTGTTTGTGGGATATTCAAGGCTTGATTTCTTCATATAATGATTTCCCAACATTGATATAGGTGGTTTGTGCCTTTAATTTGTAATTCATTCAGTTATATATGCAATTTGACTAATACCCTTGAACAGGGTATTGTGTGTTTACTGTTTTAGCCCTGTTAAATGCCTGTTAAGATTGTATGCTTGGGTAGAGATTGATTGAATATGAATAGGGTTAATTGATATGCTTTGGAAGTGTTTTCCCATGCATACCTTATTTTGACCATTTGGACCTTCTTAGCCATTTAGACTGCCCTGTTGTTTTTCCCATGCCTAGTATGGTAGGATGAAGTGATTTGTTTATCTGACATGATGAAATGCTGTAGACTGCGATCCAAGTTGTTTTTGAGGGTTACATTGTCCAATACACGTTGCTATGATTTCTTAACATATAGAGGGTCGTGAGAACCTTGGATATTAGACCATAGGGTGAATGGAAATATGTTATTATCCAAAGTGTTTGTTTATTGTTACGATGTGAGACCATTGGGGATTTTCTGTAAGTGCTTCCTCAGAGTGTCTGTAGTTCCTCGACACGAGCCACATGGGGAATGTGATGTAAGTTCTTCCCCAAAGTTCCTTTAGTTACCGATACAATACTATAGGAGGAATTGATGGTGAGTGCTTCCTTAGAGAGATTATGCTTAAGCTGAACTAGAGGGGTTAGACTGAGTGTACTTCCCAGAGGGTTGATGGTCTTGTTTGGTTGAACCAGAGGGGTTAGGCTATGAGTGCATCCCATAGGGTTATTTTTTGTGTTTATCTTCTTTCATGTACATGTTTGGTTGAACCAGAGGGTTTAGGTTGTGAATAATACCCAGAGGGTTACCTAATTTGATTACCTATTTCATGATATATGAGACTGAATGCATTGAAACTGTGGGTTGTTTACTGCCAAGTACTTCCTTGTTTACAGCTTTCTTTTACTTATTACCAGCGATATATTCACTGACTATTTAGTACAGATCTATTGGTGTGTGCCTGCTGCGATTCGTGTCACACCCTATTTGGGCTATGATTTTGGGCCCAAATAGATGATATTTTTGCAGGTGTAGATAATGGAAAGTTCCCTTATACTTCAGGTACTTGACTGCTTTGGAGCTGGGAAGCCTGGGACCAAGCTTTGGCATGTGATGCTGTGGATTTGTTTACTATTTTTCTTGTACATTGGTATTGTACTATATTTCAGCATTGTGACATGTTTGGTTGCTTTCCGAGACATCTGTCTCATGCATCATTATATATGTGCTCCATCTATCTATTTATTTAGTCTTCCAGAGTTTCTTTTTGTAATAAATATTACTTCTTCGTCCATTTTTGGTGTTTTACTTCCACCATGTTACTCTGGTAATGAGATCATAGTTTCACCACTATCACACCCAAGGCCCTCGCTACTTGTCGACAGCCTCTAGCATTGGGTGAAATATTCTTGAGTCTATGTGACCAACCCCGTACGGGGAGTCTCTGGGTGGCTTATGGAATTGGAACATTACAAGGTGGTATCAGAGGCATTATTTTATTCTTGACTTACATTTTGGAGACTATAGTCAGCGAAAGGATAGAATATGTACTTGGTGATAAGCTGTTCCAGGGAGTAGCAAACCCGTGTACAAGGAAAATCCACCCTACCTCGTTTATTGCAAATTTTCTAGTTTTGAAATTTTACAATTGATTTGATTTCCCCATTGAGTGATTCACATGTTTTTTGTTGTAACCATTGATGTTATTGAGGTTCTATTTCTATTTCAACCAAATGATATGAGGTTATGCCATCTCATGCGTCATGTATTCACTTGCTACAAATCACATGTCACGCACTTTGTCCATGCCATTTAGGGTGCATTTGCGATTGCATGTTGTTGTGATTGATGTTTTTCTATATATTCATGTTATTGTGATTGATGATTTGTTATAATATCTTCTTTTTGTTAGATCCTTGATTGTGTGTGGTTTTGTTTGAATGAATGCCAAACTTTGGTTCTTGATGTGTTACGGGCCCTCATGGACCGTAATTTGGTGGATCATTGCATTGTTATCTTTGTTTATAACATTTATGTGATGACAAGCTTTGATTCCCATGGTGTATGGGCCCTCAAAGATCGTAATATAGAACATAAAGGTTTGTTTTAGTGTTTTCATGGGTTATATAATAGTTTCTGAGGCTTACTGTTCAGAAAAACCCAGAATACACACCGTGTAGTTTTGAATACACTCCATGTGTTCTTCTGTTCGGGAAGAATTTTTTTTTCTAAAGTACACACTGTGTACCATATGTACACGCAGTGCACCATATATACACACCGTTTTGTCTCTAACCGTGTCATAGGTCATGTGGGCAGAGACACAGGATAAGGAAATCTTTATGGGAACGTCTCGTGTACTGGTTCTACACACTATGTTGTGTTGAACATGTGTCCACCCATGTGACTAATGACACAGATGGATAAAACCAATGATATACACGTCGTGTCAAGATTGAACACACCGTGTAGTGTAATTCTGGAATCCAGTTGTGTAACTAACAAACACGGGTTGGTGAAATCCTTGTCGGTACACACCGTATCCATGTGGAACACGCCGTGTAGAGTCAGACGTGTAACTGGTCGTGTATCTAATAACAGACATTAGAGATGTTCATCTAATACATGTCGTGACTAGCACCAACACGCCGTGTAGTTTGGTTCTATGATGAACCGTGTGTCTTAGCCATGTATAAGGACTCGGGCATGGGAAGAGGATTCATGTACACACCATGTGTTAGGACAACATGCCGTGTATGGGGTGTTACATGACCAGTTTTGGTAGGAATACATTCCTATGTTGAAGGCTTCATGGAACACTCCGTGTAGTCATTATACATGTCATGTATCCATGTTTTTTAAAACATGAATGATTTATATCTCATATTATCATCTTTATCTTCTAGTTTTATATCCAATATAATCTTGATGTAAGGAGCACTTGACCTTGCAGAGTCTTGCCACTAAGACATCCTCTGGATGTCTTCCAGTTACAGGGTATCGATCAGACACTGAACATGGACGATTAGGGAATTCTAGCAGATCCTCTTATTGTGCCAGTTTTGGCACCTTTCGTCCTTCCAGACATAGGTGCTGATGCACAGTTACAAGAGGGATTCATGGGGTTCTTGCAGACCCTCCAAGGAGTACCACATCTTGCTCCATCTTTGGAATAGATGATGTGGGTTTTCTAATAGAATCGTCCTACCACCTTCACAGGGGAATGTGGACCTCATGCTGCAGATTCATGGATAGAATCCATGTTGTCGATCTTCGATCACATGGAGAAACCTCCGGAGACAAAGTTCAAGCTTACTACAAATATGATTCAGGATTCCCCCAAGAGATGGTTGGATGTGATATCATAGTAAGGATGCTAGCATGTTATGGTGTGGGGTGAGTTCCAGCGTGCCTTATATGAATACTTTAACCTTGAGACTTTGAGGTCCGATCGAGCCCAAGAGTTCATGTGTCTGGAGAAGCGTACTCTTTATGTTATAGAGTATTCATCTCGCTTCATAGAGCTACAATGCTTCATGCCTATTCCAGGAGGTGATGAGTTATTCCTGGAAAGAAATTCCAATGATGGTCTCAGGCACAAAATCTCGTCGCTGGTGAACATCATCAGGATGACTACCATCACTTCTATAGTCAACCAGGAACTAATCAAAGAGCGTAATTTGAGGGATTTTGGAGTTGTGAACCAGGGTGGTTCTACATACAGAGTTAGTATTCCTTCTAATTACAGCAGGAAGCGTCGTAGGGAGTCTATGCATGAAGATCATATGAGGTGGGAGATATCTTCTAGTATCTAGGTGGTGTTCTACTAGTGTGGAAAGAGAAATAATAAGAGGCCACATTGCCCGAGTGACCTAGTGGAGTGCCGATCATGTGGAAAGATGGGTCACCTTCATCAGTTCTATCAGATCTTCTCACCAACAGTTGGTGAGAGAGGATCTTCTATGACTCCTAGTTCAAGAGTGGCAACACCAGTTTTTCATTAGTTTGGGAACTGGAGTTCTTCTGGCCGTTTGGGCTGAGGTGGAGGTCATGTCCGAGTTAGCCTATCTCCAAGATATCAGTGATAGCTAGGTCAATTAGCTTAGGGTGGGAAGGTAGGGTCAGAGAGCTACAATGTAGGTCAAATTTTTTTAGTGGGGAAGACCCAGCAGTAGTAGGATCCCGAACCTTATATAGTTCAAGGTACGAACTTAGTTGCCTCAGTTTTAGCATCTGCTCTTTCTGATAATAGGGATTCCCAAATCATTATATCAGTTTCTATTGTGGAGATCCATGGGCTCTAAATATTTTCTTCTATCGATATATTGATGCTGGAAACTACATTGTGTACTAGAAAGACTTGTGTAAATCAGTGCAAATAATTCCCTCTAGAGGTTGGTGGGTGTCACTTTTTATGGGACCTCTACGTCATAGAAATGACAAGCTATGATTTCATTCTCGGAAAGAACTGGTTAGTTCTGTTCCAGGACGTCATTGATTATTATCTTCAGAGGGTGAGTTTCACATCACCAAAAGGTGGATCGTTCCTTCATAAGGGTGAATGGGATGTCCATGCGAGCCGAGCGGGTCTCGGGCATCATGGGTTGGGAGGATTTACATACTAGACTGATAGTCTATATTTGGATGACCAAGGGACTTCACAGTTATACATTCCTCAAGTGGTGGATTGTTACAGGGACATCTTTCCAGAGGTCTTTCTAGGTTTTCCTCCATAGCAAGAGGTAGACTATTCTATTGAGCGTGTTTCACTAGTGACACCGGTGTCCATTCCTCCCTATAGAATGGCTACACAAGATTGGAAAGAGCGCTAGAAGCCGTTGGATTATTTGAAGGCAAAGTGTTTCATCCAACACAGTACTTTTCCTTGGGGTTTTCCTATCCTGTTTGAGAAGAAGGTAGACGGTACCTTCTGACTATGTGGGGACTATCAGAAGTTGAACCCATTGACGTTCATGAACCGATATCCTTTAACAATGATTGATGATCTCTTTGATCATCTTTGAGGGACCCGGGTGCTCACAAAGATTGACTTGAGATCTGGTTATCATCAGTTGCATGTTAAACCATCTTATATACCTCTTATATCCTTTCAAAGAAGGTATTGTCTATACGAGTATATGGTTATGTCGTTTGGCCTCACGAACACGCCTTCTCTTTTCATGGCACCGATGAACCGAGTGTTCCATCCATACTTGGATTATTTCATGGTAGTCTTTGTGGATGATATATTGGTGACCTCTCACACTCAACACGACCATGCTACTCATCTTTATAATGTTTTGAGTACCCTGAGAGAGCATCCTTTTTATGGTAAGAACTCAAAATGACACTTTTTGATGGATCAAATTTACTTCTTGTGTCATGTTATCTCAGAGATAAGAGTATCAGTGGACCAATAGAAAGTGAGAGCAGTAGTTTCTTGGGAGAATCGAAATAATGTCTTTGAGGTATGATGTTTTATTAGGCTGGATTGATACTGCAGACGCTTCATACATGACTTTTCACTCTTAGCAACACCACTGGTGGGTCTGAATAAGAAGGGTGTGAAGTACTTGTGGATAGATTATTGTGAGTCATCCTTTCATGAGCTGAAAGGGAGGTTGATTACATCATATATTATAGTATTTCTATAACCAGGAAAGAGCTATACTTTTTACTGTGATACTTTTGGTATCGGTTTTGGAGCTGTGCTTATGCCAGGAGAAGGAGTCATTGCGTACGAGTCTAGACAGTTGATGCCAAATGAGAAGAACTATGCGATGCACGATCTCAAGCTAGCTGTTGTGGTTCTTTCATTACGATGTTGGATACATTATCTATTGGGGGAGCATTTTGTTGTTTTCACCATCCACTAAAGTCTGAAGTATATATTTAGTTATTACGATCTAAATTTGAGATGGACAAGGTGGGTTGAGTACCTTTAGTCCTTTGATTTAGATCTTGCCTATACAACTAGGAAGGGCAACGTAGTAACTGATGTGCTGAGTAGGAGGAATCAAATACAGGCAATTCAGGAGGCCAACAATGAGTTGAAGATTACAGCTCTGTTCTCTGATATGAATTTGTTGGTACACGATAGACATGGGAAGAATTTTCACTCTTCTATAGCTATTACCTCTACTCTTCTTGATCGAGTGCAAATGAGGAAGCTATCAGATTTTAAAGGCCTAGTCCTATGGGAATGTGTGCCAGGAGAAGACCCTATTTCTAGGTAGACCATAGGAGAGGATGAGTTCTTGTGTTTTGAGGGACACGAATGGGTGTCAACAGACATATGGGAGGAGCTGATGCAGGACATTCATTCCACTATTTGGGCAGTTCATTCTGGTGTCAAAAAAATGTATTGTGTTCTAAACCAATAGAATTAGTGGCCAGGTATGAAGATAGATGTTGTGGGTTTCATCATGAGGTGTTCCACCTGTTAGTAGGTGAAGGCAGAGCATCAGCGACGAGCATGGCTTTTTTAATAGTTACCCATTACCTAGTGAAAGTGGAACGATGTCACTATGGATTTCATGACCGGTTTACCAAGGGTGCCTTAAGGGAATGATGTTGTGTGGGTTTCCATTGACACACTCATGAAGGTTGATCACTTATTACTAATCAAGGAGACCTGTGGTGTTGATGAGCTGGGATGGTTGTACATTCATAAGATTGTACATCTACATGGAGTTCCACACTCCATTGTTTCAGACAGGGAATCAGACTTTATATCTCGGGTCTGGCAGGGATTATTGAATGCTTTGGGTACATAGGTACTTTTGAGTACAACTTAGCATCCCCATACAGATGGCCAGTCTGATCATGCGATTCAGGCGCTTGAGGATATGCTCTGAGCATGCATTAGGGATTTTGGATATTCTTGGGAGAAGTATATACCTCTTGGGGAGTTTTCCTATAGTAATAGTTTTCAAGAAACTGTTCTGATGGAACCTTATGTGGATTTTTTTGGTAGGCCATGTCGATAAACCTTATTTTAGATGGAGGTAGGAGAGACATATATGCTGGAACCTCGTATTGTCTAGGAGACTACATAGAAAATAGATTTGATTCAGAAGAGGATGGATACTGCATAGTCTCGACAGAAGTCTTACGCTGATCGACAGAGTTGACCTCTGGAGTTCATGGTCATAGATTAGGTTTTTTTATGCGTCACACCAAGGTTGGGACACCATAGGATTAAAAGAGTGGGTAAGCATTTTCTGAGTTACATCGGGCAATTTGAGGTGTTGGAGAGAGTTGGGATGGTTGCCTATCGGTTGTAATTACCTAATATGTACTAGGTAAAGCCTAACTTCCACTATATATAATAATGCTGGGTATTTACCAGATGACGTGTCATCTCCTCATGATTCCATGTCTCCTAAAAAATATTTTCCTTCCTGAAATAGACCCATGCTATCGGGCTCCTTCAGAGTCACGTTTACCCCGACCTATCGCTTCCCTGGGATTACCTCCTCCTCCTTCGTGGATTAGGGTTTCCACTCTCTGACGTTATTCGTGGACTTCATCCCAGACCACAGATCCAACCTCTAATCCTTCCACTTAGCTCCCCCCACATTTCCTCTATTCTAATTTCGTCTGGTGCTGTTCGATTCCTTCATCGGGCTGATCTTGCGATATATTTTATCTGAGTTCCAATCCGACAACTCGTGTCCCTCTAAATTTCTCCTCCTCCGACCGGCCTTTGGGTTTCTACTCAATGACATTCATTCACAGATTTCATTCTAATTCATCCACACGAGTTCCTCTCCATCCTCTAATCTCTCCCTGTATTTCCTGTACCCGCATTTCGTTCATCACTGTTCAATTCCTCCAATCTATCCCCGTATTTCATCTACTGTTCGATACCTCAAATTTCCAGCAGCGATTACGGTATCCAATAATCACTTCTACCTGCTTGATGCATTTGTAGAGGAACTCTGTCAATACCGGCTCATCAGGGAAATAATAGGTTTTCTCAGAGGCACGATTCAATACTCCGCTAGATGATTCAGGGTATCTCCTCCTGCATTCCCTCCCCATAAGCATCGTTGTTTCCATCACCATCCTAGAAAACGATCTCGGGCATACCATCACAGACATCCCAATGATCTTTCATCACTGGCCTCACGAGTAGGGTTTCCTTTTATTCCACACATATCTGTTGTCTACTAATAATGTAATGTATTTTCTGTCACTCTGCACTGCATCTTTTACATGTTTATTTCGACTGTAATAAGAGTATATTGTTTTCAACTATCATTTGATCTCTGTTTTTTAGCCCGGTTTTGGATATCTGCAACCTAATCAGTACATTGACTCTGCATTCTAGAATATATAACAACACATACAAAAGTCAAACATTCTGACACTTGTATAGCAGCTACTGTTAAATAGTTCTTTATTTATTATGCACCCACCATTGCTGGCGTACTTATTTTATTCTCAAGTATATAGAAATACCAATCCCATGTGACATTAAAAGTTTAATTTCTTAGATAGATATTTGTTTTTTTCCATAACCGTTAACTAATATTCCTTCCACGTATACTATTTTTGGATATGTGAGATATTTGAATGCTCCATTCCATCGTTGATACTTAACACATATACCTGCAGTCTTGTCTGTGATAATATACGGATGCTTTGACAACATCATTTTGCGTCTATCATCCGAGGGACATCAATTATTTTCACACAGGTATCGCTTTGTAAATGTGGTTGAAAACCAATTTCTGTACATTCTCTTTATCATTACATGGTCATTATATTAAAAAATAGTATTTTAATGTATAGTAGCTCCAGTAAATATTTTCATGTTCATTGTGTTAATATTAAACATTTAAACTGAGCTACAAATTTAAATAGTAACTCTATTGTCTGCCTATTTATAAGCATTTTATATTCAATTATCAACTATTCAAAATATATTTTGTTCATGCCACCTACACAATTCTGTACAATGAAAACCAATAGAACCATGCAAATGCCTTCCAACTCTAGATAATCAAGGATCCACAGAAGACTACTCATGCAGCAACGTCAAGAAAATCGTCAGTACTGTCTTAGTTTTATAATAACTTAAATACTAACTATAATTCTATCATTATATGAGTTGCGGGACAATAAATTTAGTAACAATAATATTGTGTATTTTAGGTTCTCCAATGATTTCTACCGTGTCCACCGACATTCCAAATATTCAGACACTATCAGCGAATGGCGTCGGACATACAGACCGAAGATTACCATTGTCACCTATATGTGTTAATGGTATGTTCATTTGACAAATGCTATGCAAAGATCATTGTTTCCAATGATGGAATACTACTAATCATTTGTTATTTCTAGGTTCATAGTACTAAGTGCAAGTCGTACGGAGTCGAAAATGATTGCCGAAAAAAATGAAAACATATACATCACACCCTCTCTCCTGTACCTATTAGTAAGTCTGTTGTCTGTTAACTTTTATGACCATAATATGGGTCAAACCATTAATTAATGACTATCAAACACTTCTTTCAATTTTCCCATTAGTTATGCTGAATGAGGACAACAATATCACTGAATCTACAGTACTCAACTCGACAGAGTATGCATGACTAATACACTTAAATATGACATTTCAGTTAAATTTCAGTTCTTACTCTATCCTATGTGTACAGATTATGTCTTCCAAATATTGGTGTACCACAATACACTACTGCATCATTGACAGGTATGTAATAAATTTTTTACGCATTAATATAGATTTATTAGTTTGTTTATCATAACTACATAAAGTTTATGTATCTTGATATTATTATCAACAATATTTTCCTTCACCTATTTTAGGAACGTCTTCAAACAATACAGATTTCGTCAGCACAGCCGCACAATCCTTGGGTTTGTTGAATAACCAATTGATCTTCTAATATTATTACATTCTATTCAGGATATCACACACCGTATTTAAATTTCATCGACTTCAACATGAAACTCATTAGAAATGGACATTGTGGAGAACACAAGTTATTGATTTTATTACTCCTTCATTATTAATATCATAAATCAAATACTATTCGAGTACAATCTCTGCAAATATAATATTGTTTTAAATAAACTATTCCCCACCGTTCAGGATACTCAGATATCGGAGACCCCACATATGTATGCCAGTACTGTTACTCAAATATGTGGTTTGACGAGAGAAATAAAAAATACAGCAACCAACAAACCTCAAAATTTGCTCTATGCTACTATATGGGAATGATTTCTTTGGATTTTCTCCCGTCACCTCCTCCGTACCTAGAGATATTGGTTTTCAATCCAACGTCTTCACAAGCACGAGATTTCCAAGAACATATAAATCTTATTAATTCTATGTTTGCATTCAAGTCTATTGGTGGGAAGGTTGATAAGTCTTTGAACAAAGGTAGATCCCCAACAATATTCAGATTAAATGGACAGAACTACCATCGCATAGGTAGTTTGTGTTCGGTAGAAGGACAACCCCCAAGGTTTGACCAACTATATGTGTTTGACATAGAACATGAGTGCCAAAATAGAGTTAGTAGTATAAGGTATTTATGAAATTCATTTCTATAAATATAAAGCTGATGTAATTCATTATATTTTTCTGACGCAAATATCTCTTCCAGCTTTGATGGTAGGAATCTTCAGTCAGTTATTCACTTCGATATTGTTGAAAAGTTACAACATATTCTAAATGAGAACAATGCTTTAGCTCAAAAATTCATATCAGCAAAAGATGTCCGAAATCATGAAGATGTTCCAAACTTAAAGCTATGCCTGCTTAAGAAAAGACATACACATGAGGCAACACATAACTTATCGACAACATCTGAAATTTCCATACTTATTGTTGGAGATGTTAAAGATCTAAACCAAGAACGTGACATCATCATTCAAACCAAATGTGGTGTGTTGCAATGAATTAATGATCTTCACACTTTTTATCTTCTGTTAGAGTATCCATTGATTTTCCCTAGTGTCCAGGATGGTTATGTTGACAACGTAATGCATCGCGCTACAAAGTTCACTACTAGTGCTAGGATAAGTAAGGTAACAATGAGAGAATATTTCTCTTTTAACCTACAATTCAGTGACATTGAACCTTACATTTTTCTACATTCCATAAGACTGCTGCAATAGTTTATGGTCGATTCTTACACAGTGATTGAGTCTCATAGACTATCGTATATTCGTTTCAACCAGAAGCAGCTGCAGGTCGACCTCTACAATGGATTGCAAGATGCATTCCTTCGAGGTGATCGAGAAGTGTTCTCTTGCAGAAAGCGCATCATTTTTCCCTCTTATTTTACTAGTAGTCCAAGATATATGATGCAAAATTATCAGGACACAATGTCAATTTGTAATTGGGAAGGGTATCCAGATTTGTTCCTTACGTTTACATGTAACCCAATGTGGTCATAAATCAGTAGATTTGTTACACATAAGAATCTTTGTCCAGCTAACTGTCCATAATTAGTATCTCGAGTATTCAATATAAAGGTCGATCATCTTCTAAAAGATTTAAGAGAACATGTATATTCGGAAAATCAAGGGCAGGTAAGATAGTATATGATAGATCATTATGTTTAAGTAGTAAGATCAGTTATTAGTGTTTATTATTTTCAACTTATTCGTTCTTATTACATCACCTAATATTAACCAGAAAAAAGATATTTCTATTTTTCCTTTACAGTTGTTCGAACCATTGAATTCCAAAAATGAGGATTGCCGCATGTCCACATTTTATTGCTTCTTTTTCATGAAAACAATCTTATCACTCCATCAGATGTTAACAGAGTTGTGTCTGTTGAGATTCTAGATAAAATTTCATGCCAATCGCTACCTGAAACTGTTGAAAACTATATTCTCCATGGCCCTTGTGGAGATTCCAGATGATATTCTCCTTGTATGAAAATGAAAAATGCCCTAAGTTCTTTTCAATTTTTTTTTGGTGAAACAAAAATAGATGACGACATTCATGTGATATATCACAGAAGGGATAACGACAGATCAATCCATAAAAATGTTTTTCATTTGGATAATCATTTTGTGGTACCATACAATCCAGTTTGTCTACTCAGGTATCAAGCACATATAAATATTGAGGTATGCAACTGGTCATCTTCTATCAAGTACCTCTTTAAATATATAAGCAAGGGAAATGATCGTGTAACAGCAACAATTTATGAAACCAACAGAAAAACTGGCCTAGAAAACACTATTGATGAAATAAAGATGTATTATGACTGTCTCTACATGTCACCTTGTGAGGCGTCCTATAGGATCTTCTCTTATGATATACATTACAGATATCAACCTATCGACAGGATGCACTATCATTTACCGGGGAAACATTATGTGACATATAGAGACGATGACAGAATTGAAGATGTCCTAACTGGCGTAAATGTTGCTGAGACTATGTTCACTTCTTGGTTTAAATCAAATTTGGCATCCACAGAAGGTAGATGTTTAACTATTGCAGAATACCTTACTAGGTTCGTCTTCCATAATGATGACATGAAATGGCATCCCCGAAAACATGGTTTCAGTATTGGCCGACTCTACTATGTGCCTCCTACCACTGGAGACCTATACTACATGTGGATACTTATAACAAAAATCAGAGGTTTCACATCATATGATGATTAGAAAACTGTCAACGACCTTATTTATAGAACTATTAGGGAGGCATGGTCTACTATGGGTCTACTAGCAGATGACCGAGAATTCATTGATTCTATTAAAGAGGTCTCAGCATGGGGAATGGGCCACTGTCTACGTAGACAATTTTCAAGCATGTTTATCTCAAATAACATTTCTCGTCCAAATATAGCTTGGAATGAAACTTGAAATATTCTCTCTGAAGATATCTTATATTTTGAAAGAAAAAGGCTTCAAATGAAATGTATATTTCAAATTAACAACCACCTTTTCCATATATGTCAATACTTTAGTGTTTTGTTTCTGTATTGTTTACAAGTCTTTTTACTCTTCCAGTAATCTATTAACATCACTAATGCTATTAATGAATCTGCGAGCTATTAGTTTAATTAATACTTGTAGCTATTGCTGTAATAATATTTATACTCTTAAATAAGACTATCTTTGAATAAATTTGTCATATGTGAACAATTATTAAATGGTATAAACTTTCATATACTGTTATTTGACATGGTTATAGCTAGATTATATACTTATACTCAAGTGTTCTGTGTAGTATCTGTCAGTTTTTAATTAGTTCAATGTATATCACATCTGGAATCCTTTGATATGTACTCATTATCTACTGTTTACATACGGATATTGAAAAGATATCAAAACAGTCTGCAAAATACATTAGTATACTTTACGGAACATCATTTATTTGCAGAACTGTAAATGACATGGTTCTGCATGCATTTTTTCTGCACTATTCGACAATTTTTTCATTAATCCATGTTATGTTCTGTTCATGTTTATGCATGTTAATTTGAAAAAACTTCATGTCTTTCATGCAATTTTAGTAGTCCTTGTCTTGTATTGACAACGATTTTGTGCATTTCTATGTTACAAATGAATGGTTGTGCTACTTTTGTATTGAAAGTTTTCTGTATTCCGTAATTATATTTGTTCCAAGAACAATTTTTAATTCAGTTTTCACTATTATATTCTGACATCTCTTTAAATGTTTCAAATTTTCTATAGATATCACTCTCACTGATGAACATAGGCACATGTTTGCTCAGCAAGAAATAAACGACATTTTACGAAGTAATGGTAGGTCTCTTCAGAGTTTTCCCCTTATGCCTGTTCCAGATTTTGCAATTGACACTGTTACAAATCGTTCAATTGCGGAGGAATTGAACTACAAGTAAGAGGGTCTTCAAAATTATTACATTAATTTAGAGGGTATGCTTACCAGTGAACAAATAAACGTTATAGATGTCATTTTGTCTTCAATATTATCAGCGTGTGGGGGTTTCTTCTTAATGCATGGATATAGAGGGACATGTAAAACATTTATTTGGAGAGTACTCACATCTTTGCTTCGATCAGAGGGCAGTATTGTTATGGAAGTAGCTTCAAATCGAATAGCATCATTACTACTTCCTGGTGGAAGGACGACACATTATAAATTTAGTATTCTAATATCTGTTAACGAGCAATCTATTTTCAATATTCAGGAAGTAAGTGACTTAGCCAAGCTATTAAATGTTACAAAATTGATTATTTGGGATGAGGCATCCATGGTTCAGAAGTACTATTTTGAGGATCTGGACCGTACCTTGAGAGATATAATGACAACTAAAAATCTCAATGCTGCGTCTTTAACATTTTGAGGGATCACAGTTGTATTGGGTGTAGATTTATGTCATATTCTACCAGTTATTCCAGGTGTCAAGAGAAATGACATTGTTCTTGCAAGTATTAAGTCATCATATCTTTGGAAACAATGTAGAGTCTTAACTCTAACAAAAAACATGCGACTGCAGTCTGGGACCACCAATACATATTCTGATGACATACAATCCATGTCAAAGTGGGTTTTAGATATTGGTGATGATAACACAGGACAACCTGATGATGGTGAATCGGTAATTCATATACCAGAAAAATATCTTCGAAATCAACCAATAATGAATTGGAAAAAATTGTTGACTTGACATATCCTACTTTCACAGACCATTACGATGATGTATGCTATCTAAAAGACAAAGGATTATAGCTCTAACAGGTTATGCTATTCAAGAAATCAATGACTACATGCTATCTCTCACAAATGAAGATATCAGAGAATATTTCAGCTCTGACAGTGTTTGCAATGCAGGTTTTGATTTAGATAGGCCTGAAAATATATACACATCTGAGTTTTTAAATGGAATTTATATCTCTGGATTATCAGCGCATAAAATTTGTCTGAATATTGGTGTTCCTGTCATGTTGTTAAGAAATTTGGATCAATCAGTTGGTCTATGTAATGGCACTCGAATGATTGTTACACACTTGGGAGACCATGTCATTATTGCAAAAATTATAACTGGCTGTCATTCAGTGTATTGTGCATTCATTCGAATACTAACAATGACACAATCTGATGTTAGATGGCCTTTCAAATTACATAGGTGACAACATCCCTTGATATTTTGTTATGCTATGACTATTAATAAGAGTCAAGGATAATAATTCTCTTCAGTTGGGTTATTTCTACGCAGGCCTGTGTTATCGCATGGTCAATTATATGTGGTTGTTTCTAGGGTCACCTCATCAAATGGTTTGAAAACCATAGTTGTAGATAGCCATAACATAACTGCTGATTGCACACAAAATATTGTCTATAAATAAATCTTTGATAACCTATATTAGGTATCATTTAAATTTATCTATTCATCTTTTAATTTTTCAATATAATGTGATCTATGTAACTCTGTTGCTTCCTTATCTTATGATTTAGTTATCATTCTATACTAATTGTGAATGTACAGAATAAAAAACTGATGTCCAGATCAATAACCCCATTGTGTGAGATTTCACCAGAGTCAAATGAAACTCTAAATATACATGTACATGAGTTGAACATCTGGTGCAATTATTCATCTAAAAACTCCAACAATGTTGTTGCTATCAATTTTGTACTTGGGGATACAGAGGTACGTGTTTCAAATCGTTACAACTTAATTCTGTTATCTTACTGCAATACAATAAGTTCATAAAGGTCTATGTCTTCTGTCAAATATTATATCTCAATTAAAACCACCATTATATTTTATGTTTTCAGGGAACGAAGGTACAATGTTCAATTACTAACCATCAGCTTATCAGTAAGTTCAAAGATCTCATGCGTGATGGAATCTGCTATTACATTCAAAACATCCAAATTGCTCTAAATCACAGATGTTACTTGGAAACTCGACATGAATGCCGATTTCTATTCACGTCAACAACATTTCTTTGTCCATATGATGCAGAACTCCCTCTGTTCAGTTTTAATTTCACTTCATTTAATGAAATTTCTCAGAGGACTATACTAGAAGATAATTTAATAGGTATACTTCCATTGCAGTGCATTGATATAGTTTTGTATTCAATTTTATCATATTCAACAAGATAGTCTTTTTCAAATCAGTCTAACTCCCCCTTCATTGTTTTTATTTCTGTGTTTTATGATTTAGAGATCATTGGGCTTCTGCGATACTCCCAGCCAGTGCAATCAAAGGGAAATTTGAGCATTAGGATGCAAATTATTCTTGAGGATGAAAAGTGATTTAAAAATAGTATTACTGTGACATTGAATATTCATATAACATTTATGAATAATGAAATTTTTTTTCTTGAAAAGGATTGCAAGTTCACTGCAGCTTAAGAGGAAATTATGCTACTGAAATGTTAGCTTATTTGGATCAACATAAGGACTTACCTAACATTCGGATCTTACAACTCGTCCGGGTTAAAAAATTCAGCAATATAATATTTGTCCACATTTAACCTATTTTCCGTTACTATATCTATTTTTTTTGGAATCTTCAACCAAGGGTTCAGTAAAATTGTTTTCATATAATTTAAAGGAGCTGTTATTATGACAACTACTATTTAGGCATCTTAAATTTTGTACAACCTGGACATTGCAGAAGCTGACAATTTTAGAAACAGGTTTTGTATGAATTGTAAATATTTTAGTATATAAATAGCTACATGTATTTGTTGTCCATTTCTATAATACTTTTTATGATGGCTGTTTATTTTTTCCCAATTACGGATGTCTGTAGGTTTGGGTTCATATTGTCATCCTAGTTACAGAGTCCCCCATCAAAAAAACCAGACCCCTCTACAGAAGTAAAACATTTGAGTAACAAAATGTACATTGCTGATGTAAAAAACTTTGAACATGTAAGTACTATGTTCTTATCATATGTAAATCTTCTTTTACTTTTATGTTCAACTTTATCTTTTTTTCATTAAATATTGTTTAATGTATTCAATCTACTATAGCCTACAAGATGCTTAATTTCAGCAACAGTACTAAAAATTCAAATCACCCACAGCTGGTTTTATGAGTCCTATGACTCTTTCATGAAAATGGTTCACAGTTTACATGGAACATTGTGGTTCTATAAATGCAAATTATCACCAAATAGTACTTCTACCAGGTCAGCAACTATTTGATTTTAAAATATTCTAACATTACAACACAGTGATGCTGTTGGGATACACTTTCGTCCACTCATTATGCAATCTTAATAATATATCGAACAGATTTAGGGTACATCTCATGGTTGTAGATAAGACATGATCATTTTCAGTTGTTATGTTCGACAAACAAGTTATGCAGTTCATACAAGAAACAACTTTAAATTTAAGAGCTGCTCTGATACAGGTAGCAACATCTTATTATAACATCTGATCTTATTTCTGCTATCTGATAACTGAGATTTGTTATATTTTTCAAATTAGGATGATGATGAGTGTGGATTCCCTCAACAGTTGGAAGTATTCAAGTAAAATAATTATTAATTATCAATTGATATAACTACTTTTAATATTCAAAACCATTATCGTTCATTTGAACAGAATAGATACAAAGTAATTTCTATCAGCGATGATGAGATGTACATTCGTAGCTTTAGTGAAACCTTTGAGCAAAAAGAGGTGAAATTTTATATCACTCTCAACATACTATACCAATGATTATACACAACTAATTCGATCTATTTGTGACAAAAAAGACACATCAGAGCAGTGCATCTACAGAGTTGGGTAGTGGTATTGAAAATAACTAGGTGCTTTTAATTTATATTGATTCAATTTATATAAACCAAAACATGAAACACCTTCGTATAATACTTTTTTCTGCTTCCACTTATTTCAACATCATGATGATGGGTGTTCTACTTCATACAGTAGCTCAAGAATAGCTGTATCGGGGTCAGATATGACATCTACTCAAGTAAAAAAATCTTATCCAGACTATTTTTTATAATATTTCAAGAATGATTTACTGAAAACCATTCTTATTTGACAGTTTTCCATCTGTTTCACCAATTAAACATCTCACGAAAATTTACCTACATATTAATATCCAATTGTTCTACATGGAGAAAAACCACCTGTCTGATTTTGAAAATGAAGAACAAATTCAACATAATATGATGACATATGAAGAAAACCTGGGATCATGAAGTTGTGGCACTACCCTCGACGTGCCATAGACAGATAAGTGAGCACAATGGGACTGAGTGTAGCAATTAAGTGCTCATACAGGGGTCTATCGAGGCCGTTTATTGGGCATTTTCCTATCACCATCTCTAGTGTTAATGGTCTATCTTTAGATCTTTCCAATCTGTTTCCCTACAACTATTGTCAAACATTTATGTATTACTAAAATAGAATATCAGTAATCCTGCCATCTTTTTGTAGATGTCTGACATTCTATTCGTTTGATGAAATTGATTATATTTTATGTAACCCTTATATTGTTCTTTTATCATGTCTCTGACTGTATGTTTCTTTTACTTCAATGATTCATATTTTCTATTTCTATATTTCATTTTAAGAGAATGTTAAATTAAGCAGGTGTAGTTTACCTTTTTTTATGGAATAAAGACAGAGGAAAATAGTTTTTCCTTTCTAGGTACATTAGAGCTTCCCTAATACTTTGATATTTGTACATGGATCCATTTTGATTATGCGACGTCTGGAACCTTTCTGGGCATAATTTTTGGAACTGAAACTTCACCCACTGATGCGATGAATATCACTATCAAGGTAAGACTATATTTCCATGAATTTTAATTTTCGAACAACTTCATTCCAAATTTTAGAGAAGACATAGATAACAATAATAACAATGTCAACATAATATTTTACTTCTCATGGTGGTAGGACAACTATGGTTCGGTGGTACTGGGTTTGAATGCGTCTTTTTATGCTGGTCTTCTCTTGCTGTAACAGACCATGTGAATGATTTTATTTCAGATAATAGTTTGGTGCACTTCCATGAATATGACGACATTTGAGACATATTTAATTGCTTTGAGACTGCAAAAACATAACTGATTCTAGGGGCTGGACAACCTGGAACCGAGGGAAGGGGAGGGGAGGGTGAAGGAAAGGGGGAGGGGGCTGCAGGGGGGGGGGAAGAGGAAGAGGGGATGGGAAAGGAGGGCCAGGGGCTAGGAGGGAAGGAGGTGATGACAAGATGGAGGGAGGGGAGGAGAGGGCCAGTGGCTGGGTAGGTTTGATGAGAAAGGAGGAGAGGTTATGGGAAGGGTCGGGAAGAATGGAGGGAATGATAAGAAAGAGGAGGATAATGGCAAGAATAAGGCCGGTGCTGGGAAACTAGGTGTGACTTTCTGTTGTTATCACAACAATATGAATATTTCTATTCTGTTTTGACAAAGATGCCTTCTCACAACACCCTTGATGGGGTAAACAAACATACCATCAAGGAAGAAAAATGATATGTTTTCTGTTATAATCTATTTCATTCACGAAATGGTGGTTCTAAAAAAGGAACATAGTACTACAGTAGTTCCGAAGAACCCTAGATATCTGTATAATAGATACCAATACCAGAGTTCGGATCTGTAATATCTAAAAATAGTAGAAAGTGTTGAAGATGAAACTTTCAATGCTCAATTTCATAACTTCTGTTCCAGTTATTCAGTAATTCAGTTACAAATATGTCTTCATTATGAACTCGATGATGGTCCTGGTGGAGGAAGATAAGCATACTGTTGTTCATAGGCACCCTCTTTTTCTGTACATTTGATAAAAATTCCTGTTAGGTGCTCTGCAACAACTTATTACAATAAAAAACTTCTCAATATGTAAACTTCTGTACTCAGTTTCTAAAATTTTGTTTTCAGTTTTCTACATTTCTGTAACATTTATTTATTCAATTTTTAATTGATATATAAGGCTGATAATTATGTTATTCCATTCATGTAACATCTATTTATGAATTTATATTCCAGTTGCTCAGTATTTCTATTGCAGTTATTTTTCATTTCTGCAACATATATTTCTTCAATATTTCAGAGTTTGTGTAACATTTATTTCACCATTTCTGAAACATTTATTTCCACCATTTTTGAAACATTAATGTATGTGCAGGTAAGAAAATTTTGATGACAATACAGTTAATAAACTCATGGATTTTTCCTATTCTTTAACCAATATAAATCCTTCTCACAACTAAAAAATTAGTTACAAAAACAACATAGTTTTCTAGAAAATTTTTCATATTGTCAATAGAGCATTTAATAAAGGAAATTTTCAAATGTTTATTATTACTATTTCTTATTTGAAATGTATGACACAATGCCTCTATAATTCCATAATATTGAATCTTTGGAAACATTGGTTGTTATAAGGGTTCCATATTTGTTAGTTAAGGTTACAAAACATGCGATGGAACTATAGTTTTAACACCACTATACACGTACTCTAAAAACAGAACCCATTATAACTATTTCTTTTAATAGTATATTCTTCACTATAAATAATTATTATAGAATATTTTACAATGTGACTGTAGAGATGGAACACACACCTTTCAACAATATAGCATGATTCATGAAGAGTAGGCCGGAAAGAGTATCATTCCTATAGATAGGTATGTATCTTATTATTATTTTTAATTATATTTCATGTTCTTTTCTGCATGAAATATTTTTGGTTTATTGTATCACCCTAATTACAAGTTTTCCAAATCAATTTTAGTTATTTAAAAGGTGGTCATTGTATAAAGGCTTGAATTGAACTTGATCTTCAAGTTTGGTAAGCCCAGTTTTTCTATTTTTTAAGCATTTTAATGAAATTTCTTATCTTAGTAAATGTCTAAATATCCTGGTTATTTTCATTAATCATTTTTTAGATTTGAAAGGTGGTGATTTTATGCTGGTTTAAATTGAACTTGATCTACATGTTTGGTAATATTTTACTATTTGGACAATAATGGAGTTATCTTTGGATTATATTGCAATTCATGTTATTCATTATCTTTTTCTTCTAATGATATTGGAATTCATGTCAGTCATTTTTTACTTTTTGACATCCAACTTCTGTGGCCAGATTCTACATACTAATTTTTATAACAAAATTCTTTTAGTGTGGTTATTTTTAGGTTATGTGATGCCACATATTTTTTCCTATTTTGGTTTTTCACATTGATATCATTTACAATAAATTCATATGGAGTAATTTTTTTTCAATTCTTATAAATATCTACGATGGATATGTACTCTATTTTGGTGTTGTTTTGATTGTATTTATTATGGAGTTTTATCTTCCGTTTTTATTGGTTTCTTCATGGGTATTATATGAGGCAATTAAATTGAAAGTGCTGCTTTGTTATTGATTTTTGTTTTTAATTGTACAATATTGATCTAGGGACATCATAGCCCAGTGACTTTAGGAGTAAGCTGCAATAGGGACTCTGGAATTGCTACAACAAATAAAAATATATCATCTACTCAGGTACATGTTTTTTTCATTCAATGTATTTAATTTTCATTAAGTCATTTGAGTCAAAAATATTCATTTTTTATACTTCAGATTATAAATTGTATGATTAAAACACACTCCATTTTTCCTACTCATTTATTAATTCTTAAACATCATTTTTCATATCCAATTATTAGATTTCTTCATTTTTTAGGAAGTTATTGATTGATGTCATTTTATCATGTAGAAAAATATATTGAAATATTTTTATGGTTCAAAGAATTGTTAAAACATCTCAAAACCATACGGAAACAACAAGCCATGAACTGCATCCATGATTAGAGGTTTAATACAACAAAAAACAGACAAAAATTGACTGAAATTGTTATGTTTTTCAATGTAATTGGAAATAACTTAAATAATCTAATAATTTCTAAACACAATTTATATATTTACGTCCACTGCTAATTGCACCTTTGTTAAATACTACATGAAACAATGTAATTACATGTTTAAGGAACAAATAGACTGTTTTGGATGACTATAGCATGCAAAGAAAATTCATTTTCCATTTACTATTTTCTCATCTATATATAACTGCTGCAGGAAACCATATTACTTAAATAAAGCGGTGTGCTCTATTGTGAAAATAATTGTGATAATTTAGTGGTTGGTGGTGCAGTGGGCTGATTTTTTCACGGCACAGTTTGTGGAAGCAAAGTGGTGCAGCGGCAAGTACAAGCCATCCCTCAAAGAATATCTTCAGAACAACTCCATTTCATCTTTCGGCCCTCTACTCTGTACCCACACCATTCTTATAGCAGTGTCAGTCCACTACAGGAGTATATCAATCCATTACTAGGAGGATATAACCAACACAGCAAAAAGGGACACCGATTTCTGTTAAAAACAATAGTAAATATCTGATTTTAAACCCACCTCTTTCCAGATGTAACTATTTCTGAAACATGAAGTTCTATTTTGATGTTTTTAAATCATAACTCCTCTATCAAAATGGGTTTATCGACCTGAATGTTTCATTTATTTTGATTCCTTTTATTATTCTAAATGTATGTTACTTCAGGTTAACTATTTCAATTTTTTGATAATAAATTTTCAATCATGTTCCAATATAATTTATTCTTTCTACTGTTGTGCTAAGTCTGAGAACAATATCTTCATGTGTGTTATCCAAGTATTTTATTGGTGTCTATAATCTCCTATATATTTCTTTTTGATATTCAAGGACTTTATTGGTGTCTATAATCAACCGACTCTAATACCATTATAATGTACAATACTTGTGATTACAAATTTATAAACATTACTATTATTTGTGTGTCCATTTTGTCCAATTGTACTCCAATAATAAGAATCACTATTTTGATATTTCAAAATATTGAATATTCATTCTCTTTATTAATATTGAAATATTTTATTGTCTCTATAAAATCAGTGAACCATATCGTCGTGAGAACGCATGAACAAAGAATTTTTTTATCACCGTGAAAATGCACGGGAGAGTATTAGAGTTTCATGATTCTCAGCTCCGACGTTAATTTTCAGACCCATCCCATGTTTTTTAGCCTAAGGATGTTGAGTTAGAAGTGGACTCATCATTCGAGAAGCATCATATCTGGATTGTTGATCGATGTACTAATGTTCATCGTGACTTGTATATTCCTCTTATATGAGTGCTATGGAAACACTGGCGAGTACAAGACGAGACATGTGAGAGGGAGGCCGATGTACGATCACAATGGTCATAGCTGTTCATGGTTTCTTCTTGTATTCCGCCTTGCTAGAAAATTCAGGGATACATTTCATTATGGGGAAAGTTTGTAAGAACCAAAATCTTCATTTTCAGGTATGTTATCCCTATTCTGGTGTTTTGAAGAAAAATAAGAGTTTCTAGAAATTTTTGAAGTACACACCATGTAATTTTTGAGTACACGCTTTGTACTCAGTTACTGCGGGTAGTCGTGTGTTGGCCTTGTAACGACCACACACACGACCGTGTGTGGTGACATGGATAGCACCTAATTTTGCGGCCGGTAAAGGCAAGTACACGCCATGTACTTCTAAATTACACACTGTGTACATTTTGTTTCATTAAACACACCTGGGTCGCGTCTGACGGACAAAATCATCTCCTTCAAAGTCTGGTTTGTCCGAGATAAATGGTATGACCATGATCATTCATTGAGACCTAGATCAAGCATCTGATCTCCAATTCAACCACCATTGATTGCATTGGGATCACCTTAGTAAGGCATTATTTCTTCTAGAGCTTAGTTTCCTGATTCCTCATCTTTCCCATGATATCCTTCGTTGAATGTTTTGAGAATTTGTTTAGATATATGGTGTTCTTTGTCGATTCAAGGCTTGAGGTCCACATATAACGATGTACCAACACTGAGGTGGGTGGTTGTGCCTTTAAATTGACTGTCTTTGAGTTATATGTGAAACGTAACCAATACCCTTGAATGGGGTATTGCATGTTTACTGTTTTAGCCCTGTTAATTGTCTGTTATGCATGTATGCTTGAGTAGAGGTTGATTGAATGTGAATTGGGTTAATTTCTATTTTTTTGGAAGTGTTTGTACATGTATTCCTTGTTTTGACCGTTTGGTCTGGCATAACCTGTTAGGCTTCCTTGTTGTTTTACCCCTTCCTAGTATTTATAGGATAAAGTGTTTTGTTTATCTGACATGCTGATATGTTGTAGACTACTAGCCAAGTAGTTATTGAGGGTTACTTTGGTCGATACTTGTTTCTATTCTTGCTTAACTTTCATAGGGTTGTGAGAACCTGGTGTAGTAGACCATAAGAATAACGGATGTAAGGGATTCCCCAGAGCGTCTGTTTATTGGTACGATTCCAGACCATGGGGGGAACTGACGTAAGTGGTTACTCTGAGTGTATATTGTTTTTCAATGCAGGCCACATTGGGAATGTGACGTAAGTGCTTCCCCAGAGCTCCTTTAGTTATCCATATAAGACTATAGGAGGAATTGATGATGTGTGTTTCCTCAGAGACTCTATTATTAAGCTGAACGAGAGGGGTTAGACTGAGTGTACTACCCATAGGGTTTCTTGTCTTGTTTGGTTGAATTAGAGGGGTTAGGATGTGAGTACTTCCTAGAGGGTTACCATTTGTGTTTAGCTTCTTTCTTGTAGTTGTTTGGTTGAAACAGAGGGGTTAGTCTATGAATACTACTAAGAGGGTTACCTACTTTAATTAGTTGTTTATTTATATAAGAGTCTGAATTCATTGAAACTACGGATTGTTTACTACAAATAACTTCCTTGTTTACTTATTTCTTTTACTTATTACCTGGCATATATTTACCGACTGTTAGGAATAGATCTTTTGGTGGTTTCCAACTAGGAATCATCTCAAACCCAGTTTAGTTCATTCTTTTGGGCCCAAACAGATTATATTGTGGCAGATGTAGTTAAGGAAAGCGCCCTTCAACTTCAGGTACTTGACTGATTTGGAGATGGAGAGAATGGGACCAAGCTTGGGCTTGCGATGTTGTGGAGTTGTTTACTATTTTTCTTATACTTTGTTTTGTACTATATTTCAGCATTGTGACACTTTTGGATGATTTCCAATACAGATGTATCATGCATCATTATGTATGTTCGCCAGCTGTTTATTTCTTTAGTCTTCCGTTGTTTCTTTTTATATGGATTATTACTAATTCCACTATTTCTTGGTGTTTTACTTCTTCTGTGTTACTCTGCAAATAAGGGCATAGTTTTCCCACTATCACACCCAAGGCCCTCACTGCATGTCAGTAGCCTCTGGTGTTTAGGGAAATACACTTGAGGACATGTGACCAACTAGGTACGGGGCATATCTGGGTGGCTTCCGGAACTATGATGTTACATCCAAAATCAGTCCCCTGCACAACCTAAAATAGAGTTCCTAATCCCCATGGGTTGGAAAATAGTGCAGAGGAATCATATAATGAACCTTTGGAATTATTTCATCCACATACAGTAATAATAATAAACAAGTTGTAGAAATAAATTCAATAAAGATCCACTGAAGATAAACATAATTTTACATCCAAACATGATATGTGACTAAAAAATAAATAATGAAGGAGATGAAAAATATACACACAATCAAATCATAGGGTAGAAAATTGAAAATAAAAAAAACTCACAACTTTATAAAAATCAAAAATCATCTGAAATGAGATACAACATGACCCATAGTTCGCATTAAACCAAACATCTCTTATATAATATCAACAATGATATAAGTTAGTAGGAACAATCCTAAACCTGAAAAATATAGTCATGATTTAATATAACAGTAATTCACCACAACCCACTAAAATAATCTAGTCACGTTCATAATATTTCCTAAATATTCTAGTTTTGAGTACAAGAAATAACAAAAAAAATATGGTTTCACAAAATAAAAAATTACGCAACAAAATTATTTCAAAGATCCATTCCCAATATTTTAATTAAGTGTAAATAATCACTTGTAAGTATATTTTACCGATACAAGTACCTCTTGGAAAAACATACATTTTGAATTTTGACTTTAATTCTATTTCATAAACCTCTATCTTTTGAAGAAAAAAAATCAAAATACATAAAAGTTGTTACAAATTTTAAAATATTTCTCAAAAAACATAATTGATATCCAAGATTTTCATAAAACTAGGAACAATGGTCTAAACCCCATTATCAAAACTCATGCACATTTAGAGTTTCAAAAACAATCCAAAAATGATATTACAGTTAATCTATTCCAAAACACATTGGAAAAATATCCCTTCCATTGAATGAAAAATCATTCAAATATATTTTTTTAAAAAAATTCAATCACATTAAAAAGACACAAATTATTATCACTTACTTTAAAAATAATTTTAAACCCTTTTTCATAATATTTGAAAAGTAAACCACAGAAGAAGAAAGGAATCACATAGTCATGCATCAATATGTTATGCCATAAAACAAGGATAGAAATACATAGGTCCGGAAAAACAATTCATGAAATGAATGATACAATCGATACAGAAAATAAATTCCCTAAATGATGCAATAAAAAATACTAGGTTCATAGATCTAACTGATCAGTTTCTATAAAGTGAAATTTGGGTCACTACGTATAACAAAAGGTTCTCATTGTAGTCAATGTGCCTACAATCTTTGGAATATGAACTAGTTTTTCTAAGGCTCCCATAGTCTTCATTAGGTCTCTATCAATACACCACCTCCCATGACCATAGTTAAACAATGGGGGAACATCCCATATATGGTCTTTCTTGGTCTGGGTGAAACATCCCAAAATAATATCAACCTTAGTCAGGAAATCAACCTTCTATGAAACATACCAAATTTTCCCCTAAGGTATACCAAAAAATGTCAAATTATGTATGAAAAACAATCATCAAACCAATAAAATTAATAATTTTTAAAATTACAAACAAATAACCTCTCATATTATCTAAAAAAAGAATCCCCATTATATGAAACTATATGTAGCAGATACACTGAATTGATAATATGAACACCCTAATGGGATCACAAGATACCATGGACATTAAATATTTACAAGGGATAAAGAGGGTATGTAGACTTTTATGAAGACAAATTTTCAATAAAATTGAAAATGTTCCACCCCTTTTACATTTTTATTTAGAATAACTAGTAATATAATCATTTACCGAATACGCCTCAATATATTATTGAGAACAAATTTCTAAAATTATCTTCAAAACTAAAATAGATACTATGAATTTCATTTAAACTCATTTGAGAACATTCCAAGTAATAAAAATTTAAAAATAAAACATGCATTGGATAACTCACCCGTTTGAAACCAATAACCCATTTTGAATATTTTGAAATCTATTGACAACTAAAACAATTGAATAAGATATTTACTATGGTTTTAAAAATATTTCAAAATATCAGAAAATGTATAAATATCACTTTGAAATAAACTGAACAACTTTAATCATTTGAAACACATATAAAACCGAAATAAATAATTGAAAGTCATTAAAAACAACTACACATTGAAAAAAACACAACACAGTTATCACAATTTTTTTTAACAATAACAAAATAATTACTTAAAATATAATTTAATATTCTCAGAAACCCTTGTCATGTCATCCCATCACATGACAAGGATTAAAATTTAGTTTTTAATTATATTTAACCCTTATGGTCCATACATATTGGCATAATTTATATTAAACCTCATTTTAAAAAAAAAAGAAATAAAATAAATGTAATATAAAGTGATAAAAAAGAAAAACATATTACGGTTAATAAACATCATGTCATAATATTTCAGATAAAATGGTGAATAATATCGCCAACAAATATATTTCCTCTACAACATCAATACATGAAAATCCAAAATATTAAAACCTATAAATACCCTAAAAGTTTCCCATAAAAATATTCGGGTTCATATAGGGAGATAAATAACTGAGGAAATATAGAATAATATGAGAGAATGTTTTAATGAGTGTTACAATAATAGAATCCAATTGAATCTATGGTTGGAACCCACCAAAAATGGGAGAGGTGAATGGACGGAAGCCTTCATTGAGAAAACTGGTTTTTTCGAGTGTGATAGAGAAGAACTCTAGGGTTTTAGAATTAAAATTAAATAAGGAATAAATATTAATTTCATGTTTTAATGAAATAGGAAAGGTAGAACTGTTTGACCTCATGGTTTTCAAACCATACTCCTACCATGCACAGGAAACTGCCTTGAAAACCCCAAAACTAATTATTTACCTAGTACCCCACATTGTTTAAAAACATTATTATATTTGTGAAAAATAGAAATGTAATAAATCATAGTACCAATCCTCACTATTATCACACATTTTACCAATATATGCTAAATTTTCACACTATAACCAAGAACCACCAATGGAACAACACATTTTCTACTTAAGCATTCGTGATTTTAAGGCATTCATGAGCCACAATTTTTATAAAACAATAAAAAGTGAAGAATTAATTCATAAATTATATTATCATGGGAATACAAATTGTTTCCTCTATACCATGCTTCAGAACCTTCAATATCTTGAAAAAGTCAACATTTTGCATTTTTTTATGAAACTCCATGGAAACAAAGAAAAAACTCAAAACTATATAAATAATATAAAATAATTATTTTAGTGAAATTGTGGGTGTCATATTAGGGGTTTTTCTTAGTGGGATACCCTAATATAGATTCACTCCCCATCTTCCAACAAATTAAATAAATAAGGACCATATATAATATGATCATAGGAGCATAAATATTTTTGGAGATACATAAAAGAGGATACCCATGTTTTGAAAAATTATACAATTGTAGAATTTAGTGAGGCTTACACATATGTGGTTTCCTAATAAGATATGTTTAGACATAACCCTAATAAGGATACCAATCATCGATATATTTTAATTGGGATAACGATGTAATGAAATCAGATTTATAAGCCCACATGATAAATATGACTTGAATTAGAATTACACATAGAGAGAAACACAATGTTATGATTATAAATCACTTGTAATACCACCATGAAAGGATGAGATTGGGGCTTTCAGAAGATTGGATTCCCATTATATAAGAGAATTATAATATATGATATGGGTCTCAATAAATTAAATGGAACCCCATATTTCCTATTTATAATAGGAATAACGTTATATGTAAACCATAAGAGATTGTGTTGAGATTACACATGATATTCTTGATATAATATCATGGACAACTATCGGAGGTGGAAGGATAATTGGCATCATGGTGAATAGTTCCCCATGATAAGGAAAAGTTATAGACTTACACCAATGTAAATTACAATGAGATATATGGCCTCTTGTGTGGAAGGTTTTTAGAATTACACAGTAGATTATATGGATAAGTTATATAGGATTATATAAGGGAAGGTTAGGGGATTAGACTGGAGTGGATACGCATGTTGTATATGGCCCAATTGAAGGAATGATTAAGGAATTATGCCGGAATGAATTCCCCCGATATAATTAATATGTAGGACCATGTGTTTACAAATTAATCTAGGTATGGAATCTAGGATCACATATATAAAAAAGAAATTCAATTACACAATATTTTTGGGAAATAATTTTATCTAAGGACGAAACATTCTATTATGGTTGAAGTTAAATAATCACTTGAAGAATAAGTAGTCCTTAAATCATATAAAGTGAATGGGGATGTGTGATCTTGTAACCATGATTATGTTATCTTACCATGTGACTCAATGGACATCATAGAATCCGATACATTATTCGGAGTCACATGGTCAACACTTGTGTAGATGGTTATGTGGTTCAGAATTGAAAAATAATTTATGTGATTTATCACCATTTACCCCTTCATAATGTTTTCATACTTCATAGTTACACACTAAATTTTAAAATAATATTCTTTAAATTCTATTAACTCTAATTTAGTTCAATTCTCATTTTCTTTATTTCCATATCATTTTCTATATCCGTTGTTTATATGTTTATGGTTTTTTAGACATGAGCAAAAAATATATGTGAATCATAATAAGGTTGGTGTACCCAATACATAGTTTTTATGTGATGGATGATGCCTATATATGTTGGTATTGTATCATTAGACCCACATGAATAATAGAAAATTTATTCAATCATGTATTCCGTACATCTCTTGATCATGATTGCATATTAGAGGATCCATATTCATAACATTAAATGAATCATTTCACATGAATCAATTTGGGTTAGGTGATAAAATTTCTCTAGAGTGTGTTATGATCCTGAAAGACCATGGAATGATTCATTTATGAAAACCTACTTTGAGTTGCATGGTATAATGATGCTTGTTTCATGTTCCTACATGAACTAGCAGTAGAACATGATGTTGGAACTGTTATTCGATCACATGACATGATCACATGATCATGAAGATATCACACGATCAAATCATTGATTTTGTTTCATAAAATGATTGAAAATAGTACTTTTCCATTGTAAATTTTTAAAAAATTATTCTTGTCATTATTATTATACTAGGTATTATCAAATTACCCCATAAAAAGAAAGTAAAATAGAAGGTGGAGGACTTTGATCTATGGATGTTGATTCCCACATATGTCTGATCCTTTTAGCTTTTCATATGAATATATTTATTTTGAAGGAAACAATATATATAAGATATCAAGGGGAAATCCACATACATCTAGATCAGTGTTCATACAACTAGTAACTAGTTCTCAGTGAGATTACTTCACATTATCCCTTCTCATAACTAGAATTAAGTGAATAAATGTGTAACTCTATTTCTATGACTGGAAAAGTAATTCACTTATTCATATCATGGGGTCACTCATCCTTCATATTCTCATGAGAACATGTGACTGCATTATGATCATGCTTCCTATGAATGTTTTAGTGGTCATGTTTTCACGTGATCATAATATTATCACATGATTTTTTGACATTATACAAACCACACAATTTCATGAACTTGAATAATACATATGATATATTTTAATCGAAAATTCATTTTAATCTATGATGGTTCATCCAATTTTGTGTAGATGATTTTGTGGTCGGAATCTTTTAAGTTTCCAAATTTATGGAGTTATAGGATAAACAGAGTAAAGGTTGAATGATATAAATTTATTTAAGACATTCAATATCTTCTTATGAGTTTTCTCGAGATTTAATTTTTAGGGTATTTTCAGTTTAAATGGAAATCTCCCAACAGGTTCACAAATACTAATGAGGAACTAATCTCACAACCCAATGTAGTGTTAATGCTTATTTATTGGATCATTAATAATCATTTTACATTCTTAGATAACATATGGTATGTGGGTCATTTAACTATATAGAGGTCTACTCTGATGGTTATGTGATGAGACATATTTTTAAAGATATTAAATGCAATTAGAATGACTCTGATCTCGATAGTCAGGTACTTATATTGTTGTTGAATAAATCCATATCAAATCAAAAATTCAGATGGTTATTATAGTAAGGCCTTTGATAATGTAGGTTCTTCAGAATATATTTGGGATGGCCCATCCATGTATAGTATAATGGAAAAAATTAAATAGAATTGAATAATATTGTCCTATATGATGTTGTTTGGGTTTCATAGACTCTTATTTATTGAAATATGTTCTTATAGAATACCTCTTAAGATGGTGGAGTCCGAAAACCCACACATTTTACTTGATACATAGAGAAGATGGTCTAGGACATTGGGATAACAGAAGGATCATTGGTGCACCAGTCCTAGGAGATATATATGAAGAATTTACCCCCTCTTCATTTACCTAGAATGATTCTGAATAGAATACACCAATTGTATCGTACCATCTCAATATGTCCAAAGACAATCTTGGAAATGTTAGATACCGAAGAGTTTACATATCAATTATTTAATAGGATATATTATTTTCAAAGAATAATAGGCATAAACTATTAAATATTAATCCAGTGGATTTATCGTGCGGTAAATCTGGTGAGGATAATTGTGTTTATTGATTGAATATTGAAGAAGTATTGTTCAATAAGTATCGATATATAGTCACTTCACAAGCCAATATCGTTGTTCAATTGGATGTATTTTGGAAGTTGTTTCTTAGTGTGTACATTTTTCCAATTCATGAGAATGGTTGAGTATGGGTGACCACCTTTTTTATGGTGGTCAATTTATAATGTGACATAAATATTATCTTATTTATTCATATTCTTTCAAAATTTCATTTCCAACGTCACCATATATATAATTGGACAGTCCCATATATGATTTTCAGACCTATCTAGGTGTTATGGGAGTGTATAGGGTATCATATGGGTGGTTATGAGTTTGTTAACATCCAATCCATTCATGGACATTGTTATACACCATTACGCTAGGTCATCAATGGGGTCGGACCAAATACACTATAGAATGGGGAGATAAGAAAAAATTGAGATGGCATGATAAATTTGGGTACATTCTACATGAATCTCAAACCTAGGATATTATTGATAAAGGTAAAGTTCATTATTAAGATTATGATTATTTAGTGGTTGTTACTTAGGGTGTCTTATTAGCTTGGATAATTGTAATGATCATATTTTAATGATATTTTCCTTGTCAATTTGAATGTAGTTTTGAAGTATCTAGATAATATTCCCAACTCCTCCTTTAATATTTTTAAGTGAAACACCCAATGACAACTAGTTATTTTTGGATCATGTTATCCCAGGAAGAATCTCATATTTTGGTGACCTTCCCACTAGCTGATTTATGTGTTTTTCATTCAATGTACAATAATTATCCCTATATATAGCCTTATCCCAATTTCCAATTGGATGTGTTAGTAATAAACTCAATGATACCCCAACAATGGTTGAGGTTATAGAAATAGGGGATCTAATGACATCAACCAGCCAAAGCCCTCATATGTAGTTGGGTTCTTGTAGACCAGTGTCTCTAGAAATATCATAAAAACTAGTTAGGTACGTTGAGTGAAATCCTTCATTGAGTGAAGTTCCAGTGAATTTAGTAAAAGTTGGTGGAGTTTCCACATAAAGAGTATCTTCTGGTGGGGTTCCCATGAGTGAAATACCATTGATTTTGGTACATCCCTTATTCCCTTCTCCAGTCATGGTGTATTTCTTGATTGCATGTTAGTAATGGAACAACTGCAGAGGAAAATGTTTTGTTACAGAAACATGGAAGATTCTTTTTTAGGTTGAGGTAAAACTAGCGGGATTCAATAATGTAACTACTCTTAAAAGAATATGATTTTAAGAGTATCATGCTGATGTATGGCCATGTATTCTAGAAATAATTATTATGATACACTCTATTGAATGTGGGTTTCATTATACTATTTAGGAATTAAAATGAAAGATCCCATAATAAGAAAAAATGGTGGTGGAATGTGGGGAAAATATACGTAGAAACAAATTTGCGTTAAATTTCATTATTACTCACATAATCCTTAGTGTTGTGACCCTATTTATATATAAATTTGATATTATAGGATGTTGTTGTGATTCATCCACATCTTGTTTCTCTAATATGCTCTTTTGAGGGTATGGAAACTATAGCCAGTTCACATGATGGTGAGGAGGATAATGATCTTGTCTCTTGTGGGAAAATAGAGTGCATATTAGTGGGAATTTTTTATCAAGAACAAATATCATTATTAGCACCACTAATATAACCATAAACACCATGAGAGAAGTTTTCTCTTGATGTTATTCTCTTATAATAGATCACAGAGATAAATATTGTGAGTTTATAGAAAATACTACCTTAATCAAACGTCCATGAAGGTGTAAAAATGATCAATGCCCTAAGGGAGTTATACCAGATGACAGATTAAAATGAGTTAGACCTCATTACCTATTATTTTTCACATTTTAGTGGTATCTTGGAGACTCTATACATTGGAAATTACTATTATACTAATCAATCTAGGATAAATGCATTATTTGGAATGTGTAAGTGTTTATTTTGTAATTGGTTGTATAATCATGTTATTATATATAATATGAACTCTTTCTATGTTAAAATATCGTTATGGTGATGATACCAACACACTCTATAACCATACTACATTGGTGGTGGAGATATCATCAGTTTCTTGTGGACTCTTATCATAGGAGAATATCTCGATTGTCTCCCAATTAATGATTGATGTGATAGGAGTAGCTATAGTATACCACTCTAGGTTATATTCTCATTGGTCAATTGAGTTACTATTTATTCAAAGACATTATTTAAATAAATTTTCAGATATGATTTATGTTATAAACTAATATATATCATATTCATCTCTTAATGGTCTCAAATCCAAATATTTTTTGATATCCACTGAAATAAATATATATGAGGATTGTTTAGGTTAAAAATAATGTCTTTCGAAAGATGGGCTAGAAGCACCCGTTCTTAGTGACTTGGTAAATGAATATTTCCCTATTCCTAGATTATACAAGGTATATGTTCATGAAAAAAATCATTTTAGAATAAATTAATGTGAAAATTGTGGATATGCATTTGTAACTTGATTACATAAGTCCCGTTTTAATAGCTCAATAGAATATAAGGACAACTACAAGAAATCATTACAAACATTTATTATAGTGTATTTGACTATCATGCACTCAAATCCTAGGTAATGGAGGATATTTATATTAAGGAAATAATGATGACCCTAAAGTTGATAATATTAGTGGATGAGGCCTCATCATCAATCATATAGGTTCAGATTGATGCCCTTAATAAAGGTACCCGTCATAAGATGGATGTAGAGACACCTAAATTCCAAGTAACCAATGGTAGAGATAAAAATTATATAAATAAAATGGATAAATACCACTTTTTTAACATACTTAATATAATTAAGAGATGAAAATAGTATAAAATAAGGTATTTGATGTGAATGAAAAGGAAAAACTCAATAATTCTTCTAGAGAATTAGTTTTGTGACTAACTGTATAGATGGAAACTATAAGAGGAGATCTATTATGATAGTACGAAATTGTGCTATGATAAAAGAATGAATATCCAAAGGAGTATTCCAATCACATTGTATCATTGTCCTATATTACCGGATGTTTCTGGAATATAGAAAACATGGGAGATACTTTGAATTTTTTAGATTCATCTTTTAAATTTAATTATTAGTTAAAAAAAATCATCTACACGTTTGGGTTGTCATCACATTTTCATAAATTATATTAAACTAATAAACAGACATTCTATAGATTATATAAGAATGTTTAAATTCATTGAATTTTAAACCAACCACTTCACATTCTCGACACCATTATAATAAATAATTCTTCTATGGCGTGCCATAAAGATTCGAATAGGAATTTGCACCATCATTAGTATAATAGTGTTGGCTCATTTATTTATGGATTATGAATTATTTGATATATTGTAAAAATTATGAGTGTCAATATACTGATAAAGTTATTCTAAAGGTTTTCTAGTCTAAGGGTCCTAGTAGTCATAACTTGACTATTTATATGGTAATATAGTGGACCATAAATACGTTTAACCATTTTTAATATTGTCTATAAATTTTTTTGGTCTCATTGGGAGTAGGAACTAGTTTGAAAAAAATTGGTTTTCATTAGGAACACTCGTAATGGTGTTCAGTATGCCATGTTCTACACCCTTTTTTGGATGCACTAATACAAAAACATTGGTTGATGTTTAAGGTCACTTGTTAGTCCAAAAATCAATAAATATTATAGTCATACCGCTTAAAATGATGCAATATGTGGTATGAAATAATGTATAATGGAGTGGAAATTATACTCTTATCCAGAAAGTCAGCATGATGTACAATATACTAACATTTAAGGCATAAAACCCACTTAAATATATTGGATTTTGGACTATGAAAATAATATCTCGAGGAGTTTGAAATGAGGATGATAGCCTGTGTAAAGTACATAAGCAGATTCCATCAACTAGGAATAATCTAAATGTATTATTGAGATGTTTTCATGGAATATATGGATATTTTCATTCTATTTATGAAAAATATACTTCTATGTGTAATGTTATATAGAGTAATTTTTTTATCTATATTACGTAATGTATATCTATTAAGGAAGAGGTTTCTGTAAAAGTTAGATATACTCATTTATGATTTCCAGTGAAGGTTTCTTGATATCAAAATACCTATGCAATGAAGTATGTGTAAAAGATAAAGGGATATTAAAGAGGGATTGTAGTACCTATATGTTTTTAAAGTGGGTATTCAGAACATTATAAATTTAATGGAATATAGTAAATTTTTTCACTAAATTATTATGAATCTATGGGGTTTGGTGACAATAAATCTCTGTTTACAATGGTCAAATAATAGATCTCACAAGTCTGATTAATTTTTTTATTATGGATTTTTTTTTTCATAAACAACATATAGTGGATGTTTAATGAGTGAAGATACAAATTTAGATCAATATTCCCTTTATTCGGTTTTTTAATGTCATGTTCTATGTCACATTATCTTTTAGATTAGGGTTATTTGATTAAGTCTAATAGAAATATTGATGTGTATGTTCATAAATCATGTACCTATTAAAAATTTTCATCTTTTTGTGAAATGGTGAAAGTGTTGGAAGTCCACAAGATCTCCATGATGATGAATAAAATAAATGAACATGTAACATTAAATTTATTTGAATTCAAAAACATTGGAGTAATATAGGATGTAAAAAAATAACTTATAAATACAAAGATAATATAAATATAGTAATAGATATGAGTAGGTTAACTGTTCGTATTAGGAGTCCAACGTCATATCATCTTGAGGTAACACTTGGGGATAAGGGGGTATTTTTTTCAGGACCTATATATAATCAAGTCAGTAATTTCTGTATATGATGGTTTTTTATATGCAATTATAAGTATATTGGGATTAATCAAAAACCATGTTACCACATGGAGAATGGGAAAAATTAAGGGGTATATTATTAATGTTATATATTGCATTGGATTGAACCAGGCCAAAAAAATTTGAAGTAGATTTATGGTGGATTATTTACTAATGTATAGTACGATCCCCATGAAAGGTTACATGAAAATATATTAAACACTTCTTAAAATATTTTTAATATTACATAAATTATTTATATTCTATGGTTATATTTGTTAATTGGATAAAGATGATGGTCACATATCTTTATGCAATGATATTAATGTGGGATATCAACCAAAAAACCCAAGGATTGTAGAATTTTTGGATATACCAACATATCTTAGGGATTGTAAATTGATCCCTATATCTTTTTATTATTCATAATATACATAACTAGATTATATAGATGATATAGATAATTTTGAGAAATTATTTAATACGTTAATTGTTTGACGAATATATTACATTTCCCATGAATGGTATTAGAATATATTCTATAAGTATTGTTATGTATCCTATGAAATTAGAATCCAGTCACAAATAGTCCTAATATATTTTTTACCTTATTTAAATTTTGATCACTTACCAGAGATTGAGGAATTTGTTATAAAATTTTTGTATCGACCTAGAATGGATGGTCTATGTGTCACTACATATCCTATGAAACAAGAATCTAGTCAAATGAAGTTATTTAAAAATTTACTGTAATAGATATGGATTATATGAAAGAAAGAGATGAATTTATTTCTGGCATGGACACTAGATCAAAATGGAAAAAGTTTCAAAATTCTTGGGGATAGGCCTAATGTAAATAATTGTCGGGTCACAACATATTACATTGATGAATGATTTATGGAATACATAGTTCTTAAAAAGAAATCCACTGTATATATAGAACTCATATGTTGGGTGGGATTTTTTATAAATTGGGGCATGTCTTATGATGAGATACTTAAGCATCAATATATTTCTTATTTAGAGAGGAATTAATCGACATTTATTTAATATTTAATAATCCCTGACATTGATTTAGATTAGGTGAATGTAAAATGTGGAACTATATAATTTTTGGAATAGGATAGTTGTTGTTGTGTCTATGGTAGACCACCTACGTGGAACCATGTATCACATGGTGAATGGAATAAACCATGCACACTATTACTAAAATGAGGATTCCATTACTGATGTACATTTGTGATAAATTATTATAAAAATGGATTTTTATTTGTTGACATGTAACCGGTTTTTTATATGAGAATGGTTTTCTATCCAAGATGATTATAGTTTATGATTTATAATTAATGGAGTTTTTGGGAATCAATTAGATTTTTGAATAATTATTTTGTTTCTGAAGTGTTTGGAATGTGGATGTGGATAAATATTGAGATGTCAGAAGATAGAAATTTTTCAAACTTAAAAAAAAACATGATGATTCTATACAAATAAATAAGATCTCGCAAATCATGAAAACATTAGTGATAATATCCTTGGATGAAATGGTGGAGTGGTTTGAAGAAATCAAAATCACTAATAAGATTTTAAAAATCTGATCTTGCATCATTATTCTAAAAATAAGATCCAACATCATTAGAAAATTTTATTTATCATTACAACTATAAATATCATATCCAATATCTTATGAAAAAAACAAATATTCTGCAAAAAATGTGAACCAATATTATGAGAAAATTAGAACCATTTTTCTATGAAAATTGATACCATGATTCTATGAATACAAGAACAAGCATTCTAATAAAATCAAAAACAAATTTTAGAGAAAATACGAAACAATTTTTTTATCAATTCAGAACCAAAATAATGAAAAAATAAGATCCATGATTTTGAACAAACTGAAAGTATATTTTTGATAAAATAAGTACCATGATTTAAAAAAAATTAGAAAAAATATTCAGAGAATATAGGAACAAATTTTATGATCAAATCGTAACCATGATTCTATGAAAATTGGGACTAGTTTTCTTAGAAAACCGAAACAATGTTTTCGTGAAAATTAGAACCCTGATTCTGATCAAATAAAAACAATTTTTCTAAGAGAATCAGAAATAGTTTTTTGTAAAAATGGGAACCAATAATATATGAAAATCTATAGTTATATATCTGAGAAAATCTGAACCAAAATTCAGAGAAAATTAGAACCATGATTCTATGTAAATAAAAAATAATATTCTGAGCTAATCAGAACCATGATTCTGAGTTAATCAAAACAATTTTTATGAGAAAATTAGAATACTATTTTTTGAAAAAAATCAAAACCAAGATTCCGATAAAATTAGAGAGAATTTTTCTGAAAAAATTATAACCAATATTCCAAGAATACATGAACCATGATATTGAGCAATTCAGAACCAGTTTACTAACAAAATTAGAACCATGGTTCTAGGAAAATTTATATGAAGATCAATATTTATCATACATAATAAATTGGACCCAAGATCTAGCATTATCGTACGGAGAAATATTAGAAGTATCGAAGATGTCAAACATGAATATCAAATTTTCATAGTTCTTAGAGAAATATAAGGAGGATTGATGAAGTCAACGATTGAATATTTAATGTGAGTGATTTTTGGACAATTTTAAATATGAAGAACTGGGAAGGTTTTCATGTTTAAAGCCATTGTTTCTCGAGTTTCCAATAAATACTTTCTCGGAAAATTTATTCATTTGAAACATTTAAATTCATTAAATGTTTTAGCACTAGATAATTTGAGGTGAATAGTTCCCACCTAATTGAAAATGATTTGTAAAGTGTTTTTTCCAGAGATAAATAGGATAAATCATTACCATAATGGGAAAGAAAAATCCTATTTATGATTCAGAATGATCATTTATTGAGTATATTAAACAATGTTTTTTGACTCCACTGTTTCATAATCAAACATTAAAAACTGGAAGAGTCATTATAATATTTCCTATCGTGAGATTAAAAGTTTCTAATGAGGGTTGGTAAAAGGTTTATATACTTATTCATAATAGTGGATTCCAATAAACTTATATGAGTTATTGTGGTAAGAAAGTAGGTTCTCGCACTAAGGATAAATGTTGTAAATATTGTGTTATTTTAGTTCTTTCCAAAATTATCATGCATGAGTATTTACTAAAGGTTGATAAGGATATAAATCAAAAATGGTTTCATGGGTTATGTTTCTATATGTTTTGAAACTTATAATAAGTGAACGGCTGATTCACCCCCCACTTCTCAGTTGTAATTTGATCCTTAGAACATCAATTTGTATCATATGGTGATCCCTTGGTGAATCCTTATCTTGGAAAATATCAATTCATTCAATATTAGAGGAATTCCAACATTCAGTGAAAAAATATTATGCATTGAAAAATAAAAAGATTCCCAATCATCCATATCCTGGCCTTGATGTTTTTGATGATGCAACTATTTATTTTCAAACTATTTGGAATGATTATCAAAAAGAATTTTCTAATAAGAAAAATATAATTTTTGGTTAAAAGGCTAACAATTGAATCATTACTCCCTTATTATAAATTTTTTTTCAATAATTTATGCATCTCAAAATACCATAATGTATGTGTGAAAAGATATAATGTATTTTTAAAGGGAATACTAAATCATTGAAGAAATGATAAAAATAATGCATTTTATGTTTGAAGACATCAAAATGAGAAAGGAATAATGAAGTGTAGTATAATTTGCAAGAGTAAATGAAATTGTTTGAGACATTTTAGGATTCACAGATATCCTGGAAGATTCAATAATTGGGAAGAATCTAATGAGAAACAATCCATACATGTTTGATTCTAAAATTTATTTATTAGAACATAAGGATGATTTATCTCTTGTTTAATTGTATATCTTTTTTTTCACTTATGATATGAAGAAAAGACTCAATGGTTAAAAACAATGTGAAATATGAAATGGATTTTGAATCTGTGAGTAAAATGAATGTACGAGATATTGAAGAAGCAAATCCTTGTGAGTATGAAGATAAAATCGATGATGACCTTAATGAAAAAATCATGTCTCTTATATTAAATAACTATAAAAGAGTAAGAGGAAACTATAAGGGTAAAATTATGCATAAATATTTTTAGTTATTTGGAATAATAAACTTTTCAACACATTTCCACATGAATAATGTTATAGAATATTGAGATGATTCCATTTAATAACCTCGATGGAAGAAGTATAATAAAAATGATAAATAAGAAAAGTATTCATATGGGTAAAAGAAGAAGTTTACTAGAAAAAAAATAATTATATAGATTAATATTTTTGAATCTGAATGAACTAAGAACAATTCCTCTAAAAATGCATGGTCATAAAAATACATAACCACCATTTCAATAGTTGACAAAATAATAGATTCCTAAGATAGTGTAGAACATGGTGATGAATCATAAAGAGATTTTCATCTCAGAACCGTACTGCTTGAATCTGTGGATAGAAATTAAACTCCCTTTCATGAAATTAGTGTAATGAAAGAAATATCATAAATAAGATTTTTATGGAAGAAAATCTATCATCAAGGAGTTGGATGAATACATTTATGATATTTTGTGTTATAATCATTGAATTCCTATATAAGGAAAGATGATTGAAGATATTAGGAAGAAGTTGGATGTTATTGATGATTCATTTATCATGTTTCAGTCAAAACATCTTGAGTCTAGGTGTACCTTATGGAAGATGAATTAATACATCAAATTATCCTCAAAAGTAAATATGGAGACTTATATTATTGACAAGAAGGCTCAATATAAGAATCAGGTGAAATATTTTCTAACTAAAAATTATGTTTCATCTGATTCTTTTAACATTTTAGTTTCATGAAAAAGAATTGGGAATTATTTGGGTGGATAATGAATGTGATAGTTCTATAAGTTCTATAAATTTAGAAAACTATCTCAAAAGAAACTATGGTACACGTCCTGCGAATTTTAGAGTTGAAAGATGTTACCAAACTCAACAATGTTTCGATAGAAAATGAACATTCAGGAATTCAAAATCCATATTTGATGGCTATTTCTGGTGTCGATGAATCTATGGGATTATAGATTATAATTGGTGGTACAACTAATCTTTACCCAGAAAAAGGATTGAGAAAAATGGAAGAAATAATTAATGAATTATGAGTAAGGTTCTTAACTTATATAAAGTTGAAAAGGTTAAATCTAATGATATTAAATAAAAATACAAATATGAATCAATATGAAGGTCTAGAAGAATTTTATGGAAGATGTGATTATTTCAGAAATCATGTTGAATTATGTATGACACTCATTCTAGAAAATGATTCTTATGAATGAGAATAAAATAAATCTTAATAGAAAATGTTTATGGAAAGATCTTTTGAGGTTGAGTTTTCTTTGAAAGCAATTAAGAGGAAAAAAACTGTTGATATATGGTACTGTTTGTTATTCATATATGATAGGTGATATAAAAGTCATGAAACATGTTGAAGGTCCTGATGGAGGAGCAACTAATTGTGGTAATGACAGTTCCTTAAAAATCAGAGTAATCAGAATGATAGAGTTTAAAGTAGAGAAAATTTAATATAAGTAATTTTTACATATTGATGTGCTAAAATATAACATATATAGTGTAAGACAACTTTTTGATGATGGAAAATAATTAATCAACATAAATGATTCATGTATCCTCAAAAGTATGAAATTTGGAAAATTCATTACAAAATGAGGATGAACCACATAGAATATCTATCAAATAAGATAATTCTATAACTCATGTTAATTGAGTGTTGAAAATTAAAACATGTTGTGGAACCAAATATTTGGCCTCCACGGGTAGAAAAACATGAATAAACATTCTAATTTTGATGTTGTCTAGAATTTTGTAGAATAGTAATGAAGAGATAAAAATGGTTGTATTACATACCAAAATAGAATGATAACTAAAAAATTCATAAAAGGGTTGATATTCAATCTATCATTCCTATTGAGCTTATTTATTCCAATTTATTTGGGTCGATGATACATCAACAAACCAAATGATATTTATTATTTAGCACTTCTATTGATGATTATGAATAGTAAAAAAACATCATGTTCATGAAGCACATGTCCAAGGCTGTTGAATGTTAAAATTCTACCAAAAAGATGTTGAGAAATAATTTTGGATTCCATCAAGAAGATGTGAATAGGTAATGATACTGAATTAAAAGACAATATTTTTTTTGATTATGTAAATAAATTGTATCAAAAATCATTATCGTTCTCTCTATAGCCCATAACAAAATAGATTATCATAAATAAAGAATAAAATCTTTGTGGAAATAGGAAGATGTACGTTAGAAAAAAACAAACATTCAAAATTCCTTTGGATGGAAGCTATTAGTATGAAAGTACACGTTCAAAATAGATTATTTTTTGAGAACAGAAACCAACATGACTCCGAATTAAATGTGTTATAACTAAAAACCATCATTAAAATACTTCATTGATCCTATATTTCCATGTTTTCTCAAGGAAAAAAATACATATTTTCGAATGATTTATGATAAAGATTAAGAAGGAACTTTCAAGCATTATTTACCAAAAGGGAGAAGTTAAAAATTTTGGAACAAACATTTAGAAATTTTGGAGGACTCATTTGATGTGAATGTAATTGAAAATCAATTTTCATTAAAAAATATTGTTTTAGAATGATTATGATGATAAATTATAGATTTACAAAGATAGTAAATGTAATTTAAAACATTATTTTCAAGATTCAGAAGAATCATGTGATGTTAAAACTATAGATGGTAATGAAAATTGAAATTTACAATTCTATGAAAACATGTTGAATCCAAATATGTATAAGATATGGATTTTGATGAAATATTTTCTCCATTTACCAGGATAGAAACTATTTGAATGATTCTTGTAGTGGAAACTATTGTGAATTAGAATGTTTATTGTATAGAAATAAATCCAATATTCTTAAATGGTGAGATTGATGATGAATTTTAAATTGAGAAACCTCGTGGGTTTCTACATTATGAGGATGAAAAAAAGGTTGTAAATTGAATAATTCTTTGTGTGGGATAAAACAAGCTCCATGTTCTTTGCCTTCGATGCATGTCAATGTTTTTTGAGAATGAAGAACTTTTCAAAAGTAAAATTTCAATGAAAATTGTATGTGATATAAGTTTACTCCATATCATTAATTTTAATTATCTATGTGGATGATATAATTTGGTATGGGGATGAAGAAAATGTTTGTGAATAGTTTTTTGAAGATTTGACGAAGAATTTTGAAATGTCCAATATTAGAAGAATTTTCCTTCATCCTTGTCCTACAAGTTCATCAAAAGGAAAATTTTATTTTCTTATCTGGAGAAAAGTATTCAGGTAATTTTTAATGAATTTTGGGATTAATTAATCCAAAGAAGCTTCAAATTCTATTTTAGTGAACATAATGTTGCGTAAAGATGTATCTATAATAAGTGTCATCATAAAGACTTTCAGAAGATGATAAGATGTATTCGTTACCTTAATTCATCAAATCTTAATATTTCTTATATTGTAAAACTATGTTCCAAATATAAATCTATTCTATAATAATAGCATATGTTGGCAGCACAGAGGATTCTATGATATGTCAACCGAAGAACCTCACATGGGTTATTATACAAAATATATTGTGAGATGATGTTTCTTATTTATACTAGTGTAGATTGGGCTGGAGATTTTAATGATAGAAATTAAACCTTAGGAGGAACATTTTTTATAGATTAATGTTCAGTGAGTTGGAATAGTAAGAATTTTTTTTAGTAAATTTGAGTATAGTTGGATTAAAATATGATTCATCCACTCATACTTAGAATAAAATGATGTGGATGAATGTTTAGATGGAAGGTTTGAAACTAAATGTCTCTAAACCATTGAATATAATTTGTGATTATCTGAGTAAAATTTATATTTCTATGAATTCTATCCAACATTCATGACCAAAACATATTGATACAATGTTTCTATTTATAATGGAGAATATTGTTGTTAGAGATGTTTTGTTGGAAAACATTTCGAAAAAGTATTTAATTACTAATATCATTACCACTGAAATTTCTAAGGAATGGGTTTTTTGAATTGAGTCTATAACATCATTGTTATCCTCCTAAAATTTATTCCTAAACCTGATAAGGAAGTACCCTCATCATTATTAGGATTACATTGGCAAAGGGGGTGATAATGTGACAACTTTATACATTGTTACACGTTTTAATTATATGATTTTTTTTTTTCGAATCTAAAGTTGTGTTTATCATATAATGGGGATATAAATAGAAAACATATAAAAAAAATATATGATATAGTGAAGAAGAAAATGGAGGAGGAGTTATCTTTACGTGGAATATTTTTTTTGCACTAAGGGATGGAATTCCATCAAAAGCATTAATTTATACATTCCTGTGCTGTGAGGACACTCTCTTTTTTGAAATACTATGTTTTGATAAAAGTCATTAACAATAGTTTTTTTCTAAAAATATTAGTTGTGAAAAATTATGATATTTGGGAAACTTGTTAATGGGTGTTTTCCAAAAATCCATAGGGGGAGATTAAAGTACCTTTATGATAAATGTTTTATCAATGTTTTATAAATTGATGACAACTAAACTTTTCATGATATAAGGAATTTTTTTCCCATAAAGAATAAATTTTATGAGATATAATGATATAATTTATTGATATATATGTTTATTAATGAATAATTATTTTTATTTGTAATGAGTTTTGAAGGACGATGTTGACAATGATTGAGAAGTTAGATGTAATTAATTATTTCAAATAATCTAAATAAAATAAATCTATGCTTTGGTGATCAATAAGTCCTCAAAAATCATGAAAACAATCATGATAAATTCTTTTGAAGAAATTGTGGAGAGTTTTAATGTAATAATAGTCACTATAATGTTTCAAAAAAATTTGATCCCGCTTCATTGTTTTTAATTCGGATCCAACTTCTTCAAAAAATTGAATCCATCATTATGGTTATGAAAAATGGATCCATCGTCTTCAGGAAATAAGAACCCACATTCTATCCAAATCAGAACTACTATTATGAGAAAATAAGAACAATGTTTTTTAAAATTGGTATTAAGATTCTAAGAATATTAAAACAAACATTTTGAGAAAATTAGAACCCTGATTCTGAGAAAATTGGAACCAGTTTTTTGAGAAAATAGGAACCTAAATTTTGGCATATGAGATCAAACATTCTAAATAAATCAGAGCTATTAATATTGTCAAATAATAACCAAAATTCTATAAAAATCGATGCCATTATTCTGACCAATTTGGAAAAAGTATTTTGAGAAAATCTAAATCCTGATTCTATAAAAATCAGAACTAGATTTTCAGGAAAATAAGTACTATGTTTCTGGGAAAATCAGAATGATGATTATGTGAAAATTGGATTTTTTTACCAAATAGGAATAAAATTTCTGAGAAATTCAGATCCAGTATTCTAGGAAAATCAAAGCTATTTTGATGATTAAATTGAAACAAAGATTCTATGAAAATTGAAACAACGATTTATAGAAAATTGGAACTTGTTTTCTGATTTAATCGGTACCAATATTTTGAGAAAATCAGTACACATTTTTTTGAGATAATGGGAACCATGATTCTATGAAAATTGGAAACAATATTATCTGAAAATCAGAACCATTTTTTTGAGCAAAACAGAACATAAATTTTGATAAAATTGGAAACACGCTCCTGAGAAAAGCATTACATGTTTTTTACGGAAATCACAACCAAGATTCTATGAAAATCTTGATCCTGCTTTATCATATATAGAAAATCATGCCCATGATCCAGTATTATCAAAATAAAAAAGATATGAAGAGTTCAAGAAGGTAGAAATGAATATCATTTTATTATAAATCAAGGTGAAATATAATGATGTTTGATGAATCCAAATATTGAGGATTAAATGTGAAATAATTTCAATGAATTTGAAATGTCAGGAAGTGGAAAAAATTTCAACTTCTATGCCTTTTCTCCTATTTTCCTATAAATAGTTTCTCAAATCATTTTTCTATTTGAAACATTAAATCCCACGAACAATATGGAATGATATAAAATTCAATGTGAAAAGTTCCCACCGGATTGAAGAGGATTAGAATTGAGTTTTTGAGAAGAGATTAATCAGAACCATCATTACCATATGGAGAAAATCAGACTCAGCCAAATCATTCTAAGGATTCAGACAGAGCATTTGTGGAGCATATTAAATAAATTTTATATTAATTTGATTGGATCAATTTTATTATATGAAATTATTATAAACTGATGGGAGTGAGTATAATATTTTTTATTTTTATATAGAAGCAATCTATCGAGAGTTGGCACATGTTTTATTCACTTACTCATAATAGTGGAGTTATATAAGCCAAAGGGAGTGTCTATGGTATGGATTTAGGTTCTCACACATAGGCCGAACCATTTAAATATTTCTTGATTTTTTTCTTTCCTACCTATTCATGAATAATTATTTACTAAATGTTGATAAGTATAGAAATCATAACATGATTAAGGGACTATGTTTCTAGAAGTGTTGAAACATAATAATAGTGAACAAATGATTGCCACTCCCCCTTCTCAGTTGTTATTTGATCCTGGGATCTTAAATTCCACTATGGAATCATCTGTTTGTATCAAGAATATATGAATATCCCTTAATATCTAATTATTAATGATCTTTTTTTGAAACCAGGGGAATTTTTATTTTCACACATACATTGTTAAGGCCCTTCTTAAAGGGGAATCACACAATTTCCATAGAGTTTAATATCATATGACTAGGAAGTTCATATTCATTATCATGATGTTTTAAATTATACAATCATAAAGATTAGGTATATGATTCATTATGATTGATAGTAGGGCACATGCCAATAAGTAAACCTTTCTGGTTATCTTCATCGTTAATAGAGCCAAATGAGAATGGGTTAGGATGGCTCGTAAGAATATGATTCACTAGGATGTATTATTTCATTAGGGATATAGAATATCAATAGAAATATGATGATATATGGAGATTTTATATCCATCTAGGTGAGGTAATTTTTTCTTCATTGGTAATATGGGACAGTAGGAAAGGTTTGTAGTGGTAAAAAACCCAGGAGAAATGGGTGTCCAAGCTCATGGGGACATGTCTGAGTGAGGATGGATACAAGAGATATCATGGAGTATATTTCTTCATAAGGATAATAATAGATGATTAATGATGTTTTGTTTTATCCTCTGAGATGTCTCTTACATATCTCATTAAAATAGAAATAAAATCTCATGTAGTTCAAAAAAAGGATATTGGGAGTTGATTGTACCATGATGTATAAAATCATGTGGATATGATGTAATCATTTACATTAACATCACGTGACATGTATAAAATTTCATTTAGTTTATCATCATTTAGAGTGGAAGAATATTTTGTCTAGTTTAAGGTATTACAACTCAAAACATGATATTTTTCATTTATTTTATTACTACTTGGACTATGAGATTTGTAGTTTAAGGGCTTATAACACAGAAAAAATTCTTTAATAATGTAAATTATTTTTTAAGAACCTTGCATTGGCGTTGGGTGTTATGTTCCCATCATCTATAGTGATCGGTGAATATTTCATATTGGAGAAGACCTTATACACCATGAATGGATCCATTTTGCCTCCAACTATGGATGTTTAATTCTTATAATTGTGAGGGATTTGAAGGCTAAAATCTAACATTATTTCAAATAATGAATGAAGGTGAACCATTTTATTAAAATGTTGAGTGATCCATTTTTGTTGAATTTTAAGGTTTTGTATCACATTAAACATTTACCCATAGAGACACTCTATATCATCAACTCCCTCCTAGGGTAATTCTTCTTTAGACAATTTATTACAGTTAACCAATTGATGGGTAAAGAAAAAAACTACTTGTACAGAGATATTATATCATTTTAGATGAATATTCCTTACATTAAGCAAATATATAAATAAAAATCATAATGTTATAGTGAATTTCGAAACCTGGCCACATATGGAATTGGTCAATAACTGAGCCGCATGATCTCCCACTATTTTATTCAATACACGAACCATTATTATATATATCATACATAATACCATTCATATATAACATAGGAAATGGGAACAAAAGAAATGGTGGATATAAATTCTTAATAAAGGAAAACAATGGAGATATAAATATATCATGAGTATATGGGTATGAAAACATGATAATAACATTTTCAATCCACAAAATACATATCCTAGATCATAATGGTTATTCATGTATTTAATATTGTAAGTTTATAAGACATTAATCATTATGGAATAAAAAACATGAACCCTAAGAGCATAACATTGTCATTTGACAATGATTTTTGGTGTAACAATAAGAATAGAAAAATAGTTCTTTAGTATTCTATGGGTCATTAAAAAATCTATCATAGTGAAACAAGTTCATTCCCGAAACAATTATAGTAGTCAAGGCTCACACCCAATATTATAATAGTGGAAAGAGTCCCTTAGTGATTTGGATTCACTCTCCATTATTGTTATATTTATCTCATTATATATTAATATATACCCAATTAATATGAGAGAGATATATATCCCACCCATCAAATAATGAAAATCATATGTATGTGTGCCAAAATATCATGAAATATTCATCATATCAGACCCATAAAATGACACAGGTTTCATAAAAAATTCACCATATAATAAATTTTGAAAATGAAATAGGATTCATTATCATTTCATAATTTCATCAAAGCATAACCCATTGAAAAAGAAACATGTTTTATAATAATTTTATCATAGCATAACCCATGGAAAAGAAAATGGTTTCCCAGAAAATATATCATCATAAACATAAAAAATTTAGAGAAAGAATAATAAGAGATTCTATGGATCAAATCACTCATATAGAATATGTAACATAAATGAATTTTATATTAGATTGAAAATTGTTTGTAATTAAATCCCACATTAAACATTTGTTAAGTAAAATATCATTTCTTTGAAAATCAATTTTTAAATTTAAAAATTCATTAAACATTTTGGAAATACATTTATTTGGAAATAACCTCAAAGAACATATAATGTAAGATTTATATAAAATAATTTTCTTAATTATGGTATATTTAAATTAATTCCATAAATGTTAATATAATTATACCTTTCAAAATTTTATTAAAATCCAAATTATCCTTGTTTGGAAAATGAGATGACAACTTATTTAAAATTTTTCTATAAAAAGTAAAAAATGGTTAATTTTTTTTAATATTAAATTTGGATAATGATAAAAATATTTTCTAAAAATGTTTTTTAAAAAATATTATTTTAGATGAAAAATGGGTTTGACTAAATATTAAAATAAAGTTGCTTTTTTAAAAATCACCATATTAAGTACATAAATAGTGGAAAAGGAAGGAAAAAATTTGTTCTCCAGAAATAAATAGAGGAGGAGAAAATATATAAGTCTATTTAGAGATAGATCACAATATTTTATCATTTTAAGCATAATCATGAGTAATCCTAATAAACAATGAGATGGTAACATAAAATCATTACCACTTTGGAATCTTTAAATCCTAAGCTCCTTAAATGAATAATCATAAATCAATCTTATAATTTCATTATAATTAATAAATTCTTAATATAACATGTCAATGTTTTATTATATATAAATCATAAAAGAATATGGGTTCATAACATAACAAATATCTCAAAGAATGAAAATTGGGATAAAAATCCTATAAGGCTTTTGTAACTTTTGAAATGTGAATCCCATGAATGAGATATACTAAAATGAATTTTTAAATCCTAATTATTTCCATTATAATAATAACAAAATAATTTTTTTGGGAAGTATAATAACCACCTAAATGAAACACATTGTGAATATGAAATGTGTCTCACAGAAAAAAAAATGTGAAGAGACAACCTTACCTTAAGTCTCGACAAACGTCATACACATTCTAACCTCCAATTTAAAAAATTTATTTTTATTATAAATATATTACATAAAACTATACATATATATCATACTGTATATTATTCACATATGAACTTTTATTACCCATTTATTAACCATTCCATGTTAGCATCATGATTTTGTAAATAACTCATTTTTCCATTTATGATTTAAATTGTTAATTTTTTCTCCCTATTAAAATGATCATTGTGCAATAATTTATATAATATTAAAAATTATATACATATAATATATATTTTGTATATATATATTTATTTTAATCCATAAAATATAGAGATAGAAAATGAAGTACACCATTGAGGGACATGGTAGATGTACGTACACATGAACATTGTTTCCATTTTATCGAAGGATTGGAATAAATAATGGTAAAAAATATATTAAAATTATATCATCATTTTATTTCATATACATAAAATATTTTCATTAAACCCATGCATATTAATTTTTATGTATAGTGTGAATGAAACATATCTCCTCACAATGTGGAAGTATATCATAAACAGGAGAGACATTATATAATTCTCATTGAATTGAAGGTAATATGTTATCAGTGATTCAAAAAATAATTTATAATAATATCATAAATATAATATATAAAAATTTAATCCAAAATTATTTACATTGGTTATAGATGGTAATGTAGAAACAAATGGCATCAGTTCCTAAGGTGGCAGTCTGTCGCCCTCATGAATGATGATTTTGTATCCCATTTGATGGAAGAGAAGTTTGATTTCAGTTAATTAATTATCATAATAATATATATTTTTATTTAAGATATTAATGTTATTATATTATTATTATTTAATAATAATTGATTTAGGTTGTGGAAGAAATAATATTAAAATGATTATTGAAGAATATCACATCTTCATCTGGTAACAACCATAAGATTCCACCAAAATCTTTTATATGAGGTTTCAAGGACCAATCAAATTAGTATAGGATATGAGGGTTAATTTACTAATTCATTTCTGAATATATAATCCAAACCAAATGGATTAAGATGTGTGAAGAGGAGAGAAGAAGGGATGGTCTTTTAAAAGTGATGCGAGTGACACACATGTAATTTTTGGAATGAAAGAGGAGAAACCACATTTTTAACATTCCAAAATATTGAAAAATAGAAAATTATAAAGGATAATAAATAATAAGTATTAAATATTTCAATAAAATGCATTTTTGTAAATTTGTTGGTTATTTTTAACCAATATTATTTTAGTTTAACCCCCCTATAAACACATTTTTACCATAACCCTAGTAATTCTATTTCTATTTATACAATTCATTATATTAACAAAGGAAATTTAATATATTATATAAAAAAATTATTATTATTCAAAATATTGAATCCATTTTTAAAAATTCCATCCATATAATTTGAAAATATTTAATTCGAAATTATACCTGCAGACGATATGAGAAAGTTGTTTTCCAAAGAAACAATGTTCAAATGTTTTATAAGTTTTTTTATAAAAATTAGATATTTATAATGATTTAAAAAATATAAATATATATATTATTTTACAAATTTTAGTTTAAAAAATTAAAACAAAATATATCATTATAAATTCTTTAAGAAAAGTATATGATTGAAATGAGAACTATTATTTTTCACTATTCATCGAAAATCTAATCATTTGAGAAAAATATAAAAAATTAACCCCAATATAAATTTAAAAGTATGATTTAAAAAATTTAGTTTGTTTTATCAAATTATTTTTCTAATTCTTTCAATAGTTATTATTAGTTATTTTCACAAAAATAAATAGAAAACCTTTTTTGAGAAAATTGGATTTTTGAAACATATAAATACTATATTTAAAATTAAATATTATCCAATATTTATTATTAATATAAATACATTATAATAAATATTTAAAATATTTTTATTCCTATTAATACCAAAAAATTTAATTTCTTGGAAATGACAGTGTTATTTAAATAATAATATCAATATTTTTTAATAGTTATTTAAAACTCGGTGTTGCATGTAATAGAAGCTATTTATGAAATTTAATATATTAGAAAAAATATTTCATAAAATCTTTGGGTGTTACTTTATACCCCCTTAAAATTAATTTATCCCTTGAAAATACATCTATCTGAAATAAATAGAATGGGTAATTATTACCCATAATATCGTCATGTTCTCACATAAATTTCCTAGATTGAATGATTCACCACAAAACATTGATTATGTGAGTTGTCTTATAGCATAGAATTTTCTTTGTATGGTTAATAATATCAATGTGGAATTCCCCATAAGAAATATTTTTCTCTAGCAGTATAACCATAGGCTCAGTACATGTGAATAATTTGTCATATACTTTCTCGTGATATATATATTGAACACATCCTGATCATTAGAGAGGTTTATTGGATACCCTAACTGATAGGCTATTTTCCCATTATGATCATGAATTTTCATGGGAAAATATACCAAGGGAAAAATTGCTTCATATTTTATGAAACAATTTATCTCTAGGTAATGATTCTTTCAATTAGACTTAATATCTTACACAAATTCATTTAGATTATTTTTTTTCCAAAAGAATTAATAGATAACAAGATACAGAATATAATGATAATCCATCCAAGACGTTTGTAATTATCATCATTATGAAATTTTCCTCACTGGTTATAAAAAATTTATAAATCATTACATAGTTATGTAATACATGAATCTCTAAAACCTTATCAAAAATAAAACTTAATCCATTCAATGTATGGTTAACCATATGGACTGTTCAAAACATGATGTTTATAATAATTATAATTAAATTTCCCAAAATAAATTTAATATTAATCCCCCAAATGTCATTAATTGGCACTTAATTTTTACATTCCAAATATGAGAATACGTTTGTCATATATTATTGAGGTCCATGGTAATAACTAAAAATACTATAAAATCTAATGCCACCTCCTCCCTTAAATAAAACAACATATTGTTTAATATGATCCAAAAATCCAAAAAAAAATGATAAACTCTATCAATGATGACTTGTAACACATTCCCAGAAAATCATTCATCAGTTTTGGGGTAATAAATGAAATCTAGTTTATATTATCCATATTAATAATCTATTTCTCTATAAAAAAACAACATTTCCGCAACATCTTGAACATATTAAGGGATATCTTTCCCTAATATTGTATTTTTTTACAATATCACATTACCATTTAGTCACTTTTACATGTCATCACTACCATTAAACATATTCATTAAAATATTTAATGGGAAACTTATATTGAACAATCCTTAAATATTTCATAATTAATGAATTCTAATACAAAAAAAAAAAATTTATCATTCGAATTTATTCATAAAAAATTATCTTGTCATCATCATCTTCTTCCTTAATAGAACATTCACACAATATGGAATATATATCATGTGTTAACATTAACTTACAAAACATTTAATCATTAATCTCAAATTTATCATAAAAAATACTATTAGAATAACCTATTGATTTCAAATTTCGTTCAGGGTCTCTTCATCACCAAAAGTATAACCATTACTCATAACATCATTCTAATTATCTTCTCAATATTTAAAATAATGAAATTAATTCTTATAATTCCCATAATTTATTCATTTATAACATTTAATGATTATTGAGACCATTGGGAAAACATTATTCTCATCCACTAATGTAACCAAACATTTCATTTTTCCTCTATAATTATCATATGTTTTCCCTTATCTTCCACACTCAAAACATATTCTTGTCCATTTGAGAAATTACCTAGAGTGAATCTTCCAAAATTATCAACGTATTGGAAAATGAGTCATCTTTTCTCCATGGTCTCCACTACCTAAACTCTCAATGAACACTATCCTTCTATTCATTGGTGAGTGTGATAGTTGTTCAAGGTGCATATTGTTAATCATATATCCTGATGAATGATTAAGAATAATCATAATATTCTTTACTATAGTCATCATCTTATTTGTTTTCTCATAACATGTGTTCTATGACATTCTAGGTTAATCAAGTTCATTCTGGTTCCCACCATTGACTGAAACCAAAAATCATAGTTTGATAAACAATAATCATAATGTGAAACCAAATAATCAATAACAATTCATTATAATTTATCTAAATCATGTCACCGTATTCTCAATATTGAAATCGTTATGATTAAAATAGGAAACTCATGGTCATAATCGATTTACAACCATCGTGATGGTTTGTAATGTGTTTGTAAATTTTCAAAGCATATCCCCCAAGGATATTCAAATTAGGTCTGTAGGGTATAAAAAATTATTACATATTTTATGTTACTCCATGAACTATGTTTTGGTTATCTTTTTATTGGGTCATGTGTCAGATTTTATCATGTGAAATTTAAAAATTTTCAATGTTATTAGGGATGTGCATGGTTTGCGAAGAAATTTACAAATCTGTGAACCTCCAATGAAAACCATACATCCTTGAACGGTCAGGATTTTCATGGTTGGTGCATCATGTGATAAACTATGTTCTCAAATAGTACAAACCATGCACCACAGTTTAGGGCACACAATTATGATGCATGATTTTTCTAACTATGCATCCCTTCCCAATAAACCATCAAAATAAAATTCATTTATTTAAAAAAATTATTTTAAATTTTTAGACCCTGCCATATTTGACCCCTTCCCAACCCCACTCTACATAATTCATTATCCCTGGCTTTGGAGCTCTCAAGAAGACGTTATGGATCCTAAAACATCTTCTTTTAATGGATCAATTCATTACTGATCATGTTTAATATCTTATGGTATTTGGATCTCATATCTAATAGTTTCTCCATATCTCTACTTGATTCCAAATTATATTATTATTGTACACCACAAATTGGATATATCTAAACATGTTTTAATTATATATTTATTATATGTTCAGTTTTTAGATATCTATCTCCTTAATTCTTTGTTGGTGAATCACACCACGATTGTTGATTAGTGATCATTGATTAGTGGTAGGTGTATACATTTGGAGTTTTTTGTATAATTAAAGCTAAAATTTTCCTAAAATTTTGTCAATGGAATTCCATTTATAAATTAAAAATAAATTTGATATGATTTTTAATTTTAATTTCAAATGGTAGGGATTTATGAAAACCCCCCAGTTCTAATTGAATTGTAATTTGGGGAGTGTTTTAAAGATGACAGATATGATAAATTGATTTGATAATTGATTTTTTCAAAATGGATTAAATTTATTTGATGAAAAAATATGATTAATTTACTTTTGAAAAGGAATGACATGTTGAGAAACACTATGATTTTGTTTTGGAAATTAATAGGCATATTGAAAGTGAAAGTTGGAAATGATGGTTTCCCCATTATTGATTGATTGATCACATGTGATCCTAGGTAGGTAGTGGTAATATACGACAATAATGCTACAATGATAATTACCTAGAAATGGATTAATGAGGAAAACCCTAACAAAAAACAAGTTTGGAAGACCTTATCCATGATGGGATGTTTATTTTTTCTATTTCTCCAGATCGTAAGGAATTTGTGTACTCATATAAGTTGTGATTGATGATATGAGAAGACTAAGGGTAATATAACTAGAATCCAACATACTATATAGAATATGACCATGGTTGTTTTGGTGATTGTTTTAATTATATATTCCATTTATTATAGAACAAATTTATTCCTTCCATTTCATCATATATATAGTTTATATAAATTATTTATTTAATACATGATTGAAATTTTTTCCACACATTGAAAATAATCATGTCTTCTTTATATGAAATTTATATATTATTTAATGCATGATTTTACTAAACTTGAGTGCATGATTTGGTTAATATTTATGGATTCTATTACATAACACATGGTGAGACCCTACAAAAATTTATATCTCACTCCCAACCTTTTACATAAGTTTTTTGTTGATTTTATTATTCATGGTCTGAGGAAATGGAATGTGCCTCTTGAATGAGGTAGATTTTCTTGATCTTTTAGGATTAGAGTGAAAGTTTATTTGAGATGTTTGAGTATAATCTTTCTAGATTGTGATTACATTAATGATGTTATATTTTGTATTTTTTCATACATGTATAGTTTTGGGTATGTTATCCATTTTGAATGTCAAGAATAATGACTTTTTATATTTTATTATCCATCATTTTATGGAAAATTTATTCCCTCCTTTATATTTTAAGATGCTAGGTGCTAGTTCTGAACCCATGGGGAGTGGGAATGCCCTTTGGGATATATCATTGTAGGGTTAGGTATAACATAATTATTGAATTTGGGCAGGTTCATGAAAAAATTTTCACGACCCGTCCCCCGAGGCCCATTTCGTGACTACCCCAAGCCTTCCTTCCATAGGATAGGGGCTGGCGACTAGCACTAAAAGGCATACTCTCTAAAACGTGAAGGAATATCCTTTAATCCGGAACTAACACATAGTCCAAGAACACAACAAGAAGCACATGTGGAGTAAACTGTGGTAGTAATAGGGTGCTGAAAGTTAAAGGGACTGGAATACAAGCCCAAATGTAAAGATACAAAGACAACTAAATGTAAAAGGAAAATTTCTACTGGGTCATCCTCTGAGGTTCCTACCTAGAGGGGAGGTATAGATTGCCTACTCAGCACTCCACATCCATCATTCTCTTCCACGTCACCTCACACCAAAGGGTCCACCTCTTTACACCATCCATTCCCGGCTCCCTCATCCTCGATCAATGTTGTACGTCGTCTGCACAAGAGACAACAAGGTGCGGGAAAAGCTCATACATGGGTGAGTATAATGATACTCAATAGGGACCCCAAGACTCTGTAGGTCTCCTAAAGTTCCACAAATGAAAACCAAAAATCAATACATCACCTCTACTTAGGTATATGACCATTCATACACCTAAGTTATCAAGATATACACATCTCATACATGATGGAAGAATACCATTAAGGTAACACCACGAAGGTAACACCATAATGGAAAAAGTACCATAGAGTTAACACCATGAAGGTCACACCACGGAGGTAAATTTACCACATAGATACCACCACGAAGATAGTACCACAAAGGTAAAAGTACCACACATCTATCACCACAAAGATAGTACCATGAACGTAAATGTACCACGTAGGTATCACCAAGAAGATAGTACCAAGAAGGTAAACGTATTTGTTAAAATGGAGTCTCCACTCAAAATAGGTTTTCAGTGAAGTATATAAGTACAGATGATTAGTCACAAATCTAGATAATTAGATTATGTCATGAGACACTACTGATGATTATATAGAGTTTGACCCACATACGATAGATAGGTACTCACTACTGCAATGACCCACACATGATCTTACCCACACAGGATCGGTATGTGCTGACCCACACAGGATCGCTGAGCACTGAGCCACACATGATCTGAACCTTACAGTATCGGTACGCACAAACCCATATAGAATCACTGAGCGCTGACCCACGCAATATCTGACCCATACAGGATCATTATGAATGCTCATAGCCAGCCACTGGATTCTCTAGAGATAATAACTAATAACATTCCCATTCGCAATTTCGAACACCACGACTACTTGAGAAATCCTCTCCTAATGGGTATAGTGGGTATTCTACTTCCCATAGAGTCACTTCTTACTATCCTTGGGCTGCTTAGATACTCCTCTTGTCGAGTATTGTGGGTTTGCCGCATCACACAGAGGTGCCCCCCACCATGGGGTTTCCACTTCACATAGAGGCACTCCCCCTCATGGCTTGATGAGTTTATCCTCTTGTCGAGTACCATGGTTCTGTCGCATCACACAGAGGATATCCCCACTATGGGTATGCCATGTCAAACATAGGTGCTCCCCACCAGGTCTCTTGAGTCACTCTGAGTTGAAATGGTCTGAAGTCCTCAAGTCTCAGCCAGTCCTAGGGTTCCGTACATAGTATGCTTGAGAGAACTGCTCCCCCAGACATCATTCATACCTCAACCACCCCTAATTAATACAAATAAGTATCCCAAAGGTCTGTCACCTCATAAGAAACCCAACACAATAGACGATGCATCAATTAGATTCCAGGTCTATAAGTTATTAGTGTTTCCTCTTTGATGGCCCGATTTGATTTAGGGTTCTATCCAACCTGGTCGTACTCCAACATTATCCAAAATTTAGTAGAGTATAGAAAAAGGACCATCTCGATCCAAGGATTCTAGTTTCGTAAACGGTTCAACAAATGAACACCCGGTTCTCATGTTATGGCTAAAAAGGAGAAACTGGGTTTGGATGGGCACAGGTCTGGTCCGAACCATATGGGGAAACCCAACCTGATTCATCTCTGGACCGGTTGGCCTGGGTTGCAGTCGGTCCAGCCTGGTTGACATAGGCTGCGATTAGCCTGATCTACAGGGCCGTGGTCCGGCCCGGCCCAGTAAGTGGGCGACCCGGCCTATTGGGCGTGGCCCGGTGGCGTGGCCCACTGGCATCGCCTGGTGGCACTTCATGGTGGTGCGGTCTGTCTATGTTGGCGCTGAAGGAAGAGTGGACCCCCTACCATTCAGAACTGCAATGGGGCAGCACCTTTAGGTGCTTCCAGGTCACTTTAGGAACCATGCAGGTTCCACCAAATCGCAACAATGGGTCGGTGCTTCGGTTGGTCCTCCTCCTAGTGGCACAGTCAAGCTTCGCAGCTCCGCTGCGATTGTCCGGGTGTCGGCTGCACTCTGGCCTCTATCACGGCCAAAAAGTCGTAACCTCCTGCTCCAGCGGTGCGGACGCGGGCCACCGTTCTGCCATGCGGATGGCCGGATATTGGCCGCCAACCTGTCCCACTACGGCCGATGGGCCGCAACTTCCTCATCATTCAGGGGTGTGGATGCACACCACCATTCCTTCCTCACGGTCGGCTGGATGTTGGCCACCGCCATCTTTCGTTAGTCATTTTGGCTTCATTCCTAGCCCATAAAATAAATTGATCACTAATTCTTGATCCTTTGGTCGAGGGCTCTGTGTCCATATGTCTCGCTCAACACTATATTGTGTTTCCAGCATCATGCACTATTTGGCGTTGAATATCGCATAAAGAACACACAGAGAATCGAAAGATTAGAGGCAAGTTATATGCGCGAGACGATGGCCATGTTAGTTTGGCCATTGTTGTTGTGAAACAAGAATATAAAGAATTGATAAATACATTCAATCATATATAAATCCCATACCCCAATTTTCCATTGGAGGTGGCGTGAGGAAGAAGATGATATCATTGAAGATTGACGTCGACATTCGTCACTTCCACAAGATGCTCAAAGGTCGGTTCCTCATTCTTCGATTCTGGATGTCATTCTTCGTTGGAGGATATCCTGTGTTGATGAAAGATATTTACAAATATCCAAATATCTACCCTCCTTTTCCAATCCCTTTTCCCACAAGAGGTGAGGTGCCAAAATAAATAATCTTAAGCAATAATTTAATTAATGTTTTTACTTTAATTAAATAATATTGGAAAATTTAATTTGGATAAAGGCAATAATTAATTTTGATTCATTAATTCTAAATTAATGAATCATATTAATTAAATAGGAATGTGTGTTACACATTTTGTATAACCAGTAATTTGATTCCCAGTATTAAATACTCGACCACCCTCATCTGGTCCCCACCTTCTTGTTTCAAAAGGGAGGTTTCAATTTAAAAAATAAAATAAAGCATGATTATTTTATTTTCTGCCATGAAAAGTATGAAAACTAATTTCCACCCTTGACCTACTGTGGTCGGGGTAAATCTATCCTTAAATGAATATTAGCATTGTGAGTTCAACAGTGTCCTCAGATTTCAATTCTTAAGAACGGTTAAAAAGATACAAAATGCTGCTCGAGAGTTTACTGAAAATACCAGAAATAATGTTTAGAAAATTATTAAGAGTCACCCTCGACTCGTGCTGTTCATGGATAGGCTCTTCCTTAGTGAGACACACCCCATAGAACCCCATGGTACTCTCAGAATTCCAATCCGATTTACCGTATGAAAGTTATGGTTTTTACGAAAAAATATTTGTAACTTAATTATTTTTTTCAGCCAAAAACTAACTTTCACTGGTGGACAGCTTCGGCCAATGTTAGTATCTTCCTAAAGAAACTATTATATCACGAGTTCATCGATGGTCTCATATTTTTAATCCATGTTACAATTTTTGATTTATAAGCATTTGAAAATAAAATAACCTTATTTAATTATTTTATTTACGGTTATTCCATTTTTGGGTTTTCTCATAGGAGGCCCACACAAATTAAACTTAAGTCATGCCAAGGTTAATCCCTCCATCATGATCACCATAGTTACCTTATATTTTTCATTTGAGTAACCATTATATAGTTATTTCACTTTTTCATGAACATTTCTTACATGCGCTAATTAAAGCTTAACAAATCATCGACGGATCATTTCGGGCACACTGGACCTCGGAGTTGTGCCCCTTATAATTTCTTGGTCTCGAAATATTTCCATATAATTAAACAAAATACAGAATTTATGGGAAATTACATTATCCACACTGTAGGACTTTACATCCTCGAAAGTCGCAACATGGACTTTGGTAACAAATCAGGGTACTGAGAATGGATCTGATCTTCCCACTCCCATGTGCTCTCCTAGAGGTTCTCGTGCTTCCAGTCAATGCGCACGAGTGCTATCATCCACCCATGACAGTCCCGCTCATGTTGAACATCAATCTCTACTAGAACCTTCGTAAACATGGCCCCATCGTCTAATTCCATCTCTCCATTTTCGATAACATGCAATGGATCACGTACGCATCTCCTCAGCTGTGACACATGGAAAACATTATGTACCTCATGCATCTGTGGGCAATGTGAAAGACGGAATGAAAAATCACACACTCTGCTCTGAATCTAGAGAGGTCTGATGAACCTCAGAAATAACATGTCACCCCATTAAAATATCTACAAACCTCGTCGAGGTGCGACCCATAAAAAGATATGATCTCCATCATCTTATCGGCATAAGACATCTGTCGGCTCTGAGCATTTTTAATTTGCTAACAAGTGAGGCATCATGATACAAAATCTTCCACTACATACATCATCACTGGCCACCCGTACGGACATTGATGCTCCTGGTACTTGTTCACCACACCAAGATATATCGCCATAGGGGGCGTATGGAACCCCCTCAACACCTCCTCCTATAGAACTATTGGAACCATGGTACATCCAATGAAAAATATGACATTCTACCCACCTTCATAAAATCCATTAGGTGCCTTCCCTGAGTATATCTGAGCACATTGAGCCTCGCATTCAATGCCCCCAAGCCACGCCTCCCTGACATGCTGAAGGAGTGGGGGAGGAACTATCATAGAATGGAGGTAAACAGATTAATATCTTTCCAGAAATGATATCTACAATGCGACTAGATACACTGACACCTCACTCAGTAGTTGTAGACTAGAACTCTTGATGAGTGTGTCTACTACAATGTTTCTCTTCCTAGTAGTATATACTATCTCAAATTCATAGTCTAGGAGAAACTCTAGACACTACTATTGGTAACAAAAAACTCAAAAAGCTTTTTTCCAAGAGGGTAAGGCTGGACTAATCAGGAGTGATCGACCACACCCTCTTATGCCTTAGTTTATCATGTGCTGCCTAGGTTTTCTTTTTCACCAACCAAGGAAAATCTCATTCCAGCATTGTAGGTAAACCACAACCTTTTTTTCTAATATAGTCATTCTGAGTATGAACTATGGATGTTTAGTCCATACCCATACTAACATCGTAAGGCCTCGACGTTGCCACCAAGAGGTTACAACTGAAACTTTCGCCTCAAGGGCCAAATCACATCGTCGATGTATGTGTAATTATAGAGTCTTCTCCCAATGGTATCTCTATATGAGAGGGTCAAGTCATTAGCTAGACTAGAAACTCTAGGTTTTGGATAGGATTCGTGTAAGGAAGGAATTATTGGTACCTATGTCTATTAATATAGAAGCTAGTTATAGATACAAACCATTCATCTAATCATTCATAGAGCCCTTGGGTCTCACTTTTGGACAATATACAGCTACACCCTTCCCCTATCCTCTGGATATCATAGCATGATGTGGACCAAAAATGGTGTGGTTATAACATGTTGAAATGTACTCCACCTCATGCTACTCTCTTAGCTCTAATTCCACGTCTGCAGCCCTACGGATTCATTTTTCTCTAACACATCTTCTTCCCAAAAAATTTTTACATGCCCAAGTCTCTGAGAATAGAACCAGTTTCCTACTTTCCCACTATTAACATTCACTATATGTTTCTACTCATCCAAAGAACATTCAACAACAACGGTTTTCTCTATCACCCTAACCTAGGTAGAAATACATAGTGGAATAGTGTTGGATCAGACATCCTTAAACACATCATGCTCGGAAGTCTGAGCCCTGACACACTAATTGTGTCATAATCATCGAGTAATAGGAATGGTCGTTATGCCTCCATGAATACTCAGCTACCGATATGTCATCTAGCCGATGTGGTAGAAGCTCTAGCTAACTCTCATCAACCTCCTCAAGCTAGTCCTCAGCCTCCTGAGAGTCGAGCTCGCCTTGGAACCAGTGGGTTATCTAATGTTGAAACTCATGAAAAGTATAAATCATAATTGTTTCCTCTACCGGTACCTCCTGTTGCAACTGTTTCCCAATAGGTAGTGATATAGCTGACACACTACACGAAGAAACTATCTCCGGAAATAGTACACATACCGAAGGCTCATCTCTATAAGGACCATCCTCATGGTCACTCACTGTAAAAGACTAGAAACTAAGATCCCCATCTGCTCTACTAGTGTCTCAACTAGGAGAAACACTCTAGAAACAACCTCCACGTAGTCCTCAGCTGCCTGGGAATCTGTCTCACCACAAAACCTCATAGCCCTCTACCGTTGGAACTCGTGGAACATGCTTAGTTGGCTTGCATCCTAAACTGGTGGAGCAGGTGGAAATGCTCATACAATGGGTAGTGGTGCTACCGGTACGCCACCCGAAGGTGCTAACGCCATAAAAGGGACCTGCATCGAGGCCTCATCGCTCGGTGGGCCGTCATTGTGTACTATCTCGGGAATCCGAGTAGGCTGTCTACATGGAGACATCTTGATAAGGAATAGGTGCGACACGGTCAATAAGTTATAACTCGTGAACTGACTCCAAGTAAATCAAAATAAAAACTTTTCAAAAACACACGCAATCAGTGTTTTCATACGTTGAGTCAAAAATATTAATTCAAGGTCCTGGTGCATGGATAAGTCGGTCGCCACAACAACACTAGACTCCTCTAACTGAAAATCACATGCATACCACTTAACACTATTGCTTCACAGAAAAGATCAGAGTCCTTGTTCTTCTGTAGAACCGAACTCCTCTGATACCACTTTTTCATGACCCGTCCCCCAGGGCCCATGTTGTGACCACCCCATGCCCGCCTTCTATAGGATATGGGCTAGCGACTAGCAGCAAAAGGCACACTCCCTAAAACGGGAATGCATATCCTTTAACCCTGAACAAACACACGGTCCTAGAGCACTACAACAGCAACAATGAAGTAATATACTATAGTAAAATAGTGATGAAAGTAAAAGGGTCCGTAATACAATCTCAACTGTAAAGGTGCAAGTACAACTGAATGTAAAAGGAAAATAGTTACTAGGTCTTCCTCCGGGGTTTCTTCCATAAGGGTTGGTACATATTGTCTCCCCAGCACTTCACATCCGTCTGTCTCCCGCACGTCAGGTCATTCCAAATGGTCCATGTCCGTTCACCATTGAGTCCTAGATCCCTCTCCCTAGATCAATGTTTTATGTCATCTGAAAAAGACACAACAGGTTGCGGGATAAGCCTATATAGGATTGAGTCAAACGATACTCACAAGGGATCCCAAGACCCCATAGGTCTCATAAAGTTCCACAAAATAAAACCAAAAAGAAAGACATCATATCTACTTAGGTATATGACTATACATGCACATAAGTTATCAAGATATACACATCTCATAAATAAGGGGAGAACACCTCAATGGTTACACCACGAAGGTAAAAGTACCACACATGTAACACCACGAAGGATACACCACAAAGGTAAAAGTACCACATAGATATCACCTAGAAGATATTAACACGAAGGTAAATGTACAACACATGTATCACAACAAATATAGTACCACTAAGGAAAATGTACCACACAGGTAACACAACAAAGATAATACCATGAAGGTAAAAATCATAGTTCAAACAATGTCCCAACTCAGACCAGGTTTTCAGTGAAGTATAAAAGTACATAAGATTAGTCATGAAGCTAGATCATCTTATTCAGTCAAGAGGCACAACTGATGATTATATGATGTCTGATCCCCAGAGTATCATTAAGTACTAACCCCCTCAATGACCCACACTATATCATACCTACATAGTTTCAGCATGCGTTGACACACACAGGATTGCTGAGCGTTGACCTACACAGGATCTGGCCCACAGAAGATCGGTATGCACTCACCCACACAGAATCACTGAGTGATGACCTTCACAGGATCTGACCCACACGAAATTTCTATGAATGCTGATAGCCAGTGATAGGATTCTCTAGGGATAATAACAAGTAACATTCCCAGTCACAATGTCGAACACCTTAGCTGCTGGAGAACTCCTCCTCTAACGATTACAGTGGGCCTGCCGCGTAACACAGAGACACTTAAATTACTAACAGTCACCCTCGACTTTCGTTGGACGAGGGTAGGCTTTTCATAAGGGAAACACTCCACAAAAAACCCAACGATACTCTCATATTTCCAATCTGTGTTACCATTTAAATGTTATGGATTCTATAATAAAATAATTGTTACTTAATTATTTTATTTACAACAAATAAGTAACTTTCACTAGTGGACTGCTCTGACTATTTATGGTATCTACCTAAAAAAAGAATACCCTCACAAGTTCAGTGGTGGTCTCAGATTTTTAATCTGAGTTACCGTTTGTGAGTTATAAGCATTTTAAAAGTAATATAACTTTATTTATTTATTTTATTTATGGTTATTCCATTATTGTGTTTTCTCACAGGAGGCCCGCGCTGACTAAACTTAAGTCTCTCCTAGGGTAATCCTTCCATCCTGAGCACAACCGTGCCCTTGGATTTTGGATCTGAGTAACCTTTTAAAATTTATTCCATTTTTTTCAAGAAAACTACTTACTCACGCTAATTAATGCATAAATAGTTTTGACTGATCATTCCGGGGACTCTGGGCCTCGGAATCACGTGCCGTCAGTTTTCACGGTCATGAAATAATCCCATATAATTAAAATGAATTATATAGAATTTTTGGGACGTTAATTTTTTTTTCATATCTACATGTTTAACATCTTTCTTTTTTGTTAGTATAACATTTCAGATACCGTTTTGATGACATAATTGGTAATTATGGGCTAGTGCATAGCTAGCATTCATTATAATTATCCTTAACATACCATGGATTATTTGGGAAATTCATCTTGAGGATAATTTGATTTAACTATATCCTATTCCCTATTTTTTATTAGGATAGGTTGAAATCCAAATTTGGATATCATATTTGATTGTATTGATTTTCCCATTTTTGTTGTTCGAGTGGTTGATCTGAGTAATATTATGATGTCTTCAATGATTTTTACCAATGTTGTGTTGCCTCATGAATGTGAGAATACATGTGAATGGATGTCAAGTGGATTAATTTGGTGAACTAGAATGGGAATTTACTATAGTTGTCTAGAATCCTGTTGAGATTACAATGTGTGTCATGAATGATCTTGGACATGAAACTACAATAATTCTCATTCAGGCTCTAGTGATGAAACCGCAGGGGGAGGAGTCTCAAAATCATCATTTAGAGTTCTTTTTATTGAATACACCTGGGTTTCATGGATCTAATAATCCCATGTATGATTATTATTGGTTGAGTAAGTTATACATATTGTATTATTTCTTGGAAATTATGAATTCTATTATGGTGAAATGTGCCAAATTCAAGCAAGTGGGACCAAGAAAGAGATCGTGTGACTCTATGGTGATAGAAAAGAATCACAAGGGTTTAGAGTAGAAGGAAATTAGTGTTATTTTTATTGATTAGTGATATCCAGAGTGTATACTGATATGTAAGGCTATGTAGTTTTTCAAACTGGAACATGATGATAGGATTTTTCCAGAGTACGCTAATCCCATTATTGGGATTATGCAGTTTCCACTTGAGATTGTTTCAGATGTGAATATGGAGAATAGAAGGATCGAGATGAGTCTGTAACCTAATAATTATTCATATGAATTCTTGGTGAATTTCTCTTCATATTCTCACTTGGTAGATAGATAGTTAGTGGTTAAACAACACATGATTTGTAATTTTTCATTAACATGAGTTCCTTTTTATCTTTGTGGTATTATTGTTAGTTATATTAGGGGAAAGAGAATGCATGATGAATATTATGGTGGATCATAATAGTAGTTTTTTTCTATTTCAATTGTAGTTCCTAGAGTTTTCCCTTTGATTTACATCCACTATGGCATGCCTGGGAAATCGATATGGGTTTAAAATGTGCTACCCAAGATGTATATTTCTAGTAATACTCAGTAACATTTAAAAATATATATTATATCATTTATTCATCACGAACTTTAATTATATCATCAACACAAAAAAGTATTATGGTGAAAACATGGGTTGTACGAACAAAGGGGTTCCATCCATATGCATCTAGAACAAATCCTCTACAAGGAGTGAAAACTCTACGGAGGAAGATGATATAGTTATAGTGACTCTAAGGGGTACCATCACCATAGTTTCAATCTTAGTGACTACATTATTTCATATCGTTGTGTCATATTCATTTATATCGACACGTATTTTGAAAATGGTAAATCATACTAAGAATATTTTTTCTTATGTGATGGATGTTATTGAAACCTTGAGTATGAAGACATTCAAGGGTATATATAGTCTTACATGCATCTTCTATTTATCCCAAATTGATCATTCCTAGAATTATATGGTTCTCAACATCAATTTTATTGATTTCACTATCAGTATGGATTGGATTATTTCTAATAATGCCCGAATTGAATTCGATATTTTGTGATTATCATTTACTATGGCCAATAAGTTGTGACTTATCTTTCAGGGGTAATAGGTTATGAGGTGGAGTAGAGAAAGAACTTCTTATCTGGTGTTGTGGGAAGAAATATCAATGTTTTTTACTAGGAGTATGAATCATTGAGGAATGATCTCTCTCTAGTTTATTTATATTTTCACATTTTTCCCATATCATTTTTTTATTATCCATTGATAAGAGAGGTAGAGTTATCTATTTATTTACCACATAGTACATTGTTTGTATCTACCCCATTATAAAATATGGAACCTACTGAAACAAAAGAGTTGAAGCCTTAGTTAGATGATCTGTTAGAGAATGGATTTATACACCTAAGTGTGTCACCAATAAAGATGTGTTTTCACTTTTCTATGAAAGGTGATTAATGGATTCACCATTGTGTTCATTACCTAAAACTAAATCGAGTTATAGTGAATAAAAAGTATTTGTTTCAATGGATTAATGAACTATTTTACCATTACAAAGAAGATAATTTTTTTAAAAAGTTTGATCTCTGATTTGGTTATCACCAACTAAGAATAAAATAATCGAAAATTTAGTAATCTGAATTCCAGATTAGGTATTATCATTATGATTATCTTTTAATACCATTTGGACTAACAAATGGTTCTATAATCTTTATGGATTTCATTAAGAGGAACATCCATGAGTATATTTATATGTTCACATTGTTCATTATGGATGAAATTATGGTGTAAACTTCGTCTGAGAAGGACAATCTAAATCATCTTAGAGAAGTAGTGAACACATTGAGAAATCAAAAATATTATGACAAGCTATCAAAATTTTAATTTTTAATTGGTGAATTAAATTTTTGGTTACATGTTGTCTCGGTACATGTCATATTTTTGAGCTTGTGATGTTAATTCCTCTTATGGAATGGTAAAAACCACGATTTTTTATATTCATAAATTTGTGGAGTTGGTGGTGTATTATTGACATTTTAATATGTTTTATGAAAGTTAAATTCTATATTGGACCCTCTCACTCCGAAGGGGGAGAAGTTATACAGAGATGATAAAGTTCATGTTCCTTTTTTTGTGTAGATTATTATTTAGTCTTCTATGACATTTTTTACTCTTCTAAAAGCTGTGAATAGTTATGTGCTCTCTGGAGACACATCAGGTTGGGGTTTGGGTTGTGTTCTTATTCCAAGTGATCATGTGGTGTCTTATGATTCAACACATATTTGGGCACGCAAGATGAACTATCTAACCCCAGATCTTGAACTCATAGTTGTGATTCATGTGCTTAGGTGTTGGGGACATTGATATTTAAGATAAATGTTTACCATATATATTGATCAGCAAAACCTTTTTTATATCTTATCTCAAGAATATTTTAAATTTTTAGCAGATTAATTGGGTGAATTTCATATAATGATTTGAAATTTGAAATTTCCTATAACTCATGGAATGGAATTTTTGATAGAGATGAATTGAGTAGGAAGATTCTGACCTAGGACATGAAAGAAGACTCATGATAGTGGATCTTGATAGCTATTTTTTAATAGTATTTATAGTATTTTGGGATGTATATCCCAATGTTATCATGGATATTTTTTAGTTTAACCCCTATCTTTTTAAGATGATTATTAAGAAACAAAATCTTGATTATAAATTTTGTCTCATTAAGAACACTCTATATGGTTGGGAGACTATTTTAGAGTGGTCATTCTCTACGGTGGGTTTCCTAAGATTCCAAAAATAATAAATTATCCCTTTTCTATTGAGAAAATCGGAAATTTGGATTATCAAATTTCCTAGTGGGATATGCACCAAGGAACAAAAAATATTGTATATTTAATGTATTAGTGATTACGGTTTCCTTGTATGATATATAATATTTTTTATTTTTTATCTCCTTGTTATACTAGAAAAAAATTCATTACCGAGAACCATAGATCATCATGTTTTATATAAATACATCCAATTATGATGTGTAATTTTGATGATATTTCTAGTGACTTTTTGGTTGGGTTTCAATGAACCCGAAGAAAAGAGAATATGATATGTGTTGTGATTGATCAACTGAAAAAATCAACTAAATTTAAACCCATTCATGAATCAACAGAGGCTAAGGTGTTGAAAAGTCAATATTTGAAAGAGATCATTCATTTTCATGGAGTTCCATCACCTAATGTCTCTAAAAAAATCCTTATTTAAAATCTCTTTTTTTGAGGCCTTTAGTTGTTGATGGGATCTTAGGTTTGTTTGATCATAACATAAAGTACGTTGTGGGATGAATAGAAATATAGTGATATAAATATTCATGGGGATATGAAATTAGTGTGAATCCTTGATTTTGATGGAACTTGGGTTATCCATATAGGAATGTTTGTATTTTCCTATAATAATAGTTATCAATCCATGATCAGAATGGATACTTTTGATGCTTCCTATCAAAATCCATTTATATCTATTTTGTTATGGAAAATGGTTTAGAAAAAAAAATTGTATGATTTTGGTTTTAGAGACAATGTAGAGTATTCAGTATATTCTTTAGATAATAATGATGGTGAAGAGTTGATATAAGTCCTATGATGTTCATTTTTATTGACCATTAGTGTTAATTTTTAGTGATCAGATGTTCTTGAGAGTTTCACCACAGTTAGGTCATTGATTTATGGGGATTCAATGAATAATTTATCCTAATTTTTTGGTTTTTTGAGGTTATTGGGATGGTGGGGGAAATTTTCCAATCATTTATAATTTCCTCCATAGTTGATTTTGATTGATTGGTTCATATTTTTCTAGAATTTTTGGATATAAAACTCAATTTTTTGAGAGGAGAAAAATCACAGCCTCACACATTACATGATGTCCAATAAAATTACATGATGTGCGAATTATCATAACTATTATTGAAATGGTGTTTAATGATGGGTCCTTAGGGGAGAAAATTACAGACACCCAATGAGGAACCATTTTGTCACCAAACTCATTAGTTGACCATTATTTCACCCCAAAGTCATATCCATTCATATAAAAAAGAGGATATGTGTGGATTAATGTGGTTTGATCAGAACGGGAACCGTTGTGTAACACATTACTAAAATGTTGTGTTATTTGATTATTTTTTATTATATTAACTAATTTCATACCCATGATGTCTCACTTCTCCTATTTCATCTATACATACCCATCCAAGGAGGTGTTGTTTCATTGTGTGATAGAGAAATGTGGATGCTGGAAATATGTGGTTTTCTTGAGTTTTTATCATATTTTATAAGAACTGTTCTTTTTTTTCATTTGGATTCAATTATAAACGTAATTATAAATTCCAAAGTGGTTGTGTTAGGTTTTTATTATATTAATTTTAATTTATTTTTTAAATGTTACATATCTCCCTCAACCCAATTGTTTTCAATATATAATGAATCATATTTTGGTCGAGTGATGAATAATCAATGAACATCATCACATGTGTATCATTTTATATTAGAATATTGGTTTACTGGGGAACAATAATTATTAATCTAGGATTTCCATAATTAATCATGAAAACATACATCAACGGTAGAGACAACGAATGGTGGGTATACCTACCTAAGGGTTCTCATAGGAATATTCTCATGATAAACATCAAGAAAAAAGAGAAGAAGAACTTTTGAATAAATGTATCAATTAAAAATCAATACGTGAATATGGGGAAAATTTTGGAAACAATGAAATGATGAAACTAGGTCTAGAAAAACCTCCTCAGGTAAATGTCTTACATAATTTTCTAAAATCAACTAAACCAAACTTCTTCTTTATATCACAGTCTAAAAATTATTTGAAGCTAACTTTTGAAAAAAAAAATTAAAATTGACAACCCTGTTTTTTGTGAACTCTTATTCAATGTAATACCTAGAGTTAACTTTTATTCTATAGTAGAAAAAATTAATTTTATTTTTTACAAACCCCACGATAGGCCTGTTTCATTAATACACAATGTTTTATTTTTATGAAAACTTTGGAAGTATCATTCTGATCTATCCCATGGTCTATGCTAGAGTGATCTTGATCTAGATCCTTATTTATCCATGACTCAATATCAAGTAAGGATAGTTGATTCTGAACAAAATTTACTTTCTAGAAGGACAATACCTCCGTTTAGATTACTATTGAAGCATGATTATGATTCTCAAGAATCATCGAAGATAGAGTCACTAATGAGAGTTTAGTGGCATCATCTATTTGATGTGGAAAATTATTGATAGTATTTCTAGGGAGTAAAAGTTTACATGGAGGGGACTTTGTAACATCCCATTATGTTTTTAGATACTCTTAAATCCTTTTTTTTCAGGTTTTGGTTTGGTATTGTTTTGGGGTCCTTGGGTTGATATTTTGAAAAATTTGGATGTTTTCATAGATTTTCATTGTTTGAACATAATTTGATAACACCATGAACGCCCAGTGAAAACATTAAAAACATAGCTAGTGATGGTTTTCATTTTTGGGGAAATAATTTCAAAAATGTGTTCCCACAAAGTATAAACCATGATACCCAATGTAGGGGATCAATGATTGGGTTTTTGGTTTGTCTAATGGTGTGACCTAGCCTAGAAAACCATATGTACAAGAATGATTTATTCTGAAAAATTACATGAAAATTGTGAACCTCGAGTTTAACCCCTGGTCAATCCCCAATAAGAAAAATTCATTTTCCTTAGATATGAGGATTTGAAAAATAGTTTTTGGCTCTTAAAACCCATTCTCTTGGTGGATCAAAGTGTTGTTGATAATGTTTATTCTCCTCTAGTATGTGGATATTAGATCTAATATTCATCCAATATATAATTCATTACTTAATATATTTTGATATATCATCATGTATTGTATGGATTTAAACACCTTTTAACTGGATATGTATTCTAGTTCAAGTTTCTAGATCCCCGTCTCCTTCGTTCCTTGTTGGGTAAAACCACATCAGTTGTTTCTTCATTATATTTGATTAAAATATGGGGGTTCAGTTTTAATTTTCCATAAAATTAAAAACCATATTTTATTTATTTATTTAAAATTTATTTCAATTGATTTATTAAAATCCAATTTGGAATTTTCAATGGAATGGATGTTTGGAAAATTCCCCAATTCCATTAGAAGTAGAAAGTATGGAATGTTTTGAAATTGATCAAATTGATGACAGGATTATAGAAAATTGATTAAATTGAATTGATGAAAACCTATAATTAGTTTTTTAATGAAAAGACATGATATGTTGAGAACCAGATGTTTTGTTTTTGAAACAGAATTTGCATATTGAAACTGATAGTTGGGCAATGACTATATTCCCGTTATGGATTATTTTATTGCGAACATTTGAGCTTGGGTATTTAGTGGGGTTTAGGGACAAGAACACACAGATGAAGGTTACCAATAAATGTACTAATGACGAACAAACTAAAAAAAGCCTATTTTGGAGGATATTAATCTTGATGGGTTGCTTATGAGTCCTTTTTTTCTTGAACCTAAGGTATGTGTTTCAATTTATTAGTTATGTTCACTAATACGAGAAGTACGAGGACACTATAACAATATACTAACATATATGAGAGAATATGACCATGGTGCTTATATTTTTATTATTATATATTTTTCATTTATTATATATTTTTTATGTTTTTACTTTTTAATTTATATAAACATTTTTATATAAAAAGTTTATTTTATCCATGTTTTAAATGATTTACATCATTTCAAAACAAGCATGTTTGGTTATAAATATGAAAAGGATATATTATTCCATGCCTGGTTCTATTTAAATTGAAAAAGGATTTGGTTTATTATTATAGAATACATTATGGAACACATGGTGTGACCATAATGGGATTTATATCTTACCCATACCTTTAAATATGGGTATTTTAAAAATTTTCTATATCAGATATGAGAAAAGGAAAAGCTCCTCTTGGAGGAGGGGGATGGTCATGAACCATTGGTATTTTAATAATATTTCAATTGGGATATTTGAGTTATATATTTTCATTTTTGGAGTTCCTTCATGATGTAATATTTTGGATTTTATCATACCTGTTTGGTTGTGGTTACTTTCTCCCTATGTTTTGTTGATTATAAAAACTTTTAATCATTTATCTTCCACAATTTTGTGAAAAATTCATTTCATCTTTCATCTTGTATGAAGCTAGGTTCTAGTCACCAACCCATATGGATTGGGAATTTCTATAGGGCTATGTCAGTGTCGTCTTGAGTATCCAAGTATTAGGTTATCCATGCTAGTTAGTGACGTATTTAGATGTTCTATGTGATGATTGAGTCTAGGAGAGTGAATAATATTCAATGTTATTACCCCTAGGTACCTTAATTCCATATCCACATCCACATCTAGTATTCTGAAATGGATTTAATTTCATGGAAACCAATTTCTCTATCCATTAACAGATTTTAGATAATTTCTACCTAATTTGACTCATCATTAGCCATATCTTTAGAAATAATATTAAACATTTCTATAGTCACACACCTTGGGATTTCAATAGTTTTTACACATCATAGTTTCCGAAGGTTGACTAAATCTATGCCTTGATACTAAATTAAACAACCCAAAATTCTCAAAGATATATATTACATTTTTTAAATGAATATAAATTACATTACTCAACCACATGCATGAGGATTGAAAGGATATAATGGATTTAGAAATTTTGGAAAACAATTAACTAGTCCATAAGTTAGCTACAAAATATCCCACTATATTCTTTATACCTTTCATCATTCCCAGACATATCATACATAATAAACTTTTCACAAAATGGGGAAAGGAAACATAATAAACGGTGATATAAAATTTTCAGTAAGGGTACAAAATGTAGATGTAAACATATCACGACTGTACAGATATGATTATGTGATAATAAAATTTGAAAACAATACCCTTAAAATCAAAGATCAAAAAAATGAGTCATGCCATAAATCACGAATCATCATAAGACATGAATCATAAATGAATCAAATAACATGAACAATGAGAGTATAAAATTATAATTATAAATAATTTTGGATCATACATATAAGCACAAAAAATAATTTATGTTGTAGAATGTGGATTAATTATAAGACTATAATATAGGAATTGGATCACTCCCCAAACCATCATACCAGTCATGGTCCACTCCCAAGACTATGCTATTAGATATAATACATTATTTAATTAGGTTAAATGCCAATTTTGTTCTATTTATCTCATGAAAATTCAATATTTTCCTAATGAATTAGAGGTAGATAAATGTCCTACAAGAACATAATAAAAATCATATATATTTGTGCCATGTGATCATAAAACATTCAACATATCAAAACCCATGAATTCAAATGGGCTCCATAATCATTTCATTATAACCTAACCCATGGAAAAAATAGGTTTGATAATATTTTAACCTTTTCATCAATGCGTATCACAAGGAATATAATGTGGGTATAATTAGTATTTTATTATCGTATATCCCATGTAAGAGAAATTGATTCGTTAAAATAATTTCATAATAAACATAAAAAATTTGAATCATGAATAATAATTGTATCCATGGATCATTTCTTTAATAAAAAATAATTTCCAACAAATTATTTCACCAAATAGAGAATTTATTTTGAGAGAGAAACCACTTTGGATATTTCATGAGCAAAATATAATTTATTTGAAAATAAGTTTTTTTTAAATAAACAACTAATAAAATATTGTGTAAATCATTTTATATATGAAAAACCAAAAAAAAAAATTATATAGAGGGAATCCATGAAAATAATTTTTGTGAATTTATAAAATTTCTATTCATATCGGACATGTTAAAATAAGACCCCTTTCACTTTTTTTTTGTAAAATCCTAACGACACTTGTTTGGAAAAAGAAATGAAGATTCCTTTCAAACTAATTTTTAAATAGTCAGTCGTGGGTAAAAATTTATTCGATAAATCAATTTTAAAATGTTAAAATCATTTTTAGAACATCTATTCAATACCTTTTTTCTTGATGAAAATGGTATTTCGACCGAAAAGAGAAATAAATGCGATTTTTCCTAAAAAACAACTATTTTAACACTTAATTATGTCGAGAGATAAAAATGGTGGGAAATTAATTCTCTACCAATAACAACATGAGAATTAAATAAATGATTTCTTAGAAATATATTATAATAATTTGTCATTGGAAACATAATCATGAGAAATACTGAAACCTGAAGATATTAAAACATAAAACACTTACCACATTGGTTACTTTGAATCATAAGAATCATGAAAGAATAAAATTAAATGAATCATATAATATCATTATAATAAATAAATCCATGATATAAATTGTCAATGGGGCTGTATATACAGCTCATATAAGAAGATAAATAACAGTACATATATCTCAAAATGGAAAACTAAGAAAAATACAGTTACCAATTTTGTAACTTTTGAAATTCAAACCTCAATAATGAAATATAATCAAATAGATATTTGATTACACTTAAATTTTATGAGAATAATGAAAAAAATATATTAGTGGGTAGTATATACACCATAAAAATGAAACAAATAGAGAACATGACATGTATCTCATAGAAAATAAAAGTGAAACAAATACACCTTACATTAATTTTCTACATAATTTGAATACATTAATAAAAAATTTAATATAAATATAGTTTTATTATTCATATGTTAAATAAACATTCATATATACATATATAACACGAAATATATGACAAGCTTATGACTTTTTATTTTCATTTGATTAACCATTCAATATTAGTGTCTCATTTTGTGAAATAACTACTTGGTTTTCAGGTATGTTTTGTTTGGTAATTTTTTGATCTTATTAAATTGATCATGTTTCCATGATATACATAATATCAATAAAATAATATATATTTCATATAATTTCATTATATATATTTATATTATTCGTTAAATCTAGATATAGAAGTGAAATACACTGTTCTTGGAGACAGTTTTCCTTACGTACGCATGAACAGGGTGTCAATTTTTTCAATATATTGAAATGAAGATAATAAATAACATATTAAAAGAATTATTACATTTATTTAATTTATATAATATTTTCTTATCAAACCCATCCTTATTATATACCATGGAGAGAGTGAATGAATCACATCGCATTGAACGTCAATAGTCAATCGCATACATGAGCGACATTATCCTATTTCCAAAGAATGTAATGAAAGAAGGTAGATTAAATATAATAGTTTTATAAGTATAATAATGTCATAAATATAATTTATCAATATTTATTCCATCATTATATCATTCAATGGGAGGTGGTAATGGAAAAATTAATGTCATTGGTTCACTAGGTAGTAGTTCGATATACAAAAGAATAATGATTTTGTATTCTATATAATGGTAGAGAAGATGGATTTAGGTTATAAAATCAACTTATTAAAAAAATATTTACAATACATATTTTATTATATGAATTTTCAGAGTAATAATATATGTAAATAGAAGAATATTTTTTTAAAAGGATCGAAGAATAACATTGCCTCTTCATTGGGTAACCTCTACAGATTTTCACCAACAACCTTCCTAGGATGGCTTTCTCACAAAACCGAGGATTATAGGATGAGATTCAATTTTTAATGAATATTTATTTGTAGTTATTTTTGAAAAAAATGGGCTTTTTATGTGTGAGCAGGATAGAAGAAGGGGTTATATTTTATAATTGAGTTGATTGGCGCACTTGTAAATATTAGAATGAAAAATAAAAAACCATGATTTTATCATTAAAAATTATAAAAAAATTGGCCATTTTAAATAATTAAAAATTATAAGGTATAAATATGTCAATAAAATGGTTTTTGTATTGGTTATGGAAAATTTTTAACCAACATATTTATAGTATAACCCACGATAATCCTATGATTACCATTAACCACAACAAATAGTTTTCATTACTGTTTCTATTTTTTATGTTAAATAATTATGTATAACATATTATATAATATAAATTATTTTAATTCAATATATTTACTCCTTTTTTCATATTTATCTCATATAATATGTTAAATATAATTAAAAAATGAACTTCTAGACATGGTTAGAAAGTAGTTTTCCAAATGGAAAATGCTCAAAACATTAGAATGATTTAATATTAAAAATGTAAAATCTTTTTTCATTGTAATAAATTGGATTAAATGATATATAATTGAACTAATTTTAATATTCAATTATCTTTTAACAAAAAAATAATGTTATAATTTCTTTACAAAATTGTTATTTTCAACAAAATCTAGTATTCTTCACAAATTATTGAAAAAAACAAATTTTCAAAAAAATCACAACAATTTAGCCTAATATGTTTATTAAATGATAATTATAAATATTGGGATTATTTTATGTAAAAAATTATATAAATGTTTAAAAAATTTATTTGAATATTTTTTACAAAATGAAATTAGAAAAAAATTTTATGAAAATTTTATTTTTGAAACATATAAAGACTTTACTGTAAATACATTATTTTTTAATAATATTAATTCTTTATAAAAAACATTATAATTAATATTTATAATTTTTTTTATTCATATTCCTTCCTCTATGTTAAATATCTAGGTAATAATTTTATTTTTTAATTAATAATATTAATATTTTTTCATGGTTCGTTAAAACATGGTGATGCATATAAAAAAAGAAAAAAAGAAATTTAATTTACTCAAAAAAATATTTTACAAACTTTTATTGTTTTAAATAAATTTAATAGTCCTGAAACAAGACATGTAATACTACCTTTTTATTATAAACCTGATAAATGGGATTTTCTTTTTAGTAGTGTAGGCTATGTATCAATATTCCCACAAATCATACCTGACATTATCTTGCCAAGAATTATTCCCCATGTCATCCACTTTTTGATGGACTTTGGATAGATTATTATTTAAGTATTTAATATATTAAGTGGAAACATTATAATAATGATAAGAATTATTGTATTAATTTTAGTATTGTTAATAAAATTCCTTCTATTTGGATGAATATAAATTGGTTCTATTATATATATGTATTAGGTGAAGGACCTCCAATGTGGTTATAATATAAGCCTTCACGATGATGATGATAGCCCTGGTGTTTAATTCCCCGAGGAGAATATATTTTCCATATTTTGAGAATAGGTCATTGGAAATGATAACATTCTGGAACTATCAGACAATGTTCGGGGGATTGAACACCAAAAAATACCTTCTTCATTGAGATAATGACATAGAATAAATTTCACTATATAATAACTTCATGATTTAAAGAATGATATGGGACTATTTTTAGAATGCATTTAACCATTTATAAAATTGCATATAATCATTTTCATCATTTTCCAAATGCATCCTAGTAAAATATTTTGATAACAGATCATTGATCCTGATTAGTGGGTGCTGCATCACTCAACATGAACATCCTTCATGATGGTGGGAACTTGATATCCTAAAATACATTAAATGAGGATTTCATAAAATACTCAATTATAGTGTATTTTTTAATAACTATCTCTTTACTGATGGTTAATGGTCACCACTTAATAAAATAGTTTTATTTTATCACTCTATATAGTAAGAGTTTTCCATTCTAGAGATATTTGATGATCTGCGATGTGAAATCATTGGTTTTTTTTCTAACCGTAAAGGTGGTATCTATTACTAGCTATATATAATGTGTTTGTCATTAATTTATTTTCTATAATGGATGAAATATGTATTGATGATATGAAAAAGAATAATGTTAGAATTTTCCTCTTCTTAATCAAAATTTCCTAGTTTTTCTATATTTTCCAACAAATTAGAATCGATATTATTTGATTGTAGGACAAGTTTTGGAGTTGGATCAAGACGATATCATTCTATCAATTTCTTAGAATAATAATTCAATGTGATGAAATCAAATTTATCTATGTCATATTCACCATTGATTTTTTTGATCACTAGACTTGATTCCCCCTTGATACGTAAGAGGGAAACTAAAAGATATATTCCAACTACATATATGTGTGTAGGGTATGGTATTCAGATTTATTTTTGGACTAAAATTCAGATAATAATAATAAATATGAAAGAACTATATTTTTTGGGAGATGAAGAAAATTAATAAGAAAACCCAGTTATACATTAGATATTCCATTAATTTTCTTTGTTTGAGTTCCATAGGCACTGTAATAATACTTATTCCTCCTTTTGTAGTGATTTCACACATGGATAAACTCTATATTTACAAGTATCATATCGACAAGTTTATTTTTTTGAGTGGGATTTTTCATGAAATAATATATCATGGATTGTGAATTGATCTATTTATAAGAGACAAAACTAATATGAAATTTTTGTAAAATGATGGGCCATCAAGAGATACATTTTGATCACATTGGATGGCTCTTGATATAACTCATTGGGTCGATGTGAGACACCATATGGATCTCATGGTGCTAAAAGTCTTTTCTTAACATCTTTACTATAATAATCCTCAGGTGGAAGGTCTTCTTGATTTAATAATATCGTGCCTTGACATTGAAAATTGTACTACCTAGATAATATAGGTCATCATCCCTACCGATGTCATTATTATTGATGTGTATAATTCCATGTGACCACTCTAGTGATTCCATATAAAGAATGAGTGTCCTCCCTACAACATTTTTCATAAATACTAATGGATGAAAAAATAATACTTGAGACCGAGAAAATATTTTGTATTGGCATCATTCGATTGGTATGTGAATCCTATCCTCCTAAATATGGTTAAAAAATAACATTCCATCTAGATTAATGATGAAACACCAATTAAAGGTGAGCCTATATGGAATTCCCCTCATTTCCTAGATATTTTTAGGCAGGGGTACATTGATAATTACCAGTGTATTTTCAAGATCAACTTCAATGATATGGTGGTGTAAAATAAAGTTGAGGAACATTATTGGAATGACCCAAATGTGATATTCAGTGGATTTATCTTTAGGTTCTGTTACAAAATATTGTTGAAACAGTCTTTAGGATGTATAGGTGATCACAATTCTATAAAAATCTAATCACCAGATAATCTATATATCATTCATTTGCCTTTCCTAGAAGGGGATTTTAGCTATGATAAGTGGTACATTTATAGGTATGCTGATGTTATTTTGGAAGAATGATATCACCATATGACAATGAACCCACTATTTTTCAGTGAAAATTTTTGTTTCTTTATCATTATAAGTTCTAGGAAAATTGTTATATCTAGAGTATTCATCTAAAATGTTGTGTTATTTGAAACTCGTTAGTGGATCACTAATTAATTCAATGACTTAAATAAGAAAATCATCCATCCCAAAATGCTAATTTAAATCACAAAATAAGCTATAGATATAGATTTTTTCATGCATTATTTTTAATTGGGTTATGTTGTATTACCAATTTGGGTATTGGAACTCCCTAGTGAAGTTTTCTTTTTTTGAGCTTATCCACAATAGATTTTTCTTTTGTACGTAGGGTAGGATATATTATCCTCACCATAAGATTATACCAACATTGATCTTCTGGTAGATCTAGTTGGTCGGTTGTTACCCTATGGTCCAATCCTAGAATCACAATATAAATCTCATAAAAAAATTTATTATATTTTTTGAATAGTATTTATGCCACTTGTTCTTCGAGAAACATTATAGAGATGATAAATTCTGTTTGTGGATCATCATTGGTGCGAAGATTCACTTACCCGAGTTCAACAACATTACTGGATATGACTTCATAAAATTCTAGTGGGGAATACAAGATATCCTCTTCTCCTAAATATTCCTCGTTATATTTATATTTATCCTCCATTTCATGAGGAATTTAATCAAAGACATTCATGTTTTCATTGAATGGGATTAAAGAAATCCAATTTTTGTACATGACTTAGGGGATTTTCTATCATGAACCTAGTATATGTCACCGGATTGATATTTATAATTGTATAATGATTCCAATGAAAACTGACCTCTTCATTCAAAAATATATTTTTGGTGAAACCTAATGATTTTATTTGTATCATATGTTGAATTATCATTGAGATTATGGAAATTAATATTGAAGCCACCTAAGGGGTGTAATTTGGATGAATCCTTTAATAATGAGGGTGATTCCTGGGTTTCATTTTTTGGGACAATAATACATTCCAATGAATTGTGCCTATCATGGGGTGGTATTGGCCACAATCATAAAGATACTTTTGGAGGATCCTTAGCTTCCTAGAATGTATAGAACTCAAAAATCCTCTTGATTTAGGTCCAGTTCCATTGCCTAGTTAATGAGAAATACATATGATTCACGATGATTGATCCATGTATGGGCCATAATAGTTTTAAAACTAGTTATATTAGTGACCAGAATAGTATCATCTTTTATCTGATGTTTTCCATTCATTCTTTTAAAGGATGCTTCAATGTACAGGGCCTTTCATGATTCAAATAGAGAGATATCATCATATAACTCCCAAACCCAACTGTTGACTTCATATGTTACGAAATGATAGTATGAAGAGGGTACTGCAATGTACATGGGGATTTATGTCCTTCTTAGCAGTACATCTAATGTTATGTCTTATCAGTCCATAATGAAACCAGTGTTTGAGATGAGGTCACCGAATTGAGGGAAATGGTTTGGGCCGTCCACCTGGTGATGAAATTAGAGACTCTCCTATTTTCATGGTATTTTCAATTTGAGAAGATTTGGAGGTTTATCTTACTATTGGTGTAATTATATACATATAGATAATAGAAATGCATGAATTACTAATTTCTATATGATCTAGAAAGTATGATACTATATAAGAAAATGATGGTTCTACCATGATGTTCACAAAGAACATGATATTATGAACTCATTGGTGCACTATTTTCCCCATTACTATCCAATATAAGAACATGTAAAATCTCATATTTTCAATAGAGTCTCTATTTCCGTTAAAATTTAGGAATTTTGGGGATTGCAATGTTTGTTGTCATCTAGGTTGTATCCTCCCACCTAGGATAAGGTTTTTTTAGCTATGATAGGGAATAAATTCCCTCTATAGCTTCCAACCATTTCATAAGTGACTGTTCATACATGAATAGATCTAGTGGGATTATTACATCAGTTATAGTGTATTGGTATGATTTGATTTCTTATATTCATTTAAAGTATCTATTATTACAAAAGAGGGGATATGCTTCTAAGAATGAATTCATTTGTGGTCCAAGAGGAGGGAAGGTATTATATTATTGGACTCGTGGGGTAAAAAATAACATATTACTAGATTTAAAGGGATCTCATTTTCCAAATTATGTCCCTACTAGTAGAATAAACCTTTTTAAATGAACCACAATTTTGGGAGGTAATGCACTGATTTATATCTGATAATTATTCCTAGTTGGAATGTTTCCCCTAAGAAACTAAACTGTAGGTCATTGTATTTATTCTATTTCAGAATCATATCAGGCAATCTATTCTTCAACCATGCATTTTTCTGCCTCCTCATATGGCTGACTATATATTTTAATGATTTTTTTCCATTATCATTGGTACGACGTGTAGTTCTCAACTAATTTATCATAGGAACTTGGTTGTAATTTTGCCTTTATTTATATGTATGTATTCCTTCATTAATTATGTTAATAACTCATATTCATGCTTCTATAAGTTGATATATTTATTTACCAAGTTTACCATATTAACTATTACAAATCTTCCTATTGAGTTTATGTCGTAATCTATATTTGAGTAGTAGGGAGGGTTGAATCGATCAAAATACTTCTCAGTGATTAGCTCTATGGTTTTCAAAGAATACACCTATATGGAAGGTCATTGTGGTTTAATATGATTTAAGTGATTTTTACTCCCCATCACTTCTCATTAGAGGATTATTTATAAATGATTTCATTGAAATAATCCCTATTCAGAACAAATGAACATGTCCCTTATAAAGGCACGGGTCTATCATGCATTGGTAGGAATTAAAAAGGAATGTCTAACAAATTTCACACTATCATGTATAAAATCATATTTACGGATAGGTATGGTGAAGATGATATAATTATCACATTCTTAAGGTATATGGTTTACTGGACTCCACCAATTCAATATCGTCATGTCACTGGGGTTGTGATTACCCCAATGGTTGAGACTATGTAAAAAAATTTATATATTCTACAAGAATTATGGGATTGGGTTGACAATGAATTTTTCTGTGTATAAAATATTCCAAATTTTATATTCCTTTTAACTAATTATGAGTAGGGTGGATCATATAGTCTTCAATCAAACCATTATCTTAAAAGGTTACTTCTCAATTGGAGGTCTCTCTTTTCTCGGGTGGGAGGCTAATTTTTCTATCTAATACAAATTTTATAGAATACAATAAAATGATCAATCTCACCGTGTACATCACATTCAAGCAATATAGGACACAATATATCTTAGAACAATCCAGTTTCCATATTCAACTTATGGTCCTTAGAGGTGACCTGAATCTATGGAATTTATAGGTTAGAAACCATAAGTTACTCTATGTTATAGATTTTATTGTGAAATATAATGACCCATATTCCCCTCATCCTTAATTTAGTATAGTATATGTACCCTGAATGATCATTTAGTGATGTTTCCTCATGAAATTATCGTAATTTTTAAAATTAGTGTTATTTTTATTATTTTAGATTAGATTTCATGCCACTGATATTGTAATGTAAAAATTTAATATAAAAATATTTCATGTTGTACTAATACATCTAGAATATTGTTGAAAGGGTAGATGATTCACCTTGAGATAATGATGTGTCACCAACAATTTGAAGAATAGGTAATTTATAAATTCATCATTAATCTATTTAAATATTTAATAGTTGGTATTATATGGGGGCTAAAAAATAATCATCTTATTTCTTATGTTATTATCATTCTATACATTAATAGAGGTTTCCTTTTTAGATAAATTACCTTTAATTTGGTATAATCATATGATTTCTTTAAAAATATGATACATGCGCTGGGGTTGGATTGGATGGTGCCCATCACTTAGAGTCAATTATTTATTAATAGGTGGAATTATTTGATATTATTTGTGTACTAGTTGTGGTTCACTATAACCATCTAATAACCTCTTTATAGTCTGGTTCTCTAACCATGTGAGTATGTCCATTTTTGGGTAAGATTCTATAACGAGGAAAGTGTCCATTGTGAATTTTAGGGAAATAATTCCCACAATAAATACCTGTGATAAAATTTATCGGAATTTTAATCTAGATATTACCTCATTATTTTGATGAAGGGATTTAGGATCCTTGATAAGCATTAGATATGTGATGTATGAAATAAAGGATGATCAGATTCAATAGTATCGAGATATAAACCACATCTTAAATTATTGTGAGTTTATTTTGACATAACTTTTTTGGTTTGATAAATATGTGTACATGATTTATGGTCATTGTTAAAATATGTTGATGATCTTTATTCACTTTTTTAGGGATGTCAACCAATATTTATTGTACTTATATAGTATAATATAGAAAATTTGAACTCATGTCAGAGGTATGCAACCATTTTAAAGTGTCTGTAAGAATATGTCATTACACCATAGTTGGAGTGGGAATATCTGATTGATTAATATTTGAATTCTATACTAGGATATGCCAACATACCTTTATAATTAGTGAAGAAACATACTAGATATCCTATAGGGATCATGAAGGAAGAAATTATATCCCCTAAATGACTAGTGAAGGAATATTTGTCAAACATATATTGAATTCAAAAACATGAAAATCATGGTATTCCACTGATGAGGATTGAATATAACGATTTATTTATATTTAATTAGATGAGATATAGGACCACAAGTCAATTACTAGTAAGGTAAACTAGTAAAAAATCATTATTCATACAAGTGTATAACCACGTAATTTATTTATATTCGTTATTGGAACATGCCCACAAAAACTATCTAGAGACGGAATATAATCTTTGTGTTTTTCATTAATTTTTATTAGAATATACTGTTGATACTATCGATCAGGGGAAAGGGTATTCAATTTCTTAGAATACATTGATTGATCATTTTGAACAAGCTATTTTCATATCACCACTATTAAAATATTGATATTTTACTATTCCTATGTGATTTTTGAAATCTGAAAGTGAATCTTCAATATTTTTTCTAGGATATTGTGGTATTTTATAGGTTCATAAAATAACATTGGCTCACTCCATTGTTGTTTCCATGATATGCTAACATACATATTCAATGGATGTAGAAGTATGTGTCCACTCATATCCTCTAACTAGCATCAGAATATGCAAAAGGTCATTATATGATAAAGATGGGAGGATCCAACTCTTATTGTGTTATCACTACTTGCTATTGAGAATCATATGCTAGAACTAGGATATGATATAGTTCCCAGGATTCCAATAATGTATTATCTCAATATTTATATATTAATGGAAGAATATGAGCAAAATACTATGTGATTTCTATAATATTTTGAAGAAGACTACTAGTAGGGGCCTAGATAGAGTTTGTCTCCAAATTAACTATTAAAATATTCCTAGTAGATAATGAAAAGGTAAAAGTATTATAATAATGTCACTATGTTTTGTTTGTCTCACCACCCTAGATGACTCCTTTGTGAATTCCCAGCTTTATTGGGCTCACAGAATGTTTAAAGAACAACTGTATCTAAAGGTCATGGTCATAAATGAGTTAAGTGGTGCTAGTAAATTCAGTGAGTTACATGGGACTCCATCGATAGATTATAGGTTTCATTATAGGAAACATCATCTTATTGATATGAATATATAATATATTATAGGAAAATATTTTCACTGTAGAGATGAAAAAATCTCAAAGCAGTTAGTGATGGGAATGGGTTCCACATATTTTACAAAAAAAAAACATTGTGTGGGTTGGAATTCCACTCATAAAGGTGTAGATCCTTTCATGTGTAGCTTCAAATGAAAGGATTATATCAATTTTTTGTAATTACCATATAATATAGTTGGAATCCTGACATTCAATATGATGTTTCAATGAAATTTTTCTCTAGGTCAACTGAATTGTGAGTTTAGTAGTGATAAAAATATGAGAGTAATTGTTCACAATTAGAATTATATCTCTAGGATTGAAGGTAGTTTTGAAATTTATTCACCTTACACAAACAAAATTATCGATACACATTAATGAATCATCAAAATAGAATGTTTACATATAATTTCATCACTTAGTGTATCATTTTTGTGATTGTAATATTCACTTTGAGGTCACCTTTTTTGTTGCAATGCATATTACATTGGAGGGTGAAGATGATTACTAATCCCAACTAGGTATTTATTATTACGTGAAAGGAATTGAACATAAAATTTTATATGATTATAAGATTCAAGTCAGGTTCACTATATTTTTTATACCAATTCATATCTATTAGTTTCTATTTCATTCATAGTCAAGTTTTCCCCAGGATGGTAGTCACGGGGAAAAGCCAATGAATCCTTGAAAAAAAAAACAAAACTAGAGGATGTGAGATCAGGATCATTCCCACATTGATAACGAGAAATTTTATCCTATATCATAATGTTCTTATATATATTATACATATTTAGAAACATTACCTAACAATGTTGTTAATTCTATGATTTACCCAAAAAAATGGTTGATCGTGATTGAAAGGAAATTGGAACACATATATATTTTAATGATGTCCTCAATTTCTATTACATCGAGACATATTTTATGGTGATATTACGTTATTTATGGGACACATAGCATGATGATGCATTCTATGTATCCTATGAAAATAAGAATAAGATTCCATATTGTTCCAGTGTTGTTCATGTAGTTTAACATCATACAACGAGGATATATGAAAATAAGGGATTTATCAGTGAATATGTATCTTATATATCATATATTAATAGGTATAAAATCCTATATAGTTTTAATTATACCATCACATATTGTCTATTATCATATGGTTAGTATAAAGAAAAAATGGAGATGTGAGCTCAGAATAACTGTGCAACATATCATGTATGAATATAAATAAAATCCCACATTGTTTGAATTGGACCATACCAAGTATTTTAACATCATTTAGTGAGGATGTATATATATAAAAGAGTACATGAACACACACACACTCACCCACACTCAAACACTCTCTCCCTCTCTCTCTCACATAGAAAAACAAAATGGACATTTGAATGTTGGGTATTGGTGATCAATACTTAAAATAACTATCCACAGCCTTTAAGTATATGTAATACATGATCAATGTGAGAAACAAAAGGTTAAACCAAGAAATAAAAAATGATTGAGGCCCTAATTGTTCGAATGTATTAACTACCGAATATGATTTTTCTTTTTTCTATTGTGGAAGAAGTATTATGAATGAACTTGTAGGGGATAAATCCATAATAGAGGAAACATTATGGGGATTATTCCAGGATGTAGAAGATGATAAGGTTATGAATCATAAGGAATAAGGCCATGTGAGGAAAATAATAGTAATTAACTTGTATAATATTACCATATATGGATGAAGTTGGGACATACACCTCATGGGATTAACCTATATGGATGCATTCCATGTCCACTAATGGATGTGAAAAGATAATCAAACACATGATTAATATGGATGTATGAGTTATAAAATTTAGTAATTAATACAAAAGTGTAATTCCATGTAGGATACATGTGTCTTGAAAAGTTCTAAAAAATTATAATTAAGAAAGAAATATGAATATGATTTTACCCAAGTTGATAGGTCAAGGATTAAACCAGATAACGTTACCTATTAAGGATATGTTTTAGTAATGTTAATAATGTTACAAATTAACATATGAGACAATGAAAGTTATTCTTGGTGTAAGAAACAAGATCTAATAGAAAATCAAGAAAAATTTAAAATTTATTTTAATGGGAATCAAACATATATAAGAACCCAAAATAATTATAAATTCTAAAAATTAATATGGCCTTGTATAGAATATATTTGGGCATACAGCGAATTGGATTCCCATTATATGTGGGTATTCTGATATAATATATAGACCTCGATCCTTGTAATGGTTTCATAAATATCTTGATTGTAATAGAAATAAGATTCAACAAAGTTCATAAAGGATATTGTGGGTATTACATGTTAAAAATGATACTTGTAAAAGAACATTGTGCCCGATAACATTTTAAATAGGCAACTCTCAATTTAAATGAACCGTTACATAATATCAAAATACTATTATTTAAAAGAATTAGATATCACCATCTTGTAAAATTATAGGGTATGAATATTATTAATTTATTTTAGAAATATAATAAAATTTACTCCACAATATAATATTATTTATAAATTCTTAATAGATAATCACTAAACATTATTTAAGATATTTTATTCTATTAAAATTACATTTTATTCAAAATTAATTTTTTTGTGATGAAATATTATAATTATTTTTTGGGAATTTTAGAAATTTTATTTTATAAAATGAACATATAAATTGAATCATAATATCTATACTATTTTAGGGAGAAATATGGGTAATTCTCAGAAAATAATGATTTATAATGAACAGTGAAATATTGTGATTTTTGGTAAATATCATGTTTCATTTTAAAAATTATTTAATTTACATTTACGATTATTATTTAATATGATTTAATATTATTTAAAGTATTGATTATTTATATTTATTTCAATATAACGTATTTAAATCATATTTTACTGGATTTTAAAATAAATTTTTATGCTTTAAAACACAGTTTCAAAAAAAATTAATATAAATAATGATTATCCATTTAAAAAATTAAAATGACACATAAAGATGAATTATTTTTATTAACTTTATATTGTACATATAAATATGAATTGAAATCAATTTAACTGTGATTACAATTCATATAGTTATTATAATATAATTTAATTCTTGAAAATGAATTTTCTGAAAAACTATTTTTTAATCATGTTTTTTGGTTGAATTTAAAATTAATTTTATTTATTTTCATAATTTAATATTAAAAAATAAATTACGTATTTTGAATGAGAATAATTCATATAATATAACATGTTAAACAGAATTTTATGTTTATTATAAAAAATACTGATAATACATGAAAAATGATATAATAAAATTATAATAACATGAAATGATAAAAAATGTGTATATAAATAATGAAATTTGTTTGAGGTTTGGTTATGAATTCAATCATCATTCTCGCTTTTCTATATTTAGTTTGATAATCAAATAATAAAATATCATGATGAATTACTATCCTTTTAGTTATTGTTGTAAAATTTCAAATTCCTTAAGAAATCTAAATTCACCCCCCTACTTTGAACAAGGTTGATGAAAAAACTCATTCAAGAGTGTAAAATTTAATAGGACCTCCCTCCATCATATTATATTTCATCCACTAATCAACTCTACTCCATCATTTGAAAAATATATTAATGGAAGATAGGGGATAAAAATTAAATAAATGAACATAAATAAATTTGATTTTCATGTCATGGGGATAATAAACACATCTATTAATGAAACTAATATCTATCAAAAATATAAAATAATATTTATGAAATAATTTCAGAACACCAAACCTTCTAGGGGACATTCCTAATTTAAAACCATTATTTTCTAGGGTAAAATGTCAAAGTGGTGGATAGAAAGAATTTGGAGAAATTGAATAAAATAAAAAGAAAATAATAAATTAAAAATATACTATGGATAATAAAATATAATGGAAAATCAAGATGATAAAATATAAAAAATTAAACTCATGAAACGATATAAAATAAAATAATATGAATAAGAGAAAAGAAGAATAAAAAAAATATAAAAATATTTTTAAATATACAATTAAGGATTAGACGAATTATTTTCGAAAGTGAAGATGAAATAATAATAAGAAAAAGAGAATAAGACAAAGGGTGAATGTAGGTGTAACACTTATTATAAAAATTATTGATGAATAATTTAGAATAAAAAAATTACAAGAATCAATCTAATAAAAATAATTGAAAACAAATAAAACCAAACAACAACTTGACCTTGCTCCCCATAGAATATTCTCTATCTCTAGGTGCTGACACTTCCCTTAAAAGTTATGTCCTACTCCTTCAATAGTTTGAGTAGGGGACTTGACCTCCTACATTAGCAGGTGTGGGGGACATTTTTTTTCATGTTTAATTTTGTTTGATGTTCTATTTGAATAAGGATTTCATAAAATCTCCATGATGTTGGGTGTTTCTTAAATTTTTAATGGACAAACAGACCAACATGGTTCTTCCTTCCCAGGAATAGAATTCATTTTGTTCATGGGAGACAGGGAAGGGAATATGTTCAAGCGTTGGTGGAGAGTGGGGATTTTAAAATCAGTAGTGGAGAAGGATGTTGTGGTAGTAGTGGATGAAAAGAATGGTGGATCCTCCACCACTTTTAAGGACTTTACAGTGGAAGGATTGATATTCGAAATGTGAATCCATGGGGTTAGATGAGGAATAATATGTGATCCAACATTCTCTAATGATTTGGTATGGATAAAGTGACTGTTCTCAAGCTCTCTAAGAGTAAAAATTGTGTTTTACAGTAAGGATCGGAGAATATGGCATCATTCAAGTAAAACAGGTGTAAGAGGCATGCTGGAGGTTTTTTCTGATTTATGAGAGCATTGGATCAAGGCGATATGATTTAATTCCTATTAAAATAAATATAAATGATTTAATAAATGTCCCACATTGATAGAGATGAATGAATCTATGAAACTTTATAATGAAATGTATTAAATATCATCTCAGCAAAGGCAATGAGGGGCTGGAGGACACCCACTGCCATCATGGACCAGACCATCCTAGTGGGTTTCTCTTCCCACCACCTCTAGGGTTTCACTACTATGAGTAAGTGTTATCAACTTCTTCCCACCTATTTAATACCAAGGATTCTCCCCTTCGACCTTACATGGTCCTCACACAACTATACCACATGTCACTGGTTCTAGATCCCTATATTCTCTATGTAGGAAGGTAGTCAAAGCTTGCCTATGTAGCGTGTGGCCTTAGGTTGAGGGCTGGCCCAGTTGCCCTGACTTTTTTGGTGAATTCATGAAAAATTTTAATCACTTTACAAAATATTTGAAACATATTATAAAAAAGTTCATAATACCAAATCTATACCCCAAATGACAATTATAATAATTCTTTTTAACCAATACTATTTCAATATTGATAATATCACACAATTGTAATGAAATTAGATTACATGTGAATTATTCATTGAAATTAATTTAAAATCAACGAAAATTGATTAAAAATTCATGGAAATTGACTATGTCTAATAACCGAAAACATAAACTGTTATTTTATTCAAGAATAAAATTTCATCATTGAAATTCATAGGGCACTAATATTATAATTTTAAAAATTTCAAAAAAATAATATTTTTGTCAATATCAAATCAAAAATTTCAAAATCCACATAAAATATCAAATCATTTTCTAAATTTTCAAATAAACAGTCAAATATTGTATTTTAATTTTAAAATTTTTAAATATTATTTATATTAACCTTTAAATAATTCAATGTTTTCTGTTTATCATTGGTAAACATGAGAAATCATGATTTATCTCCCTTTTTAGTGTTTTATACTATAACTCATGATATAAAATTAAGTACACTTATGCTTATATCAATAGAAAATTATTATTATATATAGGCTTGTTAGGGAATTAATACCTTTAATTTTTGTAGAAAAAAGTAACATACAATCATTATTATATTCATTAAGGGTTCTAATGAATCTAGGGAATAAGGTTGGAGGAAATTGATATGAAAAATTAAGGATAAAAAATGATGCTTATCTCCTAAAGTATAGTTCATGATATCAAATGTAAAAGTGAAATGAAATTATACCATTTAAAGTAGAAACACCCAAATCTACCAAAACCCAATGAAAATCTATGATCAATGGCATTAATAATGAATGTATTATGCACCCTCATGAATATTTTTTTTCTTATTCTATGATTTTCCCTCTATTTCTTTTTATTACAATTTACATTTTATTTCGTTATTTGATTAAAACTTATTCTTGAAATAAACCTCACATCCATCACAAAACAACATGTGATAAAAATAAATGGTATAGTAATCGTGATTATTAATTTTCCGAAATCACAACCTAGTATTTTCATTTTTTGGGGTTATTTTTATCATTTTTTCTTTTTTATTCACAAAGGTCTCATTACAAAACCTGGTAAAAGATGAGGGCATGTAGATCACTAGATGATGTTATGATAGCTTATTAATGAAGGATAATATATTGGTTGAGGTGTTTTGTTTGTTAATAATGGAGTTTTTTCCAAAAAATGTACCAAAGTAGATGGAGACTCTAATGATTATACCTAAAATGAATAGACAAGAAAATAATGATTGTTACACACCAATATTTTTTGAATTATTTTTTTGAATTAATTTAATTTTTGGCATATATTAATTTTCACACAACACTAAAATAAGTTTATTTTATATTAAATCATGATGTTTATATTGAATTATAAAAAACACAAATTTAATTTATTACAACATGAAAAATAAATTTTAGTCTACTATACATGGAACACTGAGGTTATATTGTGTTACACCCAACAATGAGATTCCTCAAATTATTTTGTAACACGCATGACCAAGTCTTACAGAACAATAATATATTTTTTAAATATGATTACTTAATATAATAATATATAACCTTTATTTTTTATTAGAATTTATGAATTAAAGTAAATAATTTAGGAAAATATATGGTTTACAAAATATAATAGGAATTCATAGGTGACCATTTAATTATAAATGATTAAGAATACCGATTAAAAAGAATTAATATTATTATTTTTATGGCCACAAAGCTCTTTTACCCAAATATATTAAATGAAAAAAAATTGGTGAGTGTTATTACTATAATATATATGTTATATTTTCAATCAAATATGTTTTATATTACATTCAATATATTTTATTGGTAGAAGATAAAGAACAATCCCATTTTTATGTGAAACAACATATATTTTTATAATCAAAGTTTTACCACAATTTAATGGAGAATACATTATAAATCTATTTTTTTGTTCTTGTATATATTTTAAATTTCAAAATAAAATTCATCTTTTAGAGAGAAACATAAAATTTATGTTAAGTTATATTTTTTAAATATTTCTATATGGATTCATTTTTAATGAGTAGTTAAAAATAATGGATATTAATTTAAAAATGTATTGTAATATAATTTATTTTATAGATAAAATATATATAAAGACAGTATAATTACATAATAATTTAATAAATTTATCTAATTTAGGTCATTAGAACAAATTTCACATTGAAATTGGATATAAAAACCAAGAAATATTTTGATTAGTTTTACATTAAAACCAATAGTGTCATCTTGTCAGAAAGATTAATTTTATATTAATTTTTTCCAATTATATTATGAGTATTTTAATAAATTTGAACAAATGTTTGGAATTAGAGTAATTTATATTTTATAATAAATTTATCTTATTTTTAAAAAAATATTTGTAAAAGTAATTTAAATGAATTACATCGCTTAAGGTCAAATTATGCCTTACTCAGGACTAAAACATAACTTTAGGACTCAAAACGACCTATAAAATTGTAAAATATACATTTTATGGCCATATATAGGCCATATATTCCCTTTTATATAATTTTAAAATTATTGGATCCACATTCAATAAGAAAAATGTGTGTGAAATTCAGTCTTCAAATATTTACATGAGTGCGACTCATGATTCCCTAAAAAAGGCCACCACCTTTCCCTCATCCTCACACCTCCATAACATATTATATTCAAAAATGATATTTCAAATACCATTAACAACATCCTTAAATTACTCATAGAATCCTTCCCTTGGGATTATGTAAATCCATGTAAGCCTTTTGGATCAAATAAAAAAGTGTTACTCGATTAAGAGGAAACATCTTCTCTCAAGTCCTTTCAAATATTTTTACTTATCCACCCCCCCAATAACTTTATTCAATATTTTAATAAAGAAAACATAATTCAAAATATAATGTATTATTTTTTGGAAATTGTATTTACCTACACATACACACACATCTATCAAATGTTTAACGAACATACTATTTACATGTATGGTGAACTACAATCTCACTAAATGATGATTCTTCAATTTTCGATACCACCTTTCATGGTGAAAATTATGATGGAAGCAATTAATATATATATTATAAATTATATTAATTATTTATGTATTCTTATGTATATATTTTATAACACATATCTTTCAACATTCAATTTGGTGCTAATACGATAAGATGTTTAGAGAATGTGTGGACTATCACCCCCTCAAAGCGATGTGATTCGTTCACACTCTACATGGATTATAAGAATGATGGATTTCATTAACTTATATAGTATATATGATATAATAATGATAATATATAATTATATATATACATATATAAAAATATCTTATATATGCTTAATTTCTTTGAATATGACAATCAAAATTTTAAAAATGATCATGCGTACGTACGACATAACGTCTCCATGAACGTTGTTTCCCATTTTGTTCTACTATAATATATATTATTATTATTATTGAAATATATTATATATACAATATATTTATATCATGGATTAAATTCTGATATCATGTTATAAGTATAAAGACCAATAATATAACAAATAAAGACACATGCGAAGAACAATGAAAATATTACCCGAAGTGAAATTATAACATAAGATTGTTAATAATATGGTAATATAAGTTCATAGTAAAACCATATATGATATTAGATATAATAATATGGGAATTTTAATGTTTTTTATTGCATATAAATCCCTAAACTAACTAACCACAACCTTTATGTATATGTAATCCATGATATGTGTGAGAAACAAGGGGTCAAACCTCGCCATCCAAATGTATAGAGGCCCTAATTGTTCTTATGTATTAACTACCAAATATGATTTTTTCCATACCCTATTGTGGAACATGTATGATGAATCAACTTGTAGAGGATAAATCAATATGAGAGTAAACGTTATGGGCCTCACACCAGGATGGATACCAATGATATGGTTCGGAGTCATAAGGAATAAGGCATTGTGAGGCAAATGATATTTAATTATCCTGTATCGTATTACTATATATGGATGAGGTGTGGGCCTAAAAATTGGAGGATTATACTATATGGATTCATTCCATGTCCACTAATTAATTTGAAAATATAATCAAACACATGGTGAATATGGACATATGAGTTAGAAAGTTTATGCACAAAGACAAAAGTGGAATTCCATGTAGGGTACATGTGTATTGAAATGTTCTATGACATTATAATTAAGAAGGAAATACGAATATGATTTTACCCTAGTTAATAGGTATATGATCAAACCTAATAATATTACTTGTTCAGGATATTTTTTAATAATCTTAATAAAATTATAAATTAATATATGAGACCATGCCGGTTATGATTGGTGTGAGAATCTATATCTAATGGAAAATCATGAACATTTGGAAAATTTATTTAAATAGGAATCACACATGTATACGAATCCAAAATTATTAATAATTCTAAAAATGAATATAGCCTTGTAATTAATATATTTTTGATTACACCGATTTGGATTCCCGTTATATGTGGGTATTCCAATTTTAGATATAGATCTCGAGCCTTGCAATGAAGTCATAATCATTGTGTTTATAATATGAATCAGAGTCAACATAATTCATAAAGGATTTTTGTGGGGTATACATGTAAAAAATGTATTTTGAAAAGAACATTGTGCTCGATAACGTTTTCAACAGGAAACACTCATTTTAAATGAATCATGACATAATATAAAAATACTATTATTTAAAAGAGTTAGATATATCCAAACCATTAAATTAGAGGGTATGTGTCGCAACACGACCCTACCCGGGCTCGAGCCGCAACTACCCCAAGCCCGCCTCTATAGGCCAGGGGCTGGCGACAAGCGCCGAAGGCACAAAAACTCGGGGAGGGATTTGCCTAAGTACCTGTATACACACACGCCAGACACTCAATGAAAAAGTGTAGAGTAAAAGAAAAGACAAGCCGAGTAATGTGAAACTGCTATATATAAACCACCAAAAGTGAATCGACCTCTAATCAGTACAAATCATGTTCTAAAAGTAACCTGAAAAGAAAAGAGGAAAAACACGCACCCATCCAGAAAAGTTCCACAACCCGGCAACAGGTGCACAAAAAGTAAATAGCTGGAAGGGTCCCCCACCCAGAACACAACTCTGACCACCGCACGCGGTCCAAGCTCCCAAACTCCTAAGCTCCACTGATATCAGGACCAACCTGTTCATCATCTGCAAGGGCACACCAAGTGTGGGCAAAGCCCAAGAATATGTGAGTATGGAAATACCTAGTTGAATACCCCAAATGCTGGAGGGTGAAAAAAATGAGGTACCAAAAGGTGAGCAGTAGATCAAATAGGGAATAGTAAATGAGTACAATAGAGAGAGTGCAGAAGAGTAACAGTAGAGAGTCCAGCTCAACCCAACAAGAGGAAAGAAGGTAGAATCATCCAGACACAAGGAGATAGAGATGGTGAGAAGATGAACTTCCCGTCGAGACATCGCTACCTATAGAAAGAGATTAGAATCTTCCAACCACGAGAAGTTAGACACAGAAAGCAGGTGGCATACCCCGTGTATCTTCGCCTCTCCTGGAAGGAAAGTAACCAAACCCAAGAAGTGGGTGCTAGAACAAGGTATATACAAATCCATATGCTCAAACAAGAATCCCAAACTAGATCATAAGGGGATCTCCATCCCATAGCTCATAACAAGAAAGTGAGTAGCCAATAGTCCCAGAAGTAAACACCATCGATGTCCAGCATCCCACATATCTGCCCCGAACTGCAAGCCAAGGGGCTCAAATCACCGCACCTCAAAACTATCCGCTTTGGGCGGCACTGACTCGCCCGCACGGTTTTAGGTCACATTGAAAGAACGCATCTCGATGAGGAAAGAACCCCTCATACTTGAGAGTTATGGGGTAACGTCATACTACACCTCATCACTTCCCCGCAGTCAATAGGTTTCCTCAAAGTTGACAGGCGACCCCATGCCCCGCCCCGCTGGAGGGTAATCCCTGGAAGTCGACGGGTTCCCACTAGAAGGAGACTCGACATGAGTCGATGGGTACCACAATTCCTAGTCCCGTAAAAGGGTAATCCACTAGTGGGAGACCCGACTAATGTTGTCGACGAGTCCTAGTGCCCAGTCCCATAAAAGGGTACTCCACTGGAAGGAGGCTCAGAACCGTCATCGGGGACCACTTCCCAGCCCAGATGGAGGTAAACCCGACATCGGGGGCCACTTCCCAGCCCACCTGGAGGTAAACCCAGCATCAGGGACTACTTCCCAGCCCCGTTGGAGGTAAACCCAGATCCGCTCTATCCATCCCTGCTCGATGGTACTGCTCGGTGAACACCACTTTACTGGCCATCCCTGCTGGATGGTAACCCACTAGCCATCCCTGCTGGATGGTACTGCTCTGGCCATCCCTGATGGATGGTACCCCACAGGCCAGACCTGCTGGAAACAACCTCTTGTGTAGAGGATCGGTGCTCGCGTAATGTGTTTTTCACACCGAATCCATAAGAACTCTACCAGGGAATACGAAGCTATGGGAGAAACTCACCGGGCCTCTCAGGGGGATCACACTCCAATACATTGAGTCACTATCGAAGTGCACCGAGACAAATCAACCCAGAATGTGGGAAAACACCCATGCTATACGAGCAGACGTAGTCGTAAACGGTGCCACAGTCCAGTTAAAGGGTCACTGTACTGAAACCCCTCATAGCTGAAGAAACAGTGGAACCAAACCATCTCTTCCGGACAAACCATCAAGGATAGAACCAGGGGAAAACTCATCACTGCTGGTCAATAAACAAGAACAGAACTAGGGGAAAACTCAACCCTTCTAGTCCACAAATGAGAACAGAACCATGGGAAAACTCTACCCTGCTGGTCATGAGTACGCGAACCGAGGAACCCTCTACGTCGCAAGAGGTCAAAAGTATGTAAATCAGAACATGACACGCACATGGGGACCACGCAACGTTTGACCCCAAGTCATCCTCAACAGAGTTTACAAACATTCTCAGGTACCAACATCCACATGTACCTCCCAGCGTTCTCATATACTCCAAGAGTATACCATGTTCCATCCCAAAGGCTATCATGCACACGACACCCAACGTCAATGCGAATGCATAAACATAACAAATCCAACTTGACACCTCATTGGTCTAGGAATGGACGACTACATCTCTTCAAGCATAAAAATCATTCACAGAGGAGTGAACACGATCATATGCCAAGGTTTCCCTGCAAAAATCGCAGAAGGAACCACCACTGATACACCTTTCATATTCCCACATTTAATAAGATCGTGTAAGAGGCTCCGCACGCCAGAACAGATTACACTGTTGTAATCCTCATGGAAAAACATGTGAGATCAACTATTTACTCACCTCCAACAGATATCTGACGGAACAGTCTCCAAAATTTCTTTACGCTCGAACGATGTCCCATGATTCTAAGCCTTGACCCTGAAAACAATCGGGCGCATCACACCATTGCGATCGCCTCGGGAAAACACATAAAAAGGACTACTCACTTGAGTGGAATGGATATCTAGAGAAAAAGATGCATTCTGGCGCACCGCAAACGAGCGGTGCTTCATGGGACCCACATCCCCATCTCAAAGTGCCATGAACGGATCACACCGTTGTAATTTTCTCAAAAAAGTACACAAGATGGACTATTCACTTGTCCAAAACGGACTCCCGGTGGTAAAGCTAGAAATCACCGTCAACTCCCGAAACGGCCCTCGTGGGGCCCACAGCAGCGTGTAGAATTAAGGAGGGCGAATTACGCCATTGCAATGCCCTCATAGAAACACCCAAAATCGACTGCTCGCATGCCCCAAAAGGACGTCCGATGAAGAAGTTACAGAATGCTGCTCTCAGCTCAACAGACAGGCCATGGGGCCCACCACTTAACTCCAGTCTCAATGCTTGAAACCACACTGGAAAACTCCAGATCAACTCCAGGGTCTCAATGCCACTGACGTGCTCAAAACGGACATCAGATGTGCCCGCGCCGTCCAAAACAAGAACTCATGGAAGAACACCCGTCCACTTAATGGTTGTGTCGTACCCCCAAGCCCCTCGTCTGTAGAATTAAAAATTCCAGATACATTCTCAAAAAGTATGTCTCGCCGATACGGTTCCACTATCGTAGACGGCACGTCAAATGGACAAGTAGTTTAGGAGATACCCACCCCCCCCGAATGCAAGGGGGGCCTAACTGGGCTGGTTCACCCCGGCCGCCCCGGACTGAGCCGCCGGCCCGCGGCCTATCCGTGGGTCCAGCGCGAACCGCCGCAACCCACTCACCGCGACCCGCCCTTAGCACCAGACATGAGTGGGTCTGGTTTCTTTTTCACCACGTGGACCGGCCGTCTGGCCGGCCTTCTGCGTTGCGCAGCAGGACACGCATTCAGAGGGTCCTTGCTCCCTCCGCGCGCCTGAGGTGCTGACCACCTCAGGCCTCCGCCTGCCGACCGCGACCATCCGTGGACTCCGCTTTGAGGTCCCCGCTCCTTCGGCTCCGCCTGACGCCTGCGCCCCGGCCACCTAGAGCTCCTCCGCTCGAACACGAGCTACCGTCGCCCCCCATCTCACCTGCAGCGCTCCGCCTCATCCCACCGCCGATGCTGCCTCACCCTGGGAGCCCTGCTGTCCGTGCCTGGCTGCTCACCTGTCCACCGCGCTCACCATCACCAACCCTCCATGGCTGATGCCACCTTGCATGGCCGCTCGAACCCGCTAGAGAACCCAAAACCCGCAATCTTCGGCCGACGATTCTGTACTCCTCCGAACTTGGATTTCAAATAAGAAAAATGAGTCGGATAGCTCAGGAATTATACTACATGATTATGGGATTTTTACGAATAAAAGCAACAATTTGATGCTATAATTGTGATTCAATGAGGGGATTGGGATTTAAAACTCAAAAATGAACATCGCCTACCTGCAGGGGCGTAGCTCGAAGCTTCTCGACGATCTGCACCTTGCTGTTACCACTTCCATCTTGCATGGGATGGAGGAGGAGGAGAAGGTGAGTAGAGGTTAAGGTTGAGGGGGTTTCTCTAGGGGGTGGAATGAGAGTGTGGGGGGGACAGAAGAGTTTAAATAAATAAACTATTTAATTAAAACTCGACCCCCGAAAACACTCGCATCCAAAACCCCCGACACGATCAACATTAAACATCCCCTAGAGTAAAAAACACTTCCCAAGCACAAAAGAGGTATCATAATTTGATTTTGAGCTTCCGTTTGAAAGTTGTAAAACTGAACGCCCGAGGCCGCTAAATTACGAAAACGACCCTTGGGCCATTTTTCATAGACGGCTCATGCCCGTGATTATTACACTTCTCCTAGGGTAAATGGCACATTCCAAACTCAACGGTGCCCTCAATTTTTCAATCCGAGCCTCTTTTTAAGAGATAATTGAGTTAAGCTATTAAACGAATAAATTAATTATTTAATTTATCCGTTTCAAGTTCCCATAGCGAGTGAGGGGTCCAAACGCCCCGCGCCGACAAGCTTTATGTCATTCCTAGGGTAAAAACCCCATTCCAAACCCATCCGTACACTCTGATCTCTGATCCGGATCACCGTTTAGGAGTTATCCAATTTATTTGGTGTACCCAGTGTGAACGCACTGAAAATTTAATTCCGGCTACACCGGGTCTCGGAATCGCACGACGTCTGAAGGCGCTGATCTTTAATAATATCAAGATTATTCTAAAGTATTTTCTTGAAAAAACCAGGTTCTTACATAATTCAATCCTTCAAGATTTTCTTCCACGAAAAGCAAAATCCCTGAACCACTTAGGGTACTAAGCCAGCACCTGGCTCTCCCATACCCAGAAGAACTCATGCACAGTTCTGCGCCACCGCACACAGAACAAAGAATTTGATCTATTCACGCGAGGTCTGCCCTCTTCGATGACGTGCATAGGAGTACACACACTTTTTCTTGGGTAAGTCACGTGGGAGACGTCATGCACCCACTCCAGGCTTTGGGGTTATGGTAAGGAGGTAGGTAACCTCGGAATCCCTTCACACAGTCCCAAATGGCCTGACGACTCTCGGGGGTAGCTCACCTCCCTAGATGAACCCCTACGTCGCACACCACGACTAGAATCACCACCCACACCTGGAACAAGGCCTGGTGATTCCCTCCTTCAGAATATCCATATGGTGAAAGACACAATGATATCTGGTCCCACAATATTTCATAGTCGATGTCCCACAACCAAGGCTCTTTACATGCTTGAAAGTTGAAGGAGTCGACACCGTCAACAAGAGAAAAAGGTCCCATGACTTTTATCTTACCAACATCGGGTTACAACGACGCCCCTCACAACCCTAGTAACAACTCAAACAAATAGATGGGAGAAAATCATTTCACACATAGAGTCTATAAATTCTACTACAAAAAGTTGAAGAGCTGTAGAGAATACCCCTTACCACCTAATTCTCTTCAGGATCGTAGAAATCCAAAGCTCCCGACTGTCCGTGGTCCCAACTGTCACCTCCTGAAGCCTGATGTGGACCGCCTAGTGGTGATGAGAAGGCCTCATAATGTAGTCCCCCACTACCATCTCCTCCAGCTCCTCTACAAGAACCACCTCTCAGGGAGCTACTCTAATCATGGGGCTGCCACCGTCGTGGTGGTGCACTTGCTTCCTGCCCGAAGCTCTCTGCATGCCTGGTCAGGCAGTCCCATGCCAGGTGACCTCTCCCACCACAAGAATAGCACCGACTCTCTTCGGGCTGCACTGGTGACCTCCGGCCCCACTTTGGTGTAAGACCATGCCCTTGAGTATAGTTTTCAGAAATCCACCTACGTCGAGGTTCTGCTTTCCGATGCCCGCAAGCTATGGAAGACGTCTCGGCTCCAACGCGCCCGCTGCCACCACTATCTCTAGAACATGACATGAAGCTCTCTGTCACTAGTGCCTACTCTAGAACCCCAGAATATGTGGAAATTCCCAAGGGTAATTTGACAGCACGAATCTCTCGACGGAGACCCTACTCGAACTTCCGCGCTCAGAAGTTGTTATCATGGACCATGTCCAGGTAAAAGCGTTCACAGTCTGCGAAACTAGCCACGTACTCAGCCACCGTCATCCCTCCCTGCTAAAACTGCAGGAACTCCTGAATCCGAACAGAGTGTAAGCAGGAGGGGCATAACTCCTCATGAAACAAAAACTAAAATTCGCCCCACGAAAGTGACGACACATCAATAAACTGAGTCACCAGACTCCACCAAAGCCAAGAAACTCCATAGAAAAGGTTGGCGGCCAAAGCCTTCATAAGATCTGCTCGAGTCTGCACAAGCCTGAAAAGGTGAACCACTGTCTCTAGCCAATCCTCTGCTACCTGTGGGTCTATCTCTCCATTGAACCTTAGCGGTCTCTGTCGCTAGAACTCGCGAAGCGCGCTTAACATGCGTTCCAGCTCCGTATGCTCTGTTGATGTTGTCTGCTGCTCAACAGGTGGGGGTGCTTCTACAGGCCCAACCAGAGAGAGGGTCTCGCATGATGGGTCCTGGACTGAGGCCTCGTAGCTCACTGGGTTGTCGTCATGAACCAAAGTAGGTATCCTGGATGGCTATCTTCACGGAGACATCCTGAATGTTATCAAGGAGTTCCCTGGTCAGATGAGCATATATGTATATAATAGTCACAACAATGGGGATCTGACTCAAGAAGGACAATCAAAGAATCGATCCTATGTGATGAACAAACCAATTTTCCCTGTAACGAGTGTCTCAGCATTTCGAGTTGACAAGCGGGTTATCGATGTCCTGGTGAATGGGTACGTCGTCCACCGCACCATCACTGGACTCCCTGGCCTGAGAGCCGCTCTCGAGACACGTTAACACAGTTTCCCTAAATCCTAACCAATTACTCTTTTAGAGACATCCAAATAATGTCCCATGGAACAAACCACCTCTGATACCACTTTTTCACGACCCGAACCTTCCCGGGCTCGAGCCACAACTACCTGATGCCAGCCTCCATAGGCCAGGTGCTGGCGACCAGCACCAAAGGCACAACAACTCGGGGAGGCCTTTGCCTAAGTACCTGTACACACACACACATCACACTCAATAAAAAAGTGCAGACTAAAAGAAAAGACAAGTAGAGTAAAGTGAAACTTCCATATATAAACCACCAAAAGTGCATAGACCTCTAATTAGTACAAAGAAAGTGATAAAAGAAACTGAAAAGAAAAGGGGAAAAACAGGCGGCCAACTAGAAAAGTGCCACAACCCAGAAATAGGTGATAAAAAAGTAAACAGCTGGAAGGATCCCCCACCTTGAACCCGACTCCGACCACCGCACATGGTCCAAGCCCCTGAACTCCTAAGCTCAACTGAAGTCACAAACAACCTGTCTGTCGTCTGCAAGGGCACACCAAGTGTATTAAATTCCCAAGAAGGGTTGAGTATAAGAATACTCAGTAGGATACCCTGAAGGATCGAGGGAGCAACAAATGAGGTACCGAAGGGTGAGAAGTAGATCGAACAGGTAATATCAAAGGAGTACAACAGAGAGAGTGCAAAAGAGTAAGAGTAGAGAGTCCAGCTCAACCCAACAAGAGGAAAAAAGGTAGACTCGTCCAAACACAAGGATATGGAAATGGTGAAAAGTTGAAATTTCTGTCGATTCTTCGCTACCTATAGCAGGAGAGTATACTCGTCCAACCACGAGAATCTAGACATGGAAATCACATGGAATACCCCAAAAATATTTGCCTCTCATGGAAGGAGAGTAACAAAAACCAAGAAGTGGGGGCTAGAACAAGGTATATACATATCCATATGTTCAAACAAGAAGCCCAACCAAGATCGTAAGTGGATCTCCATCCCGTAGCTCACCCCAAGATAGTGAGTAGCCAATAGTCCCAGAAGTAAACACCATTGATGCCAAGCATCTCGCACGTCTTCCTCGAACATCATTTTAAGGGGATCAAATCCCCGCACCTCGAAACTATCTGCTTTGGGAGGCACTGACTCGCCCACACAGTTTTAGCTCATGTCGCAAGGATGCGTCTCATTGGGGAAAGAACCACTCGTACTTGAGAGTTCTAGGGGAATGTCAAACCACACCTCATCACTGCCCCGCAGTCTAGAGGTCTCTTCAAAGTTGACAAGCAACCCCCTACCTAGCCCTTCTGGAGGGTAATCCCTCGAAGTAGAGGGGTTACGATTGGAAGGAGACCCGGCATGAGTCGATGGGTGCCACAATACCCAGTCCCATAATAGGGTAATCCTCTGGAAGAAAACCCAGCTAAAGTCGTCGATGAGAACCAATGCCCAGTCCCATAAAAGGGTACTCCACTGGAGGGAGGCTCGGAACCGTCATCGGGGACCACTTCCCAGCCCAGATGGAGGTAAACGCGAAATCAAGAACCACTTACCAGCCCATATGAAGGTAAACCCGGCATCGAGGACCACTTCCCAGCCCCGCTGGAGGTAAACCCGAAACCAATTTGGCCATCCCTGCTGGATGGTACTGCTCCGTGAACACCGCTGTACTGGCCATCCCTGCTGGATGGTAACCCACTGGCCATCCCTACTGGATGGTACTGCTCTGGCCGTCCCTGCTGGATGGTACCCCAGTCACCAGCCCTACTGGAATCAACCTCCTGGGTAAAGGATTGGTGCCCGCATAATGTGTTGTTCACACCAAATTCACAATAACTCTACCAGGGAACACGAAGCAACGAGAGAAACTCCCCAGGCCTCTCAAGTCAATCACTCTCCAATCCGCTGACTCAATGTCGATGCGGACCGAGACAACTCATCCAAGAAAGTGGGAAAACACTCACATTGTACGAGAACACATAGTCGTAAAGGGTGCCATAGTCCAGTGAAAGGGGCATGGTACTGAAAACCCTCACAGATGAAGAAAGAGAGGAAACAAACCATCTCTGCAGGCCAAACCCTCGAAAATAGAACCAGGGGAAAACTCAACCCTGCTGGTAAACAAACAAAAATGGAACCAGGGAAAAACTCAACCCTGTTGGTCCACAAATGAGAAAAAAACCAGGGAAAAAATCAACCTTACTAGTCAAGAGTACACAAACCAAGGAACCCTCTACGTCACGAGAGGTCAAAAGTACGTAAATCGGAACACGACATGCACATGGGGCCCACACGACGTGTGACCCCAAGTCAACCTAAACCAAGTTCACAAACATTCTCAGGTACCAACATCCACATGTACCTCCCAGCGTTCCCATATACTCCCAGAGTATACCACGTTCCAGCCCAAAGGCTATCATGCACATGGCACCCAACGTCAACGCGAAGGCCTAAACGTAACAACTCCAACTTTCCATCTCATTGGACCAAACATGACCAACTAAATTTCTTAAAACATTAAATTCATTCACACAGGAGTGCACACGATCATATTCCAAGGGTTCCCTGCAAACACCGTGGAAGGAACCACCACCAGTACACATTTCATATTCCAAAATTAAATAAGATCACGTAAGAGGCTCTGCATGCCTAAACAGATTACACCATTGTAATCCTCATGGGAAAACATGCGAAATCGACTACTTACTCACCACCAATGGATATCTGGCAGAAAAGTCGCCCACACCGCTTTACGCCCGAACGACGTCCCGTGATCCCGAGCCTCGGCACCGAAAACAATCAGGTGCATCGCACCATTGCGATCCCCTTGATAAAACACGTCAAAAGGACTGCTCACTTGAGTGGAACAGATATCCGAAGAAAAATATTCATTCCACCACACCACACACAAGCGGTGCTTTGTGGGATCAACATCCCGGTCCGGAAGCGCCACGAACGGATCAGACCGTTGTGATCCTCTCGAAAAATTACACAAGATTGACTATTCACTTGTTCAAAACGGACACCCGGTGATAAAGTTGGAAATCAACGTCAACTCCCGAAACAGCCCTCATGGGGCCCGCACCAGCATGCAGAATTAAGGCGTGCAGATTGCGCCATTGCAATTCCCTCAAAAAACACCCATAATCGACTGCTCGCATGCCCCGAACGGACGTCCGATGAAAAAGTTACAGAATGCTACTTGCAGCTCAACAGATGGGTCGTGGGGCCCACGTCTCAACTCTGGCCTCAACACCTGAAACCACACTAAAAAACTCTGGCTCAACGCCTGGGTTGCAACACTACTAACGGCGCTCAAAATAGACATCGGATGTGCCTGCGCCGTCCAAAACAAGAACTCCCGGAAGACCGCCCGTCCACTTAACAGTCATGTCGTGCCCCCGAGCCCCTCATCTTGGGAATTAAAAATTCCCGATAACATTTCAAAAAATCTTTCTCGACGATACGGTTCCATTTCCCTAGACGGCGCGTCAAAAAGACGCATCATTTAGGAGATACGGCCCCCCGAATGCAAGGGGGCCTACCGGGCCAGTTCACCCCGGCTGGCTTGGACCGAGCCGCCGGCCCGCGGCCTAGCAGCAGGTCCGTCCCGAACCGCCGCAGCATGCTGGCCGCGGACCGCCCCTCAGCACCAGACCCGAGCAGGTCTGGTTTCTTTTCTCCATGCGGACCGGCCGTCTGGTCGTCCTTCTACGTCGCGCTGCAGGACCCGCATTAGGCGTGTCCTTACTCCCTCCGCGTGCCCGAGGCATTGACCGCCTCGGGACTCTGCCTGCCCACCGCGACCAGTCGCGGCCGCCGCTCTGAGGTCCCCACTCCACTGGCTCCACCTGACACCGGTGCCCTGGCCGCATGGATCTCCTCCACTCGAACGCGAGCCGCCGTCGCCCCCCAGCTCGCCCGCTGCACTCTTCCTCAGCCCACCGCCGACGCCGCCTCGCCCTGGGCGCCCCGCCGTCCGCGCCTGGCTGCTCACTCGTCCACCACGCTCACCAGCGCCGACCCGCCACTGTCGATGCCACCTCGTCCGGCCGCTCGAACCCGCAAGAGAACCCAAAACCCTAAATCTTCAGCGGACGACTCTGTCCGCCTCCGAACTCGGATTTTAAATCAGTTAAGTGCGTCGGATAGATCAGGAATTATACTACCCGATTATGGGATTTTCTTGAAGAAAAAAAAATCAATGCTATAATTGGGATTCAAAGATGGGTTCAAGATTTAAAACTCAAAAATGAACATCACCTAACTTCCAGGGCGTAGCCCAAAGCTTCTCGACAATCCGCACCTTGCTGTTGCCGCTTCCACTATGCATGGGAGGGAGGAGGAGGAGAAGTAGAGGAGATGTTAAGGTTGAGGGGGTTTTTCTAGGGGTGGAATGAGAATGGGGAAGGGGGAGAGAAGAGTTTAAATAAATAAACTCTTTAATTAAAACTCGACCCCCGAAAACACCCCCTTCCAAAACCCCCGACACGCTCAAGATTAAACCTCCCCTAAAGTAAACACCACCTCTAGAGCACAACGACTGTCTTGGAATTTTATTCCGAACATCCGTTTGAATGTTATAAAACTGAACGCCAGAGGTTTCCAAATTACGAAAATCCTCATGGGGCCAGTTTTTATAGACGACTCACTCCTGCGAAAATTACACCCCTCCTAGGGTAAACGGCACATTCCGAACTCAACGGTGCCCTCAGTTTTCCAATCCATGCCACCGTTTAAGAGATACTTGAGTTAAGCCATTAAACGAATAAATTAATTATTTAATTTATCCGTTTCACATTCTCATAGCGAGCGAGGGGTCCAAACACCACGCGCCAACAAGCTTTATGTCATTCCTAGGGTAAACACCCCATTTTGAACCCATCGTACACTTGGATTTTTAATCTGGATCACCGTTTAAGAGTTTACCCTATTAATTTGGAGTGCCCAGTGTGAACACACTGGAAATAAAATTCTGGCCACACCAGGGCTCGGAATCGCACGCCGTCTGAAGGCGCTGCTCTGGAATAATATCAAGAATATTCCAAATTCTATTATAGAAAAAACCGGGTTCTTATAGTATTAATATTATTAATTTATTTTTGAAATATATAAAAATTTCATCCTCAATATAAATTTATTTATAAATTCATTATATATAAGCACTTAAATTTAATTAAGATATTTTATTTTATTAAATATACATTTCCTTCCAAAATGATTTATTGTGGCGAAATATTATTATTATTTTTTGGAATTTTAGAAATGTTATTTGGTAAAAATAAAATATTAATTATATCATAATGTAAATATTATCTTTGGGAGAAATGTGGATAATTTAAAAAAATAATGTTTATTTGTGAATAGTGAAATATTATGATTTTTGGTAAAAACCAAATTTCAGTTTAAATAAATATTTAATTAAAATTTATGATTATTATTTAAATTGAATTAAAATTATTAAAAGTATTTTTTATTTATATTTCACTCAATTTAATGAATTTAAATCATATTTTACTGGATTTTAATATAATATTTCAATGCTTTAAAACACTTTATCTGAAAACTATTTTAATATGAATAATGATTTTCCTTTTTAAATAATTAAAATGACACATAAAGAAGAGTTATTTAGATTAAAATTATATAGTATATATTAATATGAATTTAAATTAATTTAACTATGATTACAAATAATATAGTTATTATAATATAATTTAATTCTTGAAAATAAATATCATGAAAAACAATTTTTAAAACCTGTTTATGTGTTGAATTTTAAATTGAAATTTATAGATATTCAAAATTAAATTAGAAAAAAAATTACCTATTTTGTATCAAAATAATTTATTTAATATAAAAAGGTAAACATAATTTGTTGGTCATAATTAATAGTAAATACAATAAAAAATAATTACCATCATGAATAAATTAAAATATTAAAACTGAGTGACCATATAGTAAATGGTAATGTCATAATTAAAACTTGAATTTATTAAATGTTAGAGGTGTTTCACAGAATTTGATATCTCTACTACTATATTTTTTATTTTTTGGCACTTGTATTGAAAGAGAGATCCCATTATTGAATAATGTTGGGAATTTACCAGAATTCCACTCATCATCCCTTATAAAACGACACCCATATTATATCCATTACACAATTCAGAAAAACATTTTATCAAAACATTACTCACTAAATTAATTCATTACATCCATACCCTCATCCTAGATTCCATGTTTTGATCAGAAATAAAATATGTGAAGGCTTTTGGTATAATGCAAAAGAGGTTGTCCAAAGAATAGCTAATCATCTTCACTGAGATCCTTATTTTTTAAATGATTTTTTTGAAATTAAATTATATATCAGATATTAATATATAATAACATAAATATATCCAATATTTTGATTTAATTTTTTAGTGATATAATATTCATCTCCACCTCCTCCTCTAAATAGGAAATAAAATCGCTGTTCATGTGTATGGTGGACTACCACCTTAAGAACCGATGTAATTAGTTTTCAGTCGACACCTCTCATGGGTTTCATATTGTTTTTTTAATGATCATATATAATATAATTTTAATATAAATCTATATTTAAAATTGATAATTCATCTTATTTCTTACAATTAAATCATGTAAAAAATTATAACATCATTCGTCTCCATGACAGACTACCGGTTCAGCAAGCGATGTAATTCATTTTTTTATTACCACATCACTTGGATGGAACATTTAAGTGTAATCAAGGTAGTAATATTATATTAAATATATAATGATAATTGTTTTAATATAAAATAAAACGTGCATTCTTTCATCCATGATCATTGAAAAAATAAAACATTACACATGCATGTATTTGGGCGACCATCTCCGTGATTGTAAAATTTTCTATTTTTCATAACCATAAGTCATTGTAATTTTTGAAAATATAATTTATGAATAAAATAAATAAATTTATTATTTTTATTTTACATATTATGAAATAATTACCTATTTGACCATGTTCATCACATCGACATCATTTTGGAATTATGAACTGAGCATCCTAAAAACACCCGATGTGGAAATAAATTATTATGTAATTAAATAAAAAATTAAAATATAATAATTAAATGGTCTTAGTATATGGTATTAAACATATAAAATTTACTTAATAGGAAAATTGATATAAATTTATTATATAGGACATGAAATACATATGAGAATAGATTGGACTTGATGTAAGGGTTTCCATCTCAAAACATCCTTCATTGAGACACAAGTTATATTATACACTGAATTTATTATATATGGTTTATGTACTACTATTATAAATATTTTATTATGAATCCTTAATAATTAAGGGTATTATAAGTTACAGTTAACTTACTTCATTCATTGGGGTTATAATTCATAAGTAACCAAAGTAGCAAAGGTTTATGCTTCAGTCTCATTTCATTCAGGGTTTTATATGCCTGAAATCCCAGTGAAAGATATTCTTTGATTTTTTTCAAGTAAACAACTTTAATTTTAGTATCATATGATTAATTATAAAAATATTAAGTAACATTCACATTTTACTCTCTAAGGCACTTAAAATAAATGATAATTTTTTTTAATAAAAACCGCCATGATTTCTCTATTTATTCAAAAATTAATTTCCTTCCAAACCCATGTTTTCTTAATAAAATTTAATGAATGTTTTAAATATTTTCCAATGAATTACTGTGGAATCTTTTAAAAATGTTTTAAAATAAAAAATAATTGTTAAAAATTAACAATCCCATATTTTTTTAAATGGAGATCCTTTTGAATTCTCCTATAAAATATTAAATGAATGTTTTTTATATATAATGTATGCATATAATTACTCACCACAATTTGGTTTGAAGCATCATTTATTGGAATCCAAATATATTTTCAATGAAATGGATACAAAATTGTTTTTTCATTTTTTGTTTTTTGGAAATTATTTTTATTCATCCTTGAAAATAATAATAAATGTTATTGAATTATTCTAATATTTATATATATCTGTCTCTTACATATATACCGTTATTTTTTTCCATTACATTATTGGGGTAATTCAATCTTGATGCTCATTCCTCAAATGCTTTCATTGTTTAATTAACATAGATTTTGATACTAATAAATATTATATAACCCATTTTATTTCTATGGGTAATTATTATGTCTATTCTTTTGGATTTATTTCCTTATATGTCACAGATATTAATGTACATGAAATGGATATTAAAGGTGGGACCATGTCATATACATGAAATATTTTAAAGTTATTTTTCATTTAATTTACATCCTTGATTTTTTTGGGGGTTTCCCTAGGTTTTAGGGAGGAATCGATGAGTATTCATGAATTGGGCCAAACCGTGAGCCCAATTCCAGATTAAAAATATATTTTGTATCATTTTTAACTTTTTCACTTTTCAACATTTTTCATCTTTTAAAATTCCTACTTGACCTTACCTAACCTATTATAATAAAATTTGTATCTTTATTTGGAGATTTTAGAAATCCATCACCAGGGTTTATTTGGGTTTTTATCTAAGGGGTTGGGCCATCCCGAAATCCGAATTCCTATTTTAAAAATAAATTTGGATTATGTTATAACATATTCAATTTTTGGGATTTATCAGTGATTATAAGTCTCACCCAAGTCCAATTAACCCCGACGCACGTCTGAACTCTCTCCCCCCTCTTTGGATCTCTTGTTAATCGCGATTTTGTTCCGAACTTCATAGGCTTCCTCAAAACGTCCAGATTTGAAGAGGTAAAGTATTTCTTTCATAACTCGTTCAATTATCAAGAATTTTCCTCCATTCCAGTTCCTATTTGACATAATATATATTTTTCGAACGAAATCTAAATTTGGGATCCTTTAAATTTCAGCAACTGGTGTTTTGGAGTGATTACTTCAAGATACTTCAAGTAAATGAGCACTTTTCTTTCCTCTTCCAAACTACTTTGGGTTTCATTCATTGTTCTTAGGGTTTCTTTGGTTATAATTGAGTTTAATAATTTCCAGAAACTAGGTTTTCGAAACTTGGGTTTTACATTGGGCTTTATTGGCCAATATTTCTGGTTTTATGTTTGATCTAGGTCTCTCTTGGTGTGGAAGGGTGCGATTTGATTTTCACATGGAGATTCAAGGGTTTTTGTTACTTTGGTAGGTGATTCCATTGTGTGTGAAATTTTTTTGAATTATCTTGATGTCTTCATGGTACCTTAATGTTTATTTCACTTGAATGTTTCTGTAAAAATTGGTTTTAGTTGCATTTATAATGCAAATGACTTTTAAGTTCCAATTTTTGGTGAAATTGGGGGTTTTTCATTCAAATTTTTTATTGGTTCATTTTGGACTGAACTATAATTACTTAGTTGATTTTATTGAAATTAATTAGGAATAAAAATCATGTTTTGAATGTTTATTCATTTTTTTTGTTTCTGTGAATGTTTTTTTAAATGGTGTTTGGGAAGCAAATGGGCTTTAAGTGCCATGTTTGTGTGAAAATGGTGGTTTTCAAAAGATATAACATCTTTGTTCATTTTGGGATACCCCATAACTGAATTGTTGGTTTCATTAAAGGGTAATGAAATGAAATTTTGTTTTAATGACTTACATGTGTTCACATAGTGTGAAAAGTGTATATCTTAAAGAGATTTGGGTGCAAAACAATGTGATGTTTTGAGAGGTTGTTTTATTGAAAATAAAATTTATTTTTTTGTGTGTTTTAAATGGTATAAAATGTGTGTAGCTACTGTACTATATGTTTGTGACTATTAGTGATATTTTATATGAAAAAATATGTTTGTTGCTTGCTTAAATTGTTTGAGCACAAAAGGGGAGGACCAGGTACCTAGGTGGGGCGGATTTGTACTAATACGGCTAGTGGATCAGATGGGTTTTGTCCCTGTTCCACTTAGCATCTGGATAACAACAACTCTAACTAAACTATGTGGATGATTATTGGGGACCACTAGGTTATGGATATTTTCCCTACTAGTGTCTCGTGCATGAGTACATATTTTTCTATGGTTACTCTACACTTAGGTACGAGGTACATAGGGCCCGAGACAACCTAGTGCTTAGGGGTGTTCCCGATTTTGATGCTCATTGGATTTGTGGTATTTACCCTTACTGTGGGGTGTTTTTGGAAGTACATTGCAGTAGCTCACATTTCTATTTAATGTGATAACATTTTGAAATTCCCGGATTGAAAACTATTTTCATTTGATAGTTGCATTTCTTTGAATTTTAACACTATTTCACGTTGTGTATTAAATTTGCTTGTCTTGTTCACATTGTATTTCATGCTCTTTGGAATAATCTGGTGGTATCATATTGGGTTTAACCTCACACCCTACATACACCCCTTGGGTGTAAGTAGACCTTCTTGTGCTTGACTCAGGTAAAGGGAAGGCTAAGGGTGATGGCAGTTCAGGGTGTTAGTCCCCATCGTTGGGGCGGAGTTGCGGAGAAGGCTTGCGGGTGATGACCCCCTTGTCGTGTGGAGTCCATGGGGATGTCGTTATGTTGTAGTTATTTGTTTTCAGACCACTTGTAGTTTCTTTAAACACATGTATTCAGATATGGTTTTGTTAAGAATTGTTTAGCATGAAAATTTCAGATTCTAATAATTGATTGTTTTTTTATGATTTATGATTTCATACTCGGTTAAATCGTTCGCTAAAAAGATTAGTTTGAATCCCGTGCACTTGTTACGGCCCATAGGGATAGGGAACACCCTTCAGGTCATGTCACGGGATGGTTTTGGTGCCAGTTTTGGTGGCGACTAGATTCAATTCGTGACAAAATGGTATCAAAGGTGGTACCCAGCCTTAAGTGCGATGCACTGCCTGGGTTGAGATGTAGGGCCCACAACGAGAGCATTGTGCTCTAAGGGGTGGGGGGGGGGGGGGGGTTATTGTAACATACCCAAATTATAAAGGGTCAAATTACTAAAATATATGACTCATGTCAACAAGGTGCACCTTCTTTTTCGGAAGCCTATCCGATTAGAACTCCACAGTTAAGCGTGTTTGGTCTGGAGTAGTGATCAGGATGGGTGACCTTCTGAGAAGTTTCCCAGGGTGTGTGTGAGTGAGTACAAAGCACACTGGAAAAGTCATGTGTTGCCCTGTGGGGACTATCATTAGTCAGATGACCCGTTCAGGCATGTGGGTGGACCCTAGGGTGGCCCCACTTGTCTGCAGGGCAACTGGTGGTACTTGGTGGCCAGGACCCGACGACCATGTTAAGGCGGGGTGTTTGTGCTATCACTAGGACCCAGTTTTCACATATGGTATCAGATGAGGTTCACTCCTTAGTTCATGTTATTTGGGAAAGAGTCAGCATAGTCTTGAGCTAGGATTTTCAGGACTTGAAATTTCAGTCATGGGTAGTGTGCCTGGGTAGCACACCTCATGACGGGATTCAAGTCACCATGGGAAGTATGGATTTATCTGAGTCCTTTGGTTTTCTTGGTCTAATGATGACTATGGGAAATGAAAAAAAATTGGGAGAATAATCTCAATGAGCTCACAGGGCCTGGAAAGCCATGTGGATCTGTGGATATTTCCCTAGAATAATCTCTGTGACGGCGAAGAGATTAGAATACGGCTGCCAACCATATGTCCAAGACACCCACCAAAACTACTTTCCTCCCACATTGTCTTCTGTCTCTTTGTTTTGGAATCCTGGAAACATGGTTTTTTAAGCAAAAAAATAACTTCACTTTAAGGAGTGAATTTTTGTGATGTTATTTTCCAGTAAAGTGAAAATGTTTTTTTAAAAGTCTATAAATGAAATTTCTGAATTATTTCAAAAGGGTAAATTATGTGTTTACACCTCTTTTGAAAGTATGAACTATGTTAATTGGGGTTTTGAAAATATGTTTCTAGTGGAATTTTGTTTTAACCGTGGAAAAGTGTTTTGGATTGAATTAAGTGTTCTAGACTTTTTTTGTAGGGGTTGAAGATGGATTTTGGGTTTGGTGACTACTGAACATTTGAAAAAAAAAATTATGAACTTTTAGAACCCTATCATGAAATGAGAAGAGTTGAGTTCTTAATTAAATGAAGATGTATGAAATGGTGTTTTTCATGAAATTAGAAGTGTTTTGAAATGGGTTGAAATGATTTGAAACAATTGTGAAAGGCATGAATATATTCTTTTATTGAATTATGCATTCTTTTCTAAATTGGTTTGTGAGATGAAAAATTGGGTTTTGATATTATGGTTAGTGTTTTTGAGAAAGGAATATTGTGTTTAAATGTTTGATTTTAAAAAGAGGAAAGGTTTGATTTTTGGTATTTGGTATTCTCAAGGGTGACCACATGCATAGGTTTATTTGGAAATATAGATGGATATGAGGTGGGTTCCCAGTGTGGCATGTAAACATGCATGTGTGAGGCTTATGAGATACCATCGGTAAATGCGCAACCGACCAACACTATTTTTTTAAATATTGTTTTGGAAGGAAAGTGTTGTGTTTTGATAATGTATGGTTGGGAGGTATGGATTATGTGTTTTAAGGATTTTTATTGTGGGATGTTTCGAGTTCAATAATCCCTCATGTTTGAATGATGTTTTGGGTTGGTGTTTCATTGATAAGTTGGAATGAAGTGTTGGTCACTGGTCTCTATTGAGGAAAAGTTTGGGAGGCCAATGTGGTGGCTCCCCTCATGTGTTCGGTTTAGGTTTTTGGTCTGTTGTGACCAAATGACTAGATTGGTTGGGTCCTTGGGTTTTCCTATAGGCTAGGGTATTCCCCCATAATGTGTTAATGTACGATTCATGTTTGGCCTATGGTGATTCACTGTTGGATGAACCTCCAGTTGATCAACATAAATACTTTATTCTTGAGGTTTGGATTTTGAGTTTACCCCTCTTCTTTTTCAATTATGTGGATCCCCCTATAGTGGGAGAGTGTTTGTTTGAGGTTGAAATAAACCTTAGATTCTTATGTTTCCTAAGTTTTCGAAGGTCAATAATGTTCAGGGTTGTCAATGTAGAATGATGTCTTAAAGGGCCTCTGGGTATTTTGTTAGTCTCATTGAAGCAAGAGTTCATGTTAGTCCACTAGTGTGAAAGTTCTAGCCAAGAGTGGATATTATGGACACTTGCTGGAATCATGTGCTGTTTGGGACTCAGTACAAGGTCCCTCTTCTTGTGTTTTCTTTTATCCACAATGTTCATGTTTGGTGATGCCATTCGATGTCATGTGTTCATTTGACTATATGGGTGAAGATTGTGCAATCTTAGGAGAGTTACTATTTTTTTTGATGTGTGTCTCCCTATAATAAATTCTAAATCTTATGTTCTAGAGGAATTTGTTTCTATATGTCCTTTCATTCTGCTATTTAGCATCTGAAGAAAAAAAGGGGTGATGTGTTTGCATCCTCTAAGTTCATGTTTTGGTAAAATGATGGGTTCGGGAAAAAGCGGGTTTGAAGTGTGTCATGTCTCAATGAGACCATGTGAGATTACAATATAATTGTTTTTGCACTGGAAGAAGAGGTTCAGTTTAGGGGTTTCCAATTCCTAACTATGAGGCTAAATATGACTCAATCCATTGAGCTCCAGCCATAGGCCCCGGAGAGAAGCTGGCGCGTAGTTAGGGGAAATCCTAGAGTCATTCACTCTTTTGGTCAAGGTCATATCCTCAATATGAAAGATAATAATAGTTTAAACTTATAGTGTCATCTTCTTGTTCAAATTTCTCACATTTGGTGGAAATAGGTGTGAGTACCTTCTTCTCATGTCATACCCTGATTTGATTTTTTTCCCCTTTGGGTTCCCTTGTGTTTTTGGAGAAAAGTATAAAATTTGGGTTAAGCAGGTTGAAGTGCCTAGTTTGTGCGTGGTTATCAGTAACTGTGTGCCAACCCAGGGGACAGTGTGATAAGAGATAGTAGCTACCGCATGGTCTCCACACATCCATGATCATTGGACAAGGAATCTGTGTAAAGTATCCTCTTTGGAAATAATGATCCACACAGTTAACTTACAGCTTCCCAAACCATGTGAACCAACCGTGCGGCCATGCCAGCTCCTTAAAATTATGTTGTTTTTTTTGTTATCCCATAATAGTTAGTTAATATGGTTGGGTTTTGTTTTGTGTATACCTACAATATGTCTCAGGTATGTTTCATTGGATGAATTCTGATATTAATCTACCCCTAATGTGTGGAAGTCCGTTCGAGGCCCCCTGTTAGTGTCTTGATTTTGACTTTAGGAAAGTTGTGTTTGTTATTATGGTGGGTAGACCAATTATGGGTATCATGTATGTTCTCTTGGAAAAGGAATACTGTTATTTTAACCCTTATGATGGGGAGATCATTCATTCCTTCCCCAATTGTTATCCTTATTCTGTCTTAGAAATTGAGTTGTCACTAGTGGTGGGATGTCTACATTGGGTCACCCCGTACTAGTGACTCAGTTTTCTCCTTGGTGTATTCTAGGTAAGAGGTAGTAGCTTTCAAGTATATCTATCTAAAAATTTGTTACTTGGGTAAATTTGGGGTTGGAGAACACCAAATGGTTTTGTTTACATAATGTTGTGGTAGTGTTATTCGGGTTCGTTGTTCATTTCATGTGGATTTCTTGAGCTTCGTCTTGTAGTGTTTGAGGTGTTTTGTTTTGGGATGTGTTTTGAATGTGTTTCATAATTTTATGTAAGTGGGGTTATTTTTTGTTGGTGAGAGTATTATCTTCCTTTTTTTGATCAACTGGAGATGTTCTTCCTTTTTGAAGCGGGTGAAAACGTGGCAAGGAAGTCTGTCTTGGTCTATCGTTTGGGCTTTGCTTTTGCATCTGGTCTTGTTGTGGCATTCCGGGGGCAGAATGCCTTATGGTGTAAATAATTGTCAAATAAATGAAATATTTTAAAGGTATTTTTCATTTAATTTACATCCTTGATATGTTTTGGGGGTTTCCCTAGGTTTTAGGGAGGAATAGATGAGTATTCATGAATTGGGCCAAACTGTGAGCCCACTTCCAGATTAAAAAATAAATTTTGTATCTTTTATTAATTTTTCATTTTTCAACATTTTTCATCCATTAAAATTCATACTTGACCTCCCCTAACATATTAACACCGCCAATGTAATTAGGAGCTTTTAGAAATCCATAACCAGGGTTTATTTGGGTTTTTATCTAAGGGGTTGGGCCTGCCCGAAAGACCAATTCCTATTTTAAAAATAAATTTTTATTATGTTATAACTTATTCAATTTTTGGGAGTTGTTGGTGATTTAAAGTGTCACCCAAGTCCAATTAAACTATCCGCGCATCTGAACTCTCTCACCCTCTTTGGAGCCTTGGTTAATCACGATTTGGTGGAAAACTTCATAGGCTTCCTCAAATCGCCCAGATTTGAATAAGTAAAGTATTTCTTTCATAACTCTTTCAATTATTAGGATATTTCCTCCATTCTAGTTCTTGATTGACCTAATCAATCTTGTTCGAACAAAACCTAAATTTTGGCTCCTTTAAATTTCATCTACTGGTGTTTTGGAGCGATTACTTCAAGATACTTCAAGTAAATGATCCCTTTTCTTTCCTCTTCCAAACTACTTTGGGTTTCATTAATTGTTCTTAGGTTTTCTTTGGTTATCATTGAGTTTCATAATTTCTAGAAACTATATTTTCTAACCTAGGTTTTAACATTGGGATTTCTTGGCCAATTTTTGTGGTTTTATGTTTGATCTAGGTCTCTCTTGGTGCGGCGGGGGTGTGATTTGATTTTCGCATGGAGATTCAAGGGTTTTTGTTACTTTGGTAGGTGATTCCATTGTGTGTGAAATTTTTGTGAATTAGATTACTGTGTTCATGGTAACTTATGTTTATTTCAGTTGAATGTTTCTGTAAAAATTGGTTTTAGTTTCATTTATAATGAAAATGAATTTTAAGTTCCAATTTTTGGTGAAATTGGGGGTTTTTCATTCAAATATTTTATTGGTTCATTTTGGGCTAACCTATAATTACTTATTATATTTTATTGAAATTCATTAGGACTAAAAATCATGTTTTGAATGTTTATTCTTTTTTGTGTTTTCTGTGAAATATTTTTTAAATGGTGTTTGGGAAGAAAATGGGCTTTATGTGCCATGTTTGTGTGAAAATGGTGGTTTTTAAAAGATATAACTTCTTGGTTCACATTGGGCTGCCACATAACTGATTTTTTGGTTTCATTAAAGGTTATTGAACTTAAATTTTGTTTTAATGACTTACAAGTGTTCAAATAGTGTGCAATGTGTATATCTTAAAGAGCTTTGGGTGCAAAACAATGTGATGTTTTGAAAGGTTGTTTTATTAAATATAAAATTTATTTTATTGTGTGTTTTAAATGGTATAAAATGTTTGTAGCTACTGTACTATTTTTTTGGTGACCATTAGTAATATTTTATATGAAAAAGGATGTTTTTTGTTTGCTGAAAATGTTTGAGCACAAAACGGGAAGCCTGGGTACCTAGGTGGGGCAGATTTGTACTAGTACTGCTAGTGGATCATATGGGTTTTGTCCCTGTTCCACTTAGCATCTGAATAACGACATATATAACTAAACTACGTGGATGATGATTGGGGACGAATAGGTAATGGGTATGTTCCCTACTAGTGGCTCGTTCACGAGTATGGATTTTTCTATGGTTACTCTACACTGAGGTACGAGGTACATAGGGCCCGAGACAACCTAGTGCTTAGGGGTGTTCTTGATTTTGATGCTCATTGGATTTGTGGTATTTACCCTTGTTGTGTAGTGTTTTTGGTAGTACTTTATAGTAGCTCACATGTCTATTTAATTTGATAACATTCTGAAATTCTCATACTGAAAACTGTTTTCATTTGAATGTTGCATTTCTTTGAATTTTAACATTGTTCCATGTTGTGTATTAAAATTGCTTGTTTTTTTCACATTGTATTTCATTCTCTTTGGAATCATCTGGTGGTATCCTATTGGGATTAGGATCACACCCTACTTACACCCCTTGGGTGTATATAGACCTGATTTCTCTTGAATCAGGAAATGGGAAGGTTAAGGGTGATGGCGGTTCAGGGTTTTAGTCCCCATCGTTGGGGCGGAGTTGCGGTGAAGGCTTGGGGGTGACGACCCATTGTCCTGTGGAGTCCATGGGGATGTATTTATGTTGTCATTATTTGTTTTTAGACCAATTTTAGTGTCTTTTAAAACATGTATTCAGATCTGGTTTTGTTAAGAATTGTTTATCATGAAAATTTCAGATTCCAATAATTGATTGTTTTTTTATGATTTATGATTTCATACTCAAGTAAATTGTTACCTAACCAGATTTGTTTGATACCCGGGAACTTGTGCCAGCCCGTACAGATAGGGAACGCCCTTTGGGTCATGTCACGGGCTGGGTTTGGTGCCGGGTTTAGCGGCCAATAGATTCGGTTCGTGACAGAACAACATTATATAGCCCTCCAATGCATTGGGTAATGTTTTATCAACAAGAGATGTCTGATATGGGATTAAGGAGTAAATATAATCCATTATAGGGTTTTTACACTATTTTTTGTGTTCTTGGTAGATAAACTTGACTAAAATTTATGTAGTGTTTTATTTTTTTCACATTTCATATAATTCTAGGATATTACGATATGATGTTCTGTGTGTTATATTTCAATGTAATTACTCATTTGACTTCTCTTTTATGATATAATGGTATACCTTTTACTCACATTGAATGCTTCTGATCTACGCTTGTTTTTGGTCATGGAAAAAGAAAATTATTTTCCAAATGTTTCTTAGTGACTAACCAGGGTTGTCTCACTTGAAAATCCCATCAAATTTTCACATTCAAAATGTAATTCGCCAATGATAAACTATTTTTTATTTTTTTATTATAAAAAATAATAGAATTATGAGTTTGGATTATTTTCAAAAATAATGATAAGACATGAAAAATTAAAACATAAACTTATAATAACATGAAATGATATAAAATGAGTTTAGGAAGAATGAAAATTTTCCAAGGTTTTTTTTTGAGTTCAATCATCATTTTCATTTTTCTTAAAATTAGTTCCATAATCCAATTAGAAAATATAATGAAGAATTAATATCATTTTATTTATTTATTAAAATCTCAAATTCCTTTATAAATCTAAATTCATCCTCCTAATATGATCAAGGTTGATGAAAAACGTCACTCAATAGTGTGACATCTAATTGGACCCCTTTCCATCATATTCTACTTAATCCATTGATCGACTCAACTCCATCATATGAAAAATATATCAATTGAAGATATGGGTAAGAAATAAAATAAATGAATATAAATAAATTTCAGTTGCATGTCATGGGGACAATGTCTACAGCTATTCATGAAACTCATATCTATCATAAATATAAAATAAAATATATGAAATAATTCATGAAAATATAACCTTCCATGGGACAAGCCTCACGTAAGACCCTCATTGTCGAGGGTAAAAGGTCACAGTGGTGGATAGAAAGAAGTTGGAGAAAATGAATAAAATAAAAAGTACATAATAAATTAAAAATATACCAGGGAGAATAAAATATAATAAAAAACTATGATGATAAAAGAAAAAAATTAAACTCATGAAACATTAAAAAATAAAATAATATGAATAAGACAAAACAATAATTAAAATAAAATAAAAATTTATTTAAATATACTATAAAAGAGTGGAAAAATTATTTAGAAATAGAAGAAGAAATAAGAATAAGAATAATATAATAAAGAGATGGGTGAATATGGGTGGAATACTTATTATAATAATGATGGATGAATTATTTATAATAAATAAATTACAATAATAAATCTGAAAAAAATAAAAGAAAAAAAATAAAACAAAACAACAGATAGACCTTGCATCCCATGGAATATTCTCTATCTCTGGGTGCCAACTCTTCTCTTGATAGTGATTTTCTCCTCCTTTAATAGGATGAGGAGGTGACTCAACCTCCTTCTTTACCAGGAATTAGGGATATTTTTTATATTGTTCAGTATTTTTGAATCTTCCATTTGAATATGGATTTTAGAAAATCACTATAATTTTGGGTGTTTCATGATTTTCCCATAGGCAACAGATCATCATGGGGCTTACTTCACATGAATCAAGTGAATTGTATTCATTGGGGACAAGGAAATGAATTCAATCAGGCGTTAGTGGAGAGGGGGGCATTGAAAAACAATAGTAGAGAAGGCAGGGTGGATGTAAAAAATAGTGCATCTTACTCCACTCCTTCGGCCTTTACAGTGGCTGGAGAGATATGAAAAATGTGAATCCATGGAATTTGGATGAGGAGTAATAGGTGATCCAACTATTTCTCATGATTTGTTATGGATAAAGTGACCATTATCATGCTCTCTTGGAGTGAAAATGGTGTTTCATAGTAACGATCAGGGAATGTGGCATCATGCATGTGAAATAGGAGGAAGACGCATAGTTGAGGGTTTTTTCGTATTGAGGAGAGCCTGGGATCATGGTGCGATGATGTCATCCCTATTAAAATGAATATATATTATTAAAAAATGTCCCACATTGAAACAAATTAATGACTTTATTCTACTTTATAATGAAATGTATGACACCTTAGCTCAGCAAAGGAAATGAGGGGTTGGAGGACACCCACGATCATTGTCGACTAGACTATCCCTGTGGTTTTCTCTTTCCACCACCTCTAGGGGTTCAATACTATGATTTAGTGTGCTTGGATTAATCCCACACATAAATGCTTGAGGATTCATCCCTCAGGCCCTACACGGGCCTCGTACCACTATACAACGTGCCACTAGTGCTGGATCCCTTTAGGCTCGGCATAGAAATGTTGCCCCATCCTACCTATGTGGTGTGTGGCTTTAGGTTGTGGGCTAGCCTAGTTGGCCTTGATTTTTTTTGTGAAATATTGAAAAATTATAAACACGTTAGAATATATTTGAAATATAGTACCCAGAAGTTCAAAAAACAAAATCAACACCCAAAATGAAAAAATAATAATTCATTTTAAGCAATATGATTTCCATATTCATAATTTCCCACAATCTTAATGAAATTAGAATACATGGGAATTATTCATTGATATTAATTAAAAATCAACAAAAATTTATTAAAAATGAATGGAAAATGAGTGTGTCGAATAACCCCACACAAAAACTATATTTTTCCTCAATAAATAAATATTATCATTGAAATTCATAGGGCACGAATATTATCATTTTCAAAATCACAAAAAAATAAAAAAAATTCCAATGTCAAATAGATTTTTTTAAAATCCACGTCAAATATCTAATTAATTTCTAAATTTTCAATTAAACAATCAACTCATGTATTTTAATTTTTTCTTTTAAAACATTATGAATATTAATCTTAAATTAATTCAAGATTCTAAATTTATCATTGGTAGACCCGGCAAATCCTGATTTATCTCCCTTTTGAGTCTTTTATATCATAACTCATGATACAAAATTTGGTACACTTATACTCATATCAAGATAGAATTATTCTTATCCATAGTCTTGAAATGGAATTAATAACTCCAATTTGTAATGAAAAAGTAACATAAAATCATTAATATATTTATTAAGGGTTCCAATGACTCTAGGGAATAAGGATGGAGGGAATTTATATGAAAAATTAAGGATCAAATAAGAGGCTTATATCCTAATGTGCAGTTCATGATTTCAAATTTAAAAGTGTGATGAAATTATCCCCTTTAATGTAGAAACTCCCACTTACACCAAAACTCAAAGTAATGCCATGATCAATGGAATTCATAATGAATGACTTGTGCACCCTCATGAATATGTTTTCTTATTCTTTGATTTTTTCTCTGCTTCTTTTTATTACTATTTATATTTAAATTTTATATTTGATTGAAATTTATTCTTGAAATAAACCTCACATCCATCACATAACCACATAGGATAAAAATCATTGGTATTGTAATGTTGATTATTGATTTTCCCAAATCACAACACAACATTTTCATTATTGGAAGTTATTATTATCATTTTAGCTTTTTTATTCAAGAAGGACCCATTGGACATCCTGGTTGAAGATGTGGGCATGTAGATCACTGGAAGATGTTCTGATAGATTATCATTGAATGATAATATCTTGGTTGAGGTGTTCTGTTGGGAAATAATTGAGTTTTTTTCTATAAAATGAAAAAAAATTGATAGTGACACTCGTAATTATACCTAAGATGAATTGACCAGAAAATAAGGATTGTTACATCCCAATATTTTGTGAATTATTCTTTGTGATTTAATTTAATCTTTTTGATATTTTACATTACACACAACACTAAAAGTATTTTATTTTCTATTAACTTAAGATGTATATATTTCATTATAAACAACACTTATTTCATTTTTCAAAACCTAAAAAATAAATTTTAGTCTACTATACATGGAACATTGAGGTTCTCTTGTGTTACACACAACAATGTATTTCCTCGACAGCTTGTGTAACACGCATGACCAAGTCTTACTGAACAATAATACATTATTAAAATATTATTATTTAATATAATTATATATAAACTTGATGTAACATTAAAATTTTAGAATAGTATTAAGTAATTTATGAAAAGATATAGTTTGAAATATATAATACGAATTCATAGATTACCTTTTAATTATAAATTAATATGAAGGCCTATTAAATAAAAAAATTAATATTATTATTTTTATGGTCTCAAACCTCTCTTACCCTAATAAATTATATAAAATACAATTGATGAGTGATATTACTGTAATATATATGTTATATATTCAATAAAATATGTTTGATATTCATTCAATATATTTTATTGGAAGAAGATAAAGAACAATCCCAATTTTATACGAAACAACATATATTTTTATAAATATAGTTTTAACACCATTTAATGAAGAACCCATTTTAAATACATTTTTTTCTTCTTTTATATATTTAATATGTAAAAATAAAATTAATATTTTTAATAGAAACAAATAAATTAAAATAAGATAATTTATTTGTATATTTCTATATGGATTAATTTTTAATCAGTGGTTAAAATAATGGATTTTAATTTAAAAGAGTATATTAATATAATATATTTATAAGGTTATATTATATTTTTAGTCATTTTAAAAGATTAATTACATAATAGTTATATCAATTAATCTAATTTAGGTCATTGAAACCAATTTAAAATTGAAATTGGAGATAAAAACAAAGAAATCATTTCATTAGTTTTACATTAAAAACCAACAGTGTCGTCCTGTCAACAAGATTAACTTTCAATTAAATTTCATCCAATTGTATGATGATAATTTGTTAAAATTGATTAAATATTTAGAAACAGAGTGATTTAAATTTTATAATAAATTCAACTTGTTTTTTATAAAATATTAGTAAAAAAGTAGTTAAAATGAATTACATATCTTAATGTAAAATTAAGCCTAACTGAGGACTAAAACATAAATTTAAGACTCAAAACAACCTATTAAATAGTAAAATATAAATTTTATGGACATATTTAGGCCACTTTTTATATTTTTTATATTTTTAAAATTATTTGGTCCTCTTTCAAAATGTATAATGTGTGTGTACTTCTCTATTCAATTATTTAAATGAGTACAACTCCTGATACCCTATAAAAGGCCACCACTTGTTCATCATCCTCGCACCTATTTATCATATTTGATTGAAAAAATATATTTCGAATAACATGAAAGAAATCCTTAACAAACTCACAGAAGGCTACCCTTGGTATTAATTAAATCCAATTAAGCCTTTTGGAACAAACAATAATGAGTTACCTGGTTGAGATGAAACATCTTCACTCAAGTCCATTCAATTATTTTACATATCCACCTCTCCAATAACATTATTCTATGATTTAGTAATAAAACAATTATTCGAAATATAATCAGATATTTTTAGGAAAATTTATTTACCTACACCGACACTCACTGCCATGAAATAGGTAACTAACATACTATTTACGTGTATGGTGAACTGCAACCTCACTAAATGATGATTGTTTAGTTTTTGATATAACCTCTCATGGTGGAAATTATGATGGAAACAATATATATATGATATATTATATTAATTTTTTATTTATTCTTATATTTTTATTTTGAAATATATAACTTTCACCCTTCTATTTTGTGCTAATACGATAAGTTCTTTAGAGAATGGGTGGACTACCTCCCCCTCATTGAGATGTGATTCGTTCACATGCTGCATGGATTGTATTAAGGATGAGTTTAGATAACTTATATAATTTATATGTTAAAATAATGATACTGTAAAATGATATATATATATATACATATATAAAATTATATTTCATATACTTTCATTCTTTAAATATGACAATAAAAATGGAAACAACGTTCAAGTGTTTGTACAACTAACTTTTTCCATGAATGGTATATTCCATTTTCTTCTAAAATATTCTATATATTAATATAATTGAAAAATATTTTATATACAATATATGTATATCATGGATGATATCATGGAATCATGATATAAGTATAAAGACTAATAATATAACAAATTATGACACATGCGAAAACAAAGAAAATATTACCTGAAGTGAAACTGTATCATATGATTGTTAATAAGATCGTAATATAAGGTCATAATAAAAACATATATGATATTAGATATAATAATATGGTTTTGTATAATTTTTTATAATAGATATATATTTATAATACATGTGTTTTGAATGATTATGATGAAATTCAAGACACATGGTAACATGATTTCATATCACTTCTTATTTCTAGGATATACATGTTATGCTCTCCACTATTTTTTTAAGGTTTATGTATTTCCAATTATTGTATTATATTTATCTTATAATTACATTAATGGTAATTCACATATCCCTTTTAGGATCATTCTTTCTCTCGGATTAAGTTTCAAAAGTTACGAAATCGGTGATACTGTTTTCTCTGAATTTTCCTTCATTAAGGCGCGCACTTAGTTATGAAAATAAATTCTCTTTTGATGCATATATAATAAATTTTACATGTTATTTCATCATATTTTTAGGAATCGATGGTGTCGAGCGCCCAACATATCGAGTGGATCTTGGAGGCGATGGTCGTAGATCCGGTCCCTCCCCCACCAGAGTTGGAAGGATCCCTTGGAGTCTGGCCCACCTGATCTCCTTTCCTGAATCCAGACATCCTCCCACCTTTCCTAGTAATTGAGATATTCCATAATGTACCTGATCTGGACATGGGATGCCCTAATAATTCTCTTTCTCTCTTGTAGTTCTCGGAAGATTTAGCCCATCTCAACAAGACCTTGGTGGCCCATTTCAGGAATCGCTGCCAATCGGTCAATGCATTCTATAGGTATGTGTTCAATGGATTGTGTTTATAGGATCACACAATCGCCTGGATTCTTGATAACCATCATATAATTGTTCACTTCTTGTCAGAGGAGGACCAAATTTCATCTTGGACTAGAGCTCCTTTCACCTATAATGGATACCAGTTCTACCAATTCAAGTGGTCTATAATCTTCCATTTAATTAAGATACTCTGACTACGGATATTTGGAAATGTTTTCCTAGTCTTTCCCTTCATTTTCTAGACACATCCATTATTGGAATGCTTAGAAATCTGTTTGGGAATTTCTTGTGTTCGGATATACATACCAACTCAGTGTGTCACATTATCTCCCCATTTATATGTGCATAAGTGGATGTTTATAATTATCCGGTAGATTAGATTTGGATCATAGTGGGGGAGGAGTTTTAGTGTTGAAAATCAGTGATCTTTGAATCTTGGTTAGACTATTGTTGTTCCTATAAAAAGTTTGGGGAATTTATCACTTGTATGTCTCTGTATCCATTCTCATCATGAAAGGGTTGTTCTTGGAACTCATATTGATTCTGGATTAACTGTAGGTCCCTATGGGGTTAACTTGAATGGGGAAGAAGTGTATGATCACCTGTTCAAGAGAGAATATACCTATAACATTTTATCCATGGGTTGCAGATATCATCATGCTTACACTATAGTTTTGTGATGGGGATATAATGGTGTTCCCCCAAACGCTTAAAAGGATGCTCAACAGAACCAAAATCTTTTTGATATTTTCATCCACTTGAAAAATGACTTGGGTTCTCCCAGTTCTTCTGGTGAGCTTCCAAGATGAAGGGCTGGGGTTAGTAAGAAGGCAGGTCCGGTTTAGGAATTGGATGGGCACAAGGAGATAGAGTTTCTATTAGATGTTGGTCTGAGAATGTAGTTAGTTCCACTCATGGGAGATTACGTGAATGAGGTTGTTGCTGTGGAAATAGTCGTGGATGAGGATCCCTTGAACTTGGAATGGGATGAAAATCCTATGAATTTTCAATAAATTGGTTGTGGATTTTACAACAATGTGGTCCAGCCATATCAGTATAGTCTATACAGGACAAACCTTCATATTTTAAGAAGGAAACATCTGTAGGTTTTTTTAAGAATTATCAAAAGTATTTTGCAGTTCTGGAAGATTGTGGGGTTCATGATACTAGAGAAGGTATTTGGATATTGGATGGCCCTGATGAGGATTCTTCAAAGGTAAGGGAGGTCTTAGATGTTGATATGGACTCAGATTAAGACACTCCATGTGAGTCCAAGGAAGTGTGAACTGTAGTGGATTATTTTAGAACCACTTCAGCGAAGGGAAATAACACCATTATTGATTCATAAATATTTTTCAAGCATACCCACATGAAACACCCATGATAAGACTATTCTAACTTGCCCAGTCCTCCAATAAATAGGTCCAAAAGAAAAGGTCATCCTTTGTCTAAAACATTTAATGGTACTCTCATGCTCGATAGGGATTATGCCTCTCAAAAAGTGGTCAGTCAGGGGCACCTTTTGGCTGCTGTCCCTCCCCCGGATGAAGATGCACGTCCTCTTGGGCTGTAGAGTGAGGATGTGTGACATGATCATCCTCCTGGGCATCAGCATGAGGAATATACTTCTTTTGACTCTCTAAAACGTAATTCTTTGATGATGAATCACATGGATGTTCATATTCACCCAGATAAATAAATCGGGTAGAAATTCTTTCATATTAAGGCTCTGGATGAATTTATCAACCAAAAGTTGGGGAAAATTCTTAGAGTGGAAACAGAAAAGGGGAATTGTAAATGGATTTATATGAAGAACAACATCATGATTAAATGAGTCAAAGTGGGGAAGATTATCTTGGATGAATATATGCAGTCCATGGACATCCTTTCAGAACATTATGAAGACATCTTGAGGGACAATCTTGGTGTTCTGGTTAGCTCTATTCCTTGGATAATGTTTAAAGAGTTTGATTCTAATCATCCCAAATTGTTCTTAAATTTTTTTTATATCTTTTGGGGATTAAACAGTACTGCTATAAGGTTTCTAACATCCCTAAAAAAGTGTTTGGTAATTAAACATGGTATTTTGGTGGATCGTGATATTTTTAGTTTCATATAATTTTCTTTCTGTGCATGGATATTACAATCACAATTTACCATGTTATAAGAGTTTGTTTAGATGATCTCATCTCTTTTTAAGAGTGTTTATGTTTATTCTTCCTTTGATGAAATATTATCATCCAAATCTTAATAAAATTAATTTATTTTCTTTTTTTACGTAGTTATTAATAATTTATTCACATATTGGAATAATTTCATCCACTCTTGGTACATATATTAGTTAATAAAAGGTTTTTACGTGTGCTTAACTTTACCCTCTCTTTAGTAAGAAATATTTATTCCATAAAAACCATGTTTTCATAAATATGATTCCTTGAATATGTTAACATTATCCAATAATCATTAAATTAAATTTTTTCCCTTTTATATTTTACCTATATTTTTAATATAATAGTCTCGTCACTTTCCAAATATGGAATTTTTTTTTTCATTGGAAAAAATGATTCTTCATTTTAAATTGTGTGACATGTATTGATTTAGTCACCATAATTTATATATAAGGTTTTTTCATTTTTAAATTTTTAATTTTTATGAAAAATATTTTAAAAGTTATTTTCAAGGAAAATTGGATTGAAAATATCTTCAATCCTTATTATATAATTTAAAATTATTTTCAATGAAATAGTTTTCCAAACATTTCCTAGCATCATTCATATTTTTTCATGTAAAATGGGTTTCAACACATTTTCAAGAATATATAATTTGTTTTCAAGTAAAATAATTTTCCAAATATTTTCATAAATGTATCATATATTTTGATATAAAATGGAATTCAAAATATTTTCAATCATATATCATATTTTTTCCTGTAAAAATGTTTTCAATGCATTTTCCAGAATCAGTCAAATATTTTCATGTAAAAAGGATTTAAAAATATTTTTTAGGATCTCATTACATGTTCTCAATGTATTTTAAAAATATGCGTTTCAAGAAAATTTCAAACTTTTTTCATATGTTTTCATGTAAAAATGGTTTCGAAACATTTTCATGATTTCTTTATCATGTTTCATATTCTTTTAAAATAAAATGGTTTTTAAAATGTTCTGATTCTTATTTTATAAGTTTTCATGGAAATTGTTTTTAAAAAATGAATTGATTTATTCTTTATAAGTATTCAAGATATTTCATAAGAAAATTATTTTCAAATGGTTTTATATATTCAAAAAATGTAAAATAAAAAAGGATATTTTACTCAAAAATAGTTTTTGAATATATATATCAAAATTATTTTCCATTTAATATTACATCGGTTGCTATTACTCATTATTTATAGGAAATGATATAATGGTCTCATTTATATTATTTAGACGAATTTGTTATTGTAAATGTCAGGGTCATTATGAAACCCATCTCTATCTCATGGTTTATATGTTTATAAAATCCTTTTCACTATCACATGTTATTCTTTTGATGAAATGATTATGAAACATGTATTTTTCCAAAGGTTATGATATGATTACTTATTAATAATACCCATTTAATTTCCAGGGTTATTATATTATTATTTATGATATTGTGTCACATGTATGTAGGTTTTCATTGTGAGATGGGTGGGACCAATATCTCCTTCTAATTCATTAGGTGAAGAGTTTAATCTCATGAGATAGTCTATGATGGACTTGGGAATGAACAATTACTTCTCCGATGGCCATGGGAGTGAACCATGACTACCAAGATGATATGAGGAGTGATATAATACATCTAATATGTCCATGAGAGTGAATAATAACTACCATGATGGTATAAGTAGTTAAACCATACTATTAATATGGTCCTATTAATGATCCCTCAAATACTATGGAAATTATATTATATAGTTATGTGTCTCCCACAATTTAAGGTTTTATTCTTACAATTATATTTTCATGGATTATATTAATTCCTTGAGCCCAAAAGACCATTGTCAATGAGTTATTTTATTGGAATGATTATTAGTATTGAAATACCCAATGAATGATCGATTTAGCAGTCTTGGAAAATAGATTAAATGCATAAACATTACATTAAAAAACAAAAAATTAAATAAAACATGCATAATTTTCTCAAAAAGCCATTATTATCCTAGAATAACTCTATACATTAATCATGAAACACTTATTCCCATCAAAAGAAAATTAAACATAAGAATGGGGCGAGTTCATATGCTTATTAAGGGTAAAAAAAAGAGACAAAGCTATCCTAAATAAGCATAATCTTTTAATGAATGTTATAATACTGAAATGCATTACATTTACACATAATATTCATCATAATTTTCCTATAATAAATAAAATAATTCCATTCAATCATTCGCATGGATATTCTACTAGTCAAATAATCACATGTAAAATCTATAACTAATATCATAATGGGAGAATTCATAATGACGAACATCATAAACACACCTTCAAGGCCTTATTCCAAGACCACACATAACCATACCATCAATGCTTCATTCCATGACACTAGTTTGTCTCATGAGACCTAGAAATGAATCAAGGGGCTATAGAGGGATCCACCCATAATATACTAAGTATAAATCATTCCTCTTATGAAAAGGTAAATCATAACATATACATTCATATTAAAAATAATAAACATTATGGTGATACATCAACCATAAACCATGAATTGTATAAAAATAGAACATCCACATTCAAGAATATCATAAAACATTTATTAAAATATGGATGATTGTATCATAATAAATAATCCCCAATTAAAAATAAAATCTAAAAAAGGATGTTCAAATAGATTAAATAATCTAATAAAATCATTAAAACTCTTTGTGATAGATATCCATTTTACTATGAAATCATTTTAAAGTCACACACCTATACAAAAATTATTTTTGAAAATAACCTTGTAATCCTACAAGGGATGCTTCAAAATTTTTAAGTGTCATAATAGTGGAAAATTTCCACTCATTCCATATATGATAAAAATATTTGTTCTATAATTTTAAAATAAGTTCATAAAGTACCTCATTTGGAAAAAACTGAAGACGTTTATGCCACGACCCAACCAGTACCGGGGCTCGAGCTGCAACTACCCCAAGCACGCATTTATATGCTAGGGGATAGAGACTTGCACTGAAGGCACAAAAAACTAGGAGATGTGTTTTCCTAAGAAACATTACACAGACACACACAACTAACTCAATGAAAAAGTGTAGAGGAAAAGAAAGAAAGATTCAACGCCATTATAGAATAGAAACACAAAATTTATGCATTGACCCTTAAAGACTAAAATTACAAGAAAAGTAATGCTAAAAGGGAAGGGTAAAACATACACACATCTTCATAGAAAAGTGCCACAACATTGAAATAGGCGAAATATTAAAATTTATGAGAGAGTCCCAATCCTTAATCATATGCCACCACCACTGAATGTGGTCTATGAACCATGTATCCCTAAGATCCTCTATTATCACAATCATCTTTTATGTCGTCTACAAGGCCACAACATATGTAGGAAAATCCCAAGAGGGGTGATTATAAAAATACTTAGTTAGATACCAGAAAGGCTCGAGGGAGAAACCAGAGAGGTACTAGATATGGTAATAGTAAGATATAAAATAGTAGAAGACCAGTAATGGAACAAGGTACCGTAAAATTAGTGAAGATCCACCCAAAAATAGATATGATCACTTAAAGAAACCGAAATGGGAGAGTGAGGGGATCTCCATCTGAATGATCTACCCAAGAAGGTGAGTATAAATAAATAAGACCAAAAGTCACAACAATGAACACCTTGGACTGTGAGGCTAGTTTTCCCTGATGAGTACCATTAGTATGTGGGGTCACACAGAGATGCTCCCCACTGTGGGCCTATAGGGTCACATAGATTCTCTTCCCACCATGGTCATCATACTGAGGTACTCATCCCTGATGAGTACCATGGGTTTTCCAGTTGAAACATAGACACTCCCCGCCATGGGATTTCCAGGACACAAAAATTTTCTTCCCACTAGGCCATCATAGCTGATCTACTATGGGTCTCTTATAGATAATTCCCACAGGGTCACATGTTAGCAGTCTTTGAGTCTTAGTCAGCTGTAGTATTCTAGAATTTTGTGCACTTGATTTTTAGAGACACTTCTCCTCATGTTATTTGTCGCATTTCTAATTACATGAAAACCATAATAGATTAAGCCTAAAGAACATCCTCAATGCAAGGGTTAAAATGCCTTAAATGACTTGTCAATTAGGCACATAGTCTCAATGGAAATGTTTTTTTAGTAATATGGGGTCGGTCGTGTCTGGGCCCGGTCCGACCTAGTCGCACTGACCCAACCAAATCGGCCCTAGGGCCGCACATGCCCTGGACCTATTTGACCGATCAATCATGACACAGTTCAGTTATGGGTTGGCCCAGTCCGGCCTGTCCACTGGGCCAAGCCCATTGGGCGTTGTTGGACAGTACCTTTTAGAAAATAATTGACATCCTCTAATCATCCTGACAGGACGGTAGTTCTTAAAAAGAAGCAAGGAACTATCGTCATTCCTGATGTATGGTACCTCTCTAAACTAATCGAGGAACACTGGACCTCCCTACTAGATGGTACCTATCAAGAAGAATGGAGGAACTCTGGCCATCTCTGATAGATTTTACCTCTCAGAATGCCCTGAGGAACAACAATAGAGTTTTTTGTGATCTCCTATGAAAGAAAAATCCCTAACACATCCACTTTTAATGAGATTATGAAAAATGATATGTACATCCAAATAGATCACATCGTTGTTATCTTTGAGGAAAAATTCTCGAGTTAGACTATTCACTCACCCCATTGGACCCTGAATGGAAATGTCTCATGTCACCACATTAGACTTGAAAAATCTCCCAAGGGACCCATGACTTGGTCCTAAAACTAATTTTATGGATTTTGACCTTGCGATCCTCTCATAGAAACACACGGGATCGACTATACATTCACCCATAACAGAAACACCATGGAATAGTTAAATTCGATTGTAATACCTGTGAACTGGGTTTCGTGGCATCAACAATGGAATTTTAGTTTAAACACCTACAATAAATATTCAACACTGAGTCTCAATGCCAGGTTCAATGTTGCATGGGAGAGTAAAAATCAATGAATTATTCTGCAATATTAATAACAATATTATTTTTTGTCATTTTTTGGACCTGATCTACTAATCAGAATTTAATATCCAATATTGGATGGAATCGATTGTCTTAAATAAAGGGTTCCATTGCTACTGATGGAACCTTAATCGGATGTCACATTCAGGAGTTATAGTGGGTCTAAGATTTAATAATAATATTAAATCATTTTATTTTTTAGCATTTCGGGTTCCTGATATAAAAACATGAAAAAGACATCCAATATCGGGCCTTAAATGTCTATCATATAGTCACGGATTCACATCCGTTCACAATTTTTGAATTTTACATCGAACACAGAATTCATATATTTTAAAATAATAATTTTATTATTATTATTATTATTATTCATTAGTCTTTATACATTTTATTTTTTAACCTTCCCCCTTGGGATTCACTGCGTCCACCCTATTTCTCATGCGGTCGGCCTGATTTCACCTTCTGGATGCCCCCCTATGGCATCATCTACCACTAGCCATACTTTCCCCCCACTGTTTCTCGTTCGATACTGCATCACCACCTCACTCTATCCACCTCTACACCACGGTCCACCCTAACTGGTCTCATACCTGCAACCTCCATCTGAACCGTGGACTCTGGGATTTGCCTCCTTGGGTAGCTGCTCCGCATGAACCAAACCCATGGTCACTGATCGCCTCAGCTGTCGGCCATCTTTGTCTTCCATGTTAGATATGCCTCTTCAAATTCCTATTGGAACCGCACTGGACAACCATCATCACATGATTACATGGACTCACTAGAACCATCATTGTGGAATCCTTTTGTGTGCCATTCTATCATTGATCTAACTCTGAATGGTGAGAAGAAATCATATACACAATCCTCTTATCAATATCTCTATGCTTGTATATCTTTCTCAACAAAACATTGTGTTTTTTAGGCTCACAATTATTTGGCTATGCAGAATACATGAAGAACGAACGATGAATGAATAAAAAAAGATCATGGTCTATGTACGAATCAATGGCCGTGTTTTTCGTCCCATCATGATTAAGAATCATGAACTTATAGAAATTAAAAATAGATATTTATCATACTTCAATAATTTCAATTTCAAGGAAAATAAGAAGAAATGGATTCAACCTATTATTTTTCAATCCAAGAATTAATTTATTCAAATAATTTTAATTCACATTCATCATGAAAATTCAATCGGGTTAATGAATAAAAAATGATAAGTCCTACATCTAATTTGGGTCAATTTTTTTTAGGATTAGTCCTGGTGATGGAGGGGGATGATCGAACCCGTTTTCACCATTCAATCCTCCTCAATCCAAGGTTTATCTATTCTTTATAGGTCATTCTTCATTAGGGTTGAGTTCTTGCAGAGAATCTTTATGCTCCTGCTAGATAATTGTAGGGATTATGTGGCCAAACCCCCATAGCCTCTTACTTATTTAATCTTGTTAGGTTTAAAATATTAATCAATTAATTTAAAAATGAATCATTTAATTTTTTATTTATTTTTCCATGATGGTACTTAATCTGATCACCTAATGATGACAAAGGTTATAACCAATTTATGATAAAACCATACTAATGAACTCTACGATGGAGTAATATTTCTTGTATGAGTCCCCGTTAGTGAGTTATTTGGGTTTGTGATATTAAAAAAATAAATTAATAATTTTATTCATCCATTTAACATTATGAAAATGAGAGAGGGGTCCGAATGTCAAACACCGACTCATCGTATGTTACTCCTAGGGGAAACACCACTTTACAAGCCCAACAATGGTCTCATATTTCTGATCTAATCAACCTTTTATAAGCTATCCCATTTTCCTTTAATAATCCTGCCTCTATAATATAAAAACACTTCATGATTTTATAAAAATAATTTCAGTCACACAGGGCCTCAGAATTTGACACCTTCTTAGTGTCCCACTCTAGAATAATATTTAGAACTATTTCAATGTCAAATAGGGAAAAACCAAGGTCTCTATATTATTCCCTCTTTCAGGCTTTTCATCATTAAAAATAAAAACTAGGGAATCAACTCAGGGTACCAAGTTCAGACATAGTTGTCCCTCCCCAAGGGAAACATGTTCATTTCCGTGCTACCAAAGAATGTGGACCAAAGGGATGGTCCACCATCATAAGTGTTACATAAATTAATGATGATTGCGGAACACATGCATAACTCCCTTCCTGTGATAATTGTAAGGTGTCGTGTACCCACTCTAACTATTTGGGGTAAGTCAATGTAGTATTCAACCTCACCATCTCCATGCATAGTCTCGTATGAACTGATAGGACTCGAGGGGGTTGTTGACCACCCTGGCCAAACCTCTATATCCTACCTCATAAGAGGAAAAACTGTTTTTCCATGAAATAGGATCTCAAAATTCCCTCATTCAGAATATCTGTATGGTGAAACACCCAAGGACATCAGGTCCTACAGAATTTCAAAGTCTGTGCGTCACAACCATGACTCTTATACACAAACGAGAATTGAAGGAGTCATGATCCTCGACTGATAAATGTTTTACCCTACTCTTCCATAATGGTCAGTTGCATGGAAGTTAACTTCTCTAAAACCTACCACACTAGGTGAGCCGGTACATCCCACACTTCCAACTAAGGGAGTCTTCTACACAATCGTGACATGAGTTCACATGTTAGAGGGACCCTTCCACTAAGCATATGATGCACTATCTAGGCCCCAAATTACTATTTTCCAGGGACCAATATTGAGAATATATTCTACACCAATATGTTGACAAGTAATTTCTTCTTGTTGTGGATAATGTCTCAGCTCCGTTTCTCCTTCTTTTATAAGAAACCTCATGGAATTACATTATAATTTATATCACCATCACCTGCTCCCGCACCCTAACATAGGCATGGATGAAAAAGGGTACAATGGTAGCATGAATCTCTATGTGTTTTCCATACTCAAACTTTCATTCATGGAAGAAAATTTTATAGATCATGTACAAAGAGTAGTGCGTAAGGTATGTGAACCAAGTCTCATACTCAGTTACCATACTCCCTCCCTTTTGTAACTAGGGGAGCTCTTAATTTCAAATGGATTGCAACCATAAGGGGTAGAAATCCTCAAGAAATAGTTGTTGGAAGTCTTCCCAAGACAGTGCCAACACATCGTGTATCTGAGTAACTAAGATCCACCAACATCTATCTTCTACAAGGAAATGGTCGGGTGCCAAAGCGACAATCAGATCTATTGGTGTCTGTACAAACCTGAATAGGAAAACCACCGACTCTAGGAAGACCTCTACCATATGAGGGTATTGCTCAGCAGTGAACCTCACTAGTCTATGGCACTAGAACTCATGAAGTGTTCTCTTATTGTGCAAATCCTCACCCCACACTCCTGTGGTTTTCGACAGCTCAACCGGTAGGGGTGTTTCTACCTACCACCTGAAGAAAGGTTCTCGTATGATGTGTCTTGAATTGAGGCCTCTTTGCTCACCGGGTCTTCATCACAAACCATAACTAGTATCATGGCTATTTGTTGTGGTGGAGATATATTTAGAGTTTTCTAGGAGTATCAAAGTCAGATGAGAATACCTATATATCAACAACTATTGGGAGATGACTCGTGAAGGACAAAAAAAGAATCAATACTATATGATTCATGTACCATTTTTCCTACAATATGTGTCACATGGTGCCAAATTGAAAAGAAGGTAATAATGGTCCTATTAAGTGGATATTTCCACCACCCGTACCATCACTAGTCTCCCTATCATAAGAGCCTTAATCAATACACTTGAATATTGTCTCCCGAAACCCAACTAGGACCATTTTAGGGAAATTTATAAACAACATCCCAAGGTTAGAACTACCTCTGATACAACTTTTTCATTACCTGACCTGTACCAGGGCTCAATCCACAACTACCCTAAGACCTCCTCAAAAGGTCATGTGCTGGAAACTAGCACCGAAGGCAGATAAAACAATTGGTGTCCTTTTCCAAAGAAACTACACACACATAGAACTAACTCAATGAAAACGTGCAGTGGAAATGAAATAAAGATACAAAAATATTATAAAAAACCAATAATATATGCATTGACCTCTAATTAGTACAAGAATAAAAAATTAAACCTGAATGGTAAGGGGAATAAATACACACCCTACTAGAAAAGTGTCCTAACCCAGTAATAGATGTAAATGTAAAATAGATAGTAGTGTGAAAGAGCGCTGTCGTGGGCGCCCTCAAATGATTAGTGTGATTTGGGGTACTTAAGTGCAGCAGAGTGGCTGACCAAGGTCGTCTCTCAAAGGAGGAAGTGAATTTAACAACTTATTAGAGGTATTCTAAAAAATAAAAGAAAATAGAATAGAATAAAAACACTACTTTAAAGGATTGGGTTTTTTTTGTAGTTTATGAATCTAGAAGAAGTTTTCTGGAAGAAGATTGTATAATTTTTTTTTGTTTTTAGTTTTGAAATGAATTTCAATTTAAATGACACAACAAGAAGATGTTTTTTTAGAAATCTATTTAAAAAGAGTAATCGATCTAACTCTACCTCATCACTTTAATATTAATCATTATCATTTAAATTAACATTCACTTAATTATGATCCCTTAATTTGTTAAATCCCGAACCCTACGAGAATTAACTTTACCACAAAGATGATGTGAATTTAAACCTAGGCTAACTTTGGAACGTGCAATCGCAGCACCCTGCTTTGATTGATGTTCTAAGATTAGCTTATGATCAGTGGTAAATTAAGGCACATATCCATTCTGGAAATGAGGATGAATTGTGTTTAGGGATTATATTTGAACTCTACAAATTTATCCCGTGTGGTCTTGTATTACCTATTAAGATCGCGCTCTCACAATTTACACAAAATCCCGACCTCGCGTGTTTTTGTGTTAATTGTTCAATTGCTTGCTTAGTTTCTTACAATTTAAAAACACAATTCATGGATCATATTAAGTGAATTACAGTAGCTCATTGATTCAAAATAATTAAATGAAGAGGGTAGAAGATAGATCGATTACTAAAAGACTACTCTTCCATGGGTGGCGTAATCATCGTAGAAGCGTTTTTCATGTGCAAAGGTTTAAAATGGGTATAACCCAATAACGCTTCTACTCAAGAATTCCAGCCCAATTAGGAAGATTAAGAGAAGAAGAAATTTAAACAAAACAGAAGAAAAGAGAAGAAATATAAGAAGATCAATGAAGTTTATTACACAAATGAAAACATTACAAAATGAAGAAGAGAAGGAGGCTTCGATGAGGGGATCCTTGCTTCAAGAGCTACCCCTCTTACAATGGTTGGAGAATTTGGGTGAAACAAATTCTCCTCTGCCTCCAATCTCCCAATGCACGTCCCAACCCATCCAAATGAGAAAAACTCCAATTTATAGAGGGGAGGGGAGGAGAGGTTACAAGTGGTCTCAAGTGTGAATGTGGAAATTCGGCCAAATATTTTATGCCAACTTTCACCGCCCATTTGACCACCAAAACGCGTGAATTGTACGGCCTTCCAGAAGGATGATTTGTTCCACATCATGTCCCCGAGCTTTCCTCAAAATGTGGGCTCAATCTAATCCGGTTTGTAGAGAATATGGCCCAAATACAGAACCTTCTCCATTCTGGAGAGCCCAGCCCAACTTTGACTTCATGGCCCAATTTCAACAAACAATGAACTCTTTAGCTCTAGTGTCCTGAATAAAAGTTGTAGATAATGAAGTTAGGAACACTGTTACAAAATTTCAAATTCAAATAAAATTTATAAAAATATTTATCTTCGAAATACTACAGTGCACTATTAAGGGTAAAACTGGAATGTTCACCAAATTTTCAAATGAATGATCAAATCCCAAATATTTTATAAATAAACATATTTAACACAATGTGAGGAAATTATATCATTTATTATCAATAAAATATTCAATAAAATAGTGTTTTATCAACTCCCCCACACTTACCCTTTTGCACACCTGGGCAAAACCTCATATCAAGTAAACATCAATATCAAATCAAAACCAATTTTAAAACACATATCATTAAGATCAATCAATTTCACACCAAGAATAAAAAAAAATATCATGCCTCATAAAAAACCTTATTTCAAGTTCTCTATTTATATCATTCAATATATTTTCACTTCATTTATCCACCCATGCACAAAACACTTACCTCGCTTGAATTTTCTCTCATCACTCAAATATCAATTTTTTTTTGCAATGTCTTTCTCATCCAAACTCATACAAGGGTCACCATAGGATTGATAGATTCCTACATCGCTACCCGATGTGAGTCAAGGACATATGTTTATCATGAGGACTTTTCAGGGTTGTTCTGTGGCTTTCGGTTGGTAGGATTAAGATGTGAAAAACTCTGAGGCTGAATGAGGAGGGCTTGACTCTTTTAAAGAAAAATTGCATTAATCTAATTTTCACTTAAATATGGTCTTCTCTTCAATCCCCATAGTATCAATTCAGCTCCATCATCATGAAAATTCATGAAAGGTTTACACCATTCATCATTTCAGCATAAAAAATGTCAATCTTCTCAAACATGATTTTCTTGAAAGCTCCAGATGGGCACAACTTTCCACCTCAATTAGAAGCTCCAGAAAAGGCACAGCTTCACTTGTCATGAAAGCTCCAGAAAAGGCACAACTTTCAATATAATGACTTTCTTTAGCAGCAAACACATCTCTTCAGAATTTAATTTTCCACCCAAAGTATCACATAATGTGGTGGCACAACACAAGACAGCTTCCCCCACACTTAAGCTCAACTAGATTATGCAATTTCACTTCAAGAGTAGGTTGGATAGGGAAAATTGGCTTGTAATGTGGATTAACCTAACAGGATGTGCATGGATTCTAAGGGCTACAAGGATTAAATATTCAAGGTAGGCCATTATAAAAAAGGATTCTTTGAAAAGGGGGCTTTAATACCAAACAAATGCCTCAATCATTTAAACATATGTACCTCAAACCCTCAAGTTTTGACAGGAATAGATCAAATTCTGGTTAAATCAAGTATGGTTTGGTTCTCTCAAGAAGTGAGGTGAATGTAAAGAATATGAAAATAATGGTTTAGAATCCTCACAGGAAAGTGATTTCAAATATAAAGACAGTGATATTGGCATGGGATTCAAAATTCAGCGTACTTTTCATGAAATTACTAAATATTTGAACTTGAAACAAAGTCATTTCAGCATTCATTTAAGCTTAGTTTCAAGGGGTAAATTGTTTCACTTATTGATATGGATTTAAAAATGGTGATGAGAATCATTTCAGCTCAAAAGTTTCAAAAAAACACAGAAAATTGTAAAATAAACACACAAAATTTGAAAAACACACAATTTTTTTTTTGGTTTTTTTTAAACAGGAAAACAGTTGAAATTACTAAACTAAAAGGTTCCCTCCCCCACACTTAAAATATTGCATTGTCCTCAATGTGAAACTATGAGATGATATATGCACATGAAATGCAGAATTTTTAAATAGGACAAATAATATAAAAGTGAAAGGGTTAGGAACAGCCTGATGTGATCAAGTGATGATGGGGTCATGCAGTGTGATAAAATCCACTGCATCAGTAGGATGGCCCTCAATGTATCTCTTCAAACGTTGCCCATTGACTGTAAAGCTCCTTCCAGTGTCCTCTTGTGTGATCTCCACTGCACCATAAGGAAAAAAATTAGACACAATATAAGGACCTAACCATCTGGAACGCAACTTACCAGGCATCAACTTCAGTCGTGAACTATAGAGAAGGACTTTCTCTCCAACATGAAACTCCCTTTGTTGGATCATTTTGTCATGAGCTACTTTTGATCTTTCCTTGTAGAGCCTTGAGTTCTCATATGATGATAGTCGAATCTCCTCAAGCTCTTGAATTTGCAACTTCCTTTGAATTCCAGCTTGGGCCAAATCCATGTTACATTTCTTTATAGCCCAATATGCCCGATGCTCGACTTCCACAGGGAGATGACACGCTTTCCCAAAAACAATCCGAAATGGGGACATACCAATGGGGGTCTTGTATGCTATCCTATAATCCCACAATGCATCATCCAAGCGCTTGCTCCAATCCTTCCTATTTGGCTGCACGGTTTTCTCCAAGATTTGTTTCAACTCGCGATTTGAAACCTCAGCCTGGCCATTTGTTTGGGGGTGGTATGGTGTTGATGTTTTGTGTGTCACCCCATACTTTCGAAGGAGGGAAGCAAAATTCCTATTGCAAAAGTGTGTCCCTTGGTCACTGATGATGGCCTTTGGTACTCCAAACCTGCAAAAAATCTGTGCTTTGACAAAGTCCACAACAACATGAGAATCGTCAGTCCTGGTGGCCTTGGCCTCCACCCATTTACTCACATAATCAACAACAACCAAAATGTACAAAAATCCAAATGAACTAGGAAAAGGACCCATAAAGTCGATTCCCCATACATCAAAAATCTCACAAAATAGTATGGGTTGTTGGGGCATCTCATGTCTCCTAGAAATGTTCCCAGTGTGTTGGCAACGAGAGCATGACTTACAAAACAAATGGGCATCATGGAACAAGCTAGGCCAATATAATCCAGAGTCTAAAACCTTCCTAGCTGTCCGTTGGGGTCCAAAGTGTCCACCACATGCAAGTGTATGACAGAATTGCAAAACAGACTCAAACTCATGATCAGGAATACACCTCCTAATGACTTGGTCACTACACATGCGCCAGAGGTACGGATCATCCCACACATAATACCTAGACTCACTTTTTAATTTTTGGACTTGATGCTTCTTCAAATTTACTGGGATTTTAGATCCAACAATGTAATTAACTAAATCAGCATACCAAGGATGCTTACCTGATATGGTATAGAGATGCTCATCGGGGAAAGTGTCCCGAAGTGGTACCTGATCCAAGGTGTCACCCTCTAGTGTGTGAGTAAGCCTACTCATGTGGCACTCCACCAAATTCTCTGATCCCTTCTTGTCCTTTATCTCAATATCAAATTCTTGAAGAAGGAGAATCCAACGGATAAGTCGTGGCTTTGCATCTGGCTTCTTTAAGAGGTACCTCAAAGCTGCATGGTCAGAAAAAACAACTACTTTAGAGCCCAATAAATATGAACGGAATTTATCTAAAGCAAATATGACAGCAAGAAACTCTTTTTCTGTGGTAGTGTAGTTTGATTGGGCTGAATCTAGCGTCCTCGATGCATAGGCTATCACATGTGAATGTCCCTCCACCCTCTGAGATAAGACAGCTCCAACCGCGAAGTTGGAGGCGTCACACATAAGCTCAAATGGAAGGTCCCACCGTGGGGGCTGTATGATTGGTGGAGTGGTCAGACACTTCTTCAGCTCATCAAATGATACCCTGCGTGAATCATCAAAATTGAAGTCAATATCTTTTTGAAGCAATCGAGATAAGGGTAGAGCGATCTTACTAAAATCTCTGATGAAGCGTCGATAAAATCCAGCATGCCCAAGGAATGATCGAACATCACGCACACATGTAGGATATGGGAGGGATGAAATAATGTCTACCTTAGATCTATCAACTTCAATTCCATGTTGTGAGACTATATGACCTAAGACAATTCCCTTTTCGACCATGAAATGACATTTTTCAAAATTTAAGACCAGATTCTTCTCAATACAATGATGCAACACATCACCCAAACTAGAGAGACATTCATCAAATGAGGACCCATAAACTGTAAAATCATCCATAAATACCTCCATGTAGGTCTCAATGAAATCTGAGAAAATACTCACCATGCATCTCTGGAAGGTACCTGGGGCATTGCAAAGTCCAAATGGCATCCTCCGGTAAGCAAAGGTACCGAATGGGCAGGTGAATGTTGTCTTCTCCTGGTCCTCTGCTGCAATGGGAACCTGAAAATAGCCAGAAAATCCATCCAAGAAACAATAGTGTGTCTTCCCAGCTAGTCTTTCAAGCATCTGGTCAATGAATGGAAGTGGGAAATGGTCCTTACGAGTGGATTGATTTAGTTTCCTATAATAGATACACACTCGCCAACTGTTTTGTACTCTCACAGGAACTAACTCATCATTTTCATTTTTTATAACAGTGAAACCAGTTTTCTTTGGTACAACCTGAACAGGGCTAACCCATTGTGAGTCAGAAATAGGGTAAATGATACCCGCCTCAAGTAATTTTTCAACTTCTTTCTTAACAACTTCCAGGAGGGTGGGATTGAGTCTCCTTTGTGGTTTTCTCACCGGTTTAGCCCCATCCTCCAAGAGAATCCTATGCATGCAAATGGAGGGGCTAATACCTGATATGTCTGCCAATGTCCAACCAATTGCCCTAATGTTATCTCTCAAAAGATTCAAAAGTTTTTCTTCATGTTCAAAAGAGAGATTGTTAGCAATTATGACAGGTAATCTATTATCACTGAGCAAGTATGCATATTTGAGATTTGGGGGCAATGGCTTGAGTTCCAATGTAGGTGGGTGATGTATGGATGGAGAAATTGATGCAACAGACATATCTGCACAATGAACATCAGTATCAGAATAAAAATCATCACAATCAGAGAATAAAGCACCAAATCCATCAGCATACTCAATAGCCATGTCATAATCAGAGTTCACATGATCAAAATCAGAATATGATTCCATTTCAAAATCAAATCTTATAGAGTCTAGTTCCTTAAAAATGGGTGTAGAAGTATTCTTAGACATCAAACTAGAACCAATACTCATAATCTCCCTAAGCATAGGACAATCAAATTCTATGGATTTTTTATTTGGTGGTTCAAAATGGGAGATAACAAAAGCAGAATGGTCCTCTGAGGGGTACTTCATGGAATCCATAACATTAAATATCACAACTTCATCTCCAAACTCCATGGAAAGTGTACCCTCATTGACATTTATGATAGTTTTTGCAGTTTTGAGGAAGGGTCTACCTAGGATAATGGGGGCATGAGAACTTACCTGATCATCCTCCATGTTAAGCACATAGAAGTCTGCTGGAAAGATCATGTCTCTTACCCGGACAAGTACATCCTCAAGAACTCCCGCTGGATATGCCGTAGCTCTATTCGCCAATTGCACCACTACTCTTGTTGGATTCAACTCACCAACCTGTAAGGAAGAGAATACAGAGTGAGGCATCACATTTATTGAAGCTCCTAAATCACAAAGAGCATCAGAGAAGTGCAACTCCCCTATGGTACATGGGATGGTGAATCTCCCAGGATCCTTGCACTTTGTTGGCATTGCTAGAGTTGGTGTAATGAGTGCTGAGACATTTCTTCCAAGGTTGATCCTCTCATTCCCCTTGAGCCCTCTTCGATTGGTGCAGAGTTCTTTTAAGAATTTGGCATACCTTGGGATTTGCTTAATGGCTTCAAGTAGAGGAATGTTGATCTCCACACGCTTGAATGTGTCCAAAACCTCCTTTTTCATTGCTTCTTCAGCCATCTTCTTGGTTTGAACAACCCTGTTTGGAAAAGGAAGGGGTTTAGGAGGAACATCATCAATCTTTTTCTTACCTTTATCTTTCTCATTGGATTGCTCATCAGTTGGTATGGAATGCGGCTTCTCTGAAGTTGAGGTGAATCCCGGTGGAATGGTAGGTGCAGATGTATCGTTCATTTGCTTCCCACTTCTCAATGTGATGGCACTAACATTCCCCTTTGGATTTGGAGTGGGTTGGGAAGGTAGATTTCCAGAATTCTTACTCACAAGTTCATTGAGGGCGGTGGCAATCTGACTCATTTGAGTCTTCAACTCTCTCAGCTCCGAACCTTGACTCTTCAGCTCATTCTGTTGATTAAGAACAATTTGTTTCAAAAGATCATCAGTGTTGGAGTCTACCTTGTGTTGGATATTCCCTTGTTGCTGACTCGTTGATGTTTGAGCTTCGAATCTCCTTTGGGGTTGTTGGAAACCCTGTTGGTAAGGTGGAGGCTGCTGGAAGTTTGGTTGAAAAGGGGGCCTTTGTTGTTGTCCAGAGCCATACCTCATGTCCGCTAGATCTTTCCACCCTTGGTTGTATGTTGGATCAAACTTCTTTTGGGGATATGGTTGTTGTTGTTGCTGCTGAAATGGTCTCCCAGGGAACACTGCTGCACAATCTTCTGTTTCTTGGAGTTGTGGGAAACAGTCAGTCGGGTGGCTTGTCTCAGTGCAAATACCACAAGGCCTTGAAGGAGGGGGTTGGGATGTCTTTTGAGCCAATGCAATCTGTCTCACCATAGTTGTCAATTCTTCTAACTTAGTATCAATCAAATGACTTTCAAGAGAAGAAGGACTTACTTGATGTACTCCTCGAACATGTGGTGTACCTCTATCACCGAATTGTTGGGAGTTTTGGGCCATCTTGTCGATCAACACACGCGCAGCTACCGGTGTCTTGTCCACCAATGCTCCTCCAGCCGCAGCATCTACCATGCTCCTCTCCATGGGTGTGAGTCCTTCGTAGAAGTATTGGATGAGGAGTTGCTCACTGATTTGGTGATGTGGGCAGCTTGCACACAACTTCTTGAATCTCTCCCAGTACTCATACATTGACTCCCCTTGGGCTTGCTTGATCCCCGATATCTCCTTTCGAATGGATGTAGTCCTTGATGCTGGAAAAAATCTCTGCAAGAAAAGACGTTTCAAATCGTTCCAACAAGTTACATCTTCGGGTTGTAAATAATACATCCAATCTTTCGCAGCTCCATCAAGTGAGAATGGGAATGCTCTTAGTTTGATTTGATCTTCAGAGACATTTCTAGGTTTTAGGGTTGAGCAAACCACATTAAATTCTTTCAAATGTTTATTAGGATCCTCACCAGAGAGGCCATGAAACTTTGGAAGTAAGTGAATTAACCCAGATTTCAGTTCGAAGTCCGATTCGAGATTTGGGTATGCAATACAATTTGGTTGATAGTTAATATCAGGTGCAGCCAATTCTCGAATGGTTCTATTAAGTTCATTTCCATTGTTTCCAGCCATTTTTTCTTGTTTTATGGTTGAATTTGAATTGCTTCCAATTTCAATGTTCTGATATTGGAGTAATTCTCCAACTGGTTGAATGTTGAAACTTTCCGTAGACTGAGAATGTCTGATTCGTGCCCTAAGGCTACGTTCAATCTCAGGGTCAGGATCTAAGAGATATTCAGGATTAGTTCGTGTCATAGATCAAATAAAAATGAAAAGAAAGAAGGTGGACCATAGTAAAATAAAAATGAGAAGTTTGATTTGATGGTCCAAAGAGAAGTAGAAGAAAATAAAAGAAGAAGAAGAAAAATCAGATTGGGTAAAGAAGGAAGAAAGAAGAGAGGAAGAGAATAAAATCTAAAATAAAATAAATACCTCTAATTGGTTGAAATAATTACTTGCCTCCCCGGCAACGGCTCCAATTTGAAAGAGCGCTGTTGTGGGCGCCCTCAAATGATTAGTGTGATTTGGGGTACTTAAGTGCAGCAGAGTGGCTGACCAAGGTCGTCTCTCAAAGGAGGAAGTGAATTTAACAACTTATTAGAGGTATTCTAAAAAATAAAATAAAATAGAATAGAATAAAAACACTACTTTAAAGGATTGGGTTTTTTTTGTAGTTTATGAATCTAGAAGAAGTTTGCTGGAAGAAGATTGTATAATTTTTTTTGTTTTTAGTTTTGAAATGAATTTCAATTTAAATGACACAACAAGAAGATGTTTTTTTTAGAAATCTATTTAAAAAGAGTAATCGATCTAACTCTACCTCTTCACTTTATTATTAATCATTATCATTTAAATTAACATTCACTTAATTATGATCCCTTAATTTGTTAAATCCCGAACCCTACGAGAATTAACTTTACCACAAAGATGATGTGAATTTAAACCTAGGCTAACTTTGGAACGTGCAATCGCAGCACCCTGCTTTGATTGATGTTCTAAGATTAGCTTATGATCAGTGGTAAATTAAGGCACATATCCATTCTGGAAATGAGGATGAATTGTGTTCAGGGATTATATTTTAACTCTACAAATTTATCCCGTGTGGTCTTGTATTACTGATTAAGATCGCGCTCTCACAATTTACACAAAATCCCGACCTCGCGTGTTTTTGTGTTAATTGTTCAATTGCTTGCTTAGTTTCTTACAATTTAAAAACACAATTCATGGATCATATTAAGTGAATTACAGTAGCTCATTGATTCAAAATAATTAAATGAAGAGGTTAGAAGATAGATCGATTACTAAAAGACTACTCTTCCATGGGTGGCGTAATCATCGTAGAAGCGTTTTGCATGTGCAAAGGTTTAAAATGGGTATAACCCAATAACGCTTCTACTCAAGAATTCCAGCCCAATTAGGAAGATTAAGAGAAGAATAAATTTAAACAAAACAGAAGAAAAGAGAAGAAATATAAGAATATCAATGAAGTTTATTACACAAATGAAAACATTACAAAATGAAGAAGAGAAGGAGGCTTCGATGAGGGGATCCTTGCTTCAAGAGCTACCCCTCTTACAATGGTTGGAGAATTTGGGTGAAACAAATTCTCCTCTTCCTCCAATCTCCCAATTCACGTCCCAACCCATCCAAATGAGAAAAACTCCAATTTATAGAGGGGAGGGGAGGAGAAGTTACAAGTGGTCTCAAGTGTGAATGTGGAAATTCGGCCAAATATTTTATGCCAACTTGCACCGCCCATTTGGCCACCAAAACGCGTACATTGGCCGGCCTTCCAGAAGGATGATTTGTGCCACATCATGTCCCCGAGCTTTTCTCAAAATTGGGGCTCAATCAAAGCCGGTTTGTAGAGAATATGGCCCAAATACAGAACCTTCTCCATTCTGGAGAGCCCAGCCCAACTTTGACTTCATGGCCCAATTTCAACAACCAAATGAACTCTTTAGCTCTAGTGTCCTGAATAAAAGTTGTATATAATGAAGTTAGGAACACTGTTACAAAATTTCAAATTCAAATAAAATTTATAAAAATATTTATTATCGAAATACTACAGTGCACTATTAAGGGTAAAACTGGAATGTTCACCAAATTTTCAAATGAATGATCAAATCCCAAATATTTTATAAATAAACATATTTAACACAATGTGAGGAAATTATATCATTTATTATCAATAAAATATTCAATAAAATAGTGTTTTATCATAGTGTCCTACTCATGAAATCCATGCTATGACCACCAAACTTGTCCCTAGTACCCCATATCCTTATACTCATCTAAAATCTGGATCAACATGTCCATCGACTACAAAGGAACACCAAAATGAGGGTAAATACCAAGTAGGGGTGAGTATAGAAATACACAGTAGAATTCCCAAAAGGCTTGAGGGAGCAATAGGAGATGTTCTTCATAGGGGAGAAGTGGTAGATATAATAGAAGAAGATTAGTATTGGAACAAGTTGCAGTAAAAGGAGTGTAGATCCACCCAATAACAGAGTTTTTTAATTAGAAAAACCCAAATGAGGGAGTGAGCAGATCTCCATCTCACATATCAGCCCAAGAAGGTGAGTATAAAAAACAAGACCATTAGTCTCAACACAAAACACCAGGGACTCATGGGGTACTATTATCTAATGAGTTCCACTGGTATGATAAGTCCAACAGAGCTGCTCCCCACTATAGGCCTTCCAGGTCACATAGTGCCGCATCCCAACGTGGCCTTCATACTGAGGTACTCATCCCCGATGATTACTATGGGTATGTGGGTTCACACAAAGCCTCTCCCCGCCGTGATACTACCAGGTCCCATAGATTCTCTTCCCACTAGGCTATCGTAGCTGATCCATATATTGTCACTAGTAACTAATCTACATAGGGTCAATTGGAAATAGTCTTTATGTCTTAGTCATATGTAGGATTCCTGTACATAGTGCGCTTAATTTTTTGAGATAATGCTCCACAATTCATTAGTTTCTATTTAAATTATATGAAAACATACTTTGACTTTCCAAAAGAACCAACATGTAGCAAGGGTCACAATGCTACAAATTTATTTTCAATCAAATGTCTGGTATGAAATACATTGTTGTTTTAGTAATTAGGGAATGGTCGTGTCTGGGCCTGGTCAGACCCAGTTGGACCAACCCGACCAACCTAGCTTGATGGCCCCACATTCCCCAGCCATGTTCGACCGATCCTACCTATCCCACTTTATGTTTGGGTCAGCCCGGTCTGGCCTGGCCGCTAGGCCAAGGCCATTCGACCTTACATGATGGTGCCTCTTGGAAAAGCATCATCTAACTCTGATCATCCGTATTGGATGTATACTCTTGGAAAATTATCGAGAAAATATGATCATCCCTACTGAATGGTACATCTCAGAAATCATCCAGGAACTCTGGCCATCCCTGTTAGATGGTACCTCTAGGAAAGCATCATAGAATAGTGTCCATCCATGATGGATGATACCTCTTAGAAAGCGCCAAGGAACAATATTTCAGTTGTGAGAGGTCACCTCTACACAAAAAACCCCGAAACATAAAACTTTAATGAGATCTAAAAAAATTCTCTTCACATCCAAATGGATTACACTGTTGTGATCCTTGAAGGAAAACACGTGAGGTAGACAATTCACTCGCCCCAATCGGACCCACAATGGAAATGTTTCACATCACCACAGTCCACTATAAAGTCATCCATTAGTACCCATTCCTACGTCCTAAACAAATTATACATATCGAGTCTTTGAGATCCTCTTAGAAAAACACATGGGATCGATAAATCGTTCACCCAGAATGGATACCTAGTAAAAAAGTCACATTACACCGTAATGCATGAGAACCAGGATGTGTTGGGTCTGCACCTCAATTTTGGTTTAAACACATGAAATAATCCATAAAAGTCCTCCTAAATATCAGGGTCATGATGATTCTAATGGCTCTCCAATCCAATATTGTATGGGATATTTACGACCAATGCAATATTCAACAATAATAATAACAATATTATTATTGGACATTTTGTGGAACCTTGCTATGAATCTGAATTTAATATCAATCATTGGAATTGAATAGACCATCTTAAAGACATTGTTACCTCTCCACTGATGGCACCTCAATCATACATCACATGTAAGAGTTGTTGTGAGATGATGATTTAATAATAATATTAAATATATTATTAGTTTTTTAGTATATCAGGTGCTTGATCCAAAAACTCAAAAAAGACATCCAATATCATACTCGAAATGTATGTTAAAGAGTCATGGTCACATTACCCTTGATGGGTCATGAGTGGGATGTCGAGGAAGGAAGTTACCGAGTTTAATAAATTAATATTATTTTTATTTTTCATTTTCTTTTCTTTAAATTAATTTTTTCATTTTTGTTTTTACCCTTCCTCCTAGAGTTTCCATGTGCCACTCGTTTCCTCAGGTGGCAACCACGGATACACCACCTAGACATATCTCTGTGCCATTGTCAACCACTGGCATTGATGGCCCCCTCTTCATCACTTTCCAAGAACCACCTCACTACCTCGCACTGGCCACCCCGACACCACTGTCCTCCCTCACTAGTCTCATACCCATGGACTCCAGACACACCACCAACACCCAGCTCTACTACCCCACATATCTACTCTACATGGCCCACACCATCAGCCTCTACCTGCCTCAGCTGTCGCCTGCCTCTGCATGCCCTATCTAATCCACCTCGTCAGACGGGAGCTGGAACCACACCATACCACCTCAATCTCATGCTGCATTTGACTCGTCAGAACACTCACCAAGGAATCCTTATGTGTTCCATTCCATCATTGAATTAAAATAGATTTAACATACGAAATAGGATCTACATTCCTTGGGTTGAAATCTCCATTTCCTTAGGTTATCCTAAAAAAATTGAGTTTTTGACGCACATAATTATTTGGGGATGAAGAATGCATGACGAACGCATGAAGAATGAATTAAAAAAGATCATGGTCTAAGTGTTGATCGATGACCGTGGTTGTTTGGCCATCATCGTTGAGAATCAAGAACACGAGGAAATGACAAATGGATATTTATAATACCTTAAGAATTTCAATTTCAAGAAAAAAAACAAGAATTTTATTTAACCAATTATTTTAGATCCACTAATTAATTTACTCAAGTAATTTTAATTCACGTTTGACTTGATAATTCAATCGGGGTAAAGAATCTAGAGTAATGATTCTTACATCAGGTTTGGGTTGATAATTGTTGATAAATTTGAATGCTGATAGAGGAGGTTGATCTAACCCATTCATCATCGTCTAATCCTCATTGAGCCAAAGGTTCTCTGACCTTCGTCTGCCATTCTTCGTGAGGGATGAGTTCTTCCAAAGAAGGTTTATTCTCTCACTAAAGAATTGTATGGATTATGAGGGAAAAACCCTAATGACCTCATATTTATATCCATTTATTAGTTTAAAATAGTAATCAAATAATTAAATAAATAACCATCTTATTATTTAATTATTTTCCCATTATGTCGCATAAGATGCACACTTGACAACGACAAAGGTTACAACCCGTCTAGGGTAAAACACACATTCTGAATTCAACAGTGGCCTCAGATTTCTCATCTGAGTCCCCATCCATGAGATATTAAGTTTTTATCTATTAAATAAATAAAATAATAATTTAATTTATCCATTTAACATACCTCCTACGAGCGAGGCATCAGAATGTCCAACACTGAGTCATTTTATGTCATGCCTAGGAGAAACACACTCTTCGAGACCCAACCATGGTCTTAGATTTCTGCTCTAATCAACCATATAGATTTATCATAGTTTCATTAATTTACCACGTTTTTCATAATATAATAACACTTAATATTTTTATAAAAACAATTCTGAGCACACTGGGCCTCTGAATTGCACGTCGTCTCAGCAACCCCCTATGGAATAATATTTAGAAACAATGCTGAGTCCTATAGGAAAAAAATAGGGTCTCTAAATTTCATTATAAAACATTTAATAAAAAAGAAATTGTGGTTAACTCTGACTACAATAAATTTTCTATTACATTTTCAAATAAAATTTATGATTCAAATACATGGTTGATAAAGATGTCATGATATATACATATGTTTAAATAATCTCTAATAACAATGGTATTTTAAAATAAACAATTACCTTGTACTTTCTTTTAGTTGAGAGTTCATTATCGTCATGTATAATGGTTAAAGAATGTTATTAAATTATAACAAGGCCATGTACATATCTATGATATCATATATAATCCTATTATATCATTTTTAAGTAATATTTAAATATTAATATTGTTTTTTGTGATAACTGCATCTTTTTCCTATGGATGTTTTGTCGTATAGGTCATTTTCCTTATGCAGATGATATATTTTATTCATATGAATAGTGATATAATATTCATAAATATTATATTTACTTGTCATAGGAATTTTAAAATCGTTCTTGAATGGTTGATGTGGATAATGATTCTCATCGTGTTGTGATGATGATAAGCCGTATGTTCGCACTAGCTACAGAATCATTCAATTAATAATTAAATAGTATGGAATATAATGGTAAATTAATTATAAAAAATTATTACCATGTTGTATTAATTTTTAATATCCATTATACTCATCATTATTCTCATCCAAATAATGTAGTGGTGAAAGAAAATACACCATAGTGTAGAGATGGTAAGTTGTACGTACTGACACAAAGAGATATTTTTATTCATAGAATAGAAAAAAGAGGAACATGGCTATTACATAATCAAAATAAAAAATATAGATGTATATTATACTAAATTTATTACTTTATTATGGAAACAAAACTATAAGAGGATTTAGATGAAGAAAATAAATTGAATTGAATTGGTAAAACAATTATCTATTTTTCAAGTATCTCCTTTTGATTATAATAGAAGGACTTCAAAGGATGGATTTCTCCCCAATGTGTGGAATCTATAATGAAATGAGGGATTTTTTGAGTAGAAAATGATAGTGTTTTCTTAAAATAATGGTCTGATGGTGGTGTGGTGAGGAGAGGGAGTATGTGCCCTTTTATAATGGAGAGAAGGTGCACTTTTGGAAACTCTCAAAATATTAAAATATAATAAGATTATTCTAGATCCAAATACTTACAAATGGTCCATAAATAAAAATAATCATAAATTTTGGATCATATCATATCCTCTTGTCATTATTTATCATTTTTTAAAATTTTAAATAAATTAAAAATAAATTAATTCAATAAGATATCAATATTTCAAAATAAAATATTATTTATTTAATTTTAATTAAAATAAATTAATTTTTTTTAGAATTATAATATAGTTATACTAGAAATAAAAAATATATTTTCTAGATCTATGCAATTTTTTAGACACATTCCATAATCTAAAATATATCAAAATTAATATTATTAAAATCATTTATTCTATTTTTATGTCAATTATGTAAAAATTGTTTTTAAATTGAAGAGACTTTTAAGATAATTATATAATTTATAAAAATTAAAAATAAAATTTATTTAATCAAAATAATTTCTTTTTTTATCAAAATATACTTTTATCTTTGTTCATTGCATGATTTTGGCCCTATGTGGACACATAAACAAAATTAAAATACAAGATAGTAATATTTTGTAACTATTATTAATTTAAATAATATATAATTTATTTTGAAGGAAACTATTTCATTATAGAACTCAAAATCGATCTTGATGTGATAAGGATTTATTCTTCTTCATCAAATAATTTTTTGACCTATTTCGTTTAATTTTAAACCATATAGATTTGATTTATCATTAATTAATATATTTAATTTTTTACTTCTGTTAAAAGCATTAAAAGATTGGTTATAAATTTTAACTAAAATGAAGTAAATTATCAATAAATATAAATTTTATAAATTTTAGACCATATAAAATTAATTTATTATTTTCAAATATTTTTAGGATTTTTAAATAATTTAATGATATATTATTTTTATAAAATATAAATAGTTTCAATTTTGATAGTATTGATATGTTTGACTTTAATTAAAATTCCATCATGGTGATAACTTCTAACCATACCACGAAATACACTCCTATAATGTCATATTCACCTATAATGTTAGTGGATCACCTCAATTAAGTCGTATTATATTTCATTATATATTTTTAAAATCATTTATTTGATATTTCTATTAATAAAATAATTACTTCTTCACTATGGAGTCATTCTTTATAGTAATTATTTAGTCTCAAAAAAATATAAATAAATTACTATGATGTATATAATTCTTGAATATTTTCCTACAAAATTTATAATCTTTTTTATCTCTAGGATATCTATATATTATAATTATTGAACGTATAATTAATGATAGTGTGATACTTATTCACATTCATTAATTTTTTCAATATCTAGGTATGTTTCATAGAAAATTTTCAATTTAATGATTCAAAATCTATTAATATTATATATCTAACATTATTTATGTTTGTTGGCCAAAATATTGATTATAATGAATTATATATCATTTAAAATAATATTATTTTTTAAAAAATCACATTTATCACAATTTGGACACAACATATTATTTTACATTTTATAAAATCATAATATCATTATTACATAGAAAATACTATATTGACACATCCCTAACATGTAAATGTCATCTGATATTTTTTTGGATGAAATCAAATATTTCAGATGATATTTATTTTAATTTTATTAATATCATTTATATGATTCCTGTTTTTATAAATCAATTATTGCATAATCATTCTAACACCATTTAATTTAATTATTTATTTTCTAAAATTATAAATAAATTACAAAAGTGTAGATAAATATTTTTTATTTCATGTTTCTATTTATATTCGACTCCATCACATATATTACATCATACTAAAAACATTTTACTTGTTAAAATTAAAAGAATAACACAATTGGATTTTCATTAAATATAGAATTATAAATATTTTAAGGTCATCCAAGTGGCTCCATGTGGTTCCAAAATATACCAAATGATTATATTGGTCACAAAAAATCATCCAATTAAATAAGGATAAGTGTTAGGGTATCTTTATAATAATATTATTTTATTTTTATCGTTATTTACCCTATTTACATTTAACCGCGGTAAATAGAATAACTAAATTTTCTATTAAAAAAAATTGTTTTGACCACATTGGATAATTTTTTTCCAATTTATTACAACCATGTATGTATGTTTTATGAAATTAATTTCACAGATGTGGTATAATTACCTTTAATTCGCATCCCACATTTGTGGCTAGAAGGGGGAGGTATAAAAAAGATGTTCAAATGCTCATTAAATTTTTATATCTAATTTTATTTATAAAAATAGATTCAATGACCAAAATTATATTAATATATGTATTTTTATCAATGGTGAATTTAAAATAAATTTAAATTAAAATAAATTCTTAAATGAAAATATCATCTATTAACAACGATGCAATATTTTTTACTATTCGTCAAAAATAGAATCATTTATGAAAAATACTAATAATTCAATGTAACCTAATTTTGATATTAAGAATTTTAAAATGACATCTATTTCCAAAATAAACTATATAAATTTCATAGTGTGTTTAATATTATTCATAACCACCTTTTAACAACTATTTTAATAGAACATAGTGCGCTCGAACTCAGTGTTGCGTGCAATTTAGGTTATTAAATTTTTTTATATGATAACACCCCATGAAATTATGCAGTGTTACATTATCCCCTCCATAAATATATTATGTTATCAAAATTTTGAAAATCATGTTTGGTTAATAGGTTTTGACTATTGAAAATGACTTTATCAAAACCCCACATTGGAAAAAGTGTCCATAAAAGTTCTAATTTAAAATTATGTAAGGGATGTATGAAGACTACAAGAGATAACACATATTAGGGTTACATGTATGAAATATTTTAAATGAACGAAAAATTTAACCATAAACTTTTAATAGATAATGATAGAGTACATAGTTAGGAGAAAGTAAACAATCAAAAATCTATAAATCTACAATGATCTAAGGGACTATTTTTTTTAATCAAAAACAATACTAGGATATTTTTTGGGTTTCAGGATAGATTCCATAGATTTGACGTATTAATTTACTATTCATATATTCACTTAATTGAATTCATTCCATGTCATAAATATAATCTCACCCCTTAGTTTTGGATTGATATATTTTCACTCCATCCCTCACTTCTGGAAATGAATGTTTGAAAAAAATACCACATGAAGTAGTTTGGGTAAATAATATGGCCCACTTGTATATCCTTCATCATGTAAGTGTTTACTAAAACAAATAATATTAGCCCAATCTATAAAATAAATCATAAGTTATCTGCAAAAAATATTAACCAATGTTCAACATAGTCTATTCCAACCATAAGACTTTTCTAAAATACTTATTTTCAAATTAAAAAAACTAAAATGTATCTAAGATTAAAATATCAATCTTAACATAAGATTACCAAAACAACACAATGTAGCTCTTATGGATAAATACCATTATAACCCAAATACCATTATTAAATAATGCATGCTTCCAAATACATGTTGAAAACATACTACAGTACAATCCTTATACATTTCATAAATCTTATAGAAATAGAATAATTAATGTAATAATTCTTAAATCCAAATATGAAATAACCTTAATCATACCACTTCACTATTAAACAATTAAATATGATTCAACAACATATTCCTTAATAACTCCTTCCTCTCTTTTTTTTAGAGTAGCCTCCTCATTATTTGTTGTATAACCATTTCATGTATAACATTGCCGATTCAAACCATTCACCAAGACACAAAGCATAAGGTATGAGACACTAATCATTGTTATGTAATCATGATGAATCATTTATGGGATCTCTAAATGGTAGATATACCGAGTTTTTATCCAGGACCAAATCTAAATTATGAAATCTTATACATAACTATATCCTCAAATTAATTTAGAGTGTTATGTTTTCAAATATATGTTTTTTAAATGTAATTTCTAAACTTGTTTATAAACATCCATGGATACAAACTATAACACCCTATCCCCAGAAACTCAGAGACAATGAATTATTTTATTAGCATGCTTACATGGAATCAAATCTCAAAGTACCGATCAGTTTTATAGTCTTCATAAATAGATTATATAAATTACCATTACACTACTAATCCAAATATTAATTACAAAATATATAATGCTATGATTATTCAATTATTCTTCATCATTAAATCTATATATTTATCATGAAAAACTTTATAGAATCCAGGGAAAATAAAAAATAAAGGGCAAGCGCATATGATCTATAAAGTCAAAAAAATATCACAAAAGTAATCATAAATAAGAATAAAATTATTAAGTCATGGTATACAACTAAAACACATACATTTTAATAATAATAATCTTCATAATATGAAAATAATAAATAAAATAATTATATTTAAACATTCCCAAGGAAATTCTACTAGTCGAATAATCAGATGAAATGTCCATAACTAATATGATAAATAGATAATGCATAATGTCGGATATCATAACCACACTATCAAAGATTTTTTCTATGACCATACATTTCAATAAAATAAAGGCCTTATTAAAAAAAACTAGTTTGTCCCATCAGACCTATGATGAAACTAGGGTATATAGCATGCCCCACCGGTCACATACTATGTGCAATGTAGTCCCCTTTTTAAAATACTAAATCATAACATAACCATACATATTAAAACTAGCATACGAAATATTAATACTTAGACTATAAACCATTAATTTATACAAATAGAATATCCATAGTTAATCATATCATCAAACATTCAATAACATATGAAATATTGTATCATAATAAATAAACCTCAATTTATCACTAAATCTAACATATAATGATGAAATAGATGAGAATATTATAATAAAATCACTAAAAGTTTCTGATAGTTATATCCAGTTTTTACATTGAAATAATTTTAAAGCAACAAAATTAAAAATCATTTTTTGAAAAAAACATTGTATGCATGTATGAGAGGCCGCAAAATTTTAAGGTGTCAAAATGGCAGAAAATATCCGCTCACACTGTATATGTTAAAAACACATTTGTTCATTAATTTTTCAATCTTTTCATAATTTTCCTCACTTGGAAAATGACAGAATGTTTCCTATAAATAAATTTAAAAAAATTGAACCGTTGTTAAAAATTACATTAATAAGTTTTCGATAATATTTTGAATTTTTTTTAAGAAACATGGACCTTGGTTATAAATATTTCATTGTAAATACTTATATATAAACAATCACAAATAATAATGGGATTGTTAAATAAACCAATACCTTGTACTTTACAGTAGTTGAGAGTTCTTAAACCTCATATATTATTGTTAAATAAAGTAATTAAATAATAACAGGACTATAAACATATTTAATATATCATATATGGTCTTTTTATATTGATTTCTTAATAATATTTTAGATTTATATTTGTTTCAGGTGTCAACTACTTCTTTTTACTATGCATCTTTTGTCATATAAGTCATGTTTATTATGCATATGATATATTTTATTCATATCCAGAATGATATTATGTTCATAAATAGTATACTTACTCATAATATGAATTATATAATCATTTTTGAATAGGTAATGTGGTGAATTAATCTCATTGCATCATGAAGACGGTAGTCTGTACGTACGCATGAGCGATAGTATCATTCCATTAATGGTTAAATAATATTGAAAAAAAATTATAATAATTATACATAATTATTATAATGTCATATTAATTATTTATATCTGTAATACTCATCATTATACCCATCCAAATAATGTATTATTGAATAACAAATTACTCCAAGGTGAGGAGATAGTAATCCATACGTACTAACAAAAGGTGATATCTTTATTTGACGGATGGATAAAAAGAGGAACATGGTTGTCCAATAAACTAAATAAAGTACCATAATTTATAGTATATATTTTTATATATTAATTTTTTGTCGAAGAAAAATAGGAATAGTAAGTATAAGATGAAAATAAATTAAGTGGAATTGGTAAAACAATTACCTCTTATTCGAGTATATCCTTTTTATTTGCACAAAAAATACTTTTATGGGTAGATTTCTAAAAAGTATCGAATGTGGGTTTAAGTGATAGATGTTATGAGGGTAATAGTTCTTGGTTTGTTATAACTAATGGCCCCAATGTTTTGTGTGGATGTGTGGAGGAGGTGCCCATATAAAAGGGATGGGATGGGAACATTGGGAAACTCTTAAAATTTTAAAATATAATAAGTCTATTATAGATCCAAATAGTTAAAAATGGTACTTAAATGAAAATAGGGACACATTTTTTACCATATCCTATCATATTATAATTATTTTCCAATTTTTGGATTTAATTTTAATTAATAATAAATTTATTAAATAATATATCTTTATATTCATATTTAATACTATTCATTTAATTTGACTTAATATACATTAAAAAAGATGAAATTTAAATCTAATGACTCAAAATAACTATAATATATATTATATATCTATTAAATTATTTTCAAAAATTAAATAATCAAAAATATATCAAAATTAGTATAATTAAAATCATTTATTCTATATTTATGTTAATTAATTAAATATTGTTTTAGAATTAATGGTACATTTAAGGTAATTATATAACTAATAAAAGTAAAAAACTTTATGAAAACAATTTGATTTATATAAATATAAATATTTATATTCACGCATATCTTGATTTTTTCCCTATGTGGACACATAAAAGATATTAAAATATATGATTGTGATATTTTTTAACTATCTTTTATTTAAATAATATATAACATATTATCAAAGAAATATTTTAAATAAAAACCCAAAAATACAAATTAATGTGATAAATATTTAATATTACACATTCAATAATGTTTTTAATTATTTTGGTTTAATTTTAATCCATATAATTTTAATTTACACTTCATTAATCTATTTAATTTATAATTATGGTAATAACATTTCAAAAAAAAAAGTTATAAATATTTACTTATATTGGATAAATTTCCCGCAAATATAACTATAATAAAATATGAGACAATATAAAAATAAATTATTAGTTTTTATTGATCATTAGTATTTTTAAATAATTTAATAATATATTATATTTATAAAATATCAAAAGTGTCCATTCTAACATAATTCATAACATTGCCATTAATTTAAAACCAAATAGAAATATAACTTCTAAAAACCAATTTAATACACTCCTAAAATTCCGTAGTTGCCTATAAAATTTATGGACCACAACGATTAATTAAAATTATATTTCTTTTAATATTGTTAAAATCATTTATATGATATTTCTATTAATAAAATAATTATTTCTTTACTATTTTGTGTTATTTTATGGTAATTATTTTGTCTAAATAAATATTAATAGAGTACTATGATATATATAATTCATTTATATTTCTATAGACTATTCACCATTTAATCTATCTCCATGTTATCCCTATATAAAAATTATTGAACATCTAAGAAAAGAGAGTCTAACACTTTGTCACGTTCATTAATTTTAATAATATTTATGTCATTTTCAAAAAAAAAAGTGTCCATTAAATGATTCGAAATAGATTATTATGTTATATTTTTCAATATCCTAGTTGTTTTACCAGTATATATATATTTTATGATTCTTACATTATTTAATAAATTATTATTTATTTTAAAATCACATATATGTGAATTTTGACACTATTTATTATTTGAATTTTTATAGTATCATAAAAAATGATTTCTTATAAAAAACAACATAATTCATCCCAAACATGAAAATTACGACCAAATAATTTCATGATGACATAAAATATTTCAAATTATATTAATTTTAATAATAATATTATCATTTATTTGATTCACCCTTTAAAAAATTAATTACTAATCCTCATTGTGTCACAATTTCAGGTAATTATTTATTTTATAAAATTATAAATAAATTATCATATTGTAGATAAAATTTTTTCCTTTATGATTATTATTTATAGATAACCATATCACTTATATTACATCATATTAAAATTGTTTCTCTTTTTTTAAATTCTAAATTATAACAAACTGGATTATTATTAAATATAATACCGTAAATATATGAATTCCATCCATGTTCCTCTAGGTGGTCCCAAAATAGACCCACCGATTATTTTTTTTGTCAAAACTCACTCATCTAATTAGATTAGGACATGTTTTAGGGTTACATTATAATAATATTATATTATGTTTAAGATTAATTACACTTTTTACCTTTAACTGTTGAAAATAAAATTAAAAAAGTTATTATTCACCAAACAATATTTTCAATATTTTGGACCAGATTTTTCATAATTATAACATTTATTTATTTCCATTTTTCACGATTCAGTTCACTAAAGGGGTAAAATTACATTTAAGGAAAATCTGACAAATCTAGCCAGATTATGGGTAAAAGAGATGTTCCAAAGTTCATTAAAATTTTTAAAGTATTTTTTCTAAAAATAGTTCCAATGAACTGAATTGGATTAATATATTCCTTACTAATTTATTGTGACATTAAATTCATTTTAAATTAAAATAATTATATCAATGAAAAATTTTGTTATTAACAACAATGAAGTATTTTCACTATTCATAAAAAATTGAATCATATCAAAAATTAAAAAAAATCAACACAATATAATATAGATATTCAAAATTAAAAAATGGATTCTAATTTGAGAAATAAAATATATAAATTTAAAAATTTGGTTAAACTTATTAACAACTGACTTTCCACTAGCTAGTTTAGTAGATCATGGTGCGCTCGAACTTGGTGTTGTGTGCAATGTAAGAAATCAAATTTTATTAAAAAGATAGTGTATCATTAAATATTTAGTTGTAACATATATATTCAAAATTTCCTTATGATTCAAGTCAAATGAATCTCTACTCATAATTCTGATCTCAAATATGCAGTGTGTGATCTTAAAATTTTATGCTCAATTTCCATACCTTTTTTTCATGTAATGCATATGAATTTACTTTTTTTACCTTACTGAGCATTTTAGCTCACCCCATTATCATGTTTCCTTTCCTTAGGTTAGGAAGAAATGTTTTCGGTAGAAATATAAAATTTGAAGATATTGATGTGAGATGTTGAATATCATTCACTATGATAGAATATTTTTTTTCATGTTTCCAAAGACACTAAAGTATTACAAACGTCAGGCATGTATGTTTTTGTAATGTATCTAATATTCATCTAAATTGAGGTAATGTCAATCTATGTTAATCTTGGGTCTCTATATTTGGTACCAAAGAAATGGTTCAGTCAACCATTGTAAACTCAGATGAGAAAACTATAATTTTATAACTATGTATATTTATAATGATATGTCTAGGGATGTCTCTAAGGATTAATATATGGACGTGTAAACATTTAAGATAATGTCCAGAACTTTTGGTAAAATATAGAGTTAGTGGTTTCCTATAAATACATCCACATGCGGATCTTACAAGTGGATTTGGATCTAGCACAAATTTAACTTGGGGTAATATATTCAAAAACATGTTTTGGGCCTGGGTGAGAGTAATTTGGTACACAACAATGGGCCTTGATACACACATGTTTCAAAAATCCAAGGGGATATGCTTTTTAAATTTAGTAAATCGTCATGAACCATCATGAAGGTTTTAAATAAAATTTCTATATGAATAATAGAGGCTGAACCTAGGGTTTCATAGATTAAGGGAGGTGTCATGGTTTAAACATACAATAAGAAATTATTTTCATGACTATTTGGTTTTCTTCTATCATAAATAATGATCACACTTTGTTTTTAGTTTTAATATATGGAAAGAACCAGAAGGAACAAGATTGTTGTTGAATGGGATGGAATATTTTCTAATAACAAGTAAATTGGGATGATCACTGGAGTGCGAGATATTGTTATCAACCGTAAATAGTTTTTACGGAACATGAAAAATGATGTGTGCCTTAACTAACTCTTGAACTCACAATGGAAGAGAAAGTAAGAGTTCGCTAAGATTTCGAGTAATAGAGACCATAGTGTAATGATGATTCAGTTTAGTTTGTGTTAAAAATTTGGAAATAATCACCTCAATAATTGGAAAAAAATTATTTTTAATAACACTTTTTGGATAACTAACAACCAAACAAGAAAAATAGAGTAGTAGCTTGCCCCATGTGATCCACCATTGTAGACACTAGCTATAACATCCCAAACAAACACGAAAAAAGAACACAGTAGGAATATTATTTCCAAGGGAACATTCGAAAGAGGATGATCTAGGGTAAGGGCATCATCGATAGAACACCAAAATGAGGGACCATGAGATAGCTGAGCTTTCATGGAAAATTCAACTAAACAATGAACCAGAAAAGTTCCACCATCAAAGCCACCAGAACTATCCAAAATATAAGGGAATCTACAAAACACAACCAATTTTGATTCATGATTTAAAGAGCATGATGAAATGATAGAGTAAAATAGGAATAAAAAAATATAAGAACCATGAAAATGGTCGACGCCTCAAACTGTTTGAGGTCAAACCACTGTTATCAGTTTATGCGCATGTGATAAATAAACGTCGTGGTTACCCATGAACAGAAGGTTTCGATCCATAGAAATATAGGACACTAAAATGACACTGAAATAGAGACACAAACACAATATATGTTCATTTGAGGTGGCATAGTGCTCCATAGAAAACATTGTTGGCAGATAAACACACCAGAGAAATAGATGTGGTTGTCTGACATGGAATCTTCAGTACAGAGAGAGAGGTTGCAGGGTCTCCTCCTTTGGGTGACTTCACGTAAGCTTACAACAATAGAGTTCTCACTATAGTGAGATCTGAGAGGGAAATGTCATCTTTTCTTGTGGAAATGGAGATGTAGAGTCATTGGAATGGCTTCGCATGAGGTGGACGAGAGAAGGGGGTTGGTTGAGAAGACAATGTAGGGGATGAAAGTGGATCATGGTAAAGAATTGGCATAAACCCTACATGGATCTGGGATCCAAAGGTTTGACTCGATGGAAATGACCTGATGGCTGAATGATCCAGGGGGAGGAATTATCTCAGTCATAGACATGGGGGGTGGTGCATACATTACCACATGGGTTGAAGTCATGGGGTCATCATCAGTGACATGCTATTCTATTGGGTCACCTGAGGGGGAGCGAGCCTCAATCCAAGGTGGGATGTAGCTACCAGAGATCATGAGGAATTGGTAGTGTATGGGAGGCATCACAATCCATAGGAAGTGGATCCTTAGGTTTCCGTGGGGTGGGCTATCGCAGAAAACCCCTTACAAGATCATCAAATTTATTTAATGTGGAAAGAATCACCTTAGAGAATGTATTAATGGGATAATAAAGTTGTTTTAACTATATAAAATAAGAACATGATGTGATTTACTACAACTAAAAAAATAGAGTTCATTTAATGAAATGGATGAGATTATTTCTCTCCATAAGTAGTTGGTGATGTTTATTTGTTTTAAGTGTGGAGTAAATTAACATTATGCAACTCAATGTCCCAATATTAATGATGTTAAAGGGAACCATCTATGTGGTTTGATTAATGGTTCCATTTTAGATGAGGATAAGAGTCAAGATGAAATGTGAAAGGAAATATATATTGTGTAATATGATGTGGTAGGCTTGTTGATGGAATGGAGAAGAAGTTAAATAATAAAAGAGTTTTTTTATTCGTAGTCAATTTTTTTTATATTATAGGTGAAATATATAAGGATTGTATTTTCTTTGTTTTTTATAATGATTTACAGGAATACGTTGAATGGTTTTGATGGAATAAGAAGGCGATTTAATGGTTACGTGATGGAAAACAAATGATTAAGGGAAATATAACCCATAATTTGTCCCTTATGTTATGATAATGTTGTTTTGATAAGGATATGTGGGATATGAATTAATATATTTTGGATGTATTAATTATCTTGGGACTAATCAAGGACTTGTTTACATGTGTTTTATTATATCATTTGAAAAGATTACAACATTTATGGATTTATGGAATAAATAGAATATACTTTTAATAAGTAACCATGCATGTTTTCTAGAAGTATTGGTCAAAATGTAGGTTAGAACCATGTTTCAATAGAATATATGATGAGGGTATGCACATTTTAGGAATGTGGAAACAAAAACATTATCTAAAATATAAGGGAAATCTATGTTAAGCAGATTTTGTGACTATATTTTTGAATGTTTTGGATTTTAATATTGTTAACCGTTCATTAATGCTTTATGTTAAACATTAGAAGAATTATTTATTCAGTGAGTTTATATTCAAAATCTTTATTAAAAGTATAATTGGTGATTAAACTTAATTCAAGGTTGTCCATATTATTTTGATAATTATATTAATGTGGTTTTAGAAAAAGAAATTATGTATGTCGGGTGATGAACCATCATGTTCAACAAGACCATGAGTCTTGAACCCATGACCGGAGGACTATAAGGGTTTCACTCCAACAACGAATCAATACAATGTCCTGGTTATATATAATAATTTTTCATGAATAATTATTTATGAAGAAATATTAGTGCTACTTTTTATATTTATAGATTAATAATAATTATTTTTACGAATATTTATAGATAAATATGTACACATTTCAGTCTTTTATGGGTCTTAATATCTGCTAAAAATTTATATTTTTGCATTAGACATAAATTTTAATTTATAAGCATCCATTTCATGATGTAATGGATGAATTGGAAATTGTTAAAAGAACAAAAAATGAAAAGATATTATGTTTATATAAATATATCCATATGTATATTTATTTATATTCTTGGTCTATAAAATAATCACTCAAAGATAGGATAATGGTAAAAAAAAGTATCAGAATACATTTTCAACTGATTTCCTTATAAATAATGACATATTTTTGACATTAAGGGCCTCCAAATTTCACTGAACATTCAATTGATTATGATTGATGACCTATATCACTGACTATAAATATTTTCATTTTCCCTCTATTTATAATCTTCACGCCCAACCTATGTTATTATATTTGAAAACCCATTTATATGTTACATTGGGTAACCATTATGGTTCCAATTTTCTTTTTTAAGGGATTTTTTAGTATTTATTTTTATGATCTGGGTTTCTATGAATGAATATTTCATGTATTAAACCATTGACAACACAGATTAATTTTGAGGGAAAAATTAATTTTAAGGGGGTAGAATTAAACACTTAGAGTTTTTTTGGGAATTATTTATTTAATTAATATGTATTTTTTTGATATTTTACATTTCACATAACTTTGTAAATAGTTTATTGTATATTAGTTTGCGATGTTTCCCTTGCATTATACACAACCCCAAGTTAGTTTTGAACTACATGAAAAATAAATTTTAGCTTTCTCTACACGGAACACCAAGGTTAGCTTGTGTTACATGGATTAATGAATTTCCTCGATAGCTTGCATAACACGGATGACTGAGGTTTACAGGACATTAAAATATTATTAAAATATGATTATTTAATATAATAGATATGAATTATAAGTTAAATTAGTGTTTATTAGTATTATATAATGATTTATGAAAATATATGGTTTAAGCATTATAATACAAATTCAAAGGTTAATAATTAATTGTTTATGAATATAAAAGTCAATTGAATTGAAAAGTTATTATTATTATTATTTTATGGTCAAAAAGCTGTTTTACACTAATAAATAATATTAAATCCAATTAATGAGAGATATTAATGTAATATATATGTTATATATACGAGATAAAATTTAATTAATATTCATTCAATGAATTTTATAGACATAAGATAAAGAACATATCCAGTTTTAGGATTAAAATTATATATTTTTGTATATATATTGTTATATTCTATTAATGGAAAACCCGATTTTAATTAAATTTTTGGAACTTTTATATAAGCAATATTTAAACGTAATCATAATCCTTAAAATAGAAACATATTAGATAGGTTTGAATATATAATTGGTATTTTTTTGTATGGATTTATTTTTAATGAATAGATAAAAAATACTACATTTCAATTCAATATTTTATTTTTATTTAATTTATTTATAAGATTATATTATATTTTAAATTGGATTAAAAGTGTAATTATATAATAATTTTTTTCAGTTGATCCATTTTCGGAAATTGGGACGAATTTCACATTGAAATTAGATATACAAACATTCAGACTTTTAATAAATTTTAAATTAAAAACCAACAGTTTCATCCAATCAATGAGGTTAATATTAAATTAATTTATCACAGTTCTTTTCATATAATTTGGGAAATTTGATTCCATATTATTGTTAGCCATCTTTTATAATCTCTAATAATCGAAAATTTGTTTTTAAACAAAAATATTAGTGAAACTGATTAAAATTAATTGAGTCTCTTAAGGTAAAATTTAACTTAACTAAATATTAAAACATAAATTTAAGACTCAAAATTACATATAAAGTTGTAGAAAATAAATTATATGGCTATATTACTACCCTATTATCCATTTTCAAGAATTTGGATCATTATTATATCCACTTTTATGAATAAAAACGTGTGTGAAATTTTATCTTCTAATATTTACAGGAGTTCAACTCCTCCTTCCCTAAAAAAGGCCATCTCCTCTCATTCATCCTAACACCTCTCAAACCTCTTTGTATATCCCATGATATGCCATGTAACCATACGAAAAACCTTCTCTACTTATGTAATTATTCAATTGGGAATAATTTAGTCCAAGGAAGCCTATTAGGACAAACCAAATGAAGTTACCCGATTAAGAGGTAATGTCTTCTCTCAAGTACTTTATTTTATTTTCCTTATCCACACAATTCATTATAATTATTATATGATTTTATAAAAAAAAAATATCCTAAATATACTATGAGGTTTTTATGCCCATTTTTTTACATACCCATACACATAATTCAATCTAATGGGTAACATTCATACTATACACATGTACGACGAACTGTCAACCTCACTACACAATGGTTGTTAAATTTTTTATATCGCCTCTCATAGTGGATATTATGATGAAGAATATATTTATATATGATAAATATTATATTTATTATTTAATTAAACTTATATATTCTTTTTGTAACACACTACATTTTTACTTTCTGTTTGCTGTTAATATGATAAGTTCGTTTGAGGATGTTTGGACTACCACCCCATCAAAGTGATTTGACTTGGTCACAGACAACATAGAATGTATTAATGAAGGGTCTAGTAAATTAATTTTATTTATATAATATAATAATTCATTTGGATAATTATATATATATATAAATAAATTCATATATATATATACATATATTTTATATACATTATTTTTTTCAATGGCATAATAAATTTAGAAACAATGTTCATGCATATGTATGGCTTACAGTATCCATGAATGGTGTATTCCATTTTGTAATAATATATTCAATAGATTATTATAATTAAAATATATTGGATAAAATTGATATTTATATGAGGTTTTACATTCATGAATTATGATATATGTATAAGGACCAAGAATATAAAAAAACAAGACACATACAAATGAAAAACTGAATACTACACGAGGTTAAAGATTTTTATAATATGGTTTTTATGATGGTAATATATGGTAGAAATAAAACCATATATGGTATTAGATATAAATATTTGGTACTTTAAATGATGTATAATAATTTTATGTTTATTATTAATGAGGTTTTAACGAATACGATTAGAGTAACGATTCATGGTAAGGGTATTTCATCTTACATTTATTTTTGTGAGATACATGTTATATTCGCTAATATTTCCTAATGTGTGGTGTATTTACATCCCATGATTGTTATATATGTATATTATACATAAATGTATGGGTTTTCATATATAAATTTTATGATATTTGTGTCATGTGTATTATGTTTCAAAATTTACCAAATTTGTGGAGTAGTTTTGCCTCAATTTTCCTTCTTTGAGACTCATGTTTTGTTATGCACCTAAATTATCATGCATGGTTTATATACAAAAAATTCATGATATATAATGAATTTAATTTATTAAATTATATTTTAGGTTTCACATAATTTATTAATGTTGATTATGATCCCGAGTAACTATGTTATAAAATATCGCTGAGACAATCTCATCATTATCAAGATAATTTTTGTTTAGTCTTCTGTTGACGAAATATTACTATCTGTATCTCATAAAAATTGATCAATTTTATTATACTCTTATTATTAATGATTTATTCATCTATTGGTACTATTTTTTCCACTCATTGGTACATAAGATAGTTCAAAAAGTGTTTTATAAAATCCCAGCTTACCCTCTGTTCAGTCGGGAATATATGTTCCTTCAAAACCATCGTTTCTAAAAATAATTTCCATGAGTATTTTATTTTTATCTTATAATACCTAAAATATTTTTTACCCTTTTATCATTTAATTATCTTTTCAAAGGAATGTTATTGTCACTTTCTAAACAAGTCATTTTTATAACCTTTTAACTATGGAAAATGATTGTTCCTTTTACCTCATACGATATGTATAGATTTACCAATGAAAATTTCTTGAATATTCCTTTTCATTTATTAAAATGATAATTTTTTTATAAAAAAATGTTTAAGTAATTTTAAAGTAAAGTTGTTTTCAAAAAGTTTTAGGCTTAATTTATATTTTTTCAAAAAAAGATTCAACGAAATGGTTTTCAATACCTTTTCAAGAATCATCCATATTTTTTGAAGTAATATGGTTTTCAAAACATATTCTAGCATATTTAATATGTTTTTTGGTAAAAAAAAAGTTTTCTAAACATTATCAAGAATATTTCATATGTTTTCATGTAAAATGGGTTTGAATAAAATTTCAAGCATCTTTAATATGTTTTAATGTAAAAAAATATTCGAAATGTTTTTAAGAATCATTAATATGTTATAAATTAAAAAGGACTTAAAAACATATTCATTGTTTATTTAAAAGTTTTCAATATATTTCCAATTCTATTGATCATAACAATATTTCATGATTTATTCATATTTTTTCAAGAAAAATGTCATTCAAATCATCATCATGATTTGTTTATTTTGTATTAATGTGTTTTAAATGAAAAAATGTTTTAAAATGTTTTGATGCATATTTTATGAGTTTTCAAGGAAAAAGTATTTAAAAATGATTTCATGTCATCATTAGAATTTGTAAAGTCATTTCATATGAAAATTATTATCAAATGATTTCATGTAATAAACATCATATTTCAAATAATAAATGATATTTTAATCAAGAATTTTTTTTAAAAGATATTTAGAATTATTTTCCATCAAAGATATAATCCGATGATTTTCCTCATGACTTACTAGGAAATGATATAAATGTTCCATATATATTCATTAAATGAATTGTTTATGCATAATATCATGGTATTTATGAAAAATATTTCTATTCCTAGGGTAATATTCTTATGAAATCAATTTATCTTATACAGGATATGATTTTGTTGAAATTATCGTGAAACTAGTATTTTTTAACAGGTTATGATATGATTACATGTTCATAATACTCTTTTTATTTCATGGTGATGATATGACTATTTATGAACTTCAGGCACATGTATGTTTTCATTATGAGACAGGAGGGACCTATATCTCCTTATAATGAATTGGGTAATGATTTATATCGAATGAGATAGCTAGAGATGGTCTTGGGAATGAAACTTTCCCTACAAGATGGCCATGCGAGTGAACCATGACAACCACAATGGTATGATGAGTGAACATAGTATACTATTATAACTAGGGGAGATATCCATGACAACCTTTATGGTATGTGTAGTGAACTCATACTAAAAATATGGTCTTGGAAATGATTCCATGGATACTATAGAAATCATATTATATACTTTTGTGTCATGTAGAGTTCAATGTTTTATTTCTATGTTTGGATTTCATGGATTATGGTCATTTTTTCCATATTGTTGAGGTCTTATGAACTTCCAATCTATATTATGATTTTTAATATATAGGGTATGTTATTCAAAAGTTATGCTTAAGTTCCATACACTTTTTTTCGTGTTATGCTTATGAATTTATTTTATTTATGATTCTGACCATCTCACCTCACCACATTCTTATAATTTTTTTCCGAGTATATGAATAATGCTTTTAGGTTGAGGTAATAAACGTGGAGATATTAATTGGAGGTTGTGAAGATCATTCACATGGATATAATATTTTGTTTCAATGTTTCCAAAGAGAATAATCTATTTGGGTCCTCAAGTATGTATTTTTAGTAATGTATAGTGTATTCCTCTAAAAGTATGTAGTATCATTGAATGATAAGATTGGGTCTCTTTATGGATGAAGAAAGAGACAGATGGTTATACTTTAAACTCAATTATAGAAAAAAAGTTGGTTAAATGTAATAGTTCTACTTCTATAAATTTGTGTCAGCAAGATGGTGATCTGAACAAGTATTATGGTCATATGAGCATTGATAACGAAGAAGGGAAGAGAAAACTGAAATGAAATCTATCAAAATCTTCAGAAGGATTTGAACTAGTAAAATAATCATTAAAACATCATGGTGATTATAATAAACCCCCAGCCATGGAATTTGAAAATATTATTGCTAATCAGATTGGTAGAAAATTATATTAAATGAATATTGCCTCTCTCACATTGGATTTTGGAACACATCTTGTCGAAGATCGATATATTACTACATTAGAGAAAAATGATGTAACTATTGTCAATAATGGCCTCCCTGAGGAGGAATAAAAAATTTAAATTTTGAAATGGTGACTACTATAGAATTATGGAATTCAAAAAATGTCCCCCATAGTCATAAAAATTGGTGGAATGGTTGATAGGGGTTACAAAACCAAACCCCATTTGCTATGAAGATTAGTTTATGGATATATCTGGGATTGGAAAACTCATAAAAGTAAACCCTATTAGGCTATTTCTACAAAATCATAAGCATGCTATTATTATCTAGATGAACCAAAAATTATATTATCTCCAAATATTTAATCATATTAATGGTTTGGATATATACTTCTAGATATAATCCAATAATATTAAAACTCTAAAATACATTGGGTTCTTCTACATTAGAAAATTAGTGATGAAACATCTACTTGTAGAGGTGAACAAATGGACACTTGCAATTTCAAAATTCTAGGGACGAAACATCTACATTATAATATCTATGATTTCAAATCCTATAATAGAAATATTGTTTTATAGAAGGAAATTTTCTTCGTTTTATAATTGTCAATCTGGACCATGGATTATTCTTGGTTACTTTACGCAAAACTATGCTCTAGTGAAAAAATTGGTTCTACCAACTTTTCAAGCTATTCTTGAAAACTAACATTTTGTATTGATGACTATACCTTAATTGAGGTCAATATTATTGGATCGATAAAAAATTGGTATAATCAATTTCTTCAAAAATGGGCGCTTAAAATATAGACACAACTTTTTCTAATGATGATTCTTTGAGTACCTCAGATGACTTCACTTGCTCTACATTATTATAATTAAATTATGATCACCATTTTCTTTTAAGAAAGATAAATTTTAGAGTGTTGGATGATTATTTCAACATAAAATTGAATAATTCATGGACAAATAATTATGACATTATAATTACAATTCAAGAAACATGGAACTCAGTGAGTATTAAAGAATATTCTGTAGCTTTCCCTCTACCACAAAAAATTCATAAAAAAATGTTAAGAAATGAATTAAGTGTTTTTTCTACATCAGTTATGAATGGATTTCATATTGTGGATAATATATTTAGGTAGATCAAGAATGAAACACACATATTTACTTTCATATTGATTTTAATGTTGAATTTGATATCTTTTATGAGCTATCCTAACTTCTTCAAGTTAATGAAAACACTCAAAAGTCTATTTTTATATTAAATGGAATAATGATGGTGAAATAAATACAAGGTTCGTTAATTATATTCTGAATTATATAAATAGTTGTATCCCTTTTTCAATGTTAAATAAAAGTGATTAACTTCTGGTTAATAGTACTGGTCATTTTAATCATATTATTTCTTACTATATGGAACTATCAAATGCTCTTATAATAGTAACTAATTTAATGGAAACAAAAATCCATAATCTTGTTATTAATTGTGATAATAATATGATCACTTCCCAACCTCTATAATTTGAAATAATGGGGGAAATGTTTAATATCCATTATGGGTGTTCCTTTAGAAATGGTGGTTTTATAAATTATTTGTTCAAAACATTTTTGGATCTCATCTGTAATGATGTATTCAAGATGGTACATTTAATCTTTAGTGGTGCCTTAATTGTAGAAGGATTAAATAGAAAATTTCTTACTCTAATTATGAATACTGAGAATGCAAATGAAATTCAACAATTTAGGCATATTTCCTTGGTTAACACAACATACAATATTATAGGAAATTCCATTCCTCTATATATGAGAAACTATCTACCTAAAATAAATCTACCAATCAATTTGATTTCATAAAAAAAGAATATATAATATAATCATATAAATTCCTTTGACTAAATAAATATAGGGATAAAATTCACCATAGGGGGTAATATATCCCATAATAATGATATAGAAAATGCTTTTTCACACTATGGTTTGGTGCTTTATCTGTAAGGTGCTTAACAATTTTGGTTTTAAGGGAACTATCATCAATTGGATCAAGAATCTTCTTCCCTCGTGTTTTCTATAAATCTTAATTAATGGTTATTTGAACGGTTTTTTCTTCTATTGTTGAATAGTATGTAAATTTTATCAATTATATGAGATTATATTATGAATTGAAAATGATAACATAAGCAGAATACCTTCATATTTACTTGTGAATAGGAAGCTCAAACCCATTGTAGCCAACGAAGGAATTATTTATCCATATAACTTATTGTATCATGATTATACTTAAATTTATATTCACGGTGAAATAAAAAATGTAAATATCATCATGAAAATACTACCAGCATTATTATATGGTTTTGGGTCATGAAATTATCTAAAACAAATCCTCTATGTATTTTAGATTGAATATAAATACTGTTATAAAAAAATGAAATTATTCCTAGGTTGGGTATGAGACTCGGTGAGCCCCCCTTAATATATAATGTTTTTCCATTAATTTGGTGTAAGCCTCAAACTTCACATAGTAGTGATATCATGAGACCTGTTAAGATGCAATTAGCTTCATGGAAATGTAAATACCGATCAATTGTTGGAAGAATCCTCATTTTGAAGCACATCATTATCCCTAAATTGATTTACAGATTGATGGTGTATAAATATCTAGTTACCTTCCTAAATAAATGGAAAAAATATATTTAAAAAATTTCCTCCTGTGTGGGAGAATTCTTGAAAGAAGTTTAATCATACTCTCTTGGAGTAAATGATGCAAAACAATTGATCTTTGGAGCGTTATAATTAAAAATATTGTAAGATTTAACTTAACTCTCCACGTAAACTTTAGGGGAAGGATGATTAATGATTTATAATAATCAATATGATTTTTTAGATCTATATTTTTAATCAGACTCACTGATATAATATTTAACTAAATTCAGTCCTCTATTTAGACAACCTTTAAGCATTATTTCAAAAGAATTATCTCCCAAGATCACTGGATAATAAAAAAAAAGACATGTATTAAATTCTATGTTGAATATTGGGATTGAAACACACTATCTTATCTGATCAATTCTGAAGAAATTTTGACAAAGTCAAATGTTACAATCAAGGATCATCTTGAAAATATGAATGAGTTGTCTCATAAAAAAATTGAATTATATAAAAAATTACACCCTTATTAATCGAGATGATATTTGGATCTAGGAACCAATAAAAAATGATATTTTTACTTAAAAAAATTTCCAATGCAACTAAATTGGTTGGCCTAAATATATATGACCTTAAAAATGAATAATAAATTTATTTCTCTATCATAATTACTTCTGTTTTAGATTATTTCTCATTATAATTTGCTTGTTGATGATTCCTTATAAAATTTTGGAATCAAACTATTCAATTGATGTGCATTATTTCATCAACACATGGAGGATATTAATAATTTCTTTCTGAGTTGATTCCATTATTTTTCACTTCAGAACATCATTTTTGATATATTTGATGTTTTTCTTCCCTGGGCAGACCATATTATGGTACTCCTACTAGACTATAATAAACCTTCTCTTTCAATGAAATTAATATTATTATTTTATGTTTCTTATGTTTAAATCCTTCATATTATATGGAAAATAAAGAAATATTGGTAATCACAATCACAATCATTTCAATAGTTGTGCTCCTCATCTACAGATCATTATTGAAGTAAGAGATTATAACTCCATTAAGTGTGGATGATGAAATAACTCCGTTCAAGATCTTTTGGTGATGAGATAACTTGGATTACAAGTATTTTTTTCAGAAAAACACATGGAAACCTTCAAATAATTTAGATCTCACTATGCATAGAATGGAATAAATGAAACTATATTGGGGCTTCCATTAGAAATCTGGGACCTTCCTTTTTTGGAGAGATATTCATGGATCATATAAATAAAACATTGGGATATATTTATATATCATGTTTAAATGATACATCCCTTGATTGAATGAATTTTACCAAATTAATCATTGATGACATACAAAAATAAAGGTTGTAATATGGTATGGTTTTAAATTGAATCCAATTTGTTAGTAGATGTCGTAAGAATCATGTAGCTTCATATTTCATAAAATCATACCACCTAATTAATTAGATGCTTTGATACCCTCTTATTATTTTTCATATTCATCATGCATGTATTTCAGAAAGCTAATTATCATGTAGAATTATTAATAAATAATGGCGTTCGATGAGTAGACTGTGTTGTGGATGAAAATATACAAGATGAGATCATGATCCTCTCTATGTGAGATTATTGTAAAATAACATATTTTTAAAAAGTGTAATTACTTTTCTCATTAATAAAAGGATCATTACCCATTGAAGAGTTCCCACACCTTTTAAAAATGTTATGGTAGGTTTCATTTCCCATGATCAGTCAAGAAAATTGATCAGGATAAAATAGTATGTACATTGTATAGAAATAATCTTGGTAAAGGGAAATTTTATTTGGTTATAGAACAAAATTAATGACTATAAATACAAAATCAATTCAAATTTATTTTAGAAATCCAAATAATGAAAAATTATTGGTAAACTTCACTTACATGAATTAATAAATTCTCTTAAATCAAGAGTCCTCACTTTAATATCCACGATTAACTATGATCTGAAAATTATATATTTTAATAGTTAAATTTAATTAACTATGAAATATAAAAAATTGATTCACATGATTCAAATGACATTCATATCTCTTTGAGAAGTCAATTAAAGCATAAATCCTGAGCCTTGATATACAACTTTCTATTTAAATATCTAATAATAATATCATTAAAAATGAATGGAGTCTAAAAAGTTTAAATGAATGAATTAACTCTCTATTATATGAATCCTAGTAATTTACCCCACAATTTATGGGTTGATTTATTCCAAAATGAACCAAAAAAGTAAATAAATCATGAATGAACAAGGATAATGTTGTTTGAGCTCAAAAAGAAAGAGAGAGAGAGGTTAATTGGTGGTCTAATACAAAGTCATAAATTCAATGTAATATAAATTGAATAAAAGGATAAGTCTTGTAATGGTCTCCTAAATGGGAACTAATTTTATCCTACCTTTTATGGTATGTATATGTTGTAATCCATAATCTAATGGTGGTTGAAGATTATTATACATGAACCACCTCATGTGGCTTTTCCCAGATTGCGATTATTCATTTTTGTTCAGGAATGATTTTTGAATAGATTATTCTAAATACTACACCTTTAAAATCATGTATAGGATTCATTTCATGCATATGATGAATTATGAATCCTCATATTCAATGGATTGTACTTGTGAAACCTTCTCCTTAATGTCATGTTCTGGACCAAAATAGGTCGTATAAACTGAATGGTCAACAGAATAGTAAAAATGAATTTTTATAAGAACAAACATATAGTTAATATTAAAATTCCACCTTTAAAAGTTATTATAATTATTCTTGACATAATTAGACTCATATATATTGATATCCATAGGGTCTTTCTCAAATTTATGCTCATTAAAATCAGGGATATCCATGTGTCCCTCAGTTGGTGAAGGTATTATTGCATCACACTCCATTCTAAAAAAATAAAGAGTTTAAGAATTTGCATGTTCAAAAAAGTGATAATTAATACTCAATTCATATTTAATAAAATCAAATTAAATAGATATTGAGATAAAATCTACTCCCATTTTTGGATCAGGTTTAATCTCTTCTTTAGTGGTATGTTACTTTTCATGTTGGATCTTAGTGGATGGAGGTAGGTAGTCAGGATCCTTTATATATTTTTTCAAATTCCATCACTTTAGTGGATTCCTCCACTTTCATGGATAGAAAAATTTAGGTTGGTTCTATATGTTATAATTTTTAGGGACTGTGGAAATCAGGTTGTACCTAACATTCAATCTTGAAGATGTAAATATCTTTTTGATCTCCCACATGTAACTCAGTTGGAAATTAATCATAATCATGAATTCACTCCATCTCATCATGTTCATCATGAATATGGATATTCAAATGGTTGGAATGTTGGTATTATAGTATTTTATCCTTAAATTATTGGATCTCCTCATAAAATTAAAGTAAGTCTAAGTTGGAATTTTCTCTTTTCCTTATTTACATGATAAAATTTCGGAATGTATTGTGATAACTCAGTTAGTTTCGAGGTTATGGATTCAACAATAGGTTCCTCCATGTTTTCCATTAGGCCACATATTAATTCTTTGAATACCTTCCCCAAAATATTATATTTCTATAATAATCACACCGAGCCATAAATAATAATAGCATTTTACTATATAGATAACGATGACTCAAAAATTGGTTAATTCACCATGACAATTAAAAAAAAGTTGGGGGAAAATAGGATGGTTATACCTGTGTCTTAGAAACATCATGATAGAACTATAAGAATTACGTTGAAAGTTTAGTTATTTCATTGGCCAATACTACAACCACTAGTTATTCAAGGTTCAATTTAAGATACTAGATGTGATTCAAGAATTTTTCATCATTACTGATTTGGCTATGGGCTACCCTAACTGATCTAGAAAATAAAGAAACACTGTTTTCTAATGAACTCGATTAGTTAAATTTTTCAATATTTTAAATGAAAAAATGAATAATGTTCCAAAACATGAATATATAAAAACCGTGAAAACTAATGATTAGCTCCCCACCAACACTGCATGTTTTGAGACAATCCTCTGGTATAACATGGTAGTAGAAAATTATTTTCCATGTGAATCAACGTGGTTTACCTATGTTATATCACTCGAGAGGTTATTATCTTTTCAACAAATTAATCTAATTCACCCATTATCTACTATTTTTTTATATTAAAATAATGGAATTATGAGTTATTATTTACATTAAAAAATAATGAAGGGACATGTAAAATGAAAATTTAAATGTATACTAACATTAAATACTAAAAATAATATGTTTAGAAAGAATGAAATTGGTACTTAGTTTGGTTTTTAGTTCAATTATTATTCTCCATTATTTTATTAAATTTGGTTTGACAATCCAATAATAAAATATCATGTTGAACTAACATCTTTTTATATAGTATTAGAAAATATTTATTTCCTTAACCAATTTAATGATAACCTCCTCCACTAATAATCGTTTATGGAAAACCATAGTGGAGAGTGTTACATCTTCTAATACCCGACTCCATTTTATGTTATTTAAAATACGAATGAGTAATAAAAATAAAATAAATATTAGTATATAATAAAAAACGGATGAATTATTTTATAAAAAAATTAATAATATAATAAAAAAGAATATTGGAAGATAAAGAAGAATGGTGAATGGGGCGGAACAATTTTTATAATAAGAGTGGGAAAATTATTCTAAATAAATGAAAAATTATAAAACTAAAACATAATTAAATAAAATAAAACAATGAAAATAAAAAAATTACATTGGATAATATTCCCCTTATGGATTATCTCTCTATGGGTGTTTACACTCCCTTCAGTATTCGTGAGTTATTCATTTTATTGGCTAACGGAGGCCCTCGACCTCCTCCTTAAGCATGTATAAGGGATGATTTTTCATCTTGTCTTAAATATTTTAATCTGTAGTTTGGATAGATATTTTATAAAATCCCATTGATTTTATGAGTTTTAGGATTTCCCATGGATAGAAAGCCATCATTTGAATGCTTCCCATGTTTGAAAGTCAAGGGTTATGTTGTATCTCTTTTAATTTGTTCTTGGATGAGACATTATCGAGGGAAAATTGAGGCATGATAATGGTGAATAAAACCATGGAAGTATAGGTTGATGCAAATGGTGGATCGTTTATCCCTTTGACCTTCACAGTGGCTAGAGGGATATTAAAAATGTGATTCCATCAGGGCTGTAAAAGGAATTTGAGTAGATACATATTTCTCCATGGATTTAGCATTGGTAAATTGTTTCTCTTGATCTCTCTAAGTATAATAATGTTTTTTCATGGATGGAGTAGTGGTGGAGGCATCAAAATTCTATGGTAGGTAATAGAGGCATGGTGGATGTTCTCCCCAAATAAGGTGTGTGTAAGGTTAAGGTAGGATGACACCATCCTATTTAAAGTGAACAGTTATATATAAAAAATATGACCCACATCAAAGTAGTTGAGCAGCTCTATAAGTGTTTATAATAAACTGTGTGAGTGCTTAGCTTAGAAAAGTAAGTTTGGGGTAAGAAAAATCCCATTATTACTATGGAAAATAGTTTTCTTGAGATCTTCCCCATCAACCGCCTCATGGGATTCATTTATATGAGCTAACCTACTCAGATTTGGCCCAGCTATGTGGCTTGGGGTTTTAGGTTGAGGGAGGCCTTAATTGGCCTTAATTTTTTAAGCACTCTCATAAAAAAATTATAAATAACCTAACCAATTTTTTAAACATAATATAAAAAATCTAAAAAAAAATAAATACCCAAAACTCACTACTATTAAATCATTTAATCAAATTTTAATACAATATTTATAATTACACCCAAATAAATAAAAAATTGGAATAAATGGTCATTATTCATTTAAATTCCTTTAAAATAATTAAAAATTGAATAAAAAATCATGGAAAATGAGTAAATCAAATAACCAAACATATAAAGCTATTATTCTCTTTATGAAATAAATTTCATCATTTAAATTTAGAGGGAACCAATGTTATCAATTTTCAAATATCAAAAAACAAAACAAAACGATTGACAATGTAAAATTAAATTTTCAAAAAACACATAAAATTTCAATTCAATTTCCCAATTTTTAAAGAAAAAAAATCAAATAATGTATTTTATATTTTACATTGTTAAAATTGACTGAACTTACCCTTTTATTCATTCATGTTGCTCTATTTATTATTATTTTACACGAAAAATCATGATTTACCTCCCATTGGATATTTTATGTCATTACTCATGGTGAAGATTTATTTACAATAATTCTTATATTTTTAGAACTCTATTCATGACCATAATCTTATAAAGAGACTTTTTTATCCACATTATAAAGACGAAAAGTGCATAAAATGATGAGGACTTGTATTAATATTTCAAATAACTCAAAGAATTAATGTTGTTAGGAATTAGTGTGAAAATTTATGCCTCAATGTGGTGGATTATCTCTTTATATAAAATGAATGATATCAAATTTAAAACTGTAATTACATTATCCCCTTCATGTAGCTACACCCACTTCCCACAAAACACAAAGTGAGGTCATGATACAATAATTTATAATTAATTAATTGTGAACACTAGTGATTCTTTTTCTTATTACCCTTCTTTATCTATTTCATTATTATTATTGTTATTTATATATGTATTTTTTTATTTTCAAAATTTAACTGTTAAATAAAACTCATATCCATAACCTAACCACATATGATAAAAATCATCAATCTTATAATGGATATCTTTGGTTTTCAAAAATCATAACCCATTATTTTGATTCCTTTGGTTCCTTTTATCATTTGACATTTTTTATTCAAGAGGGGAGAAAAATGAAAAGTAAAATGAATATAAAACATTTTCAATTTCTATATTTATCACCACCACACTTCTTCCTGAAAATTTAAATCATATATTTCTTCATGAATCCCATAACTCCCACACATCGACATTAAAATGTCATTAAAATTATAACAGTAGTGTAAGATTGATTAAAAATGGATTTTAAATTTTTTTCATTAAATAAAATGTATTTCATCGACACTACATGATAGATAAAGATTAATTTAATGTAGGTTTTAATGGATAAATGATTTTTTAAAATCCATCAATCATTTTAAATTTGTTTTTTCATTGTCATATTTGTTTTACAAGTTTCAATGAATTTAATGGTTTGAAGAGTGTCCCAACATCCCTAAAAAATTATCAATATTAAATAGAAATTAATAGGTCTATTATTCTAAATGGGAATGAGACATTTTATTTAGAAAAATCACTCATGAAAATATTATTAATATAAAATTATTTCTATTAAATTTTATAAATTCATAGAATTAATTTTTTTAAGAAAATTCATTTTCATTAATTAATTGATTCTTGTAAATCATGAATCTAAATGTTAATTTCCATGCTTCACATTAATCATAAAAATGTATATTTTACTAATTAAATCTCATTTAAATTGAAATATAAAAAATAGAATTATAGGATTCCCAATAAATTCGTGTCTCCTAAATAAGTAAATAAAATTAGAAATGATAATCATGGGAGTACAATTTACAATTTAAAGCTCAAATTAGAATCTCATAAATATGTAGGGAATTTGAAAATTGTAGATGAATGATTGGACACCAAATCCCATGATCCTTATTACTTTTTCTCTAGTATTCAAAGGATTCATTATTCCATAATAAACCCAAAAATATAAATCAAAAAATTAATAACATAGATCATGTTATTTAATATAAAATTTGTAGGGAGAGTGAGACTATATGATGGAATTATCTTAAGACTCAAATTGATATTTTTAGAAAGAAATTAAATGGATAAGTCTTGGTATAATCCCTCAATTAGAACAACTATTTTTATTACCTCTAAAGAGATGTACCAGCTATTATCCATAATTCAGTGATGGTTGGATATTATTTAACATGGACCACCACATGTGGATTTTCCCTTCTTAAACTTCTTTATTCCATGTTCGGAATGATCCATGGATAATTTATTCCAAATACTATGCTTCACCATTATTTATATATTTCAGATTTTTCTTATAATGAAGTATTAATCAACCAACTCATTTGTTTCTACTTGTGAAACCTTCTCATGGTTTCCAAGTTCTATATAAAATTATAATTCGTGAATTGAATGGTCAAAAGGAAACATAGTAGTTATTTTTACTTGAAAAAAACTAGATTGAAATTTAATTTTTCCCTTGAAATTTTTAGAATCATCATTCTTGATTTCATCTATATTAGCTACTTAGATATCTTTAGGGAATTAATCAAATTCATGTTAAATAAAAAAATGGATCTACATGTGTTCTTTAGCAGGACTAGGTGTTGTTTCTTCAACTTTAACTAAGGAAAAATACGGATTTTACAAATATAAAAATTCAACAATGTGAGAATTAGTACTAAATTAACATTGAAGAAAATAAAATGAAATATCATTGGAGATATGATAAAATTTTATAAATGGTTCATTTCTTATATATGTATCTGTTGTATGTGCATCATAAAGTTGGATCACAGTGGGCAGAGGTAGGTAGACTAGATTTTAAATCTTTTCTTCAAATTCCATTACTCATGTGGCTTCCTCCTTTTCAATGGAAGTTGAAATGTATATTGGTTCTAACTCTTCAAAATTTTACACACTTGGAATTTCAATATATACCTCAAATTTATTCCAATAGATGTAAAAATCATTTTGATCTCATACATGTTCCTTGAAAGGAATGTAATCTTCATCATGAATATACTCTATCTCAACATGGCCATCTAAAATCTAGCTTTTAAAATTTTTGGTTTGTTGATATTCCTTGTCTTTTTCCTCAAAATCTTGTATTTCCTTAGAAATATCATGGATGACTATGGGGGGATCTTATTGTGCCCTATCCACTTAATAAAAAATAGGATAGGACTGTGGGAACTCATATATTTTCCTGGTCGTGGATTAAAAAACATGTTCCTTCAGGTCCTCCCTTAGTCTAGATAATAATTATTTGAATTAATGTCCTCCATTATTAAAATTATATTATAATATTAAAAATATATAAATAAAATAAGCATTGTACTCTGTAGACAATTATAACTCTATAATTGGATCATTCACCGTGATAATTTCATCAAAACTGTTGGGAGAAAATAATGATGGATCTACATGTGTCATGGAAACATCTTGATAAATCTTTTTGAAGTACTCCTATAGTTCATTAAACTCCCTGAACAATACTTCAACTGCTGGTTGTTATAAGGTCTCATTAATATACTAGAGGTGGTCCATGAATTCATCCTCATTGATAATTCTGACATGAGATCCACTGATCTGTCTAGAAAATAAGAAAATAATATCGTTTAAAATCTAGGGTAAGTAAAACATTTTATTTGTATTATAAATAAAATGATGCAAAAAATTATATAATATAAAATCAAAAATATAAAGAAAACTATAGATCAGATCACCGACAATGATGCTAGTTTTATGCATTGATTCTGTCGGACCTAGCAAAAAACCTATTATTCAAGTGAATCAAAATGTATGAACATGGTCGTCTCACATGAATTGATTCACATTTTTTTATGTACATAATATAATTTAACTAATATATACTTTATAGTATTTGTTTTTGTTTATTCTATTAAAAAATGGAATTAAGAGATTTTTTGATTTTCTAAAATAATGAAAATACTTGACAAATGAAAATTTAAAAATATAATAACATGTAATTATAAAAAAAATATGTAAATAAATAATGAAATATGTAAAAATATTGGTTTTGTGAAAAATCATTATAAATATCTCTTTTTTGGTTTATCATAATCTAAAATGAATAAATACCCATTTTGTGGTTTTATGTTGTTAATGTATAACATGAATAAGATTATTTTGGGTGTATTTTAAGTTAATATAATCCTTGAGCTTAGTTTTTGATTTAGTAAAAAGATTTTTTTTTGATAAAGAATGAAATTATAATATTTGGACACAATTTTAAATATAATTTGTAACTATTTAGGCATACCCTATCTATGATTTTAGAGTAATAACTTTCAATAAGATTATGTGAGTTTGTTTGAAAATTAAGCTGCATAAAACCGTTAGTGGATGGAAAAATATATGATAATTAATGCTATTTTTTAGATGTTCATAATATTTTTGGGAAGGGTATAGGAATTATATTTATATAGTTTTGGAAGAATGAAAATTGACAAGCCAAATAGTAACTCATCTTACCCAGTAAGGTTGTGGTGTTTGAAGCCATAACTGAATTATGATAATTATTCAATGCATACCATTGGAATATGTGATGTTTATTTCATTTAAAATTAATCTATGACAATTTTTTTTGGATAGATATTTAGTTTATTTTGGGAAACATAATATAGGATCCAATATTTTTTATATTTTAGTAATATGATTTAATTATTGTTATTTTTGGAAAACGTTTACTAGTTTAAGATATAAATAAATAAATAAAATTTTATTTTAACATAATGTAATATTTTATAAGAACAGTAATATTTTTTGGAAGAAGTATCATGATGGTTTTGATAAGATTTCTTAGATAAGATCATTATTTAATGTTGTGGATTTATGGATAATTGGGATATTGGGTTGTTTAATTCAATAATGATCTATGTAAATCTTTTTTTATTATGTAATTTTGGAGAATAATATATTAATATTCATTTTTAGAATTACCTTACATTGTGCTAACCAAATTGGTTTTAATAAATATAATAGGATATATTATTTCATAGATATGGATCTTCTGATCTGTTAAATGTTATTTTTAATTCCATAGAAATAAATAAATGCATATTGGATATTAATTCATTAGTGTAACGGTGGAAGTATAAATTTCTCTAATCGTAATATAAGTATGAAAATGTGTTTAGGAAGAAAATTATATCAAGTATGTTTATTTTGTTATGTCTAATAACATGATATTATAATAATCCAACAACTCTTGGAAAATTATATCAAAAAAAATATTATCATATAACCTTCAAATCTAAGGTATCAATGGTATATAAATTCAACACTTAATTAAGATTTTTTGGTTGTTAACTCTCCATTAATAATTTAATTTCATTTGATCAATGACCTCTATATCTGTACATAATTTTTAAATCATTCTTCTAAGAACATATTATTATATCAGACCAATGTTATCCAACTTGTAATACTATTCATGTTTTGTTATAGTTGACTATCATATCTCCATTTCTCAATTTTAAAAGTATGTTTTATTAACCCTTCTTATGGTATGGGTTTTCCAGAAATGAATTTTTTAATGTCAAACTCTTGATTAACAAGAACATGTTTAAATTGTAAAGGAAAATTTATTTAGTAGGGGTATATTTTAGCACATTGATATTTTTAAAAGAATTCTACACTCAATGGAATATTCGATACACAACAATGATTTTAAACAAAATGTGATACAATTAAAAAATAATATTATTTAATATGCAATATATCATAGATTTTAAATTAGATGATATGAAGAGTATAAATAGGTATATAAAATATATAAAATGGTGTTATTGGATATAAATTTATTTTTAAATTATTAAAAAATATGAACACAACATAATTGAGCATATTTTATTTTATAAAAAAATATTCGTCCTAAAAAAATTTAATTACCTATATAAAAAGATATTATAATAGATTTTTTGGAACATTTATAAAAATTATTTTATAAAAGTAAGATAATTTATTTATTTATAATAATGATATTAACATAGGGTGAAATATTTTGATTTTTCAGAAAATATATATTTTTTCATGTATTGTGAAAATGCATTTTTTTGAACAATTCTCCATTATTATTAATAAATAAGAAATTTAAAATTATAATTATTATTTAATATGATTTAAAAGTAATATAGTTTTTATTTATTTATATTTCAAAACGTTATTTTTATTTCAATAATTTTTATACTGTATTTTAATATAAGTATTCATGGCATTAAAACACTATTATTTTTTTCTTAAAACTGTTTTAATGGGCATAAGGTTTCTAGACATCAAGTAATTAAAATAATCTCTAATAATATATAATATTTGTTAAATTGTTTTACTATATTTCTATAAAAATGAATATAAATTCTTTTAATAATGATTAATGGTCTTATAATTTTTAGAATATTATCTTATGCAAAATAAATTAATTTCATGGAAAAGACTTTTTTCAACATTTAGAGAGGTTTAATGGTAAATAAAATAATAAAATAATGTTAATTAAACAAGATAAAATTGATTCAGTATTTGGAATAGTGATAACATTTATTATATGATATGGTAAAATAATTATTTTTCTTAATTAATAGTAAAAACAATGAACAAAAATTACCATCGCAAAAAATTAAAATGGAACAAGTGAGTAACCATAGATATAAAAATTATAACATGTTTAAATTATGTTTCCTTTGAATTTTAGAGATTATTCTCTGCATTATATCCCCTAAAATATTATATTTGAAAATTTTGGGAGAATATATATTTAGAGTGACATCCTACTATTGAACAGTTTTTGTGTATTTACGTGAATTACACTCCTCCATTTTAAATGGGAACCACATCTCATGCCCTTAACACACATCCATTACCCATTAGTTCAAAAAATGAACTAAACAAACCTCATAATTAATCACCAACTCATCCTATAGTCATTGGTTTGATTGTAAATATAATATAAGAAAGATTTATGTGTAATCTTAAAGGGGTGGTGTGCAGAATAGGTAATAATCTCTACTTAGGTCCTTATTGTTTCTTCTTCTTTTTACATAAAAAATTATTTCCAAAAAATTCAAATATAAAAAAACTAATTTCATAAATATACTGATATTATATTATTTTTATTAAATAATATTCATTCATCTCTTAATCCGTCATATGGGAAAGAAAACCATTATTCACTTGTATGACAGACTACCACCTCACGAAACTGATGTAATTCATTTTCCATCACACCTCTCATGGATATTAATAATTATTTATTTATTGTTAATGTATTATATTCCAGAAATATTAATGAATCTATCAGGTTAATATATAATATACTTTCATACCATACCATCCATTAAAAAATAATTACAACATTCATGTGTATGGAAGACTTCCTCCACACGAAGTGATGTAATATGTTTTTTTATTATCACATCACATGGATAATATATTTAAGTATATAAAAATAAATAATTTGATATGTATTATTTAAATATAATTATAAAAAATATAAAATAATAATAAAAATTTAAATGTTACAAATGGGTACATACGACCTACCGTCTCCATGATTGTAACATAATTCTTTTTTTCACAATAATAAATGATAGTTAAGTTTTAATGTATAGTTATCCTCTAAAAACATTATTTTGATCCAAATTATTATCCTCGTGACTATGAAACATTTTTTCCATTGACTATTGTCAACTAAAAAAATTCTTTAATGAAATTATGAATTAAGCATCCTCAAAACACCTGACATAGGTATAACATAGTAAGTAGTTAAATATATCAATAAAATAAATAAAGTAAATGGGTTATGTGTAAGGGGTAAAAATATATTAAATTCCCTCTATAAAATAATTATTTGATATAATTTTACTATATATGAGGTAAAATACATACACATTTGGCATGCACTCGAGGTAAAGGTTTCTGTCTCAATAATCCTTCTTTGAGAAGAATATTATTTTATGCACATAATTTATTTTATATGGTGCATATAATGAATATATTTTATAAAATAAACAGATATATTTACATAAAAAATGTTTTTCCTTTAATTTACAAGAAAAACATATAATTTATTTTGAAAATTTTATATATTTTTGATAATTAATATAATTTATTAAATCATAATATCAATGGAATTTTATAGAAGATATTGATTTTTCATTGAATAGTGAAAATACATATTTTTCTATAAAATTGTGATTTATTTTCAAAACATTATGTAATTTAAAAGTCTAATTATTAATTATTACAATTCAAAAGTAAACTAATATTTTTTATTAATATTTCATCCAATTAATTACAATTAAATCAACTTTATAGATTATTTTAATATATGTTTCTTATTATGCCTTCATGCACTTTTTTTCTTATGAATACTTTTTAAAGGTGCAATTTTTTTCCATGTTTACTAATTAAACTAAAATATAATTTTTTATTGTTTTAATTAAATTTATAGATTATATTTCAATAAATATATATATAAATTCATGTAATTATTATAATATTTTATATAATATTTATAAGATCATATACTCTTCGAAATCGCCTATCTTGGAAAATGTATTTTTGACACGTCAATGGGCTTAATTTTGAACCAAAATTTACTAATTATGTGAATTTAATTTAATATAATGGATTTAGTATTGTTAAAAACAATAAATTTTATTATATAATATGTTTTAATTATTTTTTGTTTGTAGTAAATATTAAATACAAGACAAATATTTTCGAAGGAAGAATAATTAAAAGCATAAAAGTGAGTAACATTAGTTATAAAGAGGGTAAAATATTTAAAACGTTTTTATTTGGAATTTTATTGGTGTTTCAAAGAATTAAGCCAACTAAAGTCCTTTATATTTAATTTCTTAAGGCACTTTATTAAGATTCACTTCCCATTATTGAGTAGTTTTGGGTATGTGCAAGATTGCCAGTCCTCCTCCCTTATAAAAGGTCTCCCCTATCATCTCCCTTATAAAATTACACCCCCTATTTTTTAAGAGATAAAATACATACACGACAAGACTTGACTCTGGGCGAGGGTTTCTATCTCAAAACTCACTTCTTTTAGATGTGTGTATTTATATAATCATAATTGACTTTATATGGTGTATATAATGTCCATTAAAATAATATACCATGAGTACCTAACAACTCATGGTATGTTTCATCATAATTCTCTTACTATATTCATTAGAGTTATAAATCCAATGTTACCAAAGAGGCATGCTTTTGAGAATTAATATAATTTTAATCATGATTTTTTAGGAATTAATTTACATTGAAGGATATTATTTGATTGTTTTAGAATAAAACAATGTAATTTTATTCTCATACGTTAATTTTTTCATTTTTAAGTCATAATTCCATTTTCATCTCATAGGTTCTTTAAATAATTAAGAAAATGTTTTATGAAAATCCAAAATCATTTATCTCTTTGGAAAAAAATCATATTCTTTCAAAATCTTTTTTTTTATTTTTTTAAATAATGTTTTTAACATTATAAATGATTTATTAAGATATTTTGAACCATTTTTTACCTAAAAAATGATTAAATAAAATATTTCTATCATTTTTGAATGTGGTAATTTTTTTGCAAATCGTTGAAAATGATAACAAATTTTTTTATAGATTATATGAAATATAAGGAATTACATACCATAGTTTTCATTAAATCATATTTTATATGATTCCTCGGATCATATTAAATAAATTTATTCATACAATAATTTTTTATTTATTGTTTTCCAAATGTTTTTTTCAATGTGGCATGGTTTTTATCCTCACTAATGTAAGTATGTTTTTTTAAATCTATTTATATTCATCAACAAAAATATAAAAAATTTTATAGTAATTATAATATATATATATTTGTATCATACATATATTTATTTCTAAATATATGATGCTTTAAGAGGATAATAAATTCCTTATTCTCATTTCTAAAATTTCATTATTATACAATTTTGTATGATTATTACATGATCCATGATTATAAAACTCTTCTTAATAACATCGATAATTCTTATATTTATTCCTTGTAATTAATTAAAATATCTGGAAAACATATTATTATGCATTAAATGAATAGTATAGGATATCCCAAAATAATATATACCTCAAAATAATTTGGTTATTTTATAGTCTAATGACATTTCATGTATGGTATCAAGGAGTAAACCTAATAAATTATTAGACTCTATCTACTATGTGATATTTTGTTGAAAGTTATCCTTGAAATATTCTGATGTCATGATTATATGTTTCTACCACTTTTCCTAGGATTCAATTATTTTATTGAACCATTTTATTTAAATTTTCCGTCATTGTGATTACACGTTGGACCTATCTAATAAGATATCAAGTTATACCCTTGACTCTCATGTTGTGCTTCCTTATCTTCATTAGTCCATTATTGAGGTTTTTATATGAACCATTTTATTTATGTATTCCATATTATATCCCTTATAGTATTAGGAGCATTGATAGAAATAAAATAAATTTATTTAAAAGAAGAAAATAATTTTTAATTTTAGTAACACATTGATGTCTTATGAAACTATTATTCTGAAGAAAAAATACCTCATGATAATTGTGTTATAATAAATGAGTTTCTTATGTTAAAAATAATTTAGTGAAATCATTTAAAGGCTTTGGTTGCTATATTTCACATGATATTCATGATATAATTTTCTCCTATATTATTAGTTGGAAATGAATACTAATCAGAATCACGATACATATTTATCGATAAGATAGAAGAGATGGGGACTCATACCAAATTGGATAACTATGAGGTATATACCCTCATGGAAGGAAATGTTAGGGACATACATTGAAGTGGATTATTATGAGGTGTATGGACTAATGGAATAAATGGTTTGGGACATACACAGGAGAAGATTCCAACGGGGTATATATCTACATGGAATAAATTTATAGGGTCTTACATCAAAGTGGATTACCATGAGGTATTTGGCCTCATTGAATGAATGTTTAGGGACTTAAAGTAGAGTTAATGTCTATTATATGATTATTAAGTGGAATAGTTATAGTTTATCATGAAATATAAATAAAGAATAAATTTTACCAAATATAAATACATATATATATATATATATATATATATTTATTCAAGATAAAATTGGTATGGTTAATAATTTTATACAAGGAAGATATATCTTATTTAAGTGGAAATTAGATAATCGTATGAATAATATGGGGTATTATGATCACCTATAGAGAAGGGTTATGATATCGCATATCTATGATTATGTTAACTAATCATGTGATATGAAAATTTTACCAAAAGGTTATCAGTGATCACATATATGCAATATACTAACATGATAATAACATTAATATATAAGAATGGTGTCGATGCATGTGAAAGAATTTTTCAATTGTTCATTATTGTCCGCTTATAAAAGATTGTTCCATTTAAAATTACTTAGTAAATTTTTAAACCAGGGATATTGAAATCCCTTATATCTAATTTCATATAATTTTATTTATCCCTATTTTCATATATATTTCTCATGTTTGTTTAATAGAAGATTACTGTTTTTTATTAAAATTAGCCTTTAAAATTTGTCCCGCATCATAAGGTATGTGATCCAGATACATGGGTTTGAGTTGGTGGAAGACCTACATATAAGTATATATCTTCATGAGCATCAAACATGACTAATATCATATGTACTTTATCAAAAATATAGTAAATAAATTTTTGATGATAAAGATCAAGAGGGTCTATCATCTACAACTTTGTCTAAAGTATGTCATGTGAATTCTTTGGGATTAGGTGATTTCATATCCAATGAGTGTTACCTTGATCCTTAGTGACCTTAAAATAACCCATTGTCCATATCCTCCTAAAAGATGCATATTTTATGGATGATTAGTTTAAAATATCAGGAAAACAAGCAGTGTATATGATGTTGGAACTATAATGAAATATGTTGACATAATTGTATGATCATCAACATGTTATATGATAATATTATGAAATTTATTCTTTCATGTTTCCTTTGTACAAATATAAAACATATATTTTTTATTTTTTTTAAATTTATTCCTATAGAGATTCATCCTTTTGGTGTCAACAACCCCATTTATGAAAAAGAAACATTAAATTTTATAAACATACATGGAAAATCATTTCCTAAGAGCATTACAAATTTTTATTAAAAAACTAGAATTAAAATCATTTTATTTTGAGAAAATTTACATTCAAATAACAAATTGACAAAATAATCAGAATTTATATTCATTTATAATGTCATGAGAAATTGGATATGAAGAATAATTTTTCAAAATAGTTATAATATAAATTAAAAGTTTCTATACAAAAACTATTAAAAAGTGAAAATTATTTTCACAATTTTTTTTTCAAAAAATTAAATGTTGGTCGAAAACTGGTATTAAAAACATTAATAAATGATTCATTGTGTATAGAAATAGAATGAAATTTAAATTTATTTTAAGAACTCATATAAGCTAATATATGAGAATATGTAGATGAAAAAATAAATATATACAATGTAGAGAATGATTCCCTACAAAAAAATGAGATAATGTGACGCTAAATACAAATGAACTTCTGTTCAAATTATAATCTAATGGAAACCATAATAATGATAAATTTAAAACCAATGAATAACCCTATGATAAAATGGAATTATTTTAGATAGAATAACATATAATATCCTTATATGGATGTTCATTCATAGATAATCATGATTTCAAATTGATATTGTTAAAGAAACTCTTTCTATTACATTTGACTTCAATGAAAGTGATTTTAACTCATCTATAACTGTCATAATCATAATATTAACTTATTTAAGAACCTTATTCATACATATTCTAATTTATTCACGTAAATGGTAATTATTCAATAACATTATATTTTTATGATATTGTTTACTATCAACATAAGAGGTTATTGATTTTTAATATTTCAGAATAGTTTCATAATGGAGATGTCGATCCGCATTAATTGATACCATGTTCATCATTCCAAGACTATTCTAGGTAGATTAATAATTATATTAAAATAATTCATGAAGTCCTAGATCAATTTGAGGAATGTATTGGTATAGTTCTTTAGATCAGAATCCATTGTGAATATTTTTATGTTTAATTTACTGATAAGAATAAATTACTTAATTTCACCATTAAATTGGTTGTGATTATTTTAGAACGATATTAATAAATTATCTTAATACTTAATTTCTTATATTAACAGTATTAATTTATTATTACATATTCTAGGTGAATTTCATCATCTTGGTATATCATTGATTAACTAGTTTCTCTAACCTTCCAAAATAAGAATATGTTATAATAGACAATGAGTATGAATTTGGAGTTATATATTAAATTTAATTTTTTTTAAAGTCATAATAAATGAAATATAATATTGTTATAGTAGAAAATAATATTTATAAATAGTGGATATTATAAGATAATTTTAAATGTTATAGATACATACAAGATGAATTTTCCCTACAGCACAGGTTCATTTGGGATGAATAATTTAGGGTTCCTTTACATAACCAGAAAAAAACAAAGGAATATAAAAAATACGGTTGAGCGGTAATGTGTATAGATTGATAATATAAAAATGGTTTTCAGTGGTTTGAAATGGGTAGTATAGGGGTCTTTTTCTATCATATTTTTTAGTTCAATTTCAGAAAATACTCATTCCTTAATGTTTAATGTATTATTTTTAAATATGAAGTGTTTAAAAAGATCAAAATAATGTAGGTGGGATAATATTTATCTGATAGACCACAATTAATAATACATATAGATAGGATATTGTGTTACTTAATGTCCTTACCACTTAGTTGAATCCAATTTTTTCTCATTTTTTCATTACTAGGGTAATTTAATTTTTTCTTGAGTAAATTATGTTTATGGATAAAAATGATTTTAAACACTTAAAATAAATTTTATGTTTTGATTAAAATTTATTACACCATTTAAAATAATTTATTTTCTAAATTTGGGAAATTTTATTTTACATGAAATCAGAAACCATATAAATAAATCATTCTTGATTGAAAAATAATATATAAACATTATGTGTACACAATTTATTAGAAATCAATTAAAACTAAATGAGTTTTTATATATTAGTTTATTTATTGTATCATTATATTATATACATCATTAAATGTTTTCCAATTAAATTTTTGTTGATAAGAACACATAAAACATACAAAAATTATCCCATGAAATATATCATTTTAACCATTATATAGTTTAAATGTAATCCTAATATAACTAATTATTCATATTCTATGAATTTAATTTTTTAAATCCATTAGAATTAAAATTATTTTTTGATTTATCAGTACATCAAATGATTTTAATAATGATAATAATAATTTTTCATTTATTAAAATTTAACTTTTATAATTAAATTTTTAATTAAATATTTTCTTTTTTTCCTTCCTAAATTATATTATTTTCAATTAACCAAATTTTTAATTGGATATACTTAATAACCACATATCCGATAACAGTTGTTCTCATGAGAATTTTTCCGACATCAACAAATATAATGATTTTATTTTATTCAAATATATAACGATACATTATTTTTTATTATCACTTATCTTATTTATTTACTTTTCTCTTAATATGTATATTATAATTCAAAGTCTTAATCTTCTTCACATAGTTTTAATCATAGGTTTTTCAACCCACCTTCACTAAGATGAGTTTAGGGATAGAAAACTGCCAAAACCTTCCTTCTTCATGTTTAAGGAGAGATAATGACCACCATGTCCCACCTTCTATAGGCCCCAGAGTGGTTGCTAACAACAAAGGTATAAAATCATATTCCATATATAAGTCATTACCCTTTTTGTAAAATCAGATCGATACAAAACGTGGTAAATCACAAAAAAAAACCAAATACAAAATGTAAAAGTAAATACAAAAATCCATTATCATATGCATGTTCAAAATATAATGATATAAGGTACAAGAAAACTCTAATTAAAATTACCAAATGAAGAATAATCATCAACGACAACGTTCCAAACGTCCGAGCATGTATGGTCTGGCACAGATTTCAATGTCATCCTAGTAACATGAATTAAAGTTTTTATACATCGGTTCAGTAAACATGTATAATCAGTAGGGAAAACCAAAAGCACAACTGCACAAGTGTGGAGGCGTTATAATTCCCTGTTAGAAATAGAGATAACCAATTTACCAAGTAAGGAAAAATTCCACCCAGCCTCACCAAATCACACTCCCCACATAACAAATTTCAGGTAACATAATAGTAATAACTAATTGATATTTGGGTACCCTTAAACGCTTTCCCACTAGTTATTTAGGACATCCCACACATCAAACCTCTCCCACAGGTTTAACTAAAATCCCACTGCCACTCCAAATAATATCCATATGGGCCATCCCAATAAAACATCTGTCCTACCCACAACAAATTGGGCCACCACAACCACACATAACGGCATCTGAAGACACTTGGGCCACAACAACCACTATCATTCCTGAAAACACATGGGCCTCAATAACAACTGCCACAACCGAAATCACCTAGGCCTCATCCCGAATACACTTGGGAGACAAAACTAACCGCACCCACCTAGGCCAACCACCACAACACAACCTATCCGAAGAGTCATATACTTTAATGAACCTTAGTTCACCCTAGCATGTGCGAAGAATATTGGGCTACCTGGGAGAGGGAGGAGAAAGGTGCTTATGACCAACCTCTTATAAAAATTATAAAAAAACAGCCTCCTCAAAGAAATGGGGGTCCTGGACATGAACTACTCAACACGGGTGGGGAGCGTATAAGAAACACATGAAATAAATCTTATACATTTAGGTAATCAAGAACTCGTCCCAAACTAAGTGTTCTAAAACATAAAACTAGCCTATAACCAACCACTATCTTTGATATCCCTATATTCAAAAACTCACACAACCATAACCAGAGCACAATCAATTTCTATACATAATATTCCTCCATTATATCGATTCTTTTCATGATGTTCAATTGATTCCATTTAAAACATTCCTTTACTACCATTTAACTAATAGGAATAACCACAATCCAAAACAACAACTGATGGAGAAAAACATCCAATAATACATTTAAGAATTCACACATGGATCTCTTGTAATGTCACAACAACCAAAGGGATCTGTGAGATCCCTCGATGTACAGGAAACAAACCAAGCCCCAACTTGCTGGCACCACACAACCATAGACCCCAAGGCCAACAATTTTTCAACCATAATATTTTATTCTCCTCTATTTCACCACGGAATGAAAAAAATAGATCAACCATACATAATAACAAAACATAGTAAGAGAGTTTTAATATTTAGACACACCATTCATTATGTTACTTATTTCACTTTGGTTAACCACGGTGATCAAATAAGAATTATTATTTTTTAGGAATCCATTTAATCAACCAATTTTACTTGATTAACAATTTTTAGGATACATCCAATCAATCACAATGTTATCTAGAAAACATGGCTTCATTAGTGCCAAAAAAGGACAACCAATGACCACGATTCTCAGTGCACATAACCCCATACAAATCAAAACATAAAATGGAGATAAAAAGAACACATCAACATCATCATCATTATTCCCACCCATTCATTTTTTTAAAAGTTCATTTATTATCTTTGTTAATGTTGGTTTCATCAATTTCATAAAGTATCATCATCATACCCACCCCACATGATTCATAGTTAAAGAGAGACAAAGTAAAAAACCCATACATGGATGATCATGGATAGAGTTTTTCTCTTGAATCCCTAAACTATGGATACGTGACTTGAATATGATGAACTCCAAGGACTATAATGTTGAGTGGGAAGGGCTCCAGCATGAGCACACTATTCTTTTCTGAAATAGGGACTCCAAGAGAACCAAGGAAAATAAGGGACCAATGAAGAAGAAGATCTCAGTATGTAAAAATGCTAGAGCCTAGAGTTATAGGATGTGAAATCAATATGTTCTTGAAATGAGGAAAATAGTTTTACCACACGGTTGGGCAGTTGATAACATTACAATTTATTGAGATTTAATTAATCTCCATTGAGATGTTGGAGATAACAGTTGTGAGTTAATAGATTTTTGAGGAAAATTATTAAAATAGTGGTGATAGGACAAATGTTTTGGTAACCCAAGGGTCTACCCACACATAGTTAATTTAAAAATAACATTTATGGGTGTTAAAAAACTTTAATAAACTTTAAATATGTTTTAAAACATAAAAAATACGTTATGAGAACACTGGGGAAAAAACCATGTATCCTCTCTATAACTGATCGGTGGAGCTGATCAGTGAAGTAGATCAGAGAAGATGATAGCTAAAGTTGATTGGTTAAGCTGGTCGGTTTAACAAGTCAGTGAAGAAGTTGGCAAAGAAAATCAATGTAGTGGATTACTGAAGACTATCTGTGAAGTTGATCTTTGATGATGATAGTTTAGTGTATCACTAAACCTGATCAGTGAGGCTGATGGATGAAGGAGATCAATGAAGCTGATTGCTGAAGCTGATTAGTCAAGCTGATTAGTGAAGCTGATCAGTGAATTTGATCAGTGAAGCTGATCAGTGAAGATTATCGCTAAAGTGGATCAGTGAATCTAATTTGTGAAGATTATATGTGAAGCTAATCATTAATGTAGATCCGTGAAGAAGATATGTGATGATGATTGATGAAGCTGATAAGTGAAGATGATCTGTGAAGAAGATTAGTGAAGAGGTTTAGTAAAGCTAATCAGTGTAGATGATCATTGAAGTTGATCAGTGAAACATATTAGTGAAGCTGATCGGTGAAGTAGATCATTGAAGCAGATTCGTGAAGATGATCCGTGAATTTGATCAGTGAAGCTAATTCGAGTTCTCATTTTTTTGTAAAATTAAATTGTGGATCAGAGTTAGCACCTAGTTATTGCTAACTGTGATCCCCAATCATGCGACCCTATTGGGGTGTCTCATAATTTTTCAAAATATGCACTCAAGTATTAACAAAAATGTGATATGTTTGTATTAAATTTCATTGGTGAACTACATGTCTTGTGCATGGTTTGTCTAACCTTTGCACCTAGAAGGTGTGGGGGTGTGTGGGTGAGATAGTGCCAAAAGAAGGGTTTGTGCCCAATTTACATTACAATGCACAAAAATCCTAGAGGTTTTTTCTCTTAGATAGGGATAGGTACATGGTTGTCCCACAATTTTTCTAACCATCCGGAAAATCCATGCACCCCATAAAAAAATTTAGTTTCCATTTTCCCTCCTAAATATATTATTTATCAAACCGTCATTGTCCCTCATTTCTCACATTGCAAATAGAAACACATGATCATCCATGGACACCTCCTAGTATTTGATTTATATCCTTTATTTAAACTCATAATCAGTCATTTTCTGCCGCATCAGATATCCCATAAATAATTTACTATTCCACTACATTCTTTTCACTGTCTATCACACCACATCAGATGTTATTTCCTTGTTTTATCATATAACCTATCTTCTGGATATTTTTTCAATTTTTCATATTTCTCACATTCTTGATCAAACTAAAGCCCAATAATGGATTTGTGAGGATCCATATTAAAAAGGTATGTGATCTATGTATTTTCTTTAAAGTTTCACATTATATTAATATGTTTACATTTTGTTACATTTTTGGCATCAAACATATTTCTCATAAAAATGGTAAAACTAAATATAAAATGTTCAATCATGATCTAGATGTGATAATATTATATTATACATTGTGGGATGGTTGTGACCTAGATTTGTAACAATACTTTGGGAGAATATTATCATGTACCCATGTTATATATTATTTTAATTTACCAAAACAATACATAATTGTGTTCTAATTGACACCCATAATGATTATTTATTAGATGATGATTATAATTTTGTGTGTATTAATACATGGAAAAGAATAAATTGTGACGTATACCTTGATTTAAAAGGGGGTATAATTTCATTGGATAATAATATAATTTATTTCCCTAGACCTATTTTTACCTATATAACCATCCCACCCGTTGGTTGTTTTAGGCTCACCCCATACTAGTGGGATTCCATGATTGAATTAATATAGTCATGTGTGGCATGTATTTTGACATTCTCTACTTATCAGTCATGAGTGAATTGGGGATGGATGAATGAAATTGTTTAATGGTATGGATATAAAACATTCCACTTTAAATTTAGAAATCAAATGATTTACAAAATGTTTGATTTAGGATGAATTGATGGATCAACCGATTCACAGTGCACCAAACATGTCACTCTCATTTTTAACATTCTCTACCATTGCTTCAAATATCACCAATATCTCCCATGGGGTTTCATCGATATATCTACAGGATGGACCATTTTAGTATCCTCCACCCCCTTGATGGTTAGTGTCCTGGGTCTCCAGTTGAGGGTATTCATAATTCCTACAGTTTGGATTCGATGTTTGCACCTTCTCTGAAAGATATAATCTTTTATACTCTTTCTTTCCAACCAATGATCCCTCTCTAGTATCACAATGTTCTTTTATAGACACATCATTTTACCTTCTACAGATGAACATTGATTCTCTTATTTACTAGATCTTTCTTTGAGGAGGTGATTTTTATACACAAGTGTACTATGGAAGCGATATTCATAATAAAAAACCTCCACTATCTCTCTTCGAGAACGTCATCTGATCCGGGGTACTATAGTAATTATGTAGGGATTAGATGATAAATTAAAAATCATTCATCGTTATTCCTACCTCTAGTTATTACTCTTTCAAGGCTTGGTCTTGAAGTCCCACATCTATTTTCTAGTGGTTCTTTATTATTTTTAGTTGGTCTATGAGTGTTCATAATGGATGTGATTCTCAATGCATAGTGGTGTGGATCATTCTTCCGAGATAACCTATTCCAATCCATAAAACCTCTTTCCTACATGGAATCAATGACTCGTTATGTTCATTTCATTCCCAAGAAGATCGAATGTTTCATATTCAAGAATATTCATTTGTTCAATTTTTTTAGATATAGATCTCTATCAACCCCTCCTGGAAGGTCTTCTTCATCATGTTGGGGATCCAATCGAATGTTTGAAAGAAAATATTCACACATAACTCCCTATGTTTTTTATGTTTTGTCACATACAGAGTTTTATGGGGCCCCTTTATACAAAGCTCCATCCAGACTACCCATGATCTAGTTATTCGACTACCTTGGATTCTTGGAATGGACCCAAAATCTTGGAATGCTGGTGTTTCCATTTTATCAAAATATGTTTTGACTACATATGAAGGGGATATTGTCAAACCTATTCCTTCAGCCCCTACTAATTTTCATACTCTAATATAGGATACATACAATGATGATAGAGAGACTATTGGATGTGAAGGAAATCCATGGGTATCTCTAGTGCCATTTAGACTACGGGTGCCCCCCAACATTTAGGATAGATGGGAGATAATCTGGTCACCTCAACTTCGGAAGGCATAGGATAATGGGATAGAAGGTGATGCCAATCTACCTTCTCAGGTAGTCCTTTCCCATGATCATATACCATCTGGAGGTTTCTAATATTACACGGATATTTTCTATTTTTTTCAAATATATTTAATATTTTTTATATTTTTCATTACATGAAACACTAATTTTATATTTCATTACATGCAACATTAATTTTAACTAAAAATGACATAAAATTTAATTATTAATATTTAATACGATTGTTATCAAATATATTTTGAGATGGTGGGTAAAAATATGATTGAATAATATATCAAAATTTGCTTTACTGAAGTTTATATAATGAATTCATTGGTGATTGATAAACTAGATATTAAAAAAACCCTTTTTAAAATTAAATGAAACCGCCATTCAAAAAATGATTTTAATGTGCCCAAGTGTGTTTTTTATTAATAAATTAACCAAATGAGTATTAGTTTATATTTTTAAATAAATGTACACAATATGTATTTTGTAAAAAAATTATTATACATCTTATATGTATTATACATAAGGGATACTGATAAATCAAACTTTTCACTTAAAACTATATTTTTATAAAAGTAGTTTTGTCACCATTTTATTACATACTTATTTATAAAATAAAATTTAACACTTTTTTATAATTAATTTGAAAAATTAAAATCTTTTTTTCAAAAGTAATATAAAAATTACATTAGGATGAATTTTTCTATTTTTTTCTATGAAATTTATTTTTTTGATGAATAGTTTGAGATACATAATTTTAATTGAAAACTGTCTTTCCGCATAAAATATTTATAAATTTTAATTTTCATTAAAATTTTATTTAGATTATAGTTTTTTGAATTATACATATATTAATTCAGTTTATTTCATTTTGATCAATTATCAAAACTAAATTGGATATAAAAACATTTTAAAATTTTAATCATTTTTACTTTGAAAACACACTTTCTCATTGCCTCTACGAGATTAATTTTAAATTACATTAAGTCAATTTTGTAAATGGAATTTGAAAATTATGATTCTTAATTTTGAGTAAATAAATTTATTTAATATAATAATTTTACATTTAATTTTTACAATGATAATTATGGAAAACAACTAAAATTAAATAACCCAATTGTGGTTAAAATGGGGGTTTGCACATTACATGGGTTTGAACTAAAATTACATTTACAAAAACATATATTATTTATTTAATGAATTATATTTCCTATTTATAAATATTTATTATAAATTATCAAATAAATTTATTTTTAATTATACTCTTAAATGACAAATTTCCAAGGATGATTAAAAGATATATTTTAGCTTCAAAAAAATTATTAAGATATAATTGAGTAATCTTAAAAACAGAAAAAGAAATTTAATAAAAATTATTTATTTTTTGAGGTGGTGGTATTTATTGACCCCTTTGTCCCTCCCATCAATGATTTTTTTTAAATTTTTAGGCACATTATCGAGGGTGACCTCCCAATAGTGAATACATTTGGGTATTTATGAGTTTTTTCTCCTCGTCAACTATAAACTGGCTATCACTCTCCCCCATTAATCACAATTCTCCAAACATTTGGATCAATAAAAACCCAATAAATAACATACCCAATTATTTATAATCATCAAAACATAATTATTTTAAACATAAATCCAACCAATCAAGGTTTTATACCAATACTTAAGTGGATACCCAAAGAAGAGACAATGTTCATCAATGAGAATTTTCAGTTTATTTCTTCATACACAACCTCGAATTATTAAAATTAATTGATTTTAAAATTTCATTAATATCTTAAATATAAATATAATGTGAGATTTTATGTTCATGTCCTAAAACCACACACAATTACCTCAAATGTGGTACAAAATGGTGGTTTGTGTGTATGGCAGACTACCGAATTTCAAATAGATGTTGTTATTTTTTCCATTATGACCATTAATATAAAAATACAATGTTCAAAAAAAATTTAATATATGATATCTATAATGATATTATTCATATATAACTATAATATAACACATAATTTGCACTTCAATTTTTTTGGAACATGATAATGTTGTTCATGTGTGTGACCGCTTACTACCTCATGAAGTGATGTGATTCATTCACGCATTATAGGGAATGCATTAATGATAGGTTTAATAAAATATATATATAATAAACATGGTATTGTAATTATAGAATATACATATCATTTACTATTCATTTTTTCAGCATGGAAAGAAACTTTAAACAATGTTCATGCGTACGTATTGCTTACCGTCCACAAGAATGACGTATATCATATTATATCAATAAATTTTATAGATTAAAATAAATAAGTAGATTGTGAATATATATATCTTATTTATATAATTATTATCATTCTATATATTATGAAATAATTATTAATGTAATATTAAAAAATATAATAAATCAAACCTTTAAAGAAAAAAGTGGTTAATACCCATAACATATCTTTAACTTGCAATTATTAATAAACGGGTAATAAAAGTTCATAATATAATAATATATGGTATGATATATATGTATATGAATCTATAATATTTTTATAAAAAACTTATGTTAATTATATAACATATTTTAATGGGTAGGATAGAATTCAAGACTTATGGTTTTTGGAATTTTGTCTCACTTATTAATTTCATGAGACACAGGTCATATTCACCACATATTTCATTTATGTGGTGTAAATAATTCCAATGAATTTATTTTATAATGATTATGCATAAAATTATTGGTATTTATATATCTATTTTAGTATATATATTTCATGTGGTTTATGGTTATAACATTACCAAAGCGATAAGTGATTTTGTTTTATCAATTTTCCTTATTTGAGATGCATGTTATATTATACACCAATATTCATTCACAAGTTGAATATAATGCCCCATTTAAAATTTATTTGATGAATTTATGTTTCACAATGATATTTTACATTACTATTTTGGTTATCCCTTAATAGGGATTATGATTTACTGATAGCAATGTGGTATCATTTTAAAGTTACAATCACATCATTAATCAGCATTGTCAATGATTAAGTATCCCATGTTGAAATATAATGATATACCTCCCATGAATTATCTTGAATTTAAATATCCTCTGGTTATTTGTGATATATTAAATTAAATGTTTCATCTTTACACTCTACTAATTTTAATAATTTGGAAATTGAATTTATTTAAACCTGACTTTATTTCTCTCTTCGACCAGAAATCATTTTTCATTAAAATAATATCATCTAAAAATGACTTTGAATATGTTTTTAATTGATATTTTATGTTCCTATTTATGGGAAATTATTTTAATTTTTTGAAATAACTTTTTAAATTACTTTCAATTTATTGATTAAATATTAAATCGTTATTTTCTTTTTAACTGATATGGAAAATATTTTATGTTTAAAATGTGTTTTAATTTTTTTATAATCATACTTTATATGATTTCAAGGTTATCCTATATGAAGATGATTACAAAAATTTTATTTGATTAAAAATTGATTCAAATTATTTTCTAATTATACTGTATATGTTTTAAATGTTATTTTTAAAGAAAAATGTTTTCCAAATGTTTTATGATTTAAAAAGATTTTTTTCTATTTTGATAGGATATTTTCCCTAAGAAATGTTTTCAATTATCATTAATATTTATTTTAAAACTAGTATTATATCGATTGGTATTATGTATTTATTACACATGATATGATCCAAGGATACCATTCTTATTATTTCTCTGAATGGTTTATATTTTTATGAAATGAGGTTGATGAAACCCAATTCTATTAAATAGGTAATTCAATGAAAAAAATTAAATGCAACCCAATTATACTCACATGTTATTATTTGATGAAATGATTATGAATGACATCACTTATACATAGTTAATGATATAATTAAATGTTTATGATACCAATTTCTTTTAATGAGATATAATATGATGAATTTTTATGAACATGTGGCACACATATATATGATTTTTATTAGGTGATGGGTGGGAACTATATGTCCCTCCAATTTATTGGGTATTGATTTATATATCAAGAGAGGAAAATGGGAAACATGTCGAAGGGCTTGATATACAATGGGAAACATGTCATTCGTGATCCATAATGGTAAATAGGTGTGTCCTAATAAATATTGGGAAACAGGTGCACCCTGATCCACTATGTCGACGGTCTTGGTAGTTAACCTTGACACACAAATTGGATTTCAATATTTATAATAGATACACACTTTTATGACATGATCTTATAGTTCCTGATTGATTGATGATTATTTATGACTCTTATGAAACATGTTTTATAAAATGATAATGTTTTATTCAATGACTCATGCTTATGGTCCATTAAAGGTTGGGTATGACCTTAGTAAGTTATGCTCATGAACACATACACTTATGATTATATTAATATTTCTTTTGATTATAGATTTAAGTCTTATTTGTTTACCGTTAATTATTTTATTATATCATCCTTTATTATTTTTCCATTTCCAATATTATAAATAATGGTTATATATAGGATATGTCTATGAAGGGAATTTAATGAAAAGATCAATGTGAGAATCATTCGATAGTTTCTATTGATTAGAATATTATGTTCCTATTTTCCATATGCAGTGAAGTATTGTTATAAAATCTCATATTTTTTATTTACTATTCCTAGATATTATATATATTTATTTCCAGACAAGGTGCTAAGACGACATGTGATTCAGAGTTCCTATTTTATGGGAACAATTTTATGAAAAACAATACATTTTAATAAAACACGTTTATTAATTTCTTGAAAAAGAGGAATAACTCTTATAATATATACAAAATAAAAATATATGGGAACAATAGATAAAATAGTTTTAGCATAATACTACGGGTGACCTATTATTGGTCGGTGTTGGCCACCTATAGAAAAAGTCACGAATAATGTAACCCAAAATAAAATTATAAAAAAAATTATTTTATTTTCTAATATTAATAACTCATGAACGGTGACTCGGAATTGCAATACTATACCACAATTGAGTTCATTTTGTGGTGTTTTCCCTAGACGCAATTTTACTTTAGTTAGTGATGGTTTTTTTGTGGATTTTTTTCTGGGGATGTAATGGGAATAAAATAAATTAGCAAAAAAATTATTTTATAATGATGCAAAAAATCTTTTTATAAAGTATTTTTTAGGAATTCAAGGTTATTTATAACCTTATGATTCTTCTACGACATGGACAATGAACCCTCTAAAACAAACAATGATGGACCGTGGATCGATGATCAATGCACAACCGATTCGACAAAACCTCACCAATGATGACGACAGAACAATCGTCCTCTGTTAGTGACTGTTCTAAATTGAGGTAGGGTGGTTGTTTCCTTTTGATATTCTTTGTTCTGTATTTACATGGTGAACATTGGCCAATCCAAAAACAAATTGATATGTGGTTCAATTTTAGTTGTGTGATATGATATTAATTGTGGGAATAAAGTAAAATTTATTTTAATTCCTCTTCATTGTAAATCTAATGGAAATGTTTTTGAGGTCGACATGAATATTTGATAATCTTCATTACCTTTGTTTAGTATTTTTTTTATTTTCTCACTCCATTATACATGCATTCATTGTCTGTATTATTTTGAATTTTGATTTGGTGATATACAAGAGTACTGATCATTTTGGGACCACTCATTAACACAACATATCATAGTCATAAACTCATATTTGGAATTCAGAGACATGATAGAGGTTTGAAAATGATGATGGGAACCCAAAATTGGATCTGGAATCAATGGGTTGTGATTCGGGTTGAACATATCTCTATGGAGGGTCATGTGGATTGAATGTTAGGCATGACTGGTGACATTTGGATGCTAAGGATTTATGAGGACAATTTTCCATCGATGAACGACTAGAATTCAATATCCAAATAGCTGTGGAGTGTGGTTTATGTTGTTATTATTAAAAATAAAAATATCAGGTGCTATTTAGTACTACTAATGATAAAAATATGGGTGATGAATGATATTATTATTGACTATAATATGTCTGAAATAAAATAACAAAATTAAGGTGATTCATGTGGCTAGAAATTAAATACTGGAATTTAATTAAAATTGTATGGAGATGCATGATCACCTCACCACATAGTGTGATATATATAAGAAATATTGGGTGATTTTGATTTACTTATTATTTATAATAACAAACTTAAAAATTAAATAAAGTGGTTATGTAAAATAAGAGGAGGCTCCTTCTACACCACATGTTTAGCGTGTGATGAAGAGATTAATTTTGGGATCATTGGGAATAAAATAATGGAAAAAATGAATATGATAATAAAAATTTATAATATTATTATAATTATTATTGTCAACACCATAATTCTATCATAACTTCTATGTATGAGCTCTAATCGAAAAACCGTCAGCAACAACAAGATCCTATAATTGAGTGAATCATTTTATAATGAATGTTGGTTACCATATTCAGACACAATCCTTAGGACAATGAAACCCACAATAACAATGAAATTATTTTTATTGGTCGATCTTATATCCGAAATATATCTCTCATTCGCTGTTCTAATGATAAACCATCATTGAAGTTGTGACCATGATTTTAAGGTGATCATTTTGAAAAAAAAATTGGTTAATTAAATTGTGGTCATGGTGTGGGACCCATGAATCACATTTTGAGCGTACTGTGGTGAAATGTGACTTTTTCACTGGGGACACCTTTTGGCCCAACAAATAGTCGATACGATTTGTTTTTCTGTGAGGAACACAATTGTGCGATCCATATATTTTCTTTCAAGATTGAGTTGTGGGACCCATGAATTGATGTTCATACATTATATGATGAAATGTGACATTATCACTAGGTGTGTTTTTTGGGTCATCTAAATATTCTGCTTCATGTTTTTTTCGTAAGGATCAAAACAGTGTGATCTGTTGGAAAATATGAGAACATTTATAGTGCATTATCAGGGGAATTATATTATATCATTTGATGTAGATGATGAACTCTTTATTTCCATAAATCCTTTTCTAGACCTATATAGGGGCGGTGATAGACATAATGAGGCATGATGTGTATCTAATGCAGCCACAAAAAGGCTACACGGACAAGATACCATGTGTCCTTGCATGCCATGTATAACCTTCTACACTCTGTGTAAATAGAGACTACAGGTTGTGTGATGTTATCCACATGGGAATGGCTTCCTAATGTTGGACATTCTATGTACCCCCTGGGATACACTATTTACATCCATCAAGAGTTGTTGAAGCTTTTAATTTTCATAGGTTGGACTAATATAGGTTGATATTGTTTTCCCTTTTCCTTTCCTTAACAGTTCAATATTATATAAAATCTATATCAATGGATTGTAATCCTCTCTAGAGGTCGATTCCTATATAGAGTCAAAAATCCCTCCCTGGGACTGGAGTGTGATCCTATAGAACTCATAGTGGAGTGTTGTGGAATCAACATAACCACTGAGAGGAAGTTATTTTTACTCCGACTATCGGGCCTCATTGATTGGGTTAGTGGTTTTCCCGAGTTTCATTTGGAAAAATACACTATGTTTGGAATTAATCCAAATTGGGTTAGTGGTATTATCTAGTGTGACTAGGTAGGATCTGATTTATGTGTATCATGATCTTCCTTAACAAATTCTCGTCTCATTTGGGTCGGGTCCAAATAATCCTAATAACTTCGATTGTGTCTTCGATGATATCATGGATCAAGGATTGAGTTTACCAAGAACAAGCGTTCATTGAGGAGAATCATGTGTCTAAAAATTGGATTTTAATTTCCTCTATATTGTGTCTCTTATTGAGTAAATATGGATATTCTTTTTATATATACTCTAGAAATATACCTTTGTGAAGTTGATTGTACTTTAGTTTCTGGTATTTTCATTTTGGTTTAGATACATTCTAGTATGAATTGTTATACTCACCCCTGTATGAGATTTTCAGACATATTTCATGCCATTCATTGATGATAGACCCTTTGACAGAGTCATAGGTGGACTCGGATCAGACACATCCAAGCGAGGCCAGATAGGTGAGCTGTGTTCCTACAGTTAAACATTAGTCACATTACCTCATTTCATTCAACATGGACTTATGGTTACAGACTATTTATGGTGGTCTTGTTTGGAATATGTTTACTTTCTAGTAATTTCGTTGTTATACTATAGTTGTGGGATATAGTGGTTGGCAAGAAATTTTTTGTTAGTGTTTTTACATTTAGGAATCTGTGGCTTGGAGATGTGTGCATGTGTACAAGTACAGTAGGATAATTCCTCCCAATTGAGGGATATTTCTACTCCATTCTAGTCACCCATCCCAAGCATATTGGATGTGGGCTTTAGGTAGTCATTGAACGGGCCCCTATAGGGAGGGTTGTGAGATAGTGGTATCAAAAAAGGCCAGTTCTATTTTAGGAATGAGATTCTGTGAGGTTGGTTTGGGGCATAGTGTTAAGTGTTTTGATTTTGGATTCTTGGCCAACGACACTAGTTTTGGTATGGTGATCGACGTATCCACACACCATGACTGTGATGACTTTTTTTCAACTCGATACATGAAAACACTAGAAATGGGAGAAAATGGTACATGAAACATATAAGAATGATTCTGTTTTCCAATTCCTTCTTCGATCATCTCTCCAAATATACTCAACATACTGTGGAACAACATGTGTTATTTCATGATGCCCTTATGTAGATATCCATCAATGATTCCATCAGATGATCATGAGGATGATTCACATTGAGATGAGGAATAAATATAAGTATTTTTACTATATATATCACCTCTAGGTGTTTCACCAACGATATCACCACCTATAGATTAAAAAATGGTACCCGAAGTACCAATATATGAGTTGTGTAGGTAGATAAACTACTTGATTTTCAGCAGCAGAGGCCCCACAGGATCTATGGTGAGCCTAACACATATGTTTATGGGGAAATGCATGAGGTGGAAACCCATATTTTTTATATAGTTCAGAAAACTGTAGATCAGATAGGGGTCCTGATAGTGAGTCTTCTACACATCTTTGTAGTATGATGATGGGGTTCGTTTACCCAATCTTATGATGAGGAACCACTTCCATGGACTGAGTTTGAGACCCTTGTAATAGAGGAGTTATCACCATATAATCTATAGACTATGTGTATCAAGGATCTTCTATAGCTCTTGAATAATGACCTGACTGTATATGAGTATTCATCGAGGCAACCTAACCTATTTAGGTACTATTTGGATATGATACATGATTCATAATGCATTGACATATACTTTGAGAGATGTCCAAATAGGGACATCTAGGTCAGTGTTATACCTCTATGTGTTTTTAATTATGATAAGGTGCTTGAACAAGAATTGGTGGTCAAAAGTCTTAAGGAAAATCGGTTTTGGTCTGCGATTTTCAAGAGTCGGAAATCAGTATCAGATACCATAGAAGCTAGAAGATGATGTCAGTGTTAGGGACATGGACATGCTTGAAATTTCTAGATGAGATATCGGGGTAGTGGATCTATAGTTTAGGGATCATTGGGTTGGTCTAGTCAACCTAGAGTGAGGGGATTCTATAAATGTTATGGTAGGGGACATCCCGCCCGAGATTTAACAACTCATATTATTACTGACAGATATACTATTTATGGACCACAAAGGTATAGATAGTGACAAGAGGAGACAGATCCATAGGGTGGTGTACATGTCAATGGATTTAGGGGGGAAATAGGAGGTGGTCGATGTTTTTGATATGTTACAACTACCACCCCTAGGTGGTCTACACTAGGCTAAGGGGGATGGATGAAAGGGGAGGTTACAACTACATGTAATCGAGGAATATAACATAGGGGCTCCAGGATTGATTTAACGTATGATCAATTTCCATTCTACTTTGGTTACTCTATTGATAGACATAGGTACTAGTCTTTCTTTTCAATCCAAGTATCTTGTTTGGGACTCATATATTCTATATAAATAGTTGATTTAACCCTAAAGCTTTGAAACTACTATTGGAAAAGACCCATTGACCATGCCCTATGGTCGATAGTGTGACCTGAATCTTGGAGGATAGCATTTCGGTTGAGATCTCTTGGTAGCCATATAGAGGCCTCATGATAGAATTCTTGGTTTGGACTAGTTATCCATAGTTCATGCTTAGATTGACTTTTTTAGGTTTATATTGTTCTATGTCCATAATGGTGGAATAAGGTTTTCCATTTTTTTGAAAAGGAATCCCATGAATAATTGGAAGGACTTACACATAGGAGGGTATAATTGATTACTGATCAATTGGATAACCTAACCCTCAGTTCCGTGGATGTTATGTGTCCATAGTTTTGTATAGTGGTGGGGGATTTCTAGTGGATCCAAAGAAGTTTGAGATAGAGGAATTGGAAAGAGTTCCCCTTGGACTAAGACCTCCATATTTTATACACTTCTCAAATAGAACCATGGTGGATGAGACTCTAGAAAGGATATTGAGTTTACTATTTCTCAAGGCAGCGTCAGAGCAGTTTCCCTCAATGTCGTTTTTCATTATGGATAGAGATAGAGTTGTTTACCTTTAGTCGATGGTAGACACCACTACACTAATAAAATGATTGCGGGTGGTAAAACATGGGTAAATTTACTATGAAAACATTCATGCTCAAATTTTTTTTGGGCATGCTCTAGATAAATATTTTAATGTTTCGGAGGATGTCATAATTTTCAAAGGATGCGTTGTAGTACTAGTGAAATTATATGAGGAAGTTCTAAGGGAGTTCCATTCATCCCATTTGGTGGTACATCTTTGTGTGAAAAATATGTAATGGGACCTAAAACAATAGGTTTGATGTCTAGGTGTATATGAAGGAGTTATAGAGTATGTCTCTTGATTCCTTAATTTTTAGTGGGTGAAGGATGAGTAATAGGTTATGACAGGTAAAGGTAATCCCCTTGAGGTGTTGAAATATGTGTGGTATGAGATATTTTATAAACATCATCACCGGTTTACCACGTACATCATGGGGACATTATGAAAACAGAGAGTCATAGAAGTACTCACCAAGTCATCCCACTTCCTATATATCTCAGATATTCATCAACCCATTATAAATTATGTGTAGAGTTGCTGAGGTGGCATACCGCTCAGTTCTACCACTGTAGTGAGATCGGGTACCCAATGTATATTACATGTCACAAATGTGGAGATAAATTCATGACCTATAACATGTTTTTTACTGAGGAAAGTTGGATTTCAGGGATAGAGAAACTTTTTTAGAGTACCTGATGGAGATCGATGATTGATTGGAGAGGATCCCTCTTGGTAGAGTGATTCTGGAGGTCCATGTGCAGTAGTTGTGACAACTGGGCCCCGGAGACAGCACATCCACCCCGTCTTAACATGGTCGTCAGGTCCTGGCCCACCAGGTACCACCAGTTGCCCTGCAGACACGTGGGGCCCACCCCAGGGTCCACCCACATGCCTGAACGGGTCATCTGAGTAATGACAGTCCCCACATGCCAACACTTGTCTTCTCTAGTGTTCTTTGTTCTCACTCACACACATCCTGGAAAACTTCCCAGAAGGTCACCCATCCTGATCACTACTCCTAACTGTTGAGTTCTAATCAGGTAGGCTCTCGAAAAGGAAGGTGCACCTTGTTGACATGAGCCATATCATTTATCCATTTAACCCTTTATCATTTGGGGATGTTACCATCACCCCCTTTAGAGCACAACGCCCTCGTTGTGGGCCCTACATCTCAACCCAGGCAGTGTACCACACTTAAGGGTGGGTACCACCTCTGATACCAAATGTGACAACTGGGCCCCGGAGACAGCACAGCCACCCCGCCTTAACATGGCCGTCGGGTCCTGGCCCACCAGGTACCACCAGTTTCCCTGCAGACATGTGGGCCCACCCCAGGGTCCACCCATATGCTTGAACGGTTCATCTGACTAATGACAGTCCCCACATGCCAACACTTGTCCTTTCCAGTGTGCTTTGTTCTCACTCAGACACATCCTGAAAAACGTCCCAGAAGGTCACCCATCCTGATCACTACTCTATGCCAAGCACACATAACTGTGGAGTTCTAATCAGGAAGGCTCCCGAAATTGTAGGTGCACCTTGTTGACATTAGTCATATCATTTATCCATTTAACCCTTTATCATTTGGGGATGTTACAGTAGTAGCACGAGAATCTCCAAGAGGGGACATGGGAGTGTGAGGCTCATATTTTTACTCAATACCCTCAAATGTTTGAGTAGCCCTTATTATGGATTTTATGGAAATAAATCTCCATGGCGGGGGAGAATGAAGCATCTCATATTTTCTATGTGCTATTTTTTGATATTATATGGTATTTTCAAGGTCAGGTGCTAAGACATCATATGATTGAAGGGACTAGTTTTTAGAGAAAAATTGATTGAAAAATATTAATCTTTAATATAAGGTGGATTCGATTTTCCTAAAAAATGGATGAACTACTAAAAGGATTCCCAGATCTGAAATCTAAAGGAATGTTTGAGTTCAATTTGGTGGGCTTACCATAGGCACAACCAAATCTTTGTTGCATGGGACATCTATTGAGAAATTCATTAAAGGACATAACTGTCAAACCATTATTTAAATAAAGTTATTTTATTTTTAAATCCAAATAAATCCTGGACAATGAATAATATTGGAAATCTATGAAAACTATTGATTTCGTAGTGTGGTTACTCTAATCGTGGTTTAACAGTAGTCACCACAGGTTGTTTGTGAAGACGTTGTCATGGGACATAATGTGAATAATCATATTAAATAACAAATTATTTAATAATGTATTGAAACTTTTCTTTATTAACTATTTTTATGGAATTCAGGGTTATTCATTACATTGTAATCCTTCTCAGATGTTGATAAATAACTCCATCGAAGAAACATAAATATATCATGGATCAATTATCAACACGAAACTGATTCGAAGGAACCTCACCAACGACGATGACACAACGATCATCCTTTATCCGAAAATGATCCATATCAGGGTAGAGTGATTGTTTCATTGTGATTTTTCTTATTAATGATTTCTAGGATGAAAATGTCTCAATTCATGAAAAGTTTGATCCTTGGTTCTATTGTTATTGCAATATCAGATATTATCTAAAGGATTATATGGAAATTTATTTTAATTATTCTTCATTATCCTTCAAAAGAAAATTGATTTAGGCTGACCCGAATATTGGATGAGGTTTTTTCACCATGTTATTGTTTCATTTTTTTCTATATTCTTTGTGTGAATTAATTGTGGGTATTCATTTGACTTGTGATTCAATGAGATCTGATAGTACTAATCTTTGTGTGTTCATTATTTGACACAACGAATCATAGACATGAATTTAGATTTGGAATTTGGAGATGCGATGAATCATTGACATTGAATACGGGATCCTAAATTCCAATCGTATATCAATGGTTTGTGATTCTGGTTGAGAAAATAACTCTATAGGGTCAACTGTTATCGAATGTGAGGCACACATGTGACACTACTAGGGACATGTGGTTTCCACAGATTGATGTGGGCTGCTTTCCGTTGAAGAACAATGACAATCCAATTTTTGACGGGTTCTTGATAGTGGTTATTATTATTATTATTAAAAATATTAATTATTTCTATTAATTGTTATAAATGATAATAATAATGGAAATTAATGTTATTATTAATGATTATAATAAATGATATATAAAATAAATAAATGAAGGTGATCCATGATGGTAGAAAATAAATAAATCAATTTAACTAAAATATAGGTTGAGGGGCGAACACCCCACCGCTTTGGGGCACATTATATGGAAAATATATGTATTTTGTTTTAAATATTATTTATAATAATATGTTGAAAATTAAATAATTTGGTTATGTAAAATTAGAGGAGGCTCCTTTTACACTGCATGTGTGCCACATGATGGAGAGTTTGAGGGTGGGATCATTAAGAAGAAAATAATTGTAAAAAAGCGGTAAAATAATAATAATAATAATATATTATTATTATTGTTATTATTATTTTGATAAACAAAATTTGATTTCAAATTCTTCATATAATATCTAATTGATATACTGTTAGTGACAAAGTGATCCTTGAATTGATACGATCATTTTAAAACTGATGTACAATACCCATTTGTGACTTGTTAATTGGGTTATTGAAACGCCCAATAATACTAAAATTATTGTTATTGTAGGATCTAGTAACTGATATATCTCTCTCATACAGTTCATAATGGATAACCATAAGTGTAATTGTGACAATGATTTTGAAGAGAGTCTTGTGATACCAATTTTGCGTATTTAAATGGAGATCAAGGTGTGGGAACATATGCCTAATTCAGGCGTATTGCAGTGAAATATGACTTCTTCACTATTAGTCTGATTTTGAATCATGAATAGTCAGCACTGTTGATTTTTTTGCAAGGATAACAACAGCGTGATCTGTATATTTTTTTCGGGAATGAGACCTCAACCACAAGATTTATTGTTTATATGTTATATGATGAAATGTGATTTTTTTGAGTATCTGTTTAAGGAATGTGAATAGACTCTTTTGAGTGTTTTTCTACAATGATCACAGTGGAGTGATTAGTTTGAAAATCTATGACCTATTGAAAAGGAATATCAGTGGAATTTATTTTTATCCCATTAAGCTGACGATGATCCCCTCTTGTTCTTCAAGAATTTTCCAAACCAAGACACGGCCAATACTAGATGTAATGAGGCACTATATGTACTCCCACACATACAAAAACATGCTACATAGGCATGATACCATGCATATAATCATTTCATGTATACCCTTATACATTCTGTGTATATAGAGACTACATTCCATGGGAGGAATTCTACATGGGGAAGATTTTGGATAGATGGAAACATTGTTACCCCTTGGGACACACTGTTTACTCCCATCAAGATTGACTATGGATCTTCATTTTCCTAGTTTGAAAAAGTATAGGTTAAGAGTGTTTCCCTTGGTCCTTTCCTCGAGGGATCAGTATAGAATTACATCCATATCACTAGAATGTAATACCCTCTAAAATCTATGTCCCATATATACTCAGGCATATGTCACTGGGAATAGACTAAGATCCTTTATCACCCATAATAGAGTTTTGTGAAATCTATACAACCTTCAAGAGTATCTATTTGGTCCTCCATATTACAGGAAACATCTTCATGGTTAGTGGTATTCCCCAGTGAGATTAATAAGTATCCCAAACATTAAAAATTAATCCAAATTGGGTTAGTGGTATTCCCTATTCTGACTAGGTAGGATCCCCTCTCTGTGTATCATAATACTCCATGACCGTCACGTTCTCATTTGGCTTGGGCCCAAATTTGGTAGACCACTTGGTTAGATTCTTTAACGATATCACGGATTGAGGAGTGTGTTCTCTCAGAATGAGCATGCTTTAAGAAGAGTCCTATGGATGAAAATTTGTTCTAAAATTCCTCAATTATTTAGTTCATGAATACGATATGAATGGATGTAATTATCACATGTACAATAGACCTATAACTATGTGGATATTACTATTATTTACTTTTTTATATTTCTTTATTAGTTTCAGGATGTCGTACGTGATTTTTTTATACTCACCCCAGCACAGACATTGTCCGACCGTGTCATGACTTGTGTAGATGATCGACCTTTTAATGGAGTCCTATACAGACCAGGACCAGGTAGTGCTTTGAGATTCCATACAGTAGAGTTGTGTTCTTGTAGTTCAGACAGTACCCTAGTACCTCTTACCTTATAAGATGGACTAGTTATTATAAAATCATTGTGGGGGATTGTTTTGGCCCAGTTTACATTCCAGATATTTTACTATTGTACTCTAGTTGGGGGCTATAGTAGTATTCATGAATTATTTACTAAGTGTTTCCATATTTCAGCATTTTTGGATTAGAGATGTGTTAATGTGTATAGGTACATTAGGATAATTCCTTATGTTTGTTCGATCGGCCTATATAGTGCTAGTCACTTTCCCCTAGCATGTTACAGGGGATCTTACGGTGGTCATGGAACTTTCCCGTCTAGGATAGGTCTTGACAATTATGATCTGAATGATTTAATTTATAATGTAATTAATATTAATAGAAGATTTTGTAATATACATGTATAAAAAACATAGTGAACCAATATTGATAGTTGGTATCAATGTTAAGGTATAGTCTTTCTTTAGAAACCATGATGAGTAAACATTAATGATATCCCTTGAGATTATTGTAAGGATATATCTAGGGATGACTATATGGGTAAGTCTAAGGATGAGTAAAAGTGTTGGAAAATGTCCTAGAATTTTTTTGTGGGTTAGAGTGGGAAGTTTTGAAGAAATGAAATCCATATTTAGATAATAAAATTGTATGTGGCTCTAGCACATATGTAACTAGCTGTAATAACCCTAAAAACAACATTTTGGTCTAGACTCAAGACTAAACTAATGCATGAAAACAGAACTTTCTTCACAACTATATTGAAACTCTATATGGATATGATTTTAAAATTAAAAAAATACCTTATGGACCATCATGATTGATTTATATATAATTACTATGGACATCATTGGATAAAACTGGGGTTTTAAAGATAAAAATGGTCAAATTATTTAGACTTTATAAATGTCATATTTAATGATTATTAGATTCCTCAATGTGATAATCGTTTCTCACAATATTATTTTTGTTTTAATCGATGGTGGGAACCTGAAATAACCATGTAAATGTTGACCGAGACATGAAATTATCTGAGGAGTAGTAAAATGGGATGATGAATAGAGTAATGGTCATTATGATAAATCTTATTCAGTATTCATGCAACATGGTTTAAAATGTGAAAATTAAACAACTTCCAGAGTTAACAAAGAAAAGAAGGATTATGTTCACTATGAATGTAAGTAAAGAATACCATGGTGGAAAAGGAATTTATTTTTCATTATGTTATGAATGGGGAATGAATTACTCAAAGGAATGTATTTGAAGGATATGAATATGTTTTGAGTGTGGAAAATTTCACAAATATTGATATTAAAAATGAAAAATGAAATTTTGGTTCATAAAAATGGATTAGAATAATAGTAATCATCAGGATTCATTGACTATTTAATGTATTATATGTAGAATGAATGATAATATTAAAAATTTATGCCCTACGTGGAATGCTCTTGAAGTGAATTTGTCAGGTTGTATGAGTAATGTTTTTTCAATTGATGATCATGAGACTATGAATGATTTATTATTGGAAGGAGTTATTAAGGAATAATATGATGAATCCATGTTAATTTATTGAGAAAAAAGTTGTATTATTGAAGTTATTTTGTATTGGGATTCATGAATTAAGAAATATATAGTGATTGTTATATATATGTTTTTTATTAAGGAATTGAAATAAAATGTTGACAGATTTTGATGACAAAGATAATTTATTTATTGGAAATGATATATTTTATAGAAAACAAATTATTAAGATATTGTAACCATTAATATTTTATTTTTGTTGAGAAAATATTGATTATTTTTATTAAAGATAATTTGGGTAAGTATAAAGTAAATTGGATTGTACTGATTACCTAGGAATAAATTAATTATTTGTCGAAAAGATTTTTTCCTTAAATGGATGATGTTTAAATCATTTTTGGATTTTTGTAATATGTCAAAGAATATGTAATCTATTTAAGTAATGAATGGAAATGTATGTTTTTAATTTGGTTTTATATAATTTTAGGGTATTTCCATGATTTATGAGATTATTTGATGAATGTATTCACATGTTTGGTATGTGAAAATTAAGAGCCAATTTATCATATATAGTGATCAATGTTTAAATAATTATGAGAAATTTTTTTACCGTATTTATAATTTTTTGGTTTCTCAAAATTGAGAAGGGTTTATATGGCTATCTTTTTATGGAATGTTTTATTCTGAACATCAAATAGGGTTCTATAGATTGATGTATTATTTAGAAATATGAAGAATTATGCATATTGGATAACCTATGCTGAACATTTTGTTTCGATGATAACTAAACATAGACAGAATTAATTATCATTCTATATATGGATCTTATTATCTATTCTTTCTTCAATAAAAAATACATTTTAATTTATTTTAGTAATAGATGATGCGGAAATTCCTCAAGTCACAAAAATAGTGTGAGATTGTTCTTATGAAATGGAACAAAATAGAGTAATTATATATTCTCATGAAGATTTTTTTTAATTTAGGAAATGGGTCTTGAAATAAAATTAATCCTTATTATCACTATTTTGATGATATAAATGACATTTTTATTGCCTCATTAGGTATGGGTTTTGTGGTCGTTAACATTATCTACATCACCCATTTTCTTATGATCAATGTTCTTTATCGGTCTATATAATTATTTATTCATTTATTCCATGTACAAATCATAACATACTAGATATGTTACCCAATGTGGAAACATAGTTATGAGTTACATTTGATAACCTTTATGTTTATAAAATTCCCTTCTAATGAAATTATTATAATTCATTTTTACAATGCGGATCTCTATGACGAAATTTTAAAATAATAAACCTTTAATGATCAAAATGAGTTTTTAGGGTGAAAATCATTTTTAGGGGGGGGAATGTAACACTGAGATTTTTTTAAATATATTTAATATTTTTAATATGTTTTCATTTCATGAAACACTGATTTTATCTTGCGTTACACTAAAACATAGAGTTTAAACCACACATGGAATACTATATCAATATTATTAATATAAAGGATAGTTATAAACATGTTGTTGGAATATAATGTATGAATGATAATAACTAAATTATGAAAATATGGTTTAAATTTTTTTACATAATGAAATATTTGGTGACCAATTAATTATAAATGAAAATACACCCCTTATGAAAATAAAATGTTATCATTTCTTGGATTAATATTTTTATGCACACAATTGTGTTTAATATAATTATATTAACAAATTAACCATTAGTTAATTATTTTGATAAAATTTAGATATCATATATTTAATAAAATTTCTAAGATTACTCTTATAACTTTTATGTACCTGATATAAGAATAAATTCAACTTTATATAAAAACTATATAATTCAATAAAACGAGTTTATACATAATTTATGGTGCACTTGTTTATAAAATATTTTTTTAACATTTTATAAAATTACTTTTACAAAATCAAACTTAATTTTATAAATAATAATTAAAAAACGTGTTTTTATGAATTTTTGGACTTTTTTATTAGAATCTTCATATTATTATTATTAGTGAAAAATACTGAGTTTTAATTTAACATTTTCTTTCTGCCAAAATTATTTCAAAAGTTCACATATATTATACTTTGGGTTTGAATTATAATTAGTTCAATTATGCATATACTAATCTAATTTAGGTCATTTTAATCTAATAAATATGTCATTTGGATAAAAATATGTTGTTTTGTTTGAGCATTTTCACATTAAAACTCCGCTTTCCCCTCACATCTATAGGATTAATTTTATATTAAACTCATATATATATATTAATGAAATTTTAAAAATCGAATAAATAATATAAATCAGAATAATATATATTATCAAATAATGTTATATTTAATTTTTACCGCAATGATTTTCAAAAACAATTAATATTAATTTACATAATTAAGTTTAAACATAATTTTTTCACATTACATGCATTTTTATTAATAAAACAATAAAAATCACAATCTCTAAAGACATCCTAAAAGGCTTATTGTTTCAATGAAATCCCACCAATTATAGATTTTTTTTAAAAACTTAATAGGATACCCAATGAAGAGATAACATTCATCAATTTGAATATTCATTTTATTTCATCCTCCATCAAAATAAATTATTATTATAAAATTATTATATAATATAATAAGTATATTAAATAAAATAATACATTTTATTAGGTTTGTGACCAAAAAACGCACACAATTACATCAAATGTGTTTAGAAATCATCATTCGTGTGTACAACGATTGACTGCCTTGCAAATCAATATCGATACTTTTTCCATCATCTCAATTCAAGGATAAAAATAAGGATGTTAGTACTATTGATAAACGATATTTCCAATATTTAGGATTTTATTATGCTTATTTTTTACTTATTATATATTACCTAAATTCATTCTTTTCATTTTATGGGAATATCATAATGTCAATCGGGTGTAGTGCGGGCTATCACTTCTGGAAGGATAGTAATTCATTCATCCTTTACATGGAATGTATTATGGATGAGTTTAATAAATAAATTGAAATATATTACATAAAAACAATAATGAAATGGTTATATATATATATATAACATTTCACATTCTTTCATTCTATACAAAAAAATGGAAGCATTGTTCATGCATATATACGGCCCACCATCTCCATAAACTATGTTTTTATTTTCCAATTAAAAAATTTAATAGATTACATTAAATACATATTTAGTAAATATATATTATACGTGTTTCATAATTATCAAATTTTATATTATTTTATCATTATGATAGTGAGATAATAAAAAATATAAAAAATCAGAACATTCATGTAAAATATTGTAGTTATTACATGAAACGTAAATTTAACATGGAATCATTAATAAAATGGAAATAAAAGGTCATATGAAATTCATATACGGTACAATATATATTAATATTATTATATAATATATTTATAATAAAGTTATAGTTATTATAAATTATTTACAAATGATTACAACAGAAGTCACAATTTAAGGTAATGGATTTTTGTCTCACTCTTTACTTCTGTGAGACTTAAGTCATATTAGCTACCTTCTTTTTTATGTGGTGTATAAAATACCCAATAAATCAATTTATGATTAATCCAATTTAAATTATTGTAATTTACATACACATTTAAGGATCTCTATTTCATTTTGATTACGGTTAAAATGTTTCTAAAGTAGTATGGTTTTTTTGTGAGAATTTTCTTTCTTTGAGACAAACATTACGTAATGAATCAATCTCTTTCAGGAGGTGTATTTGAATACCCATAAATGTGTGATATCATGAATTCATTAATTTTCCAGATATTTTAGGTTTCATTTTATGTTATCCCTTCACGAGTCTTAGGATTCAATGCTACCAAATTGGTAATGTTTTTGTGTTACTATCTCATTACATGTTGTAATTATAAATGATTAAGTATCCCATGTAGAAATATGATGATATACCTATAAATTAATCTCATGAAATTACTTACTATATCATTTTCTCTTTGAGTCATAAACATGTTCTCTTCCAAAATAAAATTTTAATTTTTTTTTTAATTTTGTTAAATTATATTTTACGATAATTATCATGTAAATAGATTTGTAAAAAAATTTTGGTTTAAAAATTGTGTCTGATGATTTTCAAATAACTCATTATATTTTGAAGATGATTATATCAAATATAATTATTTAAAAATTGTATTATCGATGAAAAATGTTTAAATGATTTTCGAATATACATTAATAAGTTTTCAAGGTTATATTCATTTAAAATGATCTTGAAAAACTAATTTAAAAAATATTTTTATATGATTTACTAATATTCCATCATTAGTTTTTGATTTTATTTTCAATGAAAAATGTTCCCAATAGATTTTATGTATCAAACATAATTTTAAATGATGAAATAATATTTTAAAAATGAAATTTTTTAATTGAATATGAAAAATTATTTTCCATCTCTGATTCCATCTATTTTTGGAACCTATTTATGACTATATATGTGATCCAAGGATAAGATTCATATCCATTTTTTAAATAATTTATGTTTTCAAAGAATGATGTTTATAAAACCCAATTCTATTCCATGAGTTATTCCATGATAAAATGATAATGAAACCTAATTCATTTCAAGGTTTATTATATAATGTATTGATGATGGAACCATTATCTTTACCAAAGGTTACAACTTGATGAAATATTTATTAAACATGGATATTTTTATGTATTACAATATGATAGATGTGTTTTGGAACATATGGAACACATATATATGATTTTCATTATGAGTTAGGTGAGACCTATATCTCCCTCAAATGATTTGGTAAATGATTTATTTCTCATGATATGAAAATAGAAAATAAGTTAATGAGATTTATCCAAATTGAATTATAGGTGTCTTCAGATCTTGAAAGGGAAATTGGTGTGTCCTGATTCCTATTGGAAAAAAAGTGCATCATGATCCACTATGGGAAATAGGTATGTCCTTACAAACTATTTTGATGGTATTGGTAGTTATCCTCGACACATGAAATGGTGTTCTATATTTATGATGGCTCCAAACTTTTATAACAAGAAATTATGGTTCATATAACAACCAAGAATTTTATTACACACTTAATCATGATTTATTAAATAAAATAATATTTTGATACCACATAGTAGATTGAGAGGTATAATTTCTTTGAGGATTAAGAGCATTAAATAATCACTTAAAACAAGAAACACAACATTGCTATTGAAAAATTCCTTTACATGACCTCTAGATTTCCTTATATATAACATTGCATGGGATATCCTGAGTACATGAAGATGAAAATATTGAGCTATAAAGCCCAGTAAGGGAGTAAACATATAATAACATTAATAATATAATATGTGTTATGAAATAGTCATATTAATGGAGAATATGAGAAACATGAATGTAAAGGAATGATATAGCATGATTATCATAACCTAAAAACATGGAAACAACACTTAACATTGTATTTGCATGAGCCAAGGCCCATGTCAAATGAAGAATGTGTAAACCATCATTTCTCTTACATTATAATGATTAAACCCTCATTTAACTTGACTTATCATGATTATAATTTTTACCCAATACATTGGAGAACTATCATGGCATACCATTCTTGATAATTTCATTCATTGAATAAGTGTGAAACATGGATCATACAAATGGAATCATTAAATATAGTGATTTATTCCATGATAAAGGAATGTGGAATTCATATATGAAACCCTATAATCAATAAATAAATGTGCATAAATGTGAATTCCCCTGATAGAGAAATGGGATGGTATTCACGATACAATGACTTTTGATTGGAAAATTGTGGTGCAATTTATGTGGCATAACAACGTGACATTAGAATTAATAAAAAAAGGTTGATGATATAGAAATGGGTATATAATCATATGAACATGGTATTGAAAGTAAATATGTCATATAGATACATGTCCTAACATAGGTAATTGAATTTTAGATTCACAATACAAACGAATTGCTTGAATGTAACTGAAGAGAGGGAAATTCCTTATGGAATTTCAGCATGGTAACAGGTGTACATGGGACACATCAATTAAAGAAAAAGGGGTATCTCTTCATATAAAATAAGGACATAATTATAGGGGAGATTATAAATCAAACCCCAACAATTATAATTTAAAATAAAAGTGTATAAAAATATTAAGAAACATGGATAAAATGTGATAAGAAGGAATACCTTACATGGAAGTGTAATCACAATGGCTTATGAGAGGATTGATAGAGGATTTATGGGAGCTTGGGTCTCCATAGGAGGATTATAGAGAGAGGAGGGTATATGATGGTAGATCTCCAAAGTATTTTATTGAAGAGGATGTGGGTGCTTGGGTCGGTTTATAAAGGAAAATGGAGAAAATTCTTTAATATTTAGGTTTTGGACACTACACATTAGATTAATCAAAACCAAAAACAAACCTATGGTTCGTGCCAAAGGGTTTTTACCAAAGGGGAGTGGAAACCATTAATTTATATAGAAAATTTCATAAAATCATAAAATATTATTTTTGTTAATGTCGATATGTGTCACACTCTCCAAGAAAACAATTTATAAAGTGAAAATGTTTTATAAGTATGGAAGGTCCACTATAGATTTTTAAAATAAAACAATCTAACCTAAAATCACATTATTTTAATAGTAAAAAATATTTTTGTGGAATATAATGTTTATCATATTTTATTACATAACTATTTGTGAATTATGATGTCATAAAACACAATATATATTTAAAAGGTCTTTAATTTTTACCAAAAAATTCAACTATCTAAGAAAATTATGGTAAATTCACCTTTAGATAATTTCGAAGTCCTTATTCCAAAAATCATATTCATTTTATCTAAATAATTTTCAAAATATGTGAATTTTTACTTTTAGAATAAAAACTTACATTTATTGAAAATTCATGGGTTTTGAAAATAATAGCGTTCAAACATTAAGAAACATTACAATTGTATTGATAAAAATTGAATGATAATTTATATTTAGTAAAATTTAGTTTACTAATAATTGTTTGAAATATTATTTAATTCAAAAAATCCATTAATTCATCAAAAAAGATTTCATAATTAATTATTAACTAAAAATGATATTTTTGGATTAAAAAATCAATTTACAAAGTAACAATAATAAAATGAATGTATATTCTCTATAGAACATTAATTTACATAATCATAGTTATAGGGTATTATTATATAACCCATTATAACAACCACATATGAACTAAGGGTAAGGTGCTTAGTGGTGACAATCTCTTGGGGTGGCTCAGATAACATCATTCAGGTGGTAATCTCTATAAATTTTAACTTCTCTCATAGGTGGTTCTGTTCAAGCTTAACATGATGAATATAAGCTTGGGATTTGTCAAGTGTGAATCCCAATGGATCTACCTCATTTTCTAGCTCCAACAAATGGGATTTATATAGATAAATACTACTGGATGAGGCCATCACTTCCTTTGTCTGAGTAAATTGGACTTGTTAAAGCCCAATATTTATAATAATAATTTTATCATTGTTCAACGACAATATTAGCAACGATTACAATTATTAATAGTATTTTAAAATAAAAAACATAAAACCATGGATGTTTATATGTTATATAATCATTTACATAATAAGAAATTTAATTAGATCATGAGGAATTTTCCTTAATAAAATATTGGGACATTACAGTCTCCCCCCTTAATAAAAATCACAATTGATATTTCGTTTTCACATGGTAAAACAAATGTGTGTATATATAATTCATCACGTCCTCTAATTTCCATTTTTCATCTCATATATTTTGGTTTACCCACAACACCTTTATGAGGGGCATTTTATTATTTCATTGAACTATTTTCCTATGATATAAGATATTCACTCGATTATCTTCAATGGAGAGGTAATTCTACAATGGTACCACCTCTTTTTTGAGTATATGCGAAGGGCCTGGTATTTACTTCCGCAATAGTGATACTTGGAATACATCATATACCTGAGATAGGTTCGTTGGGAGGGATTGTTGATAAGACACTACTCCAATGTGATCAAGGATCTCAAAAGGGTTGATTTACATTGGAATAAGATTTCCATTCTTCCCAAATATCTTAACTCTCGTCCACAGTGATATGAAAATGAATACCATGTCTCCTACATCTACCTGTTTTTATTGTCGATGATTGTCTGCATAACTATTTTGTCGACTCTGAGTAGGATTAATGTGTTGTTTGATAGTATTAAACATCTCCACCATTTCATCGACCAATTTCTAGACCTAGGAGTTTTTTCTCCACAACTTCATCCCAACATGTCGGTGTTCTACACCACTTCCAATACATGACTTTATAAGGATCAATTTGGATTCTAGTGTGGAAAATCATATTCTAAGGGAAATCAACCAGAGGTAGATGGTGATCCCATCATCCTTTGATGTCTATTGAGAACACTCTAAACATGTCATCATTTTTTTGGATAGTCCTCTCAGATTGTCCATCAGTTTGAGGATGATAGGTGGTACTGATGTTTAGAAAAATATCTATAGCATGTTGAATATTCTTCCAATACGTAGAGGTGAATCCTTGATCTCAATCAGATACAATCGATAGTAGTACACTATGTAGTCATACCGTGTCTCTGATGTATATCTATGATAGTGGATCAAGTGAGAAATCCTCTTTAATATCAATGAATGGTGCAATCAATATAAGAAGATTCTCAACAACCCTTATAGCGTTGTTTCCATTTGATGTCATCAGAAGTCTGGGGAAATAGTCCATGGTTATGTTCTCCCATTTCAATGCTGGATTGGTTAATGGTTTTATAATCCCATTAGACTTCAGCCTCTCAACCTTCACGTACTGACATACCAGACACTTTTATTTATACTCAGTGATTTCTTTATTCATGTAATCCCCACAATATTGTTCTTAGATATCTCGATAAATCTTTTTTTTAGGTGAATTGAAAAAATTTAGCTATGTGTATCATCCAAAAGGTCCTTTTTTTAACTCTAGATTCGATGAAACAGATAGTCTTTACCCAAATCTATTAATTATTTATTTATTGACATTAAAATTTAAGGATTTATCTTTTCTGATTGTTTCCACCGCCTTTGGAATTCACACGTCATCCTTTTGAGCATCCTCAAACCTTTCCAAAATATATGGTTGAACAATCATTTTGAAAGGATTAATGATGTTACATTCTTTATGATTCCCATGACAATCTTCATCAAATATATGAATATTTGATCCTTTTCAATTCTCATAAATGATAGAATTTCTTAGTCCTTTCTACGTAGAGAATAATCCACCTTGTTTGCTTTCCCATGGTGGTAATAGATTGAGAAGTCTTAGTCTCTTAATAGCTCTAACCATATTCTTTGGCACATGTTAAACTCTTTCGGTGTGAATATATACATGAGGCTTTTTTGGTCATTATATATTTCACACTTCTCCCCAAACTAGTAATTCCACAAATTTATTAAATAAATCACAACAACCAACTCCAGAACATTTGTTAGATAGTTTTACTTGTGAACATTCAATTTCCTTGAAGTATATGCAATGAAATTGTCCTTTTTCGTCAACAAAAAACCCAATCCCTTATTTGAAGCATCACTAAATACCACCAAACATTTCCACTTGTGGGTAGTATGAGAAAAGGTGTAGTGATAAGCCTCTTTTTCAACTCCATAAAACTATCTATGAATTAATCACTCTAAGAAAACTTGAAATCCTTCCATGTTATATTTGTAAGAGGGTTGGAAAATCATGTGAAATTTATCACAAATCAACAGTAATATCTATCTTACCCCAGGATGCTACGGATATCTGTCACCGATGTTGGACACAACCATCCCTCAATTGTATTTTTCTTGGAGGGACCAATAGATATTCCATTTCTTGTGATGATATGACCTTGGAATGATTCCTACTTCAAATAGAACTCACACATGAAGTAATTTTCAAAGAACTTATCCTTTCTTAATGTCTCTAGTGCAGTTCTTATATGCTTCTCATGATCCTTCAGGGTTTTGTATTTTATTAGAATATCATTTATAAAGACTGCCAAATAGTTGGAAAAGTAATATCTAAAGACTCTATTCATCATGTCCAAGAAAATTTCTAGATCAATAGTGAGTCTGAAAGGCATCACTATGAATTCATTGTGCCCATACCATGTACGAAAAGTAGTCTTGGTGATATCATTTTATTAACTGTTACATGGAAGTATCCTGATAGGAAATTCACATTGGAGAAGTATTGTTTTCCACTTAACTAATCAAATAAGTCATAAATTCATGGAAGAGGATAATTTTTCTATACCTTCATTTTTTTGAGCTCATGATAATCAATGAAAATGTGCATTTACCCATCATTATTAATGACGAAGAGAACTGGTGCACCCCATGGTGAAGCACTTGGGTGTATGAACTCTTTATCTGGATTATCTAATAGTTGTTTCTTTAGATCCTCATGCTCCACATCATCCATTTTATATGGAGTCTTGGTTATTGTCTATGCCCTAGGTATAATTTCAATTGAGAATTCAAAATCTGTTTTAGGAGAAAGAATTGACTATTCCTCCGAAACCACACCAGTTAATTCCCTCACAATAGGAATGTCATCAAGGATAATTACTTCCATAGACTCATTCATATGAGGAAGATATGTGTTCTCATAGGGTAGTAATATCCACATTTGAGATTATTGTGCTAAAAAAAATTCATCATCCACCTTTCACTTTTATATCATCGGCGATTGATTTTACACATGGATTGTGATTTCCCTCTCATGGATATTTATGTTGGCTCTATAATAAGAAACCCAATATATGCTGATAATTGCATCAAATTATACTTCGGGGAGTAATGAGAGGTTTGAAGGGAAGTTCAATCATCACATTGGAACTATAGAGGAGTTATATTCAAGGTATTCAGTGATTTCCCCATTTTCTATACTAATTGACATCCTTAAATTCATGATTTTTTGGTGTATGTATTGTTCTAAAAAACATTTAGGATATGAATGAATGCATTGAAAAATAATAATAAAACTAATTTCACTATTCGTGAATGAATTACTAACATACCTATCACAACTTCATTTTATGGGGTCACTTTGGCAGTAGTGACGGAAAAAATCACTCCCTTTCTACCATGGAGTTTGTTGGTTTCCTCAAAAAACTCTTGGCTTAGGGCACTGATTTGGAAGGCTTACTGGATTTTTGGTGTTCAAGAAATGAAAATTTGTTGAGGGTCAAATATATTTTTCCACTCCAATGTTGCAGATGTGGGGTTTTCTTGTAGGTAGATAAAGGCTAGGTGCCCTTCTCATCCACACCTAATGAATTTACTCATCCCCTAGTACCATGGCATGGGAATAAACTCTCTTCAGATGATGGTGAGAAAAATTCTATTATCCGCTAGTTTTTTGTGCATTTGGAATTCTAAAAACAGTGAATGCAATGATAATATTAACATTTCTTTGTGATGAATATGTATTTAGTGTCATTTTAATTTAGATGATATGTATACTCTCTTGAATGATTGGTAGAATGATCCAACCTTGGGGAACGATCTAATGAGAAGGAACTCCATTCTATCTCGTTAAAGGATGAAAAATATGTAGTTCCCCCACCCCAAAACCATGGAGCCAATGCATTACCTATAAATTTGAATGATTAAAATGAATGGAATCTGGAAGGAACAATATTTTTAGTAGCCTTGAAGAAACCAGATACATATATGTGTCTCCTATTATAGATGGAAAGGTAACATAATACAATATATAACAAAAACTAATAAGATGCATCCATAGAAACTCAATAAATAAACTACTATTCATAACTTATTGAATGTAAAAAATTGAAAGGGGTGACCTAAAATTCTCATTAATGGTTAAAACTAGTGGAATCATGAATCAAAAAAAATATAAATCATAAAAATGTTGTCAATATCTATATGGAATGTTAAATAAATGAAAAACACATGTCGTTAATAAACTGAGAATGAAACTACATCAATATGTTTTTTCATAGTAAAAAACACATGGATAGTAATAACTAAAAATGAAAAAAGATAATTCACAATAATTTAATGTCAAATATCTGGAACATGATACCACTATACCATCAATTTTTTTTGTGGGTAGAAACCCATTTGATTTTTGGAAACAAACTTGAAGGGTTTGTCGCCAATTGATCTGTCTCACGAGACCTGTCGATGCATCGATGGAAATAGTGGGCCACAACAATTTCAACAAGTAAAAAATAATTCTTTATCCACATATTTAATACAATTACAATATGACTTCTCATTATCCATATAGAGTAGAGAATACATATTTATCAATATTTCCATCGTCATAACAACCTTCCAAATAAACACCTAATGTGAAATGGTACATGGAATAATGAAATAATCATTACCATGGTACAAGAAAATTAATATTTACCACAATTATAATTTCAAATAAAAAATGATCTCAAATGGGTATTATATACACCACATAATTATTATTATTTACACAATACCAAGTAGGTTTTAATGAAATTCAAATTGAGAGAAGGTCCCTTACCACATTGTAATCAATTGAGTCATATAATAATTAATTAATAAAAACCAACTGAGTCACATAATACCATGAATATAAAATGGAAAAATGATAATATATATCAAATTGTGGTACAGAATAAATCACATGAAAAAAATATGTGGTGAACTATTGAAATCACATGAAATTATAAGTGAGATAAGAAAACCCATTACAAAAATTTCGGCATGGTAACAAGTGTTCATGTAAAGGATTAATGAGAGATAAAAGGGAATAATATAATTTATATATCATTGGGTATTATGGGAGAGGTGTGAAATAATACCCCATTATTAGGAATCAATAATAAAACGACAAAACATTGGGGCGATTCATGAAATAAATTGAGAGAGGGGATCCTTATACTTATGCCCGGATATGTGCATCGTTTGATCTTAAAGTCAAGAATAATCGAATTTAGATTAACTAATTAATAATTATATAAACTAATAAACGTGTTATTTATTAATATAACATTATTAGGTTCATTCACTTTTTTTTTGGGTTTAAGAGGTTCAATTTTATTGTTCTGGAAGCTTTTTCTTCCATGGCTTTCATGATCAATTTACATGTATTCATGAATGGAAGACCGTTTGAAATGTGTTTAAACATAAAAAATTGTTAATATACATTATTATTGAATTTAAAATGATATAAATTATATTATAATTATTTTTAATTATATACAATGAATATTACTCATTAGTTAAAAGTTAATTACAAATTCTTGGATCAACATAGCGGTTTTGTGCATTATGAACTTTTTTGGTATTATTATTTTATATTATGAGTGTGAAAGGAATCTAGAACATTGAATATGGTAAAATAAATATATTATTATCTGGTTCATCCATTAAAAAGTATTAACGACCAGTCTTGAAGATAATAATATAACATAAAAACCCATCATCCTTGAATGTGACAATTTTACATATCTCAGATGTTGTTTTCATTTTTAGTGTAAGAGGTGGAGGAATATATAGATGATGATGAAATATTTAATTATCATAATAAAATTCCATCCCATGTATGGTACTAGAATTATCAAAACATTTGGATGTGGTGATGTTAGAAGACAACATAAAAAGAATGGAACTTTTAAATGGATTTTAACGAAAAGAGAAGAGATGTTTACCTCTAAAGTACTCCTCCTTGAGGATCTCCTTAAGTCCTTTGTTTTTGGCCTTTTGGTGAGGCCAATAGGTATTGGACGTTGTAGAGGATAATAGGGAGATATTTGAGAGAAATTTCGTCAAGGAATGAATCTTGAGTGATGTGGGAGGAAGAGGGGGTGAGGGTGGTTTATATAGGGTAGGGGAGATGGATTTTACATTATTTTCATCATTATTTGAATATATTTTTTCTCAAGACTATGAATAGTATTGATTCATGTGGTTAAAAATAGTAATAATGGCACATGAGTTCGAACAATACTGTATTAAATCATCCTTTCATCACTTATGATGTAGTAAAACAAGTATTTTACATTTATCATAATTTATAATATTTTACAATTCATCAAAAAATTCAATAATTTCAAACGAAATCCCAAAAATTCAGCCTAACCATTTTTGGACCTATAGAATCTAAAAAATGAAGTCTATTGATAAAAAATAAAGTTTCTAAATATGATAAATTTAATTTTTAATTATAAACATTATTTAATCAAAAAATACCTACACATAAAAAATTTATCATAATTTTCATGGTGCCTAAATATTATTTATAAATGCATTATTATCGTTTCCATTCATAATGGTCTTTAATATTCATATGTGTAAGTTAGTATTCAATAAAAACAACTTGATTCTATCAGACTCCATATATAACCCTAATCAAAATCGTGTATCTTTGTTGTTCAAAAATCAAAAAAAAAAGAATTGGAAAATATAATTTTAATGTCCCGGTTTTGAATATATACTAAATAACCAATTGTTGTTTCAAAGAAACATACTCTTTTCTAAAATATAGGCTGTGAATAGAATTTATTGATGAGAAAAGATCCATAAAATGTTTGGGGTGATACATTATTCCGACCATCAGAAATTACTTCCTCATAATTTTTCATGTATAAAACCCTCTAAAAAGATATGGGTGGTTATTCTTCATAACATCCTGAGGTTCCCCCATTTCATCCTCCAAATTATGGTTTCCCCAATGAATCATTACTAGACGAGTTGTCCAATTTTTCATTAAATGTTCCATAGTGTCATGAATCTCGATAGGCTCCTCACAGAATCAAAAATCAGGTTCCTGTTCTATACATTCATAGGTGAGTACATGCATTGGGTATGGAATGTATTTCATCAATAAGATCATATGGAACAAATTAGGAACTTTGGAGATACTTAGTGGCATTAATAAATGGTATGATACAGCTCTAATCATTTCCGTAATTTTAAATGTTCTGATGTATATGGGGGCCAGTTTCCCTTCTATACTGAACCTTTAGACACCCTAACATAGAGATACTTTTAGGAAGACATTATGTCATTCATGAATTTAAAAATCCATTATACGGTTATCAAAAAAGCTCTTTTTCCAACTTTAGCAAACATTAACATGTGCCTGAATTTTCATTACAGTTTATGTTGTCTCTTCGATAAGTTCTGGGCCTAAAAGTTTCCTTTTTCCAACCCCATCCAAACAAGTTGGAGTCTTAATCCTTTTACCATATAATGAATCTTATTGTTCCATTTGAATGCTAGAGTGGAAAAAATTATAATTTTAAAATTCCACCAAAGGCAAGTATTGATACCTCATACCTTGAAAGCCAATATATCACAATCTCAACATATTATGAAGTCTTTGAATCATCCTTTCAGATAGTATGTTGGATTGGGTGTGATAATCAGTACTCAGGTGAATCCCTTTATATAAATCCTTCTGGAGACTTTTCTAGAATATTGATGTAAACTAGGGATCATGATCAGACTCAATCAATATAGGTACACCATGAATTCTTAAAACATCATTAATATAAATTCTTTCTAGTTCCACAAGTGGCAATCCCACTATTATATCAATGAAATTTGATAATTTCATGGGAAGATCAACAATTACCTGTATTGAAGTTTTCCTTCTAGGAGTTTCGGTATTCCAAAAAAAATATATCGTAATGTCATCTCACATTCACATAGGAATAAGTAGAGGTTGCATCACCTCTCAATGATTTTGTTTCTATGACTTCACCTGTTGACAAACTAAACACCATAACCTGTAGTCAGCAATTTCTCACTTCATATTATCCCACCAAAAATATTCCTTATTATAATTTTACATCATTATGCTACAAGAGTGTATAGTGAAATTAGAGCTATAAGCATCTTCTAATATTTCCATTTTTTCCTAGGTACTAATGGATTGCATAACCTTTTCCCAAATTTTATAATTCCTTCCTCATACAAAAATTCTTCCGGTCTACCATTTTTAAGAGAATTAATTTTATGGTGTAGATTCTCATAATCAGATTGAGATATTTTTATCTTCTCTAATAATAATGGATCAGAAATCGTTTTAAATAGGAAATAAGTTTCCCCTTCCTTAAACATTCCCATATCCATCATTAGTATATCCATGAATATAGGATCTCTCTAAATCCTCATTGGGTTCAGAATTCCATGATCTTCCCTCTTAATGAATATGTCGTCTTATTTTATTTTCTATATATTTAGTGTATTGAATAATCATAATATTTGAGTAACTAGATCCATTTTCTTTTACTCATGTTGAGTTCTTTCTATGTGAAAATATATTTCAAACTCTTGTGATCTATATATATCTCACATCATTCACCGTAGATATAATGTCTCTGTATTTTCTTGTCAAATATTACTACTACAAACACCAGATCATGAGTTGGGTAATTTTGCCTCATGATTCATCAGCTGCCTTGATGCGTAATGCATAAATTTTTCATTTTTTGCATAAGGACGTAACCCAGTCCATTGTTTGATGCATCACTGTATATCATAAATTCATCATTTCTAGACGAAAGATTAAGAATTGTATCATTGAAATATATTATTTTCAATACATCAAACCATTCTTTATATTCATTTATCCATACAGACAATCTCTTGGGGTGGCTCAGATAACATCATTCAGGTGGTAATCTCTATAAATTTTAACTTCTCTCATAGGTGGTTCTGTTCAAGCTTAACATGATGAATATAAGCTTGGGATTTGTCAAGTGTGAATCCCAATGGATCTACCTCATTTTCTAGCTCCAACAAATGGGATTCATATAGATAAATACTACTGGATGAGGCCATCACTTCCTTTGTCTGAGTAAATTGGACTTGTTAAAGCCCAATATTTATAATAATAATTTGATCATTGTTCAACGACAATATTAGCAACGATTACAATTATTAATAGTATTTTAAAATAAAAAACATAAAACCATGGATGTTTATATGTTATATAATCATTTACATAATAAGAAATTTAATTAGATCATGAGGAATTTTCCTTAATAAAATATTGGGACATTACAGTCTCCCCCCTTAAGAAAAATCACAATTGATATTTCCTTTTCACATGGTAAAACAAATGTGTGTATATATAATTCATCACGTCCTCTAATTTCCATTTTTCATCTCATATATTTTGGTTTACCCACAACACCTTTATGAGGGGCATTTTATTATTTCATTGAACTAATTTCCTATGATATAAGATATTCACTCGATTATCTTCAATGGAGAGGTAATTCTACAATGGTACCACCTCTTTTTTGAGTATATGCGAAGGGCCTGGTATTTACTTCCTCAATAGTGATACTTGGAATACATCATATACCTGAGATAGGTTCGTTGGGACGGATTGTTGATAAGACACTACTCCAATGTGATCAAGGATCTCAAAAGGGATGATTTACATTGGAATAAGATTTCCATTCTTCCCAAATATCTTAACTCTCGTCCACAGTGATATGAAAATGAATACCATGTCTCCTACATCTACCTGTTTTTATTGTCGATGATTGTCTGCATAACTATTTTGTCGACTCTGAGTAGCATTAATGTGTTGTTTGATAGTATTAAACATCTCCACCATTTCATCAACCAATTTCTAGACCTAGGAGTTTTTTCTCCACAACTTCATCCCAACATGTCGGTGTTCTACAACACTTCCAATACATGACTTTATAAGGATCAATTTGGATTCTAGTGTGGAAAATCATATTCTAAGGGAAATCAACCAGAGGTAGATGGTGATCCCATCATCCTTTGATGTCTATTGAGAACACTCTAAACATGTCATCATTTTTTTGGATAGTCCTCTCAGATTGTCCATCAGTTTGAGGATGATAGGTGGTACTGATGTTTAGAAAAATATCTATAGCATGTTGAATATTCTTCCAATACGTAGAGGTGAATCCTTGATCTCAATCAGATACAATCGATAGTAGTACACTATGTAGTCATACCATGTCTCTGATGTATATCTATGATAGTGGATCAAGTGAGAAATCCTCTTTAATATCAATGAATGGTGCAATCAATATAAGAAGATTCTCAACAACCCTTATAGCGTTGTTTCCATTTGATGTCATCAGAAGTCTGGTGAAATAGTCCATGGTTATGTTCTCCCATTTCAATGCTGGATTGGTTAAGGGTTTTATAATCCCATTAGACTTCAGCCTCTCAACCTTCACGTACTGACATACCAGACACTTTTATTTATACTCAGTGATTTCTTTATTCATGTAATCCCCACAATATTGTTCTCAGATATCTCGATAAATCTTTTTTTTAGGTGAATTGAAAATTTTTAGCTATGTGTATCATCCAAAAGATCCTTTTTTAACTCTAGATTCGATGAAACAGATAGTCTTTACCCAAATCTATTAATTCTTTATTTATTGACATTAAAATTTAAGGATTTTTCTTTTCTGATTGTTTCCACCGTATTTGGAATTCACACGTCATCCTTTTGAGCATCCTCAAACCTTTCCAAAATATATGGTTGAACAATCATTTTGAAAGGATTAATGATGTTACATTCTTTATGATTCCCATGACAATCTTCATCAAATATATGAATATTTGATCCTTTTTAATTCTCATAAATGATAGAATTTCTTAGTCCTTTCTACGTAGAGAATATTCCACCTTGTTTGCTTTCCCATGGTGGTAATAGATTGAGAAGTCTTAGTCTCTTAACAGCTCTAACCATATTCTTTGGCACATGTTAAACTCTTTCAGTGTGAATATATACATGAGGCTTTTTTGGTCATTATATATTTCACACTTCTCCCCAAACTAGTAATTCCACAAAATTATTAAATAAATCACAACAACCAACTCCAGAACATTTGTTAGATAGTTTTACTTGTGAACATTCAATTTCCTTGAAGTATATGCAATGAAATTGTCCTTTTTCGTCAACAAAAAACCCAATCCCTTATTTGAAGCATCACTAAATACCACCAAACATTTCCACTTGTGGGTAGTATGAGAAAAGGTGCAGTGATAAGCCTCTTTTTCAACTCCATAAAACTATCTATGAATTAATCACTCTAAGAAAACTTGAAATCCTTCCATGTTAGATTTGTAAGAGGGTTGGAAAATCATGTGAAATTTTTCACAAATCAACAGTAATATCCAGCTTACCCCAGGATGCTACGGATATCTGTCACCGATGTTGGACACAACCATCCCTCAATTGTATTTTTCTTGGAGGGACCAATAGATATTCCATTTCTTGTGATGATATGACCTTGGAATGATTCCTACTTCAAATAGAACTCACACATGCAGTAATTTTCAAAGAACTTATCCTTTCTTAATGTCTCTAGTGCAGTTCTTATATGCTTCTCATGATCCTTCATGGTTTTGTATTTTATTAGAATATCATTTATAAAGACTGCCAAATAGTTGGAAAAGTAATATCTAAAGACTCTATTCATCATGTCCAAGAAAATTTCTAGATCAATAGTGAGTCTGAAAGGCATCACTATGAATTCATTGTGCCCATACCATGTACGAAAAGTAGTCTTGGTGATATCATCTTTATTAACCGTTACATGGAAGTATCCTGATAGGAAATCCACCTTGGAGAAGTATCGTTTTCCACTTAACTAATCGAATAAGTCATAAATTCATGGAAGAGGATAATTTTTCTATACCTTCATTTTTTTGAGCTCATGATAATCAATGAAAATGTTCATTTACCCATCATTATTAATGACGAAGAGAACTGGTGCACCCCATGGTGAAGCACTTGGGTGTATGAACTCTTTATCTGGATTATCTAATAGTTGTTTCTTTAGATCCTCATGCTCCACATCATCCATTTTATATGGAGTCTTGGTTATTGGCTATTCCCTAGGTATAATTTCAATTGAGAATTCAACATCTGTTTTAGGAGAAAGAATTGACTATTCCTCCGAAACCACACCAGTTAATTCCCTCACAATAAGAATGTCATCAAGGATAATTACTTCCATAGACTCATTCATATGAGGAAGATATGTGTTATCATAGGGTAGTAATATCCACATTTGAGATTATTGTGCTAAAAAAAATTCATCATCCACCTTTCACTTTTATATCATCGGCGATTGATTTTACAATGGATTGTGATTTCCCTCTCATGGATATTTATGTTGGCTCTATAATAAGAAACCCAATATATGCTGATAATTGCATCAAATTATACTTCGGGGAGTAATGAGAGGTTTGAAGGGAAGTTCAATCATCACATTGGAACTATAGAGGAGTTATATTCAAGGTATTCAGTGATTTCCCCATTTTCTATACTAATTGACATCCTTAAATTCAGGATTTTTTGGTGTATGTATTGTTCTAAAAAACATTTAGGATATGAATTAATGCATTGAACAATAATAATAAAACTAATTTCACTATTCGTGAATGAATTACTAACATACCTATCACAACTTCATTTTATGGGTTCACTTTGGCAGTAGTGATGGAAAAAATCACTCCCTTTCTACCATGGAGTTTTTTGGTTTCCTCAAAAAACTCTTGGCTTAGGGCACTGATTTGCAAGGCTTACTGGATTTTTGGTGTTCAAGAAATGAAAATTTGTTGAGGGTCAAATATATTTTTCCACTCCAATGTTGCAGATGTGGGGTTTTCTTGTAGGTAGATAAAGGCTAGGTGCCCTTCTCATCCACACCTAATGAATTTACTCATCCCCTAGTACCATAGCATGGGAATCAACTCTCTTCAGATGATGGTGAGAAAAATTCTATTATCCGCTAGTTTTTTGTGCATTTGGAATTCTAAAAACAGTGAATGCAATGATAATATTAACATTTCTTTGTAATGAATATGTATTTAGTGTCATTTTAATTTAGATGATATGTATACTCTCTTGAATGATTGGTATAATGATCCAACCTTGGGGAACGATCTAATGAGAAGGAACTCCATTCTATCTCGTTAAAGGATGAAAAATACGTAGTTCCCCCACCCCAAAACCATGGAGCCGATGCATTACCTATAAATTTGAATGATTAAAATGAATGGAATCTGGAAGGAACAATATTTTTAGCAGCCTTGAAGAAACCAGATACATATATGTGTCTCCTATTATAGATGGAAAGGTAACATAATACAATACATAACAAAAACTAATAAGATGCATCCATAGAAACTCAATAAATAAACTACTATTCATAACTTATTGAATGTAAAAAATTGAAAGGGGTGACCTAAAATTCTCATTAATGGTTAAAACTAGTGGAATCATGAATCAAAAAAATCTAAATCATAAAAATGTTGTCATTATCTATATGGAATGTTAAATAAATGAAAAACACATGTCGTTAATAAACTGAGAATGAAACTACATCAATATGTTTTTTCATAGTAAAAAACACATGGATAGTAATAACTAAAAATGAAAAAAGATAATTCATAATAATTTAATGTCAAATATCTGGAACATGATACCACTATACCATCAATTTTTTGTGTGGGTAGAAACCCATTTGATTTTTGGAAACAAACTTGAAGGGTTTGTCGCCAATTGATCTGTCTCACGAGACCTGTCGATGCATCGATGGAAATAGTGGGCCACACCAATTTCAACAAGTAAAAAATAATTCTTTATCCACATATTTAATACAATTACAATATGACTTCTCATTATCTATATAGAGTAGAGAATACATATTTATCAATATTTCCATCGTCATAACAACCTTACAAATAAACACCTAATGTGAAATGGTACATGGAATAATGAAATAATCATTACCATGGTACAAGAAAATTAATATTTACCACAATTATAATTTCAAATAAAAAATGATCTCAAATGGGTATTATATACACCACATAATTATTATTATTTACACAATACCAAGTAGGTTTTAATGAAATTCAAATTGAGAGAAGGTCCCTTACCACATTGTAATCAATTGAGTCATATAATAATTAATTAATAAAAACCAACTGAGTCACATAATAACATGAATATAAAATGGAAAAATGATAATATATATCAAATTGTTGTACAGAATAAATCACATGAAAAAAATATGTGGTGAACTATTGAAATCACATGAAATTATAAGTGAGATAAGAAAACCCATTACAAAAATTTCGGCATGGTAACAAGTGTTCATGTAAAGGATTAATGAGAGATAAAAGGGAATAATTTAATTTATATATCATTGGGTATTATGGGAGAGGTGTGAAATAATACCCCATTATTAGGAATCAATAATAAAACGACAAAACATTGGGGTGATTCATGAAATAAATTGAGAGAGGGGATCCTTATACTTATGCCCGAATATGTGCATCGTTTGATCTTAAAGTCAAGAATAATCGAATTTAGATTAACTAATTAATAATTATACAAACTAATAAACGTGTTATTTATTAATATAACATTATTAGGTTCATTCAATATTTTTTTTGGGTTTAAGAGGTTCAATTTTATTATTCTGGAAGCTTTTTCTTCCATGGCTTTCATGATCAATTTACATGTATTCATGAATGGAAGATCGTTTGAAATGTGTTTAAACATAAAAAATTGTTAATATACATTATTATTGAATTTAAAATGATATAAATTATATTATAATTATTTTTAATTATATACAATGAATATTACTCAATAGTTAAAAGTTAATTACAAATTCTTGGATCAACATAGCGGTTTTGTGCATTATGAACTTTTTTGGTATTATTATTTTATATTATGAGTGTGAAAGGAATCTAGAACATTGAATATGGTAAAATAAATATATTATTATCTGGTTCATCCATTAAAAAGTATTAACGACCAGTCTTGAAGATAATAATATAACATAAAAACCCATCATCCTTGAATGTGACAATTTAACATATCTCAGATGTTGTTTTCATTTTTAGTGTAAGAGGTGGAGGAATATATAGATGATGATGAAATATTTAATTATCATAATAAAATTCCATCCCATGTATGGTACTAGAATTATCAAAACATTTGGATGTGGTGATGTTAGAAGACAACATAAAAAGAATGGAACTTTTAAATGGATTTTAACGAAAAGAGAAGAGATGTTTACCTCTAAAGTACTCCTCCTTGAGGATCTCCTTAAGTCCTTTGTTTTTGGCCTTTTGGTGAGGCCAATAGGTATTGGACGTTGTAGAGGATAATAGGGAGATATTTGAGAGAAATTTCGTCAAGGAATGAATCTTGAGTGATGTGGGAGGAAGAGGGGGTGAGGGTGGTTTATATAGGGTAGGGGAGATGGATTTTACATTATTTTCATCATTATTTGAATATATTTTTTCTCAAGACTATGAATAGTATTGATTCATGTGGTTAAAAATAGTAATAATGGCATATGAGTTCGAACAATACTGTATTAAATCATCCTTTCATCACTTATGATGTAGTAAAACAAGTATTTTACATTTATCATAATTTATAATATTTTACAATTCATCAAAAAATTCAATAATTTCAAACGAAATCCCAAAAATTCAGCCTAACCATTTTTGGACCTATAGAATCTAAAAAATGAAGTCTATTGATAAAAAATAAAGTTTCTAAATATGATAAATTTAATTTTTAATTATAAACATTATTTAATCAAAAAATACCTACACATAAAAAATTTATCATAATTTTCATGGTGCCTAAATATTATTTATAAATGAATTATTATGGTTTCCATTCATAATGGTCTTTAATATTCATATGTGTAAGTTACTATTCAATAAAAACAACTTGATTCTATCAGACTCCATATATAACCCTAATCGAAATCGTGTATCTTTGTTGTTCAAAAATCAAAAAAAAAAGAATTGGAAAATATAATTTTAATGTCCCGGTTTTGAATATATCCTAAATAACCAATTGTTGTTTCAAAGAAACATACTCTTTTCTAAAATATAGGCTGTGAATAGAATTTATTGATGAGAAAAGATCCATAAAATGTTTGGGGTGATAAATTATTCCCACCATCAGAAATTACTTCCTCATAATTTTTCATGTATAAAACCCTCTAAAAAGATATGGGTGGTTATTCTTCATAACATCCTGAGTTTCCACCATTTCATCCTCCAAATTATGGTTTCCCCAATGAATCATTTCTAGACGAGTTGTCCAATTTTTCATTAAATGTTCCATAGTGTCATGAATCTCGATAGGCTCCTCACAGAATCAAAAATCAGGTTCCTGTTCTATACATTCATAGGTGAGTACATGCATTGGGTATGGAATGTATTTCATCAATAAGATCATATGGAACAAATTAGGAACTTTGGAGATACTTAGTGGCATTACTAAATGGTATGATACAGCTCTAATCATTTCCGTAATTTCAAATGTTCTGATGTATATGGGGGCCAGTTTCCCTTCTATACTGAACCTTTAGACACCCTAACATAGAGATACTTTTAGGAAGACATTATGTCATTCATGAAATTAAAAATCCATTATATGGTTATCAACAAAGCTCTTTTTCCAACTTTAGCAAACATTAACATGTGCCTGAATTTTCATTACAGTTTATGTTGTCTCTTCGATAAGTTCTGGGCCTAAAAGTTTCCTTTTTCCAACCCCATCCAAACAAGTTGGAGTCTTAATCCTTTTACCATATAATGAATCTTATAGTTCCATTTTAATGCTAGAGTGGAAAAAATTATAATTTTAAAATTCCACCAAAGGCAAGTATTGATACCACATACCTTGAAAGCCAATATATCACAATCTCAACATATTATGAAGTCTTTGAATCATCCTTTCAGATAGTATGTTAGATTGGGTGTGATAATCAGTACTCAGGTGAATCCCTTTATATAAATCCTTCTGGAGACTTTTCTAGAATATTGATGTAAACTAGGGATCATGATCGGACTCAATCAATATAGGTACACCATGAATTCTTAAAACATCATTAATATAAATTCATTCCAGTTCCACAAGTGGTAATCCCACTATTATATCAATGAAATTTGATAATTTCGTGGGAAGATCAACAATTACCTGTATTGAAGTTTTCCTTCTAGGAGTTTCGGTATTCCTATGAAAAATCTATCGTAATGTCATCTCACATTCACATAGGAATAAGTAGAGGTTGCATCACCTCTCAATGATTTTGTTTCTATGACTTCACCTGTTGACAAACTAAACACCATAACCTGTAGTCAGCAATTTCTCACTTCATATTATCCCACCAAAAATATTCCTTATTATAATTTTACATCATTATGCTACAAGAGTGTATAGTGAAATTAGAGCTATAAGCATCTTCTAATATTTCCATTTTTTCCTAGGTACTAATGGATTGCATAACCTTTTCCCAAATTTTATAATTCCTTCCTCATACAAAAATTCTTCCGGTCTACCATTTTTAAGAGAATTAATTTTATGGTGTAGATTCTCATAATCAGATTGAGATATTTTTATCTTCTCTAATAATAATGGATTAGAAATCGTTTTAAATAGGAAATAAGTTTCCCCTTCCTTAAACATTCCCATATCCATCATTAGTATATCCATGAATATAGGATCTCTCTAAATCCTCATTGGGTTCAAAATTCCATGATCTTCCCTCTTAATGAATATGTCGTCTTATTTTATTTTCTATATATTTAGTGTATTGAATAATCATAATATTTGAGTAACTAGATCCATTTTCTTTTACTCATGTTGAGTTCTTTCTATGTGAAAATATATTTCAAACTCTTGTGATCTATATATATCTCACATCATTCACCGTAGATATAATGTCTCTATATTTTCTTGTCAAATATTACTACTACAAACACCAGATCATGAGTTGGGTAATTTTGTCTCATGATTCATCAGCTGCCTTGATGCGTAATGCATAAATTTTTCATTTTTCATAAGGACGTAACCCAGTCCATTGTTTGATGCATCACTGTATATCATAAATTCATCCTTTCTAGACGAAAGATTAAGAATTGTATCATTGAAATATATTCTTTTCAATACATCAAACCATTCTTTATATTCATTTATCCATACAGACATATTCCCTTGAAATGTGATCTTGGTTATCGGTTTATACAATCAAGAGAAATTAGGAATGAAACACCCATAGTAACCTGCTAAGTCAATACTATTGCGTACCTCAGTTATGTTCATTGGCATGTGTCATTAATTAATTTCCTTTGTCTTCATATGATCAACTAGGATTCCATCCTTAAGCACAATATGTCCTATAAAACAAAATGGCTGAAGACAGAATTCACAAATTCAAAACTTCCAATATAATTAATTTCTTCTTAGAGCATTAAAAATAATGAGCAAGTGATTCTCAAAGTCATTATATATTTTGGAATATATAAAATTTCATCTATAAAAACAAAAAAATCATAAATATATACCTTGAAAACTCTATTCATTAGATCCATGAAAATAAATAGTGCATTAGTCAGTCCAAAAGGCATCACTGTTAACTCGTAATGCAAATACATAGTTCAAAATGCGGTCTTTGGAATATCTTTATTTCTCACACATAGATGATGAAATATAGATCAATGTTAAATATTTAAAAAATAGTTTTCTCCATGATGTTGATCAAATAAAGCATCAGTTCATGGAAGAGGAAAATTATTTTTATAATAATATAATTCAATTACTTATAATCAATGCATAGCCTCATGGATCTATTTTTCTTCATGAAAAAGAAAACATGGGCTCCCCATGGGGAAACACTAGGTCGATTAAATCATATGTACCTCAATTACTCTAGTTGTTTCTTTAGCTCCACTAATTCCAAAGTGCCCATTCTATAGGAAATCTTTGATATTGGTCTTGAATCAAGAATTAAATAATTAGATAACTCCTCTTCTAGCTCTTGATTATGTCTAGGTAAATCCACCTGAAATACGTCATTTTATTATCTAACTATATTTGCATATTGAATTTTATGTTTTCATTCCTCACCCATAGATATTTTGTCCTCTTACTCACCAGTAACTGCATTCAACAGAGATATAGGGGGAGGATCTAGGTAAGAATCAGATGGCGAGGTTTCCACTCAAAAGATATAGGATTCTAAACCATTTTAAATTATTGTAACTTCATACTTATTGAAATAGATCTTCACATCATAATTTGATAGCCAAATTATACTGAGCATATTATCAATTTTATTCTTTGGCATGATGATATGGTTAAAAACTAACTCATGTTTACATGTCATGAGGGGGACTGATCGACATGCCTTTTTTGCAATGATACACCACTAAGAGTTTTGACTAAGAACTCCTTTATTAAATAAAATTGGACAGGTTTATTATTCATGGAAAATTATGAATATATAAATGTATTCAATGATATAGAATCAATTAAAGTGTTGGATATGTTTTTGAAAGCAATTAAATCACATACTACCACATCATTAGGAACTTCATCCCCCATGGTTGTAATCACATAAGTGTTTCCTTTCTCTCATGAACTTTTTAGAGGCATGTTTCTTTGGCTCTTAGGACACTCAATTTTATAGTATTCTATCTCTCTACAATTTTTTCATTGTACAACATTGAAATGTTTATTCCCCTTACATTAATTAGATCAATGAACCTTTTCTCCGCACTTATAAAAGATTCCCATGACTTTCATGTATTTCCCGAGATGATTTTTTCCATAGTTATCACATAATGTGAATAGATTGATTCTCTTTTTCTTCTATGGTGCTTTACTTTTCCATGGTTATTATTTTAACCCTTATAATCCCGGTTTCCCTGGGAATATTTTTATATTGACAAATCTATAACAACCATACTTTTGATTATACAATTTAACCTGATTTATAATATAAAATATTCACAGGATACAACCTGGAAGATCAAGAGGTATGCTATCTTTGTGGCTTTGGAACATAACATAACATTTTAGAACATAAAACACACTACATATTTATTGAAAAATTACATTACCTGGCCACTACATTCCCTCGTACTTAGTATTGAATGGGATATCTTGAGGACATGCATAAGAAAAGGGTGAGAAATAAACCCTAGTAAGGGAATAAACACTGAATAACATGAGGAATTAAATATATGTTAGACTATAGGAATATCAATTTAGTACAATAGAAACATAAAAATAAAGGCATGATAAAGCGTGATAATCACAACATAGAAATGTGGCAAAAACACTTAACATGGAATTAGCGTCATCCAAGGATCATTGCACATGGAGAATGAGTAAAACCTCATTGAATATGAAGCACGAGTAATATCTCAATGATGTTTAATTAGAATTAGTCAATTCCCATTGCACATACGTGTCATGATACTATAATTTACCTAATGAATTGGAGCGCTATCAGGGCCCACCCTTCTTAAACATTTCATTTCTTGCACTAGTGTGCCACATGGATCATGGAATCAATCAACATCATAAGTTATTACATCCTTAAGTAATGTGAAATATATACATAAAATTTCCATTCAATATAAATATATGTATAAATTTGAATACCCTTGATAGAGACAAAGGTATAGTATTCACTACACAATGATCTGGGCGTGGAAAAACGCGGTGCAATTTCAGTTGCATAATGTCGTGGCATAAGGATTCACGAAAATGGTTGATGAGAGAGAAAATGGTGTCTCATAATATATACATTAAATAAACATTAATAGGGTTATATAGATAAATTTACCAATAAGTTTAATGTAATTTAGATGCATAATACAAAAGAATTACTTGTATGTAAAAGAGGAGAGAGATACCCTTCAAGGAATTTTAGCATGGTCACGAGTGTACATGGGAGGAATTAATTAGAGAGAAAGTGGTCCCCAATAATCCAAACATAATGAGGATGGTATGGGGGAGGTGAAAAATCATACCCCAAAATTTTTAAATGAATAGAAAAAGGCATAACAACTTAAAGAAAATAGGACAAAAATGAGAAAAGAAAAAAACTCGCATTTGGAAGTGTGATCCCAAAGGATTGGGAGAGGATTGAGATATGATTCTTGGGAACTTGGGGAACCTTGGGAGGATTCTAGAGAGAAGAGTCCATGTGTTGATGAAACCCCAAAGGGTTTTAGTGTAGAGGAATTGGAAACTTTCCAGTGATTATATAGTAAACGAGAGGGAATTCATTATTATTTAGGTTTGGGACACCTCCAATTAATCTAATAAAAAAAACAAACCAGGCCATGGTTTTTGCCAAATGGTAGTGTAAAACAATATTTTATAAGTCTGATGGAATAACATCTTAAAATAATTGGGTTTCTTATGTGGAAGTGAGTCACTGTCTTAATGAAAAAATTTTAAAAGACAAAATGTTTGATAAGTCATGGAGGGTCCACTAAAGCTTTGTAAAATATATAAAAAAAACACACAATCACATTATTTTAATATTAAAAAATATATTGGACTAAAATAATGTTTAAATTATTTTATTACATCAATATTGGGTCATTATGATGTCCTAAAACACATTATATATTTAAATGTATTTAATTTATACCCAAAAATTTGACAGTCTCAGAAAATTATGAAAAAGTCAACATTGGATAATTTTAATGGCCTGATTCCAAAAAAAAATATTAATTTTATATAAATAATTTTATAAATATTTTATTTATTAATTTTAAAATAAAAACCGACATTTATTTAAAATTCATGGGTTTTGACGAAATAACTTTCAAACCCTAATAAAAATTAAAATCGCATTCATAAATTTATATCATCATTTATATTTAATAAAAATTAATATAATTATAAAAATATTTTATTAAAATGTTATTTAATTAAAAAATCCATTAATTCATCAAAATATATTTCTTAGTAGAATATTAACTGAAAATACTATTTGGGCTTTAAAAACTATTTACAAAGTAATAATAATAAAATTAATTAAAATTCCTAGTAAAAAAATAATGTACATTGTCATAGTGCTGGGGTCTTGTTACATAACCCCTTATAACACCCGCATAAGACCAAATGTTAAGGTGTGCGATGGTGAAATACTCTTGGGGTGGATCAGATAGCATCACCTGAGTTCTAATCTCAATTAATTTCCACTTCTCCTGTAGTTGGTTTCGCTCAAGCGTAACTTCTTCAAGCATGTGTTGGGCTTGGTCAAGAGAGAATCCCCATGATGAAACCTTTTTACATGCTCTAACAAATGGGATTTGTACGGGGAAAGTGTAATGGATGAAGCCATCACTTCCTTTGTCTAAGTAAATAAAATTTGTTAAAGCCCTATTTTTATACTAATCAAGTGATCACAGTTAAACAACTATATTAGAAACAGTAAAAATTCATAACGGTATTTTAAAATCTAGAAACATAAATCCAATGAAGTTAACATTTTATATAACCATAATGAACATCAAATCAGATCAATATGATTTTCCATTAATGATTGTTTGGTTTGTTACAATCTCCCCCTCCTTAATAAATTTCTCCCTCGAAATTTTCTTTTCCCATACTAAAACAAATACGGGTAACTCTACTTCATCACTTCCTTTGATTCCCATGCTGCTTTATAAAACATGTGCTTTCTCCATAACACCTTAACGAGGGGGATTGTATTATTTAGTATAACTTTTCTCTATTATCTAATATCTTCGCTACTTGATCCTCATTAGAAATATAATGAACTAGATGTACTACCTATGAAGAGAGTAAATGTGAAGGTTCTGGTATGTACATTCTTAATACAGATACATGAAAGACATCATGTACTTTTTCCATGGTAGGTGTATGTTCTAGTCGATAGGACACAGCCCCAATACAATCAATAATCTCTAAGGGGCCGATGTACCTTGGACATAACATCCCTTTCATTACAAATCACATGACCTTCTTTCATGGAGATATGCATATAAATACTATCTCTCCCACATTGAACTCAAGGTCTCGTCAATAGTTATCTACATAACACTTCTGTCGACTCTAGTTTTCCTTGATATGCTGTTCAATGGTTTTCACCTTCTCCACCATGTCATCAACCATTACTAGTCCCAGCTTCTTACGTTCAGCAATATTATCCCAACATGCTAGTGTTCTTCATCTCTTCCCATGTAGTGCTTCATAAGGTGCCATTCAGATGCTCTAGTGGAAACTGTTATTGTAAGGGAATTAAACCGGTGGAAGATGTTGGTCCAACTATCCTTTAAAGTCCATATAACTTGATCTTAACATATCTTCTAGTTTTTGAATAGTTCTCTCAGATTGGACCTCAGTTTGAGGATGATATGCCGTACAGATGTTCAGTTCAGTATCCCGAGAATTTTGAAGACTCTTCCAAAACACAGATGTGAATCTTGGATCTCGATCAGATACAGTAGATAGTGGTACTCCGTGTAGCCTTACCACTTCCCTGATGTATATCTATGCTAGTTGATCTATTGATAAATCCCCTCGAATTGCAATGATGTGTACAAACATTGTATGAAAATACAAAACCACCCAGATTACATTGTTCCCATTGGATTTCTTTATAAGTCTAGTGATAATGTCCTTGGTGATGTTCTCCCATTTCTATGCTGGTATGGGAAATGGTTACATCATCCTTTTAGACTTCAGCCTCTCTGCCTTCAGATGCTAACACACCAGGCACATTGATGTATACTCGGCGATATCCATCTTCATATTATCCCACCAACAATGATCTCAGATATCTGGAAACATATTCATGTATCTTTGGTGAATAGATAAATTTTGACTATGTGCATCACCAAAAAGTTCCTTTTCAAGCATTGGACTTGATGTAACACATATTCTTTTATTCCCAAATCATACAATTTGTTCTTTATTAACATTGAACTCTGAGGATTTCCCTTTTCTGAAAGCTTCCACTTTCTTATGAATTGTCGCATCATCTTTTTGATCACCCTTTAACCATTCTAAAAGAGACGGTTGATCAATAATTTGAGAAAGGACTGATGATATTCCCTTCTTTATCATTCCCATGTCCATATTCATCAATTATGTGAATATTGGTTCTTTCTCAATTCTCAAAAATTATAGAATTGATTGGCCCTTTCTACTTAGAGCATCCGACACTGTGTTCTCTTTCCTAGGGTGGTAAAGGATTGAGTAGTCAAACTCTTTGATCAGCTCTAACCATCATCAATGGAACATTTTCAATTATTTCTATCTGAATATATACTTGAGGCTTTTGTGGTTCATATATAATTCAAACATGCACCAAAAGAGATAATGCCACCAAATTTTTAAAGTGAATATCACAATAGCTAGATCCAAATAATGTATTGGAAAATTCTTCTCATGGTTTTTCAATTTCCTTGAATCATAGGATATAACTTTGTCATTTTACATCAACACACAACCCATGATCTTCTTTGAAGCATCACTGAATACCAAAAAAATATATCCACTTTTGGGTAAAGTGAGCAGAAGTATAGTGATAAGACTCCATTTTAAATCCTAGAAGCTTTCTTTGTGATCGTCACTCCAAGAAAACTTTTCTCCTTTCCAAGTTAACTTGGTAAGAGGGTTGGAAAATCATATGAAATTTCTCATAAATCATCGATAATATCTAGGTAACCCCATGAATATACATATATCTATTACCGATTTTGGCCTAGACCATTACTGAATTACTTATATTTTGGAGGGATCCACAGATATCCCATTGCTTGTGAAGATATGGCCCACGAACGAGACCTCCTTCAACCAGAACTCACAATTTCTATATATTTCCTAGAGATTCTTCTTCTGCAAGGTCTCTAGTATAGTTCTTAGATGCTCTGGATGATCTTCCTTGGTTTTTGAGTTTATTAAAATATCATATTTAAATACAACCACATATTTGTCGAGGTAATACCTAAAGACTCTATTCATCAATTCAATGAATATTGTTGGAGCATTTGTGAGTTCGAAAGTCATTACATTGAATTCATAGTGCCCGTATCTTTTAAAAAAATTAGTCTTTGAAATATATTCCTTCTTCACCCTTACATGATTATATTTCGACCGAAAATCCACCTTCGAGAAGTATTGTTTTCCACGCAGCTGATCGAACGAGTCCTCGATTCATGGGAGAGGATACATTTTATTTATCGTGATTTTGATATTCTCACGATAATGAAATCCAAGGTGCATTGACCAATATATCTTCTTGATGAAGAGGACAGGTGCACCAAATGGTGAAGCACCTGGGCGTACAAACCCTATGTCCAGACTCTCCTTTAGTTTTTTCCTCATCTCCATAAGTTCCACAACATCTATTCTATACAGAGTCTTGGAATTTGGCAACACCTCAGGTATAAGATCAATTGACAATACAAAATCTCTTTAGGAGAAAGACCATCCAAATCATCGGGAAACACTTTAGAGAATTCCCTCACAAAAGGCATGTATTAAAGTATGGTTTCCTCCTTAGTCTCAATCATCTTAGCCAGATACACATGCTCATAGGTCAGTAATATTCACGCTTGAGATGCTGGAGCTAAAGAAGATTCATATTCCTCCTTGAACTTGTATAGAATCGGGGGTCGATTCACCACATGGAGAGTGATGTCCCTCACAAACCAATTTATATTGGCTCTATATATGGAAATCCAATCCATGCCAAGAATTTTATCAGATTCCACCATAGGGAGTATGATGTGGTTTGCTGGAAAATTAAATCCACATATTATGATTGGGGAGGAGTTATATTCATGTGATGCAATGATTTCTCCTTTTTCTATTTAAATAGACATATTTATTTCCATGATTTTTGGTGGTTCTTAGATTGTTCTTCTAAACATTTGGGATATAAAAAAATTCATAGAACCTAAATCAAAAGGCATGTTCACTATTCTTGAATGAATGACTAGTGTACATGTCACCACATCATTGTCGGGGTTCACTTTGGCAGCAGTGATGGAAAAATATCTCCCTTTCTGCCTTGGAGGTTGTTGTATGCCTTTGAAAACCCTTGGCATAGGTCACGTATTTTCATGATTCCATAGTTCTTTGATGTTGTAGCAATGAACAACACATTGAGGTTCGAACAGAGTGTTTCTCTCTTCTATTGCAGCCGTAGGTTTTTTTTGTCGGCATTTAATAGGTACGTGCCCTTCTCTTCTACTCCTAATGCATTTCATCGGCCCCTTAAGGAAATTTATGGGGTGCTTCTTTCAATATATTTGGTAGGTGGGGTGCTGGATCTTCTTAGATCCATTGGATTTATACATCAGAACACTAGAATTATATTCCAACTTATGCATCTTATCCCCATGATACCACTGAAATTCTCTGATCTTCATTTCAACATTGAGGGAACATCAGACAATTTCCTCATAGTTGTCGATGTCATGGATCACCAATGCTTTCTGTAGGCTACGATTCATCCTACCCAAGAAGTGGTCAAACTTGCATTCCAGGGTAATGACAAAGCTGGAAGCATATTTTGCAAGCCTTGTTATGTTTTCCTCAAATTCTCCAAAAAATACATCATCATGTTTCTTTGGGGGCAAGGAAGTCCCTTTCCATCTTAAGTTATAGGGTGCATGGAAATTATTTATCAAAAAACATATTCCAGAAATCATTCCATTCTAGTGCCTCGATCTCCTCCTCTGGCTTCATATTTTTTATCAATGTCCACCATTGATCAGCGTCACCATCCATATGATAAGCATGTAGGATAAACTTCCCTTGTTTGGAACATTGAACGATGGAGAAGTTATTTTCAATGTAGTTGATCCATTGTTATATGATTAAGGGAACGAATGATCCATTAAATGTATGAGGCCTTTGTCTCATGAAGCTCTCCATAGCAACTTGTTATTTCATGGGGGGGGGGGGGTTGAATATTCTTCCTAAACCATGTTTCTATTCAATGCATTAGTTAACTGAAAGAGTGTCGTGACAAAAATTCACGATTCCCGATCCCATCAGATTGGGTATCTCATTAGCATAATCATCACCTTGATGTTCACATCGGTTGTTAGCTAGATTCATCCTATTACATGCCATTTTACTAGAATAAAACGAATGTCATGGGTAACACATAATGGGTAATCCAAGGAAAAAATGGATGACATATAAATAACTTTTATTTCCTTAACTTTTGAGTCCATAGGATTCAATCTATGCTATTCATGATCTACATTCTATCATATATTCTTAGGGGTATTTTTTCAATCCATTAATAAGGGTTCATACTAAGATTGTGAATTTAACAAAGCATATACCCTGTGAGTTTCATTATCAAGAGTGCAGCAAGGCATGTTGTCGTGCACCAGTTCCCATTCAAGTCTAGATCCAAGAAGGGTTTTCGGGTTTTACCCCTGGGATACATCTGTGCTAGAGTTGCCTCTACCTACTTGTATCCAGACAGGGATGTATTTTATTGATAAACCACATACTCAATACTCACCAATACATAGGGATATTTTAATTATACATATTCTTGTCTCAAAGTATTCAATATGTTCTAATAATCATAATGCCAAAAATAACTAAACCTATTCTCTGATACCAACAATAACAACCCTTCTTTTGATTACACAGTTAATCCTGATTTATTACGTAAAATAATCACTTGATACAACATGGGAGATCGGGAGGTCTAGTGTCTTTGGGGCTTAGGAAAATTACATAACATCTTAGAACATAAAATACCCAACATATTTATTGAAAAAGTCATTTACATGACCACTACATTCCCTCATACTTAGCATTTCATGTGAAAACCTAAGGACATGCATAAAAAAGGGTGATCTATAAATCCCAGTAAGGGAATAAACATGGAATAAAATGAGGAATACAATACATTTTATACAGTATGCATATCAATGGTTCATAAGGGAAACATGAACATAAAGGCATGATAAAACATTATAATCATAACATGGAAATGTGGAAACAACACGTAACATGGAATTAGCATGAGCCATGGATCCTTGAAAATGGAGAATAAGTAAACCATCATTGAACATGAATCATGAGTAAAACCTCATTTCACATTATTTATCATGTCTCAACACCCATTCCACATGAATTATCACGACACTATACCTTACCCAATGCATTGGAAGTGCTATCTGGGAGCAACCTTCTTAAAAATTTTATTTCATGCATAAGTGTGCGACATGGATCATGGAATCAATCATCATCATTAGTTATTCAATAATTAAGTAATTTGGAACAAATAAATGAAATTACCATTCAATTTTTATATGTGTATAATGTTTAATACCATTTATATAGACATTGGTATGGTATTCACTACATAATGATCTTGGCTTGAAAACATGTGGTGCAATTTTGGCTGCATAATGACATGACAAAAGGACTCATGAAAATGGTTGATGAGAGAGAAAAGGAATTATCACAATATATAAATGAAATGGATAGTTTGGGGGTCATATAGATATGTTTCCCAACAAATTTAATGTACTTTAGATGCATAATACAAAAGAATTACTTGGATGTAAAAGGGGAGAGTGAAATCCCTCAAGGAATTTCTTCTTGGAAACAGGTGTACATGGGATGCATTAATGAGAGATAAAGGGATCTCCCATCATCCCAACATAAATAGAAATCTATGGGGGAGGTGATAAATAATACCCCAATATCTTTAATTGATATAAAAAGGGCATAAAAACTTAATGAAAATTGGACAAAAATGAGAAAAGAAGAAATTTATTACTTGGAAGTGTGGTCCCAAAGGCTTAAGAGAGGCTTGCGAGAGGCTTAATGGGAGCTTGGGGAACCTTTTAAGGATTATTCAGAGAGGAGGGAAGGGGTTGGTCGAACTCCAAAGGCTTTGAGTGAAGAGTAAGTGGGAGATTGTGTGGGTTTATATAAGAAATGAAAGGGAATTCATTATTATTTAGGTTTGGGACACCTCGCATTATACTAATCAAAACCACAAACCATAACATGGGTTTTTCACATGGATTTTTGAAAAGGTGAGAGGAAAAAAATATTTTATAATTCCAATGGAATAACATCTTAAAATAATAGGGTTGCTAATGTTGAGGTGAGTCACACTCTTAAGGGAAATAATTGTAAAAGACAAAATGTTTTATAAGTCTTGGAGGGTCACTAATGCTTTGTAAAATAAATCAAGCAAACCCAAAATCAGATTATATTAATGGTAAAACATATATTGGCCGAACATAATGTTGATATTATTTTATTACATCACTATTTGGTCTTTATGATGTCATAAAACACAATATATATTTAAACGATATTTAATTTTTAACCAAAATTTCTACTATCATAGAAAATTAAGAAAAATACACCGTTGGATAATTTTGATGTCCTGATTCCAAAAATAATATTCATTTTATCTATATAATTTTATAAATATGTGAATTTTTTACTTTAAAAATTAAAACCGTCATTTATCGAAAATTCAGGGGTTTTGAAAAAATAGCTTCCAAACCCTAATAAAAATTACTACTGCATTCCTAAAATTATATGATCCTTTATATTAAATAAAAATAAACTTAATTATAATAATATTTTATTAAAATATTATTTAATTAAAAAATACATTAATTAACCAAAATAGATTTTTAGTTGAATATTATCTAAAAAAACTATTTGTGCTTTAAAAAATATTTACAAAGTAAAAATAATATAATGAATGAACATTCTTCATTCGAAAATAATGTATAGTGTCATAGTGCTAGGGTCTTGTTACATAACCCCTTATAACACCAGCATATGACCGAAGGGTAAGGTGTGAGATGGTGACAGACTCTTGGGGTGGCCCAGATAACATTGCTCGGGTGGTAATCTCTATTAACATCCACTTTTATCGTAATTAGTTCCGCACAAGATTAACATGTTCCATCTTGTCTTGGGCTTGGTCAAGAGTGATGCCCAAGGACACCACCTCTTTTCTGAGCTCTGAAAAATGGTCTTCATATGGGGTAAGTCTACTGGATGAGGCCATCACTTCCTTTTTCTAAGTAAATTGGATTTGTTGAATTCCTATATTTATACTATTCTTGTGATCACTATTCAACATCAATATTATAAATGGTCACATTTCATAATGGTATTTTAAATTCTAGAAACATAGAACCAATGAAGTTAACATTTTATATAACAATAATAATCATTTAATTAGATTAACAAGTGTTTCCCTTAATGAATTTTTTGGTCGTTATAAAATCATGCTCTGATTTCATGGCACATACTATAATTTAATCAAATAATGATAATGTTTGAGAAAGTAGTTTCCTTTGATGGATTGGATTACAAACATCAATGAAATGTTCAATATTATCATCCGGGTAACGTACATAATCTATGGCATACTTGAATTGTATTGTAAAGGTAGTCTCAAACTCTTCAACATTGTCTTCGTCCCTTTTATTTAAGAAATGTAATTTAATCTTCATTTAGGTTCATTGATCTTGAAGGATATATGTTTTGATTAATATTTCCCTAAAATTAATCCACTGAATATCTTATATTTCTTCTTCCTCTTTGGTATTATGGATCAAGGACCATCATTGATTAGTGTCTCCCTTGAGAAAATATACTTTCAGCACTGCCTTTTCAATTTAATTGCATCTTAATTCCCTAAATATCATTTCAAGGAACTTGATCCACTGCTCAGAAACTACTGGATTAGTAGTCCCACAATGATATGGGGGATTTTTTCACATGAAATGTCCCAAATCAGGTGTAGTAATTTTATTTGTCACAACCTGAGTATGATTCCCTAATATAGTCTTCATATGATCTGCTCCATCACTGACTCTATTGGCTTGATCAGTGGGGATATACCTACATTTACCACTTCTATTGATTACCCTTATTCCATTACGTACTATTTTGATATAATGGAATACACTTGATTAGGTTATGAATCATAATTTACAATCCCAACTAGAAAAGTACTTAACATAAATCGAAATTCCTGACATCACTAATCTCATAAACATGGTTTATATAATGAAAAAATTACATTAAAATCATTTATAATAGATTGAAATGAATATTTTAATTATCTATGAATATCCTCTGGGAGTGTCAAGCCAAGTGTGCATCAATGCACATTATCGTGTACAAGGATACCGTGGGTGAAGACCAAAACTCTTTGTCGAAGTTTTCACCACATGGTACATCTGTGCCAAAGACACCTCTTCCAGTTTTTATCAATACAAGGATTTATTTTCTAGAAATAACACAATAATCTATTCCTTTACAAAAATCTAGGATGTTCTTGTATATTTTTCCTCAAATAGTACCGCAGATATTTGTTTCATAATATACCTTTTCTCATAATGTTTCCATGTTTTCTAATAATATTCATCTGATACCAAATGTATCACCCCGTCCTCCAAAGCATAGATTCAGTAAATTTCTTATTACATTGACATTATTAAAAGTAATGGAATCCTAGAGGAATTATAAGTTTAGTAGTTTCAAAGAAACTATAATCATAAATGTAAAACATATTACAATGAGAATGGTTGGAAAATACATTACATAGAAGTCCTAATAAACTACATCCACAAAAACTCAACAAATGATCTCCTCTTTATAACATATTTAAGTTAAAAACAATGAAAGGGGTGATCTAAAATGCTCAGTAAGGGTTAAAAATAGCAGAAGCATGAATCAACAATATAATAATCATTACAAAGTGACATAGTCATAAGGTAGGGTAAATTAATGAAAAAAAAATTCCATTAACAAACTTTGAATGAAACTGCTTCCAAATATTTTTACATAGTGAAACAATCATGGATAATAATAAATAAAAATGAATAAATATAATTTTTATTATTAGGATGAAATGTATCTGGCACATGATACCACTATATTGACGAAAAGTTTAATGTCTGTGGGGAGAAATACATCTGATTTTCTGAAAACAAACTCAAAGGGATTGTCGCCAACGAATTTTTCCCATGAAAACTGTTGACGCATTGAGGGGATATTGTCAGCCTCGATCATCGCAGTAAGTAAAAATCATTATACTTACATATATTTAATACAATTACTATATTAATTATCAATTCTATATAGAGTAGAGAATACAGAGTCATCAATATATCCAATGTCAAATTAGCATTAATAAACCATCGTATGTGAAATGGTGTATGAATTATGAAAATAATCATATTCATGCTAAAAAAAGTATATTTAGAATAATTATATTTTTAAATGAAAAATGATCTCAAATTTCTAGTAGATACACTACATTTTAAAGAGTATGTGAACAATACAAAGTAGTTCTAAATTTAATGGAAATTGAGATAAATTCCCTCACCACATTGTAATCAATTGAGTCATATGACCATAAATTAATAACCACCAAATGAATCACAAATAACATGAATATAAAAATAATAATGATAATATATATCAAATGGTAGTACACAATACACAACATGAAAATAATAACCAACGATCAATGGAAATATCATAGAATTAAAAGTGAGATATGAAAACCAATTACAACCATTTCAGCATGGTAACAAGTGTTCTTGTAAGGGACTAATGGGAGGTAAAGGTGCATCCCATCATTTATATATCATAAGGCTAGTATGGAGGAAGTTTAAAAACATTCCCCATAATTAGGATTTATAAATAAAAGGATGATACATAGGGGGCTTCATGAATAAAAGGTAGAGGGTGGATCCCTTACCTTATGCCCGAATGTGTTCTTCGTTTGTTCTTAAAGACATGAATAATGGATTATACACCATATTCAAAGATTGTAATATTGTTCATCTTTAAATAGATATTCACATCATAATTTGATGGCCAATTCATACCCATAATTATACCAATTCTAGCCATTGGTATGATGATATGGCTAGAAACAAAATCAAATTTATGTGTTAAGAGAGAGATTGGTAGAAATTCATTTGTTGCAATGATACATTCCCAAGGAGTTTTGACTAACAAATCCATTATTAAATCAAATTGAACATGTATAATTTTTTTGGAAAAACTGGAATGATATAAATTAATGAAATGATCTAGAATAAAATAAATTATTGGATAAGTTTGAGTAAAAAATTGAAGTACATGCCACAAGATTGTTAGGAATGTTATCCTCCACAGTGTTAATCACCCCAGATATACCATTCTCTCATGGAATATTCCGAGGCATGTTTCATTGACAATTAGTAAACTCATTTTTATAGTTTAAAAAATCTCTACAATCGCATCATTTAACATAATTGACCTTTTTCTTCTCCTTGCATTCATTAGATCAATGAACATCACTCCAAGCATATATAATACTCCCACACCTTTCATGAATTTCCTTGGATGTTTTTTTTTGACATTTCTCACATGAAAGTAATTTATTAATTATCTAGTTATTCTTTGGTGCTTCTTCATTTCAATAGTTATCAGGGAACCACTTCTTACCTAGGTTTATCATGAAAAAATTTGATTTAGAAGTCTCCCACTATGTTTTGATGGCACTTAATATAATTTCATCAAATGTAGAAAATGTTTGAGATGCTAGTGACCTTCAAAGAATTTGATTGAGACATTCAATGAAATGATCAATATTGTCTTCTGAGTCCTATATATAATCCTGGGCCCACATGGGTAGTATTGTGAATTTAACCTCATAATATAAAACATTTTCTTCTTCCCTTTTCATTAAGATAAGAATTTACTCTTTATTTTAGTTCTTTTTCCATGAGGGAAATATTTTTCAAATAATATTTCTTTAAAATTCCCCAATTCTATATCACATATTTATTCATCCTCCATGGAATTCTGGATAAAGGAACACCGTAGATCAACATCTCCCTTAAGACAATATACTTCTAGCACTACCTTTACATTTTAATTACATCTTATTTCCATGAATATCTTTTCAAAGTACATGATCCACTACATATATGACACTATATTAGTAGTCCCACTAAATGATGTGGGCTTCTACTATATGAAATAATCAAACACAACTGTAGAATGGTTATTCCTCACAACCTGAGTATCTTATCCTAATATGGCCTGGATCTGGTCCGCTCCAACATTGACTGTGTTGACATGATCTATGGGAAAATCCCTATATTTTCCCCATGCATAAATTCCACTTCTTTTATTATCATCCATTTATAAATTTTGTAATATACTATATTAGTTTGTGAATCATAATTTATAATCTCAACAAGAAAAGTACATAATATAAATCAAAATTTATAGAACATATAATATCATTAACATGGTTTATATGAGAAAAAAATACATTAAAATCCTTCATAATGGCGTGTAAATAAAATGTAAATTATCCTAAGAATATTCACCTGGATTATCAAACCAAGAGTGAAGAAAGGCCCATTATCGGTTACCATGATACCGCATGTCAAGCTCGAAACTCCTTGTCATATTTTTCACTCCATGGTACATTTGTGTAATAGACACCCCTACCTGTTTGTATCCAGGATGGGATTTATTTTCTAGAAATATTCAAATTATCAATTCCTTGAAAAATACCAGGATTTTCTTTTATTTTTTCCTCAAATACTACAATAGGTATTTTTTCTCGAATAGAAATTTTCTAATCTACTTTCCAAATTTTCTACTAATCCTCCTCTCATACCAACTATAAACCATCGACCACAAAATACTAGAGCCCTTGCATTACTTATTACATTAGCTTGCATAAATTGAATGGAATCCTGAAGGAACAAAAAATTTATTAGCCTTGATGAAACCATATACATTGATGTAACTCATATTAAAATGGTAAAGGTAAAAAAACATTACACAACCAAACATTATAAAATGAATCCACAGAAACTCAATAATTTATCTCCACTTCATAAACCATTGATGGTAAAAAAAAATTAAAGGGGTGAGATAAAATGCTTCATTAGGGTTAAAAATAGATGAATCATGAATCAAAAATATCTGAATCAAAAAACTATTTCCATAGTCAATATGGCACGGTGAATAAATGAGAATGAAACTGCATCCCTACATTTTTTCATGGTGAAAACCTCATAGATTGTAATAACTAATAATGAATAATGATAATGGTTATTAATTGGATATCATGTATCTAGAACATGATAACGATATACCATTAAAACTATTTAAGTATGTGGGTAGAAACCCGTCTGATTTTAAGAAACAAAATCGAAGTGATTCTCATTAACTAATTTGTCTCATTTGACATGTTAATACATAGAGGAGATATATCAGGACCCATAAATAAAATAATGTCCCAATAATTATTTATAAATATATTTAATACAATTGAAATATGCCTTCTCAATATCCGTATATATTATGGAAAACAAATTCATTAATATTTCTATAGTAAAAACAACATTCAAAATAAACACCGTATGTCAAATGGTATACGGATTAAGGAAATAATCATATACATGGTAAAAAATAATTGATAGTTAATAGAATAATAATTTCAAATGAAAAATGATCTCCAATGGGAAGTAGATATACCACATAGGAATGATTAGGTTTACAATACCAAGTAGGTCTAAAAGAATTGTATCTTGTGACAAAGTCCCTTACCATGTTCTAATCAATTGTGTCATGTGAAAAAAAATTAATAAACACTAAAATAATCACATAATACTTGGAATAGAAATAGAATAATGATAATATATATCAAATAAATTTACCCAATACACCACATGAAATAAATAAGTGGCGATCAATGGAAATCTCACTAAATTAAAAGTGAGATAAGAAAACCCCTTTCAATAAATTCTACATGGTAATGGGTGTTCTTTTGAGGGATAAATGAGAGGATACCGGGCATCCCATCATTTATATAAGATAAGTGAAGTATGGTATATGTGAAAACAAATACCCCATAACTATAAATTTAAAATTAGAGGATAAAACATAGGTGGATTCTAAAATGAAAGTGAGAGGGAGGAACCCTTACCAAATTCCTAAATGTATTCTTCATTTGATCTTAAAGTCCTTAATAATCAAATTTAGTTTAATTAATTAATAATTTCAGAACATTATCTACATGTAATTTATTTATTATATGCTTATTATGTTCATTATTTTCCTTTTTCATGGGTTTAAGAGGGTTAATTTTATTGTTTTTGAAGCATTTTCTTCCTCATTTTATGTGACTAGTTTACAAGTATTTATGAAGGATGTTCATTTTCAATGTGGTTAAATATACATAATTTTTAATACATTTCATTATTTACATTCCAGATATATAAATGATCATATAATTATTTTGGACTATATACCATGAGTATGACACATTAGTTAAAAGTTAATTACAAACGCATGGATTAACATAGACATTTTGTGCATAATGAATATGTTTTGTAGTATGATTTTATATTTTGAGTGTGTATGGATTCCAGAACATTGAATAATGTAAAATAACTATATTTTTTATCCAGTTCAACCATTAAAAACGTTTCTTGAATTGTCTTGAAGATAGTAATAATAATTGAAATCAATTCATCCTTGAATGTGATAAATTAACATATCTCGGACAATCTTTTCTTTTTTTTGGTATGTGGTGGGGGAAAAGGAATAGGTTGATGAAATATTCCATTAGAATAATAAAATTCATGTCCATTTAAGGTAATGAAATTATTGTATCCTTTTTATGAGGTTAGGTGAAGAGAGAGAAACAAAAATATGGAAGTTGTAAAAGAATCTGAATGAAAAGAGAAGAGAGGTTCACCTCTAGAGTAATCATCCTTGAGAATCTCTTTAAGGACTTGGTTTTTGGACATTTGGTGAGACCAATAGGTTTGGTACATGGGATAGGATCTTACGAAGATATATTTGTAGAATTCAATCAAGGCATGAGGCATGAGTGTTGCTGGTGGAAGAGGGGGTGAGGGTAGTTTATAGAGTGGAGGGGAGGAGGGATTTTACATTATTTTCATCATTATTTAAATATTTTTTCTCAATACTATGAAGAGTATTGATTCATGAGATCCAAAATAGTAATAATGTAATGTTTTTTTTAACCAAGTGGGTTTACTTTAGCCTTTCATCACTTATGATGTAGTAAATAAATTATTTAACATTTATCATAATATTTCGTATTTAACAATTTATAAAAAATTCCTGAATTTCATAAAAATACCCAAAATTCACCCTAACCATTTTTTAACATGTAGAATGAAAAAATTAAACTCTACTTTATGAAAAAGGATTTTCTAAATATAATAATGTTAATTTTAAATTAAAATCATTATTTAATAGAAAAATACCAACACAGAAAATATTAATATTTATTTTTATGGTGCATAAATTTTACTTATATATTAATGTGCAGGTTTACCATTTATTGGGGTAGTAATTATTCATAAGGATATTTACAAATTCATAGAAAATCATCATGATTCTATTAGACTACAAATATCACCCTTATTGAAACCATGTATATCTGTGTCTCAAAATTCAAACACAGAAGTAGAATCTTTATGTTTAAGGGCTAGGTTATGACAATATAATAAATAACAAAGTTTTTTTTCAATGAAACTCAATGAATTATGAAATATAGGTTATTAATAGAATATATATACATATATGATAAACATTCCATAATTTTTTTGGGCTGTGATATAACGTGGAGAGATGGATCATGTGGAATCCTCCCAACAACAGGTTTATGATTAACATGGAAAAATCTTACCATCTTCGTCCAATGTGAGGCTGGGGTGATGTTGGTGACTCAAAGGGTTCAATGATAGATTCTTTTAGTAATTTATAAAAGCACGGTGATTTTATTGTTAAGAAAGAGAATGATCTTCCTGAAGGGTTGTTGGTTTTCATTTCATTTAATATCCTACTGTATTTTTTTGAAATATATTTTTTAGTTCGGCTCAACTATCTCCTAAATTGTATTACCACTCTATGGTCTATTTTTTATTACATTAATAATATTTAGGGGTATATTATTTAAGTGATCATGATTCAAGGTTTTCATGTGTGGAATATTGTTTCACATTACATGGATTTAATATGTTATTAGGATAATCATAGAATGATTTTTTATAGCCTGATCTCACTACCCTTAGATTGTGTAAATCATATAATTGTAGATTCTCTTGGTATTCATTACATTTCAACTTCCTAGCACTATTTTCCAATTGGTTTTTAATATATTTCTTTGGCATTGTATGGATGTATTAATAACATGTTGGATTTTGTTTCATAATCAATATTTTTCATGGAAAATAATTAAATATTAAAAATAATGTTTTCATGAATATGATTAAAACATAAATAGATACTTGGGTTCCATACATAGAATTCCCTTTATGTTCTCAATGGTTGAATCAATTATATTTGTATGTGGTAAAAACAATGGTTTCTTATACAGAAATCATTAGATGGGATTTTATACCAATATATAATTTATAATATTCTTAGAGTGATACCATGATTCCTTTTGTGGACTACCATGGATAGAATTTGAGGCTTAAAGTGAATATAGGTTACAATGAGTGCCTCTAGTATTCCTATTGCAGAATTCATAGTATGGGCTCATAGGGTCAATGAAATTATATTGTACCTTGTGAAATATATAGATTTATGATACCTAATTCCCTGTATGAGCTTTTGGATAAAATTATATCATATCATGACATGACTTGGTTGAAAAATTGTTTATTGATATGAAACTCCATTGATGGTCTCACAATTCAAATGAATTAAATCATATTTGATTAATAATTGATTACCAAAGATACTAATCTATTAATATCATGGAAACTATAGGACATTATATGTTCATTTCTTTACATGGTCTCATAAGTAATATGACTCAAAGCATCACAAAATTATGTATATATTTTCATATAAATTATTAAAATATATAAATATATATATAAATATATAAATGATAGAACATTCTCTAATATAGTCAGGATTTTGAAGAAGAAGTTATGGTTAGCTAAGTGTCCCATGCGAATCCTATGATCGAAATGGTTGTTTTATAGCATTTTTCTACTACCTTTGTATACTATACCTATACATGGATACATTTTATATTTAAAGATGGGATTTTCATTAGCTATCATTGGTGATGGCCTACTAAATTAATGTCACACCATATTCTAGAAACCACTTTTCACTCAGATAGATATATTTTATATAGGTATAGATAAGGGAATGATCCCACTAATGGATGATTAATATTAAATACTAAGATAGAGTGTGGGAGGAAAGGACCAAGATAGTTATCATAATGATAGTGTAGTTCGATGTTATTATTTTTTTATATTTCTATGGCATATATTTTATTTTATTTTCCCTCCTCGTTATATAGAATTGTTTATCATCATTTTTATGCAGGACATGTTTTCGATCTTGGTCATATAGTATTATTGGGATAATCTAATTCTACTTTATCTCATCTATTTATTCTTCTTCTATATTTAGTAGTGATCCAAAGGGTAAATTCTTACCCTCATACCACCTTCAGTCCATTGTTACAAGTCATAAACCTATCGCAAAGGGGGTGGAATGTGTGTAGATAGATAACACATAGGCTCATTAAATTATTAGTGAAATAAAATTGTTATGATACATGTGGTATCTAAGATCTTTTTTAGTTATTTTACCCTCTGTTATGGTATATAAGAGACTAGGAACATGTTGTCGCTTGGATAAAATCATGTTTCAGGGGGTTGACAAACAAACACACAAGGGAAATGTCAAATTTCTGTGTATGAGATTATTTTTCATGATTTTCATTATCACAGTTCATTATTATTTAACATTATGTGATTATTTCAATTTTATTGGATATTGATTTATGGTGATTACATATGATTTATTGGATTTTCCTCTTGTACCTTTAAAAAAATGGAGGATATGCGGTCATGAATCATTTCATGTGTATAGGGTTCACATGAAATTTAAAATACTTATCTTTATACAATGCTTTTTTGATTTACTTCTTACATTCCGTTATTCCTTACAATATGATAACATTAATTATTATTATTATTATTTATGATTGGTTATTAATTTGTATGTACTGTATTTTATGGGATTTTCCATATGTCTTCATGGTTTCACCATAAATTTCAAATTAGGTAATATTTGATCCATGTACCATTAGTTTCCTGTGATGAAAATGTAGTGGTGGAAATTAAATTGGTGCCAATAACAATTTATAATGACTTTGAGCCATTATAAACTGTGAAGGGTGGCCCATATAGTCAAAAAATTACATTTGGATATGTTATATTATTATAAAAAAGGTGGAAACATATTTCTAATTACATTAATTCCAATTTTAACTTATAATGGAAAGTACATTTATAACATGAGAATATAAATTCATCTAACTGAACCATTTTATAAATAAATTATTTTTTGAATTTTGATTCATGAATGAAACAACTCAAAATTTTATCGAATTATCTTGATTTGAAACATTTAATTTCATTTAAATTAATATGATTTTAATCTATTCACGTTTTCACTTTTTTATTTGAGTTAAATTATGAATAAATATAAATTTATAATGGATAGTGAAATTATTAATTCAGAATAATGAACAATGTTACTAAATTCTATTTTTCTCTACTAGACCATTATAGGTGAGTTACATCATTGTATACATAGGATAAAAAACCAATGAAGATTTTTTGATACTTGAACTATTACAAGATGCACAAAAATGGAATTCCAAGTGTAAATTATAGAACATGGAATGAATAAATTGGGAATGGATTCCCATATCATTTTACCAAGAGGGAATGTTGAGACCCTATTTAGCATCCATTACTCTAACATTCGTTATTAATTACCCCCTTGATGGTATATTAATGATATATGGGATAATTACTAGAGTTTAAATAACCACTTATATGACATTTGATATAAATATATGGTGGAATATCACTTAACTAATCAACATGAAAATGATTAATAAAATGATGTGAGATTTGGAACTTTATAAATAGGATGAACCTGCTAATTAAAATTTTAAATACTACATGGCTAGGTTTTGACAATCTCTTAAATAACATTGCGTTTTTTCCAAAGAAACACAATGAATTATGAAATATGAGATATTAGTAGAATATATATTGGAGAATAATATAATAAGATTTTTGGAGTGTGATATATCGAGTAGATATGGCTCATGTGGAATCCGCCCAATAACAGGTTTATGATTAACATTGATGATTATATCCATCTTCGTCTAATATGAGGTTGTGGCATTGTTTATGGCTCAAAGGGTTCGGAGAAAGTCAATTTTAGTAATTTATATACAAATGGTGATTCTATTTTTATGAAAGATAATGATCTTCTTCAAGGAATCTTGGTTTTCATTTCATTTAATATCCTACTGTATTTTATTGAAATAATCTTTTTAGTTCTTCTCAACTATCTCATGAACTGTATTACCACTCTCTGGTCTATTTTTTATTGCATTCATAATAGTAAGGGGTATATTATTCAAGTGATCATGATTGAACATTTTCACGAGTGAGATATTGTTTCAAATTACATGGATATAATGTGTAATTATGATAACCATTGAAAGATATTTTTATATCATGATCCCACTACAACTTCCTAGCCCTATTATCTAATGGGGGTTTTAATATATTTTTTAATTTGGATGGATGAATTAATAGCATGTTGTATTTTGTTCTATGATGAATAATTATCATGGCCTGTAATTAAATATTAAATATAAAGTACTTATTAATATGAGTAAAACAAAAATAGATACATTGGTTCCATACACGGAATTCCTTATATGTTCTCAATGGTTGAGTCAATTATATTAGTACTAGGTTAAAAATTGGGATTCATGTACATATCTCTTTAAATGGTATACTATGAAAATATGGTATTTATAATATTCCTAGAGTGATACCAATATTACTTGTGTGGACTACGTTTGATGGACTCTTAGGCTTAATGTGAATGTAGAATACATTGAGTGACACTAGTATTCCTATTACAGAATTCCCTAGATGGGAACATTGGGTCAATGAAATTATGTTGTACATTGTGAAATACCCTGATTTATGATACCTAATTCCCTGTATGAGATCTTGGGTAAAATAAAATAACATAATGACACAGCTTCATTGAAACATTCGTAATTGATATGAAACTCCATTGATGGTTTCACAAGTCAAATTAATTTTATAATATTTTATTATTAAATTGATTACCCAAGTTACTAATCTATTGATATTATGAAAACTATGGGACATTATATGCTCATTTTTATACACGGTCTCATCGGTATTATGAATTAGTGACTCACCAAATTTTGTATATATTTTCATTTAAATGTTTTTCAAATATACACATATATATATACACACACATGATAGAACATTCTCAAATACATTACAGATTTTGAAAAATAAGGCTTGGTCAGCTAAGTGTCCCATGCGGATCCTAAGCTCGACATAGTGGTTTTATAGAAATTTTATACTACCTTTGTTTATTATAACTGTACTCTACTACATTTTATATTTAGGTATCAGATTTTCATTATCTATCATTAGTGGTGGCCTACTGAATTTATGCCACACCATATTCAAGAAACCACTATTCACTCAGATAGATATCTTTTATATTGGTATAGATAAGGGTATGATCCCATTTATTGATGATTAATATTATATACTAATATGGTGTGTGGGAGGAAAGGACTAAGACAATTCTCACAATGATAGTGGAGTTCGATGCTATTCTTTGGTTTATATTTCTATATCATATCTTGTATTTTATTCTCACTCCTCATTGTATAGAATTTGGTCATCAAAATTTTTATGCAGTACATGTTTTGGATCATGGCCATATAGTACTATTGGGATAATCTAATTATACTTCATCTCATCAATTGAATCTTATTCTATATTTAGTACCGATCCAAAGGGTAAATTCTTCCCCTAATACCACCTTCATACCATTGTTACTAGTCATAATTTTCTCACATAGGGGGTAGCATGTGTATAGATATATAACACATAAGCTAAATAAATAAATAGAGAAATGGAATCATTATGATACATGTGGTATATAATATCTTTTTAACTTATGTTACTCATCGTTATATTATATAAGATAATAGGTACTTGTTGTCTCTTGGATAAAATATTGTTTCTGGGGTTGACTAACAAACACACAAGGGAAAGGTCAATTTTTTGTGGATTGGACTATTTTTCATGATCTTCATTATCATAGTACTTTATTATTTAACATTATGAGACTATTTCAATTTCATGGGATATTGATTTATGGTGATTACCTAAGATTTAACTGATTTTCCTCTTGTACCTTTGCAATATGGGAAGAGATGTGGTCATGCATCATTTCATGTGTATAGAGTTCACATGAAATTTATAATTCTTATATTTAGACCATGATTTTGTGATTTTGTTCTTAAATGCCTGTATTACTTAAAGTATGATAACATTCAATATTACAATTATTATATATGATTTGTTATTAATTTTTACCAACTGTATTAATTGGGCTTTCCCACATTTCTTGATGGTTTCACCATAAATTACCAATTAGGTAATGTCTGAGCCAGGTACCATTTGTTTCATGGGATGAAAATTTAGTGGTTATAATTAAATTGGTGAAAATAACAATTTATATTGTTTTTGGACCATTATAAACTTTTAAAGGTGACCCATATAATATAAAATTCACAATTGGATATGTTATATTTTCAGAAAAAAGGTAGAAACCTATTTTTTATTACAATAATTCAAATTTGAACTTATAATGAAATGTACATATATAACATGAGAATATAAATTCATCTAACTGAACCATTGTATAAATAAATTATTTTTTGAATTTTTATTAATGAATGAACCAATTAATTTTTTTTTATAGAATTTACCTGATTGAAAACACTTTACTTCATTGAAAGTGGTTTGATTTAAATCAATTCACTTTGTTACTTTTGGATTTGAGTTATATTATGTGTAAATTTTAATTCATAATGGATAGTGGAATTATTAACTCAGAATAATAAACCATGTTACCAAATTCTATTTTTCTCTACTAGACCATTATTGGTGAGTTACAACATTGTATACTAAATATAAAAACCAATAAAGATTTTTTGAGATTTAAACGATTACAGGTTGCACAAAAATGGAATTCCAATTGTAATTTATAGAACATGGAATCCATAAATTGGGAATGGATTCCCATATAATTGTACCAAGGATGGAATGTTGAGACCCTATTCAGTCTCCTTTACTCTTACATTCATTAGTACATAACCCCATGAGGGTATATTAATGATATATGGGACAGTTACAAGAGTTTATATAACCACTTATTTGACATTTCATATAAATGTATGGTGGAATATCACATAACTAATCAACATGAAATGATTAATAACACAATGTGGGGATTTTTTATTTATAAATAGGATGAACCGGCTAATTAAAATTCTAAATACTACATAAGGTGTTTTTCCCTATATACATTTGAGTTGAATTTTTTAACTTATTTTTGTTGTGATAACATTAAATAAATAAAATTTTAAAAAGAAATTATGACATAATTTTCTTATAATATAGCATGGATTTAGATAAATAATGTTCTAAGTATCTTTGTAATATGTTTTTCTTAAAACTGTTACTTATCATAGCTTATATTTTGGCACCATAAATTCAATAAACTATGTGATGTTGTGAAATGAATGTAAACGAAACCTTTTAGAGGAGGTTATAGAATGGAACCTCACATATGGTTATTGTAACACCCCAAGATTTCATAGTGTGTTATTTCTTCAAAATCATTCAATAACTTGCACTACATGCAACACTGAGTTCAATCGCACCATGACTTACCAAACAAGCCATTCAAAAGAGGTTATGAATAGTATTAACTAAATTTTAAACTAATATATCCTTATAATTTTAGAATCCATATTATGAGTTTCTTAGACATAATGAAAGAACAAATTCATTTTAAGTATTGCACTTTTATCAACTTTTAATAGTGAACCCTTTTTAAATACAATATTTTAAACTTTTTGACTAAATGGGGACATCAAAAATTTTAAATGAAACATCCCAAGCTTCCATGGTACGCTTTCTTTGAATAATACAGTAGCGTGTGTTGTACGCAACTTTGAGTTTTAACACACACCACAACTGATCAAAGTAGCCATTATGAATAGTAATACCTACTTTTTGAAATTTTCTCTCTCAAAATGGACTTCATTTTTGGATTCTAAATATCGAATTTATCCTAAGGTGAAATTTTGGTACTTTTCGGATAACTTTAATATTTTGATGAATAGTGAAAATTAATAAATTTTAATTAAAAACAACTTTTTTAATCAAAATAATTAAAAGTTATAAATAATTAATTTGAGTGGTTTTAAAGTATATTTAGAATATGTTTTTACAATTTAATACAATTTTGGTCATTGGAGATAATTTTACAATTAAACCGGACATAAACAAGTGTCAATCTTTTGATAGTTATTATCTCTTAAAAACACGCCTTTTGTTTTAACAACGGGAATTAATTTTAAATTAATTTCTACCACTTCTGTGTTTTGAATTTGGAAAAATGGATTCCATATTTTGAATCAGGATGTTCAAATTGTGTAAATAGGTAACTTTTATTTTTAGACATTTTGAATAATTACTTCGGTAAATATTTTATTTACCATGGTTAAGGGTAAATCCGGTAAATAAGGGTTAAAAAATAATATTATATTAATACTAAATTACCCTAAAACGTGTCCTAACCTTATTGGTTGATACAGGTTCGACCATAGGCAACTTTGGGTCGATTTTGGGACCCCATGGAGCCCCTTGTAGGTGATAGGGACACTTTATTTTAATTAAGTTCAAATAAGTACAAAAATCACATAAGCATATATCTTTTAGAAAACCAATTTTTACATAGGGTTATACATGTTGGAGTTTTGACTATAAATATTAATTAGAAAGATAGAAATATTTCCTACATAATTATATTTTATTTATAATTTTTAGACTTTAGATAATTTAATTTATTTATGACACAATGATGATGTAGAAATTAACATAATAGGGAAAAATTAAAATAATTGATATTATAAATACCCAAATAAATATAATTTGAGACTTTTAATGAATGAAACTAATTTTCTAGGATAATATTACATAATAGGATTGATTTAATTGACTTTTTTCAAAGTAATAATTCTGTTATGAGTTTCACAAAAATCAACTATTGAATACTGTCAAAATTGACATAAAAGAGTTTTTAAAACAAATATTATATTATTAATTGATAATAAATTCCTAAAAATCTAAGGATCGTCCAAGAGACTTATATCATGATAGTTTTATCATTAATAGACCACTTTGGGGTTCTTTTATATATATAGTAAGTTTATTAACTATATAATATAAAAATACAAAGTGACATGGTAAATGTCAAACTAATTACCTAAGAGTTAAAACTAAAAGATAAGGTTAATATAATGACCCAAACATGTCTAAATTCTATTGGTTGAATGGTTTTAGACCTATCCTCACCTTAACATATAAATAATCCAATTTGGAGCCATTAGAAACCGAATATGAATTTATTATAAATTAATATTTCTAGCTTTTCCAAAGGTGCCCCTCACCCCTCTTATAAAAGGGCACTCCTCCTTCTCATTTCTTCACTCCTTCAAAGCCTTTTGGTTCGGCCAAACTCTGCCCAAATAGTCACCCAACTTCCCTCAATACAACCTAGAGGAATTATTGTGATCAGAAAGCCAACCTATGGAGCCCTTTTGATGAAATCAAATGGAAGAACCTGAAGAAGAGGTAATGATTTCACCACACTTTTACAAATTCCTTTCTTCTTCCACTTATTCTTCCTTTGTTGTTACCATTCTAAAATAATAACTCCAGTATCATATATATACTGTGATGTTATTATTAATATGGTACAACCATATTCACTATTTTATCCATCCTTTAATAACATGTCACCATACGTGCGTACGTACGGCTTACCGTCTCCACGTCGTGGTGTAATTGTTATTCAATAAATTATTATCTGTATGGGTATAATAATGACGTGTAACTCATGTAAATAATAAATATAAAATGATAAGGATTATGTATATATGATATACCATCCAATTATATATTACTTTAATATCAAAAGAATGATATTATCGCTCGTGCGTACGTACGGACGACCGTCTCCACGAACGCGATGAGATTCATTCTCCATCGTGTCCATTCAAGTATAATTCTCATTTGATGATTAATAATAGTATCTAAGGACTTGATATAATTCTGGATATGAATGAGATACAACCTATCCATTACAAACATGGCTTATGTAACAAAACATATAAAAGAAAACGAGTAAGTTAACACCCAAAACGATGATAATTCTAAGATATTATTAACAAAGCAATGTTAAAAGATCATATATGATATAATATTAATGTATATGATTATTGAATAATTTAATAACAATTATTTCACAATTATACATGAGGTTAACCAACCCCAACCAAGTAAAAGTTCAAGGTAAGGGTTTATTTCGCAATCTCTTCATTATCCGAGGTTGTTTATATGTAATAATCTACTGGGATCTCTTTATCATCCACATCCATGTTTCTTAAAAATGAATTTCAAAACATTTTAACTATTTACTAGAATATGGGTTAAAGTAATTTATACCCTTGTTTGAATTTTTATAATAGGTTTATAAAGGAATCTTTCCGTCATTTTCCAAACAAGGTGCTTTTTAACCTTTTCGACAAAATTAAGGTAAGAATGTTTTTTTAACTTATATGGTGGGTGCGGCTATTTACCCCCGTTATAAAATTTTCAAAGCTTACCTTACAAGCTTACAAGGATATTTTCAAAGTAAAAGTTTTATTTTATAATTATGTGACTTTTAAATGATTTCAAAATTAATATTTTAAGAATTTCAGAAAGGTACTCTTTATCAAAATCAGAATTTTAAATGTTTTAAAGATTTATCTTTCTAAATATTTTTAATTAATTTCCATGTCTTCAAAATGGTTTTTAAGGATTTATTTATATGGACACGAATGTTTTTAAAATATTAATTCCTTTCAAAAGTTTCAAAGTTGTATGGGACACTTTGATTCAAAAATCTCTTTTTAATTAATAAATGTGTGACTTTTAAATGATTTCAAAAAAAGAAGATATTTCTCTCAAATAGTTTTGATTTCATCTATGTCAACATCCTTTTATTGATTTTATGATTATATTAAGTTGATTTATTATGATACAAAACTTCCATAATGTATTGAAGGTTTTGTGATATGTTTGACTGTGGATGTGTTATTTTTATACCATTCATGGTTTATGGAGAAAGTATTGACATTTCGTATGCTAGTTTTAATATGAATGTTTATGTTATGTTTAAAACATTTCATATGGGAATGCATTGGACTTAGTAAGTGATGGGTGGAGCCCGCTATAGCTCCTCGATGCATCGGTAGGTCTCATGAGACAAACTAGTGTCTTGGCACAAGGCCTTGACAAAATCGTATTTGTAGTCTTGGAACGAGGCCTTGGCTATGTGGTTATGATAGTCTGGAATTATGCATTCCATCATTATTAAAGTGGTTATTGATATGGCATGTGATTATTCTATTAGTATAATATCCATGTGAATAAGTAAATGGCATTATTTCATTTTACTTTTTCCATACTATGTTGAAGTTCAAGTTTAAAATTATTTTGTTTTAGTTATACATTCCCTTAAATGTTTATTCTTATTTATGAAAGTTTCTGATATATTGTTATCCTTACTGGGCATTTGATCTCACCCCTTTTCTATGTTTTATTTTTCCCAGGAAGTGCAGAAGTAAATTATGAATGACCTGCAAGGATTTTATGTGGGGATATGAGTGTGGAATATGGAGACAATATGTTGTTGTTGTAGTTTTTCACTTTATGATGTAATGTAAGACTTATGAATATATATAGTGTTTCCAAGGCTACTAAACCAATCGGTCTTTCGAGATTTGATCTTTCTTGTGATCATGCCAATGTTATGTAATAAAGCACCGACTCTGGGTAACTGGGGTCGGGGCGTTATAGTTGGTATCGAAGGAAGTTTAGTACAAACCTTGGAAGCTAGATTTAGATAAACTCTGATTAGAGGACATAGATTTAAGATGGAATTTGAGGATTAGTATAGAAGAACTTCCTAAAATTTTGGTATTGTAGATATTTTGTGAGTTTTCCGAGTAATACATCCCTTTCTGGATATGAGCAGGTAGAGGCGGCTCTGGCACAGATGTACCTAGGGGTAAAACCCGAAAACACCGCTTTGAGCTAGACTCGAACGGGAACTGGTGCACGATAATGGGCCTTGCTGCACTCTTGGTTACGACACTCCCGGGGGATATGCTTAGGATAATTCTCATTTTCTTTACAAACCATTATGAAGGGTTTATGAGTATATACTTCCTCAAAGGAGACATTTTTATGATTATGTATTATATCCATAAACTATTTAATTTATGTTATGTGTTTTACAAGTTTGGGATTAGGTATTGTTATTCATAAACTAATCTAGTGTATGCCATTGTTTAGAAATGGGCCCAATAGAAGGAATGAGAACTCCAGCAATGCACATGATCCAAAGAGAAGGAAGGATCATATCTTTCATGGTCTTAAGCTAGAATTTATAAGAGAAATATTCTCCCATGTATTATCATATTATGAAGAAATTATATCATGTGTTGATAAGATAAGTAAAGAGTTTACTTAGTCCTATGGCTTTGAAGGGAAGCAAGAGAAGAAAAGAATGGAAGAGGGAAAGATGGATAAAGGGAAGAGGGAAAAGAAGAATTTTCTCATATGTGATAACTGTGGGAAGAAACACCCTGGAACTTTCCTAAAAGGAATGGGAGTTTGTTATAAGTGTGGAGGAAAAGGGCACAAACTACGTGACTGTAAGGGTAAGAAAATGGTTCCAAATTTACAATGCTTCATTTGCAAGGAGTTTGGACACTACGCGAACCTATGTCTCAGTCATCAGACTGTGCCACAAATGATTCTATGGGATAATAATCAAGTTATGATACTACCACAGATGAAGAGGAATGATTAGAGTTCTTATGTTGATTATGTCATTTGAGTGTTGTATCAACAATGTACTTGTTATAATAATTTTGGAGTATATAAGGATTGTAATGCAATACTATTTCATTATGGACTTGAGATTGTGTGGAACAAAGAAAAGTGACTCAATAGCAGGTTAATTTTTTGAAAAATATATGGTTGAGAGAAAGATAAACCATAATATGGTTCTGATAACAAGGTAGTGATTTTAGAATAATACATGATTGTTTTGGATAAATTATATTGGATATTCTTGACTACCTTGAAACTGATTAATGATTTGTATATTTCATCATTGATGGGGTTTACAACATTTTTGGATTGATGGAGTATATCTATTATTCTATAAGGAATAAGGGATCATGAATGTAATCAATAAGGTTTTATGATAATTCAGGATGTTGCAGTGTTTCAAAAGAATACACGATGAAGGTGATCACATGTTATTACGCGGCAAAAAAAGGATATTCATTGTGTTTACCTTCCTTATAAATTTTGGACTGAAGTATTTTGGATAGTTCTAGTTTGGATTATTTTGGATTTCCATAAAAGGACAACCCAAAGGTCGGGCGACAACCCGTCGCGTCCGGAAAGGCCGTAAGACTTGAACCCACAACTGAAGGGAGACAGGGGTGTATCACCTACCACTGACCCACGTTATGTCGGGGATTAAATAATGTAGTTTTTTTAAAAGATCTGGTAGATGAATTATAAATTCGTTTTTTTGAACCCTATACGAATAAGATAAATAGAATTTTTTTAACGTTCTATTATCTTTTAGAGTGAAAGATGAGTTTGTGGTAGAAATTAGTTAATGGATGGAACTCTACTTGTCAAGAATATAATTATCTTCTTCTCTTATTCTATGAAGAAATTAATTCTTATACTTTATTTAAGGAATCCTAAAACCAAAAATGTGTTATCCTAATACCCTATGTTTTGTTGAACCGATGGTATTTCAAATCATCATAGATTGATGAATTTAAGGACCTCAATTTTACACTTGTTTGTGATTGATGGCCTCAATCACTACTTATAAATATTTATGTTTTTCCTCCAATTATAGGTCTCTAATTGCCACCAATGTTCTCCTAATCAAGATCATAATTTGGTGATGACCCTTTCATTTTTCTTTTCCTCATATTAAGAATAAATTTTAGTAACCTAATTTCCGATGTGGGTTATCCCACAAAGATATTTTCTATTTTCAACCTTTTATTTTCGAAGAACAATTTCAAATTTCGAGGATGCAATTTATTGAAGGAGGGGAGAATGTAACACCCCAAGATTTCATAGTGTGTTATTTTTTCAAAGAAATTCAATAACTTGCACTACACGCAACACTGAGTTCAATCGCACCATGACTTACCAAAAAATCCATTCAAAAGAGGTTATGAATAGTATTAACTAAATTTTAAACTAATATATCCTTATAATTTTAGAATGCATATTATGAGTTTCTTAGACATAATGCAAGAAAAAATTCATTTTCAGTATTGCACTTTTATCAACTTTTAATAGTGAACCCTTTTTAAATAAAATATTTTAAACTTTTTGACTAAATGGGGACATCAAAAATTTAAAAATAAACATCCCAAGATTCCACGATATGCTTTCCTTTGAATAATACAGTAGCGTTTGTTGTACGCAACTTCGAGTTTTAACACACACCACAATCGATCAAACTAGCCGTTATGAATAGTAATACCTACTTTTTGAAATTTTATCTCTCAAAATGGACTTCATTTTTGGATTTGGAATATCTAATTTAGCCTAAGGTGAAATTCTGGTACTTTTCGGATAACTTTAATATTTTGATGAATAGTGAAAATTACAAAATTTCAATTAAAAATAACTTTTTTAATCAAAATAATTAAAAGTGATAAATAATGAATTTGAGTGGTTTTAAAGTATATTTAGAATATGTTTTTACCATTTAATACAATTTTGGTCATTGGAGATAATTTTACAATTAAACTGGACATAAACAAGTGTCAATCTTTTGATAGTTATTATCTCTTAAAAACACGCTTTTTGTTTTAACAACGGGAATTAATTTTAAATTAATTTCTGCCACTTCTGTGTTTTGAATTTGGAAAAAATAATTCCATATATGGAATCAGGATGTTCAAATTGTGTAAATAGGTAACTTTTATTTTTAGACATTTTGAATAATTACTTCGGTAAATATTTTATTTACCATGGTTAAGGGTAAATCCGGTAAATAAGGGTTAAAAAATAATATTATATTAATACCAAATTATCCTAAAACGTTTCCTAAACTTATTGGTTGATACAAGTTCAACCATAGGCATCTTTGGGTCGATTTTGGGACCCCATGGATCCACTTGTAGGTGATAGGGACACTTTATTTTAATGAAGTTAAAATAAGTACAAAAATGACATAAGCATATATCTTTTAGAAAACCAATTTTTACATATGGTTATATATGTTGAATTTTCGACTATAAATATTCATTAGAACGATAAAAAGATTTCATACATAATGGGATTTTATTTATAATTTTTATAATTTAATTAGTTTAATTTATTTATGACACAATGATGATGAAGAAATTAACATAATAGGGACAAATTAAAATAATTGATATTATAAATACCCAAATAAATATAATTTGAGACTTTTAATGAATTAAAATAATTTTCTAGGATAATATTACATATTAGGATGGATTTAATTTACTTTTTTCGAAGTAATAATTCTGTTATGAGTTTCACAAAAATCAACTATTGAATAGTGTCAAAATTGACATAAAAGTGTTTTTAAAACAAATATTATATTATTAATTGATATTAAATTCCTAAAAATCTAAGGATCATCCAAGAGACATATATCCTGATAGGTGTGTCATTAATGGACCACTTTGGCATCTCTTGTATGTATATAGTAATTTTATTAACTATATAATATAAAAATACAAAGTGACATGGTAAATGTCAAACTAATTAACTATGAGTTAAAACTAAAGGATAAGGTTAATATAATGACCCAAACCTGTCTAAATTATATTGGTTGAATGGTTTTTGACCTATCCTCACCTTAAAATTTAAATAATCCACTTTGGAGGCATTAGAATCCTAATATGAATTTATTATAAATTAATATTTCTAGCTTTTCCAAAGGTTCCCCTCACCCCTCTTATAAAAGGGCACTCCTCCTTCTCATTTCGTCACACATTCAAATCCTTTTGGTTTGGCCAAAATCTGCCCAAATAATCTCCCAAATTCCCTCAATAAAACCTAGAGGCATTATTTTGATCAGAAAGCCAACCTATGGAGCCCTTTTGATCAAATCAAAAGGAAGAACCCAAAGAAGAGGTAATGATTTCACCACCCTTTTTCAAGTTTCTTTCTTCATCCACTTCTTCTTCCTTTGTTGTTACCATTATAAAATAATAACTCCAGTATCATATATATACTGTGATGTTATTATAAATATGGTACAACCATATTCACTATTCTATCCATCCTTTGAATAACATGTCACCATACGTGCGTACGTACGGCTTACCGTCTCCACGTCGTGGTGTAATTGTTATTCAATAAATTATTATTTGGATGGGTATAATAATGATGTGTTACTCATGTAAATAATAAATATAACATGATAAGGATTCTGTATATATAATATACCATCCAATTATATATTACTTTAATATCAAAAGAATGATATTATCGCTCGTGCGTACGTACGGACTACCGTCTCCACGAACGCGATGAGATTCATTTTTCATCATATCCATTCAAGTATAATTATCATTTGATGATTAATAATAGTATATAAGGAATTGATATCATTCTGGATATGAATGAGATACAATCTATCCATTACAAACATGGATTACGTAACAAAACATATAAAAGAAAACGAGTAAGTTAACACCCGGAACGATGATAATTCTAAGATATTATTAACAAAGCAATGTTAAAAGATCATATATGATATCATATTAATGTATATGATTATTGAATAATTTAATAACAATTATTTCACCTTTATACAGGAGGTTAACCTACCCCAACCAAGTAAAGGTGAAATATAAGGGTTTATTTCGCAATCTCTTCATTATCCGAGGTTATTTATACGTAATAATCTACTGAGATCTCTTTATCATCCAAATCCATGTTTCTTAAAAATTAATTTCAAAACATTATTACTGTTTACTAGAATATGGGTTAAAGTAATATATACCCTTGTTTGACTTTTTATAAGAGGTTTATAAAGGAATCTCTCCGTTGTTTTCCAAACAAGGTGCTTTTTAACATTTTCGACAAAATTAAGGTAAGAATGTTTTTTTAACTTATACGAAGGGTGCGGATATTTACTGCCATTATAAAATTTCCAAAGCTTCCCTTACAATATTATAAGGGTATTTTCAAAGTAAATGTTTTATTTTATAATTATGTGACTTTTAAATGATTTCAAAATGAATATTTTAAAAATTTCGGAAAGGTACTCTTTATCAAAATCAGAATTTTAAATGTTTTAAAGATTTATCTTTCAAAATATTTTTTATTAATTTCCATGTCTTCAAAATGGTTTTTAAGGATTTATTTACATGGACATGAATGTTTTTAAAATGTTAATTCCTTTCAAAAGTTTCAATGTGGTATGGGACACTTTGATTCAAAAATCTCTTTTTAATTAATAAATGTGTGACTTTTAAATGATTTAAAAAAAGGAGATATTTCTCTCAAATAGTTTTGATTTCATCTATGTCAACATACTTTGATGGATTTTATGATTATATGAAGTTGATTTATTATGACACAAAACTTCCATAATGTATTGAAGGTTTTGTGATATGTTTGACTGTGGATGTGTTATTTTTATACCATTCATGGTTTATGGAGAAAGTATTGACATTTCGTATGCTAGTTTTAATACGAATGTTTATGTTATGTTTAAACCTTTTCATATGGGAATGAATTGGACTTAGTAAGTGACGGGTGGAGCCCTCTATAGCTCCTAGATGCATCGGTAGGTCTCATGAGACAAACTAGTGTCTTGGCACAAGGCCTTGACAAAATCGTATTTGTAGTCTTGGCATGAGGCCTTGGCTATGTGGTTATGATAGTCTGGCATTATGCATTCCATCATTATGAAATTGGTTATTGATATTGCATGTGATTATTCTATTAGTATAATATCCATGTGAATAAGTAAATGGCATAATTTCATTTTACTTTTTCTATACTATATTGATGTTCAAGTTTAAAAGGCTTTTGTTTTAGTTATACATTCCCTTAAATATTTATTCTTATTTATGAAAGTTTCCGCTATATTGTTATCATTACTGGGCATTTGATCTCACCCCTTTTCTATGTTTTATTTTTCCTAGGAAGTGAAGAAGTAAATTATTAATGACCTGTAGGGATATTATGTGGGGATATGAGTGTGGAATATGGAGACAATATGTTGTTGTAGTAGTTTTTCACTTTATGATGTAATGTAATACTTATGAATATATCTAGTGTTTATAAGGCTACTAAACCAATCGGTCTTTCGATATTTTATCTTTCTTGTGATCATGCCAATGTTATGTAATAAAGCACCGACTCTGGGTAACTGGGGTCGGGGCGTTACAGTTATGTTTTATCATTTTCCTTGAGAGTTTCCTTGACCAAGGACATGAGCATTGTTGGGTACCTACGATGAAATCATCCTAGGTCTCCTTGGTCCTAATGGTTTTGTAGTTATTCCTAATATCCTTCGGCGTTACTCTAGTTTATTAGTTGATTCATAATGTTAAACATAGAAGTGTTAGATAGTTGTGGGGGAACCATTGGGAATAAGAATCCAATAGACTATTGAGCTGAGATTATAAGCAAGGTTCGTGTTATCAATTTGATTCGCTTTTAGTTTGAATGGATTCTTAGTTGATAAAATAAGACCTCATGTAGAAAGGTTGTTTTTTGGTATGATAACCCTCTTGAAGGGAACTACCATATATGGATACTCAATGATCTCTAAATTTTACCCTTTTGTCGAGCAATGATACCATCTCGAGAGAAGTTCTTATATTGATTTAAAGGAGTGTTAGGTCTTAGTAGAATGATTCATGGAATGAAATGTCTTTATGCCTATATTGATGTGTTTGACCTTTATAGGTGAATGTTTTCATTACATGCTTATTTTTAACATTTTTTAGTGATATTACATAGTAATTTTGGATTATTTTTAATATAGTCCCTTATCTGTGGTATGGTTCTCGTGCGAGAGAATCATTAGGGTTTGATGGGTAGACCTAAAGGGCCTTGTTTTGAGCTAATTTAATATGGTTAGGAGAATCAAACGAAGACCCATAGTCATGAATCATACCCTAGTGATTCTATTATGATTCATTTTATATAGAAAACATGTGAAAGAGTTTATCTTGACTTTTATGAATTCATTAAAATAAGCAGGATTTTCATTCGCTAGTTTAGAATCCAATTCATGGTAGGTGACCACTATTTTCCATAAATTCACACAGATCCGTTTGTGTATTCAATAAAGAACTGTATGTGCTAGTTTTGGACATTGCCTTTGAAAGAAAAAAATGGTTTGTGTTCCTAGATGTATTTTCCGGCAGTTATAATTGATGCCTTAATTTCTCTAATGAATCCATGAGGTGGATAGTAAATTGTTAAATCAGAACACATGTGAGGTTCCCATTTTTGAATAGGGTTTCCAAATGAGCTCTAGACATGTCAATTACTAACATTTCATGTAGCATAGTAAAAATTTCCTTTTAAATATAACACTTAAAAAGTAATTTATTCAAGTCTTGAATTAGGAATTACATGATGTATACCCACCATGTATGGATGTTTGGTACATGTCAGTTGCACGTAGTATAATTTAAATCATCAATCTGTGAGTGGTTAGGGGATAGATGAAGACTGATGCATTTAATCTAGTGATTCTTATGGGTAGGGTGACCCAGTGATTTGGGTAAATTATATGTTTCACCAAGATTATTATATGAAAATTTTAATTGTAAACTATGTTTTTTGATATGTTTGACATGTTGGTGGAGAATGATACACATTGTTGAAGAGAAATGGGTTCAATAGTTGATCAATGGATTGTATATCCTTTTATGATGTGATAATGTATTTGAATTGTCAAACATGCCATTAAATTATATTTTAGTATACTCTTCATTTAAGGATGAGTATTACTAATATCATGAAATCACTCTACGTTTGATGAGAGAGTGTTAATTATACACCGACCTAAAGAAACAATACAAATAACTTTTACGGTTGATGAATGGAATTCACTGGAGTTATTATTAAGGTTTTATTTAAATTATACCAAATAGAACTTAGTACACCATTGGATGTTAAAATGTGGTGAACCCTATTATGTTAGGAGCATAATGAATTCCTTGGGAACCATTATTAGATAATCGGGATTGAGTGATGAATGATATTCATGTATGTGCTCTAAGAATATTGGATACATATACACTCCATTCATGAATTCCAAGGAGGGACAAGTCATGGGATCTGATAATGAGGAAACAATCTCATTAGAACAATAACATGGATTCTTCTATGGTAGGGAGAGGGTTATTGACTACTAGTTGGAGACCCTCATCCGAGTTGGGTCATAAAGTATTGATACTAGTTATTGTAAAGTAATTTTGATATTGTGTTTCATTGTATAATGTAACTATTAACGTATTTTTTCATGGTTAGTGAATAGAATGGGATTTAGGGGATGAAAGGTAATATATTTGTCATTTTATGATGAATATGGTCATGGAAGTTTTACTCTATATATTCATGTTTCCCAAAGTGGAAATTTAATTCCAATATAACATTTCCTTAGAAAGGATCATGATAATTATCCAATTATTTATATAGATCACCTTGTGAGATAACACCATTATCTCAGATAGTGGTTATGATTTGTGAACATTTCATCTATTTAACAATATTTCAGATATATAATCCAAGTATGGACATCCTTGAATAAAGAGACATTGGATTGGATTTTGAGATGCATTGGATATTTATGAAAATTATTTTTCTGAAATAATCATCCAAACATTCTTCTACTTATTTTATCTCAAGATGAATTACATATGGTTAGCGAGGAACCAGGTTAGGCATGTTGTTTGGTTGAAATGGGTTCTAGTTGATGTCTAATTGGGGATTATACTAGAATATCATGTGTGAATAAGAAAAGATTGGTTTATTATAATTTTACCATTTGGATCATGTCATGGACCAATAGTAGTATCCATTTTATGACTGGGATTAAATAGTTGATAAAATGACATGTAGCATCGTTAGGTCTCTATGGACGTTCATCAATATGCTGTTTTGATTATTGGTGTATGATAACTCGGAATTGGTCATGGATGGATTGAACCTATAATGTACTATTCTATATGCTAGTTGATGAAAGAGACGATTTCATGATCATTTATATAATGTATTTGGGGTTGGGTAAGTTCTGCCAATATGTTTTAGATTTCAATACTAGTATTAGCTCAAATTTGGATATATTAGGTCACGTATGATTGAAAATTAGGCTTTGAGGTGTCTTGGGAATTAGATAATGTTGAAAACACATTTATAAAATAACCCTCAACCCTATTAGGCAAGGTTATATTTTTTGACAACTAATAATTCACATTGATGAGAATTTCTATGGATGGGAGGTTGTAATGTCTGGTTTATTGGATGTTGAAACAACTCAAATGGAATTTTAATACCCAATTTGTACATGTCAAGAATATTAAACCGATCATTGCAAGGTAATTTTAGGATATGTAATATTTAAAAATGTTTTTTAGATGTGAAATAATTTCTAAGAGGTTTCCTAGAGTCTAACGTGAGTTTCATAAGCATCGGACTTCAAGAGCCTCATTTTTGGAATGGAAAATAAAGGCACATGATCCTCACATGTTCAATTCTAACCATGAACCTCAACCACATGGACCTATAGGGGTGTAAATCACTTTTTCAAACTGTGAAATGGAGGGATCATGACCATGAGAGGGGTATGTAATAAATTATAGAGGATAATTTCACATCATGGGTTCTATTTTTATATACTTGTTCTATTATGATGTGGGGTGTGGGGGACATACAGTGCCAAAGGCACAGTGGGTGTCGTGATTATTTAACCCTTCACAAAAACCATGTTGGGTGTGGCTCTTAGATATTGGGAGCTTTACAGATGACACATGATTTGTCAAACAATGTGAAAAAACTGTGAACCGCAATAAAAATGGAGATTTTATGTTTTTTCCCTTCCATTTTTACATCTTAACCCCTTCCTTCTCCATTTTTACTCATATGGAAGGATTCGTCTCATGATCCCCATGCCATCATAATCTGATTTAATGGATATCCTTTATTCATACTCAAAACAAGTCATCATTGATGGTGTTTGATAGCATTTCCTTAGTCTGTGATTCATCATCCTTCTATTTTTTCTCACACTGTATCAAATTATATTTCCATCTGAGTTCATATAACTAATTTTCAGGGTGTTTCTCAATTCCATTTATTTTTATCTTCCTTTATTGAATTAATGATCGAAAATGTTTGACTAAATATTCTTATGTATTAGGAATGTGGTTTAGAAATTTTCTATTAAAGTATGAATTGTTTATAATATGTTTTCATTTTTCCACATGATGATTTTCCCACACATTTTCTAAAAAATAATAACACCTTAAATTAAATATCGAATCATGATCTACAAGTTCAAAGTCCCAATTATACATTTTTAATTGATTTCTACCTCATCGTGGATCATCTATTTAGTGGTATCCCATTAGGTACCCACATTATGCATTATTGTAATTTTCCAAAAACCCCATTAAGTACATTCTAGTTGACCCTTGGAATAATACTTGATTATTTGACGATGAATAAATCATTTTAATTGATTTTTTTTCATAAATAAATACATGTACCATGTTAAATTATGAAGTATTCCTTCATTAAAATATTAATTGAATTAAATGGGAGACTTATATAATTTAATGGATTCAAAAAAGATTTACATATGAATCGAATCCACCCTTTGGGTTTGTTGGGCATTCCACTTACTAGTAATTTGATGATATTGATAAAATGAATCCCCTAGTGGCATGTATTTTTAAATTTAATTCTTATCACTCAACAATTAATTGTTAGTGGGTGTATGGAATTATTAAATGACAATTATATAACATTTTCCCATTTACCATTAAAAATGATATGATTAATGACATGATTGATTTTTGTTTATGAAATATTGTTTATCATGGACTATGATTAATCATTAAGGTAAATTTTATTGTTTATAATATTGAACCATGATAAATATGTGGTATCCATACATGAATTTACTTGGATTGTATCATTGGAATAATTAATTACATTAGGCCTTAAGAAACATTTAGTATCATTATATGGAATGAATTAGATGGTCTTATATTCAGAAATGGAAATTATAATAGGCCTAGAGAAATCACTGGATTCCTTTCATTGAATGAATTATATAGGTTAAAAGGATCAAATATAGTATATACTTTTTAATTGATACATAGATTATTGATGCATATTTCATTGGATAGGTGCAGAGTTTAAATTAAATTATTATATTTCTTGAGTGATAACCTAATTCCTAATATTGATTTCCTTTGATGGGATCCAACGTTAAATAGAATTATATCATGAAAAGAATTAGGAATCATATGGGAACCTTATATCGAATTCCAATCATGATCTATTAGGTCTAATGAATTATGTCAATTTCGATTAGTAATTGGAATTACCATTATAACAATCCATTAATATCATGAAACCGATAAAACATTTTATGATCATTACTATACATGGTGTACATGTTCATATGATTCAGATCCTAACTGTTGTATGTATATATTTTCATATATATATATATATATATATATATATATATATTTATACATATATACATGATGGAACACTATTAGATACATTTAGGCTTATGTCGAAGCACGTATGGTGGGCCATGTGTCCCATGAGGAACTTACATACTATATGGTTGTTTTTTAGCATTGATCTTATATATTTTTTTTTATTATAGATATACACTATTAAAATTTATATTCAAACACTATATTTTTATGTGACACCATTTTTAGTGGAAAACAAATTTTACCACACTCCTTGTTCAAGACACCATGTGGTAACAAGACATATTACATGTATATAGATATGAATCAGTTCATGAACCCATATTAAGATGAATGATCTTGTCTACACATATCGAGTAAATGACAATTCGACTATGTTAGTTCATGAGATGCCAGTGGAGTTATATACTAGTATTTTGTTCAAATTTACATTGAATGAAATGCTTTTTATTCATGCTCCCCATTGTCCAAAATTATTATATCATCATTTTTATATATTATTGGTAGTGTCTGTTGAAAGTTTGTTTTTATTTTCATTATTTAATTAATCTGAATTTCATTTATTTAAACTTTCAATATATTTAGTGTTTATCTAGAGGGTATATTTTCCCAACTGTACCACTATCATACCCTCTCTTCTAGTCAGAAACCTTTGGTGTATGTGCAAACATGCGTGTGGGTAGTGAGAACTCATGTTTTGTTACCTAGCAGTGAACATGACCACGAATTCAACTACATACATTAAAGAGATATATTAAAAAAATCCATATGCATGTTATGAATTTGATAAAATATATACAGTGGTATTAAAGTGTGTAAAAGATGCAGTTTGTCTTTGAGAATATGGATGATCGTCGATCATTTCCTGCTAAATAATTAGGATAATTATTTAACGGAATCTTCCACCTACATTATCAATTAAGAATATTTTCATAATATGAATCTTATGGTATAAAATTAATTCATGTATATGATTGATTAATTCGGAAATAAATTAAATAAAGTATTATAGCACATGAATAAACATGACTGACCCCAATGAATTTCATAAAGAGATATGCAATGTCATATCCATGTGATGGCTCTTTGAGTTATTTCTTCATATCTAATTGGTAATAATATTCACCTAAAGATCAATTAATCTTCCTCTTTTGAACTAATGGCATTAAAATTATATGGTGTATGAATATGCCCGATAGGAACATAAGATGATTCATATCTACCCAGGTATACCGTTAAAGGTTATAAGTCTTCACCTGAAACAACAATAATCTATTTAAAACCCGTGTAATGGATATTGATAGTTTTAGTGGATAATTAGTGAATTATAATAATATTTATAGTATTTTTCATTTCATGTTTATCATGGATTTATATTTCTTGTATGGAGTTCCTTTAAAAGGTGATTAAATTTCTTATTATACCACAATTAATATTTGTTAGTCCCTAAGAAATCAATTCAATGGTATCAGAAAATCCGATGTGTTTGGTTTTACGAAATCTCGTGTGTGGGTAAAGTACCTAAGAAATAAGGCTTTATTTTTTATCCATCATTTACATTTATTCCATCAACACAATAGAGTAATGGTAATTATATACCTTGTGTTAACCGTTAATAAATAAAAAATAATATTCATGGATAATCTAAAATATGGAGATATTATTTATTTTTCATAGGTGTATCCAGTTTCTTCAACATTATTTAGAAAATACACAAAAACATTGTTTATGATAGAGTGGAATGATTCAACTGTACACAACAATGGTCGACCAGAAGTAGTGGTTCAAAGAAAATGTGATTTCCTATTTTATATGTATGATTGAATTAATAATTTAAAAAATGGTTTATACATTATTATAAAAGAAATCTAAAGGATATTTTTTAGTTAATAAAATTTCAATTAAATGATAAAATGGATATGTATTAGAAATAAATAATAAATATTTATGAATCACCGGTTATATAATATTCATAAATATTAAATGTGAATATTTAAAATGCATTATAATAAAATCTAATGGGTCTTCTAATGGCCATAAAATAAAATTGATTTTTAAAAATCATAATTGTAAATTATAAATTGTTTATAAATTACATAAATGATTAAATAATATAATTTATTAATTATAATATATGATTTGTTCGTAATAAACTATTTTTAATTGTTGAAAATTAATAACGATATATTTAAAATGATATGAATGTGATATTTTGGTTATTTGAAATGTTCAAATAATAGAAATTGGATTATAAAATTGGTTATAATAAATGAAATGACATTTATTTAAAGTATAATCTGATATAATTATGAATATGAAATGTCACATTGAAATTGAATATAAGTGTTATATTTATTATTATGAAATGTCCATAATGTGTTATCAATTTTATAAAATATTTATAATGATGTTTTGATAATGAAATTATCATAAATGGTTATCTCATGTTTAAGTATTTTAATTTTTCATTTATTTAATTTTGATTCCATATTTTTTTAATAGTTATAAATTTCGTATATTTTGGAATCTTTCATTCCAAAATTTATGTAATTAATTACTTCTAAGACATGACATTAAATTTTCATGCTAGAAATGACTCAATAATAAATTTAATTTTTTATATACCTGTACCTCAGTTAGTAAATGAATTTGTGGATTGATTTTAGTAAATGATAATATTTTTTTTATTAAGTGTTAGATTTATGATGAATTGAATTAACTGTAGAGCATTGTCTAATCAAGAAGTTGAACATCGGGTATGACTACCTGTAGGTCTGGATGCTTATTCCATTTCTAGAATAATGAATGGGTTTGGATATTTATTGTTACATGAAAAAGAATGTTTAGATTATTAATATCATATATCTCTATGTTTTTACATTAAAATTTCATTTATCATATTCATCTAATGCCTTTGGATATGTATGAATGTGTTTTAATTTTAATTTTAGGTGAGTAAAATGACTGGAGAGTTATGTAAAGGGTTACACATCAATATTAAATGAACATATTGATTTCCTATATGTAATATGAATCCAAATATAATTACAAGAAGCATTTATTAAAAATATATAATATGAGATGACATGGTGAAATTAAAATCAATTTAAATATTCAAATCAATGACTTATTTTCAGATATTACTTTGATTAAATTTTGACCCTTTGTTAATTCTCTATTTCCCAATGTTCTTTCGATGACTAATTGAAAATTATTTCTCCAATGAAGGGGTGCACTTTAGGTGAATGGTTAAGAGAAACATGCCTTGTCTAGTAAACTGTGATGTATGTCCTTATCGGACAGTAAGGGGCACACAGTTGTCGCAAGGTCTGGTAAACCTTTCAGAAAAACAATATGACTTTTTCAAGTCATTAAAAATAGAAAAACACAATTTTTGTCCTCTCAGTATTTAAACTCAATTCTCTTCCATCTTCTTTATTTGCGATTTTCAAACATTTTTGTTCCCTTAAAGGTTTCTTGGACTTCATGGGTACCATATAATGGGTGGTTTTTACCCTAACTCTTTAAAAAATAACCATATATCTTGTTCTCCATTGATTTCACTATCAAATTAGGGTTTCACTTACTATCTTCTTTAGTTCAAACTATTCAGCGGATTGTATGACCTAAGGTGGAGTTTTCATTAGTTTTATAGTAATATCTGGATGGTTAGTGTTAAATCACGCCTTTATATTGTATTTTGGTGGTCTAGTTATGGTTCATCATAATTCTCAAGATGTTTTCAAATGCGATGTAAGTCATTCCATGGTATTACATTTTGTGGTGATTTTATATTCTTTCTTGGTTACTTATATGGGCTATCATAATTATTTGAGTGGATAAAAAAATAGAATTGTTTGACATTCTTTTATGACTAAAATGGATTTTCTAAAGTAAATTGGGAATGTTGTATTGTGTGGTCTATATGTTGATTTGTTAAAATGATTTATTAGCTGTTTAAAAGGTGATAAATATGTTCTCAAAGGAACATTAATTGATAATGCATTGAATGTGAGTTTTTAAAAATAAAAATGAATTTCATGGAATGAAGTCATCTTTTTGTTCAATTTTAATTTAACAAATTAAATGAGTAAATGGAGGGAAATGTGTTTAAGAGTGAAATTAGATTACGTCAGGATTTTAAAGTAGATTAGACCAAGTAAATGGTTATTTTAAATATTTGATTATCTTTTTTTGTTTTCAAATGGTATTTTGGTTTTTTTATTTGGTGGGAAAATTTTGTCTTTAATTATTTTGGTCTGTGTAAAAGGGATATTGGTTTGGTTATGGAAAATGGTTATTTCCATGTGTTGGTTTTGAAATATATTATTTAATAGTGTGATTACAATGCTTTCCATGTGTATGCAAATTTGATGAATTGTGTTCCATGTGAAATGTTAAATTGAGAACAAATGGAATCATGGGTACCTATGTGGGAATACTAGAACTAGTGTGCTCATGTATCAAAAGTGGAATGCTCAAATTCTTCTAGTAAATTTATAGTAGTTCAATTAGAAGTGAAAAATGAAACATCCCATATTTTTCTTTGAAAATTTTTTATTTAAAATTATATGGATTATTTCGAAACCATTTGTTGTGATGGAACATGATTCTGCGGTCATAATTCCTAGAACAAATGTTTGAACATTTTAAGGCATGCATAAGTGATTTTAATAACATCTAAAATGGTTCCAAGATAAAAAATATGATGGCACCATTTCATCTGGAATTATGACCTTACCATAGGAGGGCCCTAAACTCAACTAGCACAGGTATAGGGAAAAGGTTATTTTTTGGATGTTTTAAATAAAAATAAAATGAAATCAAATAATATTATTTTATTTCTTATTAAAATTTCTATCCTCAACACTGTGATGCAACGTATAAGAAAAATTTACCCTTCATAAATATATTTGCATGCTGACGGTACATATTATGTAAATAAAAATGCTAAAAAGTGTTTCTTCAATTAATAGTTTTAAAGGGATGAAGGATTTGAAAATATTTTAGAGAATTCCCTGCAACCTTTGGAGAAATAATGTTGGTAGATGATGAGCAGCGATGAATGAAGAATCACCAATGTCAAAGGAATTTCAGATCAAAAATCAATATATTGTCAATAATGAATCAATGGGGTTGATGATCCAATCCAAAGTATGGATTTTAATTGTTTGTGATCTTTCTACCCTGTACTTTCTTTCAACGATGAATGTAGATCAACCATGAAATAGTTTGATCCATGGATCAATCATTTATAGGAAATGGGTACTATTTTTGTGATATTAAAGGGGTATATAACATAGTTGTTATAAGTATATTTTAGTTACCCTTTTTCTAATGGTATGAATGAAGTCTAAATGAACAAGGATGACATTCGTTCCCTGGGTGACCATGTTTCTCTCTCTCTCTCTCTCTATCTTGTGTTCTTCTCTTATAGTCGTCTGTTGTTGCGTTAGATTTTTTAAAGGATGCTCTAAATGTTCCCATACCACTGAAAAGATTCTATGAAAATTTATAGAACATGGTAATTGAGATGAAAATGTATTGATAGTGAAGGTGCAAGAAGTTCGTAAAACAGGCCACCACAGTGATGGTGGAAACCCGCGGTGGTGTACAACCTGACAACATCGGCCACCAGCGGTGGATATCCATATTGAAATGATCATTGGGAATTAAATAGTGGACACAAGCATGAGGATAGTGGTGGAATTTGGTGGACACAGTTGGGGGGGGGGGCTGCAGTCTACCTGGACCGTAGTGACAGGACACTACGACAACTGCCTCATGGTGGTCATTTGGCAAACCGCCACGTCAAATGTGGTGGCCACCCTGCATTGACCAGAAAGGTATTCGACACCAATCAAATCTTAGGTTGAGTGAACTAGACCACTCTAGTGGGCCAACATAGTAGGCCATTCCTACATGTTCTAGGCCAGACGTGGATCCAACCCGCCCCTTCCATTAATTTTCCAATAACACTAAAACTAGGTGTCTGTTTGATAAGCCGTTTATGTTGTTGGGAACCTTACAGAGAGGAGGTCCTTTTCAGATAATCTATGAAGGTTTTTTTGTAAGTCTACATAATCTATTTTAATTTAGGAGTGGGATCTTCTGAAACTAGCATGCTAAGAGCTGGAATCCTATGGATAGTTGTGACATGTATACTACATGTCCTGATGTTTATATGACATCGGGATTATGTGACTCACCGGGACTGAATGACTCATTGGGTTTAAATGAATCGTTAGGTCTAAGCGACTCATTGGGGCTAAGTGTCTCACCAATATTGGTTGTTTTGGGATTTCATATAGAAATAATTCTATTCATACAACAGAATTATACATGTGTTGAGATGATTGTGTCTTCTTAGTGGTGTTTCCTTTGTAGACTTTTAATTTTTTTTGAGGTTTCCTATAGTGTACTATTTTACTCACACCTGCACTATCTTTAACTACATGTGTTATGTATTTTTCATATGAATTCCATTTTGATAGAGACATCAGTGGTCTGAGAACATGTTGTTCACATTGAGATCAGTCACATGAGAAGTACATATACAGTTTTAGGAATCTTCCCTTCAACTAAAATTCAGGAAGGGATTTCTAAGACAAGATTTGGTACTGATATTAAAGACTCTTCCATTTTTGAGGGGCTTTATTCCAGCCCATTTCACCCAATTGTAATTTTCTATTTTGTTTTACTTTGGTTTTATTTTCCTTGGATGTTTTACTGCATGGTTTACTTAATTGTTTTTAACATTCATCACTATATATGTGTATAGTAGTACATAGGCAATGCCTCCCATGATAGATATATTCCTACTCGATGATAATCACAAGCTACTATCCTGTTAGAGTTGTACTTCGAGTGTCATGAAAGGGACCCCTATGGGATGTGTCATGATAGAGTTGTATCAGAAAGTAGGATCACTTCCACATTGGGACTGAGAGTCTGTGAGGTTGTTTAGGGAAACCATGATTAGTGTTTCAAGTTCAACTTTTTGGCTAGGGACTCTACAGTTGGCGCAGCAGCTGATGTATCTATACACCATGACTCTGAACACCTTTCATTTGTCTCAGTACATGGAACCACTTGTTGTAGAGAAATAAATGGTAAATTAATCCTATAGTATTTTGAATTTTTCCACATGTCCTTATTGATTCATCTTATCTTGTATGTCATGTTGATTGTGGCTCATTGTGAACTATTTTAGGATGCCTCCACATAGACAGCCAACGAGGATGCAATTACATGACCATAAGGATGGTACACCTAGCGAGGTGGGATTGGTACACTGACCACTACCGAAGAAAAAAGCATTGGGTGGTGCACTAGTGATACCACCACCCATCGATAAGTAGTTGCTAACAACACTACAAATTGAGGATACATGCAAAATTCATGTCTTACTTGAGTTCTAGTGGCAGAGACCTCTTGTGATCCATGGGGAGACTAAACCCTAGACAACTGAGGATTTGTTTTTGGTTGCTATATGTGTCTTCTTCCTTGTGGGGACACTTCCTGACCAGATAACAGTCTTATTCACGAGCCTCTATTAGGGCTCAGCTTGATGGTGATGGAGCATAGTAATCCAGACGCATGACAGGGTGACCCTATCTTGTGCAAACATTTATTACCTATTTAAGGAGTAGTGATTTATATTGATGTTACAATCATTATGAATCCATGAGCTCTAACATAAGCAGTATGGTATCCCAAAAGATGTGGAATACATGGAAAGGTTCACAGACTTGTCTCGCTATGTAACACCCCAAGCTTCTATGATACGCGTATCTTTGAATAATGCGATAGCGTGTGTTGTACGCAACATCGAGTTGTAACACACCACAACCAATCAAACAAGCCGTTATGAATAGTAATACCTACTTTTTGAAATTATATATATTTTATATTTCAAAATGGACTTCATTTTTGGATTCGGAATATCGAAATTATCCTAAGTTGAATTTTTGGTATTTTTCCGAGGACTTCCAATTTTTATGAATAGTGAAAAATACTTAAAAACAACTTTTTAAATCAAAATAATTTATAGTGATAAATTATATTATTGAGTGGTTTTAAAGTATATTTAGAATATATTATTACCATTTAATATAATTTTGGTCATTGGACATAATTTTACAATTATACCGAACATAAACAGGTGTCAATCTTTTGATAGTTATTATCTCTTAAAAACACGCTTTTTATTTTAACAACGAGAATTAATTTTAAATTAATTTCTGCCACTTATGTGTTTCGAATTTGGAAAAATGGATTCTATATTTGGAATCAGGATGTTCAAATTGTGTAAATAGGTAACTTTTATTTTTAGACATTTTGAATAATTACTTCGGTAAATATTTTATTTACCATAGTTAAGGGTAAATCCGATAAATAAGGGTTAACAAATAATATTATAATAATAATAAATTACCATAAAACATGTCCTAGACTTATTGGTTGATACATGTTCGACCATAGGCATCTTTGTGTCGATTTTGGGACCCCATGGAGCCACTTGTAGGTGATAGGGACACTTAATTTTAATTAAGTTAAAATAAGTACAAAAATGACATAAGCATATATCTTGTAGAAAAACAATTTTTACATAGGGTTATATATGTTTGATTTTCGACTATAAATATTAATTAGAAAGATAAAAATATTTCTACATAATTATATTTTATTTATATTTTTTAGAATTTAAATAATTTAATTTATTTATGACACAATGATGATGCAGTAATTACCATAATAGTGAAAAATTAAAATAATTGATATTATAAATACACAAATAAATATAATTTGAGACTTTTTATGAATTAAAGTAATTTTATAAGTTAATATGACATGTTAGGAATGATTTAATTAAATGTTTTAGAAGTAATCATTCTGTTATGAGTTTCACAAAAATCAACTATTGAATAGTGTCAAAATTGACACAAAAGTATTTTTAAAACAAATATTATATTAATAATTGATATTAAATTCCTAAAAATCTAAGGTTCGGCCAAGTGACTTATATCATGATAGGTGTATCATTAATGGACCACTTGGGGGTCTCTTGGATGTATATAGTACGTTTATTAACCATATAATATAAAAATACAAAGAGACATTGTAAAAGTGAAACTAATTAACTTAGAGTTAATACTTAAAGATAAGGTTACTATAAGTACCCAAACCTATCTAAATTAGATTGGTTGAGTTGTTTTCGAACCATCCCCACCTTAAAATTTAAATAATCAACTTGGGATCCATTAGAAACCGAATATGAATTTATTATAAATTAATATTTCTAGCTTTTCCAAAGGTGCCCCTCACCCCTCTTATAAAAGGGCACTCCTCCCTCTCATTTCTTCACACCTTCAAAACCTTTTGGTTCGGCCAAACTCTGACCAAATACTCTCCCAACTTCAATCACTACAACCTAGAGGCCGTAGTTTGATGAGAAAGCCAACCTAAGGAGCCCTTTTGATCAAATCAAAAGGAAGAGCCCGAAGAAGAGGTAATAACTTCACCATCCTTTTCCAAGTTCCTTTCTTCTTCCACTTCTTCTTTCTTTGTTATTACCATTGTAAAATAATAACTTCAGTATCTTATATATACTGTGATGTTATTATAAATATGGTACAACCATATTCAGTATTCTATCCACCCTTTGAATAACATGTCACCATACGTGCGTACGTACGGCTTACCGTCTCCACGTCGTGGTGTAATTGTTATTCAATATATTATTATTTGGATGGGTATAATAATGACGTGTAACACATGTAAATAATAAATATAACATGTTAATGATTCTGTATATATGATATACCATCCATTTATATATTATTTTAATATCAAAAGAATGATATTGTCGCTCGTGCGTACGTACGGACTACTGTCTCCACGAACGCGATGTGATTCATTCTTCATCGTATCCATTCAAGTATAATTATCATTTGATGATTTCAAAATAATGTTTAAGTACTTGATATCATTATGTATATGAATAATATACAACCTATCCATTACAAACATGGCTTACGTAACAAAACATATAAAAGAAAACGAGTAAGTTAACACCCGAAACAACGATAATACTAAGATATTATTAACAAATCAATGATAAAAGATCATATATGATATTATATTAATGTATATGATTCTTGTATAATTTAATAACAATTATTTCACCAATATACAGGAGTTTAACCTACCCCAACCAAGGAAAAGTTCAAGGTAAGGGGTTTTCATCTCACTCCTAATTCTCGTGAGATTCATGCCATATTGCCACCATTAACTTTTGTGTGGTGTATGTACTACCCATAATTATATTATTTGTGTAATAAACTTTAATTTATGTGTATTTACATATTCATTGTATGATACCTATTTCATTGGTTGTATGTTTCGTAAGTTACCAAATTGGTAAGGGTTATTTCACAATCTCTTCATTATCCAAGGTTGTTTATACGTAATAATCTACTGGGACATCTTTATCATCCACATCCATGTTTCTTAAAAATTTATTTCAAAAAATTATTACTATTTAAAATAATGTGGGTTATAGTCATTTATACCCTTGTTTGACTTTTTATAAGAGTTTTATAAAGGAATGTTTCCGTCATTTTCCAAACAAGGTGCTTTTTAACCTTTTCGACAGAATTAAGGTAAGAATGTTTTTTTAATGTTTACAGCGGGTGCGGTTATTTTCCGCCGTTATAAAATCGTCGAAGCTTCCCATACAATCTTATAAGAATATTTTCAAAGAAAATGTTTTATTTCATAAATATAATACTCTTAAATGATTTCAAAATAGAAAGAGATATTTCTCTAAAAAGTGTTTTGATTTCATCTATGTCAACATCCTTTGATATATTTTACGCTTATATGAAGCTGATTTATCATGATACAAAACTTCTATATTGTATTGAAGGTTTTGTGATATGTTTGACTGTGGATGTGATATTTTTATACCATTCATAGTTTATAGTGAACGTATTGACATTTCGTATGCTAGTTTTAATACGAATGCTTATGTTATGTTTAAACCTTTTCATATGGGAATGCCTTGGACTTAATATGTGACGGGTGGAGCACGCTATAACTCCTCGATGCATCGGTAGGTCTCATGAGACAATCTAGTGTCTTGGAACAAGGCCTTGGAAAAATCTTATTTTTAGTCTTGGCACGAGGCCTTGGCTATGTGATTATGATAGTCTGGCATTATGCATTCAATCATTATGAAAGTGGTTATCGATATTGCATTTGATTAGTAGAATATCCATATGAATAAGTAAATGACATTATTTCATTTTACTTTTTTCATACTATGTTGAAGTTCATGTTTAAAAGGCTTTTATTTTAGTTATATATTGCCTTAAATGTTTATTCTTATTTATGAAAGTTTCCGCTATATTGTTATCCTTACTAGGCATTTGAGCTCACCCCTTTTCTATGTTTTATTTTTCCCAGGAAGTGAAGAAGTAAGTTATGAATGACCTGCATGGATATTATGAGGGGATAATAGTGTGGACTATGGAGACATTATGTTGTTGTAGTAGTTTTTCACTTTATGATGTAATGTAAAACTTTATGAATATATCTAGTGTTTCCAAGGCTACTAAACCAATCGGTCTTTCGAGATTTGATCTTTCTTGTGATCATGCCAATGTTATGTAATAATGAACCAACACTGGGTAACTAGGGTCGGGGAATTACAGTTGTTATCAGAGGAAGTTTAGTACAAACCTTGGAAGCTAGATTCAGATAAACTCCAATTAGAGCACGTAGAGCCAAGATGAACTTTGAGGATTAGTATACAAGAACTTCCTAGAATTTTGGTATTGTTGAGATTTTGTGAGTTTTCCGAGCAATACATCCCTGTCTGGATAAGAGCAGGTAGATGCAGCTCTAGCACAGATGTACTTAGGGGTAAAACCTGAAAACACCGCTTTGAGCTAGACTCGAACGGGAACTGGTGCACGACAACGGGCCTTGCGGCACTCTTGGTTACGACACTCCCAGGGGATATACTTAGGATAAATCTCATTTTCTTTACAAATAATTATGAAGGGTTTATGAGTATATACTTCCTCAAAGAAAACATTTTTATGATTATGGATTATATCCATAAATAGTTCAATTTATGTTAAGTGTTTTATAAGTATGGGATTATGTATTTTGATTCATAAACTGATCTAGTTTATGCCATTTTTTAGAAATGGCGCCTAATGGAAGAAATGGAAATCGAATCAATGCACGCACTCCATGTAGGGATTTTCCTCCTTCTCAAGATAATTATAGTGGAGCTGGTGATGCAACTGCTGCCGATCAGCTAATCACCATAATAGGACAACTCACTCAGGTTATGAATAATAACCTTACCCATATGGAGCACCCTAATCCACAGCATGGAGGATCAATGTTAGATCTATTCATGAGGAAACAACCACCAACGTTCAATGGGAGTACAAATCCCTTAGTAGCTGAGTAATGGATATTTTCCCAAGAGAAAATATGTCAGTCTTTGGGGAGTAGTGAAAGGGAAAAAGTTATCATGGCAGTTTACCGACTCACTGGAGATGCTGATCAATGGTGGTCATTTATTCAAAACATGAAGGAAGATGATGAAGTATCAAATATGAAATGGAGAGAGTTCAAAGATTTGTTTTAGAAAAATACTTTTCTCGCGACCATCGAGCAGATATGGAAAGGCAATTTCTGAGTCTGAGACAAAAGGAGGATGAGAATGTCACAAAGTATGAGGCTAACTTTACAAGGTTAGCCAGGTATGTTGGAGATTATATACGTAACCCAAGAAGTATGATTGATCGTTTCTTTTATGGGTTAAAACCATTTCTCCATCGAGCATTAGCCTCACAATCCTTTTCATCGTAAGAAGACATTGCCTCATGTGCTATCAAGACTGAAAAGGAATTCTCTAAGTCTTATGACTTTAAAGAAAAGAAAGAGAAGAAGAGACCTTCTGATCAGTCTGGGAATGGAAATAAGTGTAAGAAGGGAAATGTTGAATATCCATCCTGTGGTAAATGTGGTATGAAACACCCCAGTACTTGCTTGAAGGGAACGAGAGTCTGTTACAAGTGTGGTGAAAAAGGCCACCAAGCTCGTGATTGCAAGGGGAAGAAGGAAGCTACCAATGTTCAGTGCTACAATTGTAGGGAGATGGGGAATTATGCAAATGAATGTCCTAAGCGTCAGGAGAACTTACCTCAGAAAAGTCCAAGGGATCAAGGCCAAGCTTATGCTATCCCTACTACTGAGGTAGAAGCTCCGAAAGACGTGGTGGCAGGTAATTTAATGGTTTCCGCAAGTTTAGAAAATGCATTATTTGATTCTGGATCATCTCATTGTTTCATATCTTCCCAGTTTGCTAAGAAAATTAGATATTTCCAATTTGATTTAACAAGGGAGTTTTCAGTTAAAATTCCTAAGGGAAGTATCATTGCAACAAAGTTTTGTGACTCAGTCCCCATTAGAGCACATAAATGTTCTTTATCTGCTGATCTCATCGTCATACCTATGATTGAGTTTGATATAATCCTTGGTATGGGCTGGCTTTTGGACTATGATGCGAAGATTTATTGTAAGAATAAAGAGGTTACGATTCTTTATGATAATGATAAGGAACACCTTATCTTTAGAGCAGAATCGTCACCACATAATTCTTACTTAGATCCACCCCCAGTAGCTCAACTAAATTCAATTATTGGGGAGGAAGAGAATGAAATGACTGTGGGTGAGGAAAGGAATGTTCAAATAGAGGATGTACCTGTTGTGAAAAAATTTGTAGATGTATTTTCGGAAGATTTACCTGGACATCCTCCAGAACGAAAAGTTGAGTTTTTCATTGATTTAATTCCTGGATCAAGGCCTATATCAAAGAACCCTTATTGAATGGCCACTGTATAATTAGTTGAACTAAATAAACAACTTTAGGAATTGAGTAATAAGGGATTTATTCGCCCTAGTGTTTCTCCATGGGGAGCCCCTGTTCTTTTTGTTAAAAAGAAAGACGGATCTATGAGGTTATGTATCGACTACAGGGAGATCAATGCTATAACAATAAAGAACAAGTATCGCCTACCTCGCATTGATGATTTATTTGACCAACTGCATGGATCTCAATACTTTTCAAAGATTGACCTTCGATCTGGATACCATCAGTTGTGTGTGGATAAGGAAGACATTCCGAAGACAGCATTTCGAACCAGGTATGGGCATTACAAGTTTACTGTAATGCCTTTTGGATTGACTAATGCACCCTCTGTATTCATGGATATGATGAATAGAGTTTTCAAGGAGTATCTCGATGAATTTGTGGTGGTATTTATTGATGATATATTGGTATACTCCAAAAGCTATGAAGATCATGAAAATCACTTGCGCATTATCCTGAAGACTCTGAAAAGACATGAATTATATGGGAAGTTTAGCAAATGTGAATTCTGGCTTCAAGAGATTTCATTTCTTGGCTATATTGTCTCTAAATATGGAATATCTGTTGATCCTTCTAAGACCAAGGCAATCCATGAATGGCCATCTTCTACGAGTATAACTGAGGTATGCCGTTTTATTGGTTTAGCAGGTTATTATCGACGATTCGTCCAGAATTTTGCCTGATTGGCTAACCCATTAATGAAGCTCACACGCAAAGGGGTTAAATTTGTTTGGACAAAAGATTGTGAAGAATGTTTCGAAGAACTGAAGAGAAGATTAGTCAATGCTCCTATTTTGACTCTACCATCAGAGAGTGATGGGTTCGTTATTTATAGTGATGCATCGAAGAAAGGACTTGGTTGTGTCCTTATGCAAAATGATAGAGTTATTTCCTATGAATCATGACAGTTGAAAATTCATGAACAAAACTATCCTACTCATGATCTCGAGTTAGCAGCTGTGATCTTTGCTTTGAAGATATGGAGGCACTACCTCTATGGTGAAAAATGTGAGATTTATACTGATCACAAGAGTTTGAAGTATATTTTTTCACCAAAACAACTCAACATGAGGCAAAGGAGATGGCTTGAATTACTTAAGGATTATGATTGCACGATACACTACCACCCGGGGAAGGAAAACAGGGTGGCAGGTGCTTTGAGCAGAAAAGACCATGGAGTTTTGAACAATATGAGAATTGAAAGGGATCCAATTTTCATGGATCTAGTGAAGATGGACATGGGAATAACCAGGGAAGGTGAAACATAAATTTTTTTTCAAATGGTTGCAAAACCATCTTTACTAGAAAGGATTAAGAGTTCTCAGACTGATGATGAAGAATTTAAAAAGAAGATTAAAGCTGTGAATGATGGGAGATTGAGAGACTTTGTGTATGAAGATGGAATTTTGAAATTCGAGAAGAGACTTTGTGTTCCCGATTTACCTGATCTAAAAAGGGAATTGTTGGATGATGCTGATAGTTCCAATTTCTCTATACATACTGGGAGCACCAAAATGTATAGATATTTGAAGGAACATTTTTGGTGGGACAACATGAAGAGGGAGATTGCTGATTTTGTGTCAAGATGTATGGTTTGTCAACAAGTGAAAGCTGGGAGGCAACAACCTGGAGGAGTCATGTAACCTCTTCCCATACCAGAGTGGAAATGGGACAATATTACGATGGACTTTGTCATGGGAATACCAAATACTCCTAGAAGGAACGATGAAATATGGGTTATTGTTGATCGTCTTACCAAGTCAGCACATTTTCTTGCTATAAGAGAAGATCTACCACTAGAACGTCTAGCAAGACTATATATTAATGAAGTTGTGAGACTTCATGGAGTACCCCTATCGATTGTTTCTGATCGTGATCCCCATTTTACTTCAAGATTCTGGAAGAGTCTTTAGAAATCCCTAGATACTGAACTACATTTGAGCACTGCCTACCACCCTCAAACGGATGGACAATCAGAACGAACTATTCAAACCATAGAAGACATGTTGAGATCCTGCTCACTTGACTTTCAGGGTATGTGGGATCAATATTTACCTCTGGTAGAATTTTTCTATAACAATATATTCCATTCGAGTATTTAGATGGCACCATATGAAGCGTTATATGGAAAGCGATGCCGTACACCAACCTGTTGGGATGACGTTGGTGATAGAAACCTTGTAGGCCTTGAACTGGTGGAGGAAACGATGGAAAAGGTGAAGGTAATCCAAAATCACATCAAAGCAGCTCAAAGTAGGCAGAAGAGCTAGGCTGATAATTGAAGGAAGGATTTGGAATTTCAAGTCGGTGATCATGTTTTTCTGAATGTATCTCCATGGAAGGGAGTCATACGTTTTGGTAAGAAAGGTAAATTGATTTCCAGGTACATCGGACCTTTCGAAATTCTAGAACGAATTGGGGTTGTAGCTTACCGATTGGCAATGCCGCCAACTCTCTCTAAAGTTCACGATGTGTTCCACGTATCTCTGTTGAGGAAATACATACCTGACCCAACGCATGTACTCACCTATGATGAATTAGAACTGGATCCCGATCTGTCCTATTGTGAAGAGCCCTTCAGGATTAGTGATACGAGAGAACAAGTACTGAGAAACCGGACGACGCGTCTGGTAAATGTTTTGTGGAGAAACTATAAGATGGAAGAGGCAACGTGGGAACCTGAGGAACTTATGATGAAGAACCAACTGAGTCTTTTCACGTGATAATTATTCTAGAAATTTCGAGGATGAAATTATTTGAAGGAGGGGAGAATGTAACACCCCAAGCTTCTACAGTACACTTCTCTTTGAATAATGCGATAACGTGTGTTGTACGCAACATCAAGTTCTAACACACCACAACCAATCAAACTAGCCGTTATGAATAGTAATACCTACTTTTTGAAATTATATATATTTTATATTTCAAAATGGACTTCATTTTTGGATTCGGAATATCGAAATTATCATAAGTTGAATTTTTGTTATTTTTCTGAGAACTTCCAATTTTTATGAATAGTGAAAAATACTTAAAAACAACTTTTTTAATAAAAATAATTTATAGTGATAAATTATATTATTGAGTGGTTTTAAATTATATTTAGAATAGTTTTACCATTTAATATAATGTTGGTCATTGGACATAATTTTACAATTAAACCGAACATAAACAAGTGTCAATCTTTTGATAGTTATTATGTCTTAAAAACACGCTTTTTGTTTTAACAACGGGAATTAATTTTAAATTAATTTCTGCCACTTCTGTGTTTTGAATTTGGAAAAATGGATTCCATATTTAGAATCAGGAAGTTCAAATTGTGTAAATAGGTAACTTTTATTTTTATACATTTTGAATAATTTCTTCGGAAAATATTTTATTTACCATGGTTAAGGGTAAATCCGATATATAAGGGTTAAAAAATAATATTATAATAATACTAAATTACCCTAAAACGTGTCCTAGACTTATTGGTTGATACATGGTCGACCATAGGCATCTTTGGGAAGATTTTGGGACCCCATGGAGCCACTTGTAGGTGATAGGGACACTTAATTTTAATTAAGTTAAAATAAGTACAAAAATGAAATAAGCATATATCTTTTAGAAAAACAATTTTTACATAGGGTTATATATGTTGGATTTTCGACTATAAGTATTAATTATAAATATAAAAAGATTTTATACATAATGATATTTTTTTTATAATTTTTGGACTTTAAATAATTTAATTTATTTATGACACAATGATGATGCAATAATTACCATAATAGTGAAAAATTAAAATAATTGATATTATAAATACAAAAATAAATATAATTTGAGACTTTTTAGAATTAAACTAATTTTATAAGTTAATATGACATGTTAGGATTGATTTAATAAATTTTTTTGAAGTAATAATTATGTTATGAGTTTCACAAAAATCAACTATTGAATAGTGTCAAAATTGACATAAAAGAGTTTTTAAAACAAATATTATATTATTAATTGATATTAAATTCCTAAAAATATAAGGTTCGGCCAGGAGAATTATATCATGATATGTGTATCGTTAATGGACCACTTGGGGGTCGCTTGGATGTATATATTAAGTTTATTAACCATATAATATAAAAATACAAAGAGACATTGTAAAAGTGAAACTAATTAACTTGGAGTTAATACTTAAAGATAAGGTTAAGATAAGTACCAAAACCTGTATAAATTCTATTGGTTGAGTATTTTTAGACCCATACCCACCTTAAGATTTAAATAATAAACTTTGGAGCCATTATATACTGAATATGAATTTATTATAAATTAATATTTCTAGCTTTTCCAAAGGTGCCCTCACCCCTCTTATAAAAGGGCACTCCTCCTTCTCATTTCTTCACACCTTCAAAGCATTTTTTTTCGGAAAAACTCTGCCCAAATACTCTTCCAACTTCCCTCACTACAACCTAGAGGCCTTAGTTTGATCAGAAAGCCATCCCAAGGAGCCCTTTTGATCAAATCAAAAGGAAGAGCCCGAAGAAGAGGTAATAATTTCACCACCCTTTTCCAAGTTCCTTTCTTCTTCCACTTCTTCTTTCTTTGTTATTACCATTATAAAATAATAAATCCAGTATCTTATATATACTATGATGTTATTATAAATATGGTACAACCATATTCAGTATTCTATCCACCCTTTGAATAACATGTCACCGTACGTGCGTCGTACGGCTTACCGTCTCCACGTCGTGGTGTAATTGTTATTCAATATATTATTATTTGGATGGGTATAATAATGATGTGTAACTCATATAAATAATAAATATAACATGTCAAGGATTCTGTATATATTATATACCATCCATTTATATATTATTTTAATATCAAAAGAATGATATTGTCGCTCGTGCGTACGTACGGACTACCGTCTCCACGAACGTGATGAGATTCATTCTCCATCGTATCCATTCAAGTATAATTGTCATCAGATGATTTAAAAATAATGTTTAGGGACTTGATATCATTATGTATATGAATAATATACAAACTATCCATTAAAAACATGGCTTACGTAACAAAACATATAAAAGAAAACGAGTAAGTTAACACCCGAAACAACAATAATACTAAGATATTATTAACAAATCAATGTTAAAAGATCATATATGATATTATATTATTGTATATGATTCTTGTCTAATTTAATAACAATTTTTTCACCATTATACAGGAGGTTAACCTACCCCAACCAAGGAAAAGTACAAGGTAAGGGGTTTTCATCTCACTCCTTATTCCCGTGAGATTCATGCCAAATTGCCCCCATTAACTTTTGTGTGGTGTATGTACTGCCCATAATTATAGTCACTGTGTAATAAACTTTAATTTATGTGTATTTACATATTAATTGTATGATACCTCTTTCATGGGTTGTATGTTTCATAAGTAACCAAATTGGTAAGGGTTATTTCACAATCTCTTCATTATCTGAGGTTGTTTATACGTAATAATCTACTGGGACATCTTTATCATCCACATCCATGTTTCTTAAAAATGCATTTCAAAACATTTTTACTATTTAAAATAATATGGGTTAAAGTCATTTATACTCTTGTTTTACTTTTTATAAGAGTTTTATAAAGGAATCTTTCTGTCGTTTTCCAAACAAGGTGCTTTTTAACCTTTTCAACAGAATTAAGGTAAGAATGTTTTTTTTAACTTATACGGCGGGTGCGGTTATTTTCCGCCGTTATAAAATCATCAAAGCTTCCCTTACAATCTTATAAGAATATTTTCAAATAAAATGTTTTATTTCATAAATATAAGACTCTTAAATGATTTCAAAATAGAAAGAGATATTTCTCTAAAAAGAGTTTTGATTTCATCTATGTCAACATCCTTTGATGGATTTTACGCTTATTTGAAGTTGATTTATCATGATACAAAACTTCTATATTGTATTGAAGGTTTTGTGATTTGTTTTACTGTGGATGTGCTATTTTTATACCATTCATAGTTTATGGTGAAAGTATTGACATTTCGTATGCTAGTTTTAATACGAATGCTTATGTTATGTTTAAACCTTTTCATTTGGGAATGCATTGGACTTAATATGTGGCGAGTGGAGCCCGCTATAGCTCCTCGATGCATCGGTAGGTCTCATGAGACAAACTAGTGTCTTGGCACAAGGCCTTGGAAAAATCTTATTTGTAGTCTTGGCATGAGGCCTTGGCTATGTGGTTATGATAGTATGGAATTATGCATTCCATCATTATGAAAGTGGTTATTGATATTGCATGTGATTATTCGATTAGTAGAATATCCATGTGAATAAGTAAATGGAATTATTTCATTTTACTTTTGCCATACTATGTTGAAGTTCATGTTTAAAAGGCTTTTGTTTTAGTTATACATATCCTTAAATGTTTATTCTTATTTATGAAGGTTTCCGCTATATTTTTATCCTTACTGGGAATTTGAGCTCACCCCTTTTCTATGTTTTATTTTTCCTAGGAAGTGAAGAAGTAGGTTATGAATGACCTGAAGGGATATTATGAGGTGATAATAGTGTGGACTATAGAGACATTATGTTGTTTTAGTAGTTTCTCACTTTATGATGTAATGTAAAACTTTATGAATATATCTAGTGTTTCCAAGGCTACTAAACTAATCGGTCTTTAGAGATTTGACCTTTCTTGTGATCATGCCAATGTTATGTAATAATGCACCGACTCTGGGTAACTGGGGTCGGGGCGTTACATGCTACACCATATACATGGTGAGAGAACCATTCTTGAAGACTAGGCATTCATTTATAAACTCTTCTAGGATATCAGGGTTTCTATGGTATCTCTAAGAATCCCGAATTATGCGATGGTGGTGGAGAGAGATCAAATCATAGAGAGCTCCCTGGATGAGCAGGTTCCAATAGTGTGAGCTACCAGTAGACACCAGATGGTGAAGTCTTCTGCTATGGGTAGAAGCCATCAAAAATAGGGACGGATGTGGGTCAAGCATTCTAGGGGTGACCATAGGAAACTGGGTCAGCGGTACCAGGTTCCCAGAAGAAAAGATTGAGCTACACATGTGACAATCAAGGGAAAATTAGTCTTGATTTTCCAACTCGTTTTATAGATGACAAGAAGAAGGTAAATGTACCGTTGATTTAGAGGATGATAGTGGACTAGGAAGGTCTGTAGGGTGACAAACAAGGAAGCATAGAAAAAAGAGAAGTAGGTGGTGGATGAAGGTTTGAGTTATTACCAACACCACTCCATGGTGGTCCACCATGCACTCCACGAGCTGGAGGACAGGGATAGGCCCAGCTATATACGATAGAGAATTATGATCCCAATGTCATAGATATGATTATAATAACAATATATTTCTTCTCAGCCCTTGTTTTAGTTCTTATAGATATATTTTCTAGTCACACATTCCATTCCAAATACCATGTTGATATCCCATTGATTTAGGGTGATCTGGTGGATTGATACACATTCTTTGAGACTCTAATGGGAGGGGATTAAAATATCATATACTTGTGACAAAAGTATGAGATTACTCATGGAGGTGAGAGAGTTGGATGACATATATTACGTGTGGTGTTGAAGCCTTAAAATATAATTATGGGTATGAACATGTAATCCACAATCCATGCATAGATTTACTATTTTTTTCTTCTAATTGTTGTGTGTTTATAGATATGGGACGAAGTTTTCCTTACAGGTCAAAATGGAAAGCTTGAACTACATGATAGTCTTTTCAAAGGGGGGTGTAGCTGATTACTCTCCAGTTTTATAGCCTTACCCAAATTGTGATGGATGAAAAGAGTCCTCAATTTCATGCAGTGTTGGATGAGTACAAGGATATCATCCCAGAGGATGTTATAGGATTTCCTCCTTGTAGGTATGTTTCATTCTTTATTGAAAAATATCTCAAGAAGACACAGACATCTACCCCAACATATCAAATGGATCTAATAGAGCTTCATGAGTTGATGTTATAGCGAGAGGCCTGTAGAGGGAGGGATTTGGGAGGAACATTGTTACACCATAGGCTTCCCCATTAGATTTTTCAATAAACAATTATTGGAGCATTAGTTTTTGTGTGGACTACCAAAACCTGAACTAGGTGACAATGAAGAAAAAAATTATGTTTTCAATAATTGACGATATCTCCAATCAGCTGAAGTGAGCGATATGGTCCTCGATGATTTTCCTCTAATCTATTTATCAACAACTTTTTGAATGATATGATGATGCATCGAAGAAAAACATCAGATGTCGGTATGGCCAATACGAGTACTTGGTAATGTTATTTGGCATAACTCACTCCCATGTAGTGTTCATGGGACTCATGAACAATATCATCCAGTTTTACCATTACCGGTTCATCGTGGTATTCATTGATGAAATTATGGTGTACTCAGTATCTGAGGGGGAGAACACGACACACTTGAGGATATCCTTGGAAACAATTGATAGCACCATCATTGTTTGAAGATCTCAAAGTTTCAGTTCTAGATTCAGATTCTTGACTTTGTGGGACATGTTATTTTGGAGGCCGAAGTTGGAGTGGATCTGGTGAAGACAGAGGAGATGCTTTCTTGGGAGCCACCAAAGAATGTGAATGAGGTGAGAAGATTATTGGGTTTGGATCAATACTTCTGAAGGAATGTGGTTGACTTTTTGAGGGACTAAGAACCTTTATTAGATATGACATGGAAGGGAAAACCCTTCTTGTGGACGGAAAAATGTCATCATATTTTCTAGAATATAATTCAAGGGTGGACGAGTTCCCCCATCATGTATCTTCTAGGAGAGGTTGATGGGTATTTTGTGTTTTCAAATTCATTTGGGACATGAATAGAATGTTTAATGATGGATGGAAATGTTTTGATTTCCTGTGTTTCAATAAATTTGAGGTATCGTGAGTTAAACTACACGACCCATGATCTTGATCTATTAGGAGTGGTCTTTGTTTGAAGATGTGGAGGCACCACTTAATGGGTTAGTGGTTTAAAAACTATTATAACCACAAAAAATTCATGTAAATATTCTCCCAGAAGGACCTAATGTTGAGGTAGAGGTGGCGGCTAGATTACCTGTAGGATTATGACTAGGATATTGTTTATAATCCTAGGAAGTGGAGTATGGTAGAAGATGCGCTCTATATGAGAAACAATTTGTAGTTTCTGAGTGAGGAATCAGAGTAGTTATCCCCGATGCATTTTTCCTTCACGGATGGTGATAGAGCAGTATATCTTTGGTTGATGGTTGTTCTCCACTACTCCTATATAGAGTTAAGGAGTTAAAACATGGGGATGTCAACTGTAAGACTTGAAATGATATGTTATCCACATGACGTGCCCCAGATAGATATTATATAGGTGGGGATAGAATATTCCTATTAAGAGGGTACTCCATAGTACATGATGCACTAAAAAAGGAGGGTTGGAGAGAGTTTTACACATCCCCTTTTGTGGTATATCTGGATGTGGCCATGATGTACCAGGATCTCTGACGTCTGTTCTAGTGGCTGGGGATGGAGACATCCATGGCAGAGATTTTTTCTCAGTGCCTCACATGTCAGAAAGTGAAGGTAGATCATTAGGTTATAGGAGGCTTTCCTAACCCTATAACGTTTCTATAGTATAAGTGGGATGGTATATCAATGGGATTCATGATAAGTTTACCACACATGTCTAAGGGCATGATAACATCTGGGTGATCGTAGACCGACTCACCATATTGGACCACTTCCTACCCATTTAAGAGTAGAGTTATTTAGAGGGAATGGGAAATCTCTATGTTCAAGGGATATTTCTGCATCAAAAGGCTCTTTTGATAATCATGTCTTTCCATGATGCTCATATCACATTCCATTTGTGGAAGGAATTGTAAGAGGTGTTCCAAAATCAATTTCCCTTGAGCATGAAATTTCATCCCGATACATATATCCAAAAGTGGAGAACCATCCATGTTATATAGGACATGTTTTGTGCTTTTATCATGGAACTTTTTTGTAGTTGTGAGTATCACCTACCATTGGGGGTGTTCGCTTAAAATTATAGCTACCACTCCACTATTGGTATGGCACCATTAGAGGCCTTGTATGGGAAACCATGAAGGTCACCGCTATATTGGATAGACCTATGAGAGTTTTCACTCATGGGTCTATAGTATGTATGGGGTACAACCAAGATGGTGCATGTCATACAGGATACAATTTCCCTTGTAGATTGATTAGGGATACCATGTGTTTCTTTGGATATCAACTCGGTGGGGATTGCAGATATTTGTCTAGGACGATAAGATGTCTATAAGATTTATCGACCCTTTCTAGATACAACATAGATTTGGTGAGGTGGTGTACCTCAAATATCTATCCCCATAGATGCATCTGGTGTATGATGTCTTTCACTTTTCACAACTGACAACGTAGGTGTATGATCCATTTCATATCATCGACTATGGTAAGGTAGAAATTGATGACAGTGTGATGTTTTCGGAGTTCCCAATAGAGATAGAGGTTCAACAAGAGAGGTTCCCCTGTGGATGGTCAATTCCACCAGGGCGTTTTTAGTGGAAGCACTGAAATCTCTATTAGAGAACATGGGAGCGGGAGGCTCCAATCATGATAAGTATCCCCATCTGTTTTTTAGATTTTTTTTGGATTTTGGGGAAGTAAATCCATAAGGTTGGGATAATGTAATGTTCAATAATTTCAATGATAGTTTTTTTTAAATTATATGGATTATCTTGAAACTAGTTTCTAGTAAAACATGTGATTCTGAGGGTTGGGGTGACTGGAATAAATCATTGAACTTTTTTTTAAGTGCACCTGTTCAGTTTTAGTCAAATCAAAACCGGTGCCTGGATCAAAAATACGATGGCACTATTGTATCTAGAACAATAAATTTATCTTAGGTTGGGCCTAACCTTGACCAGCATAGGGGGAAGGAAAAAAAATCATTTTTTGGATGTTTTTTAGAATAATAAAACAAATATAATGTGCTTTATTTTATTTCTTCTCAAAACATCTCACAGCGGTGTTGTGACACAACAACCAAATAGATGTATCCCTTCATAAATAAAGTATCATGGAAAAATTGCATCTTAATGAAACAATCACTATAAAATGAATTTATTCAATTAATATTTTGATAAGGATATGGGATCAAATGAAGATCTTGGAGAGTTTCCTACAACATCTGGGGAAATAACGCCAGCAAACGATGAGCAGTGACAAACGATGAATAACTAAAGATGATGGAGGTGTGGATGGAGTTCAATATTCAATGGATCTTCGACCACAAATAAACTATAGTATAAAATCCAATCCAAGTTAGGGGTTTTAATTTGGTGTGATCTATCATCATCGATCATTCTTTCAACGATGTACAAATTTCAACCCCCAAATAGAATGATCTGCAAATCGATCATTCATGTTCAATGGGTACTATTTTTTATGGGATTAATAGGGGTTATACCTTAGTGGATATGAGTATCTTATAGTTCCCCTTTCTTATTGGGAAAAAATGAATGATGAATAAACAAGGCTGATGTTTGTTACTTTTGTATTCATGGTGACCACTCTCCCTCTCTTGGGTTCATCGTCGATAGACCCCCACAGTAACATCAGATTCATTCCAATAGGATCAACATGTGGCTGGACTCCCATATCGATGAATAGATAATTTAAAGTACATGAAAGTGGAGAAAGTGAACCAAGGATCATGAGATAGATCATAGTTTAGAAAACAGGCCACGAAGTTAACAGTGGCGACCCGCGGAAGGAGGGTCTCAAGCTTCATAATTGATGTGGAGATCCACACGGCAACCGACGATGGAGATCACTACAGAAACTACCATGGCGTAGAGGATAGGGTTCATTGACAAGAAGTCAGTAGCAGGCTTCAACGGATGTGGGAGAGGGGGGGGGGGGGGGGCTGCGATCTAGCTAGACCATGAGTTGGTCACACGAAGGGCTACCTGTCAAATGCATTTTCCACCCCGTGTTGATTGGACATGGATGTGGTAGAATCCAGGTCTAGTGTGGTTCATACAAGTTCTCTCTAGAGGTCTCGTTGGGTCAGAAGGGTAGACACCAAGCTAGGATGGTAAAGGGTACCAGACCAGACCCAGCGGGTCAATCCTCCGGGTCAGGCCAGACCTGGCACGTCATGTTAGGTTGGACCGAGAAGCTTGAATATGACCTAGTGGATTGGGTCGACAGGACTTGGGTCAGGTCAGGCCACATCGATCTGACCTGGTCAGAGTAGACTCAGACCCCACTATCCCATTCCTGTAAATTTCCCATAACATTCAAACTACATGCCCTTTAAATGATCCATTTTTGGAGTTGGGTCCCTCACAGTGATGCAGTCCATTTTTGATACTCTAATAGGTGTTTTTTGGAGGTCGACATATGAAATTTTTCATTAGGAGTATGATCTACCGGAACATGGGTTCTAAGAGTGGTAATCTAGTGGATGGTTGTGACGTGGAGACTATGTGACATTATGTTAACGTGTCATTGGGTGTAATTGAATCATAAGGTCTAAGTGACTCCTTGGATATATGTAAATCATTGGGTCTAAGTGACTCATTGGGTCTATGTGAATCATTTGGAAAGAGTGTCTAATCATAACTGGGTGTTCTGTTATTATATGTGGATGTATTTCATTTCATGCTTTAGAGTTATACTAGCATTGAGATGATTGGGTCATATTACTGGTGTTTAAAATTGTGGTATTTTACTTTTTGTTTTCAGGGTTTACTTCTATGTACTATTTTACTCACAAATGCATGGGCTATGTTTGCATGTGTTGTGTCTTGTACACATGAGTCAGATTTTGATTGGGACCTTGGTGGTCCTAGACTAGGTAGTTTTCACAGATATCAGACAGACGATGTGTATGCTTATCGATATATGTAACTGAACTTCACATTTCCTCTAGGTAAGGTTTTCTACTGAAGCGATTACATAATTGTTGTACAAACTCTTCCTATTTGGTGGGCATGTATTCCAGCCTGGCTCACCATACTGTAATTTACATTTCCATTGTACTCTAGTTATGTGATCTTTATTGGTTTTTATGCATGGTTTACATAGTGTGGTACATTTATCATTGTGTGTGTGCATATAGGTATATAGGCAATGCCTCCCATATTAGTGATATTACTACCTGATTCTAGTCACTAGCCCCTAGAATATTGGAGGCAAGCTTTAGAAGTCACAACACATATCCTCTAGGATGGGTTATGACAAGAAATCCAAGATTCAATTACTAGATTTTAGGTTTTCAATACATACTAAAATTATGACATGATCAGAGACCCCTAGGCCCTTGGGATGTCCCCTCATAGTGGATCATGGATGAGAAAAATGTGGTTTAAGGTTTCTATACCATTGTTTTAATGAGGTATAAGGTTTAGAGTTTTCAACTTGTGATGGTTACCCGTAGGTATTTACCCATGGTTATCTTGTTTGAATTTATGCTTATGTGACATGGTTCCACCTATTTTTATTTGGTGGACCTTGTGTATGTTGTGTCTATTATAGATAGTTTATTAATGAAAATTCTACTTCTAGAAAAGGATTACGTTGAATCTATTTTTTTTAATGTTTTTTGTAAACATATTTTCCTAAAAATGTTTGCAATGAATTTTTTAAATATACATGTTCATTTTAATCTAATGTTATAAGAAAAGAATCATTTCTTTTGGGGGCATACTATTTTTTATTTTTATCAAACCCTATATACATATTTATGTGTATGTATAGATTTTTATGTATGACCTAGGTAAAGGGGAGATGTATCAAGTATGATCTATTTTCTAGAGTTCCACCTGGTGTAGGTGTCGGTTTTGTGGCTTTAGGGTGATCGATCGCTTGTTTTCAAGATGTTTCTATGTAATTCTTGTTTTCCATTTCGTTGTAGAAATATTTGGTTTTTTTAAAAAAAAATTAAATCCTTTAATTGGGATATTTTTGTTATTTTTTTGAATTTGGTTATTTATTATCGTGTTTCCATGTTTAATAGGTTTTTCAAGTTTTTATAAATTGGTGTAATTGGACCCAATGTATATTAATGATACCCATGAACCTGTTTATAGTACATGGGGATAATGAAACCCCATTGGGCCATGCCATAGAGCGGTTCATGTGTTGGTTAGTATATCACATCAACTTTGTTAAAAAAATGGTATCAGTGCTGGTTAAGCTCATTATGGTATTGTTATTAGCGAATGAGTCTTGAATGAGTATATCAAGGATGATAAGTCTTGATTTTATGGTTGTGTGTTGGTTTTATGGGTAGAACACATAATTATTTGGACCAATTCTCCATGGGAAGTCAGGTTTCATTTGGATTATTTGGTTCTTGCTGTTTTTTTGAGTGTGGGAATTGAATACATAGTGGGATTAATGGTTTATGTGATTTCACAGTGCCTAGAAATCCATGTAAAATCATGGAAATACTCCTAAAAGACTTCGGTTGACGGTTCCATTTTTGTAATATTTCAACCAACCATATAACAATGACATACATAAACACTAGTGTCCTCTTGAAAACTGTATTTTGAATTCATGGGTTTTGATTTTTTTATAACACATATTTTGGAATTATGAGAAACATAATTTTCAAAATGGTGATGATTTTCTTTTGGAAGGATATAAAATGAGTTTTTTGAGAATTGTGTTTTTGATATAAATACACAGTTATTGTTGAAATTGGTTGTTTTATTAGTAGAATTCATTTTCTTGAGGGGTTCTGAAACATGTTTTATCTAAGAGAAGGTGTATGTTTTTATAAAATGGTTATTGATGTAATGTGAATTAAATTACGAAGAAGAATGTGTGGGTTGAATGTTTTTTTGAATGTTGAATGTTATTTTTTGACATTTGGTATTTTCATGAGGGACCACCTTCATATTTGTGTGAGAACATATAGATGACTGAGGAGATGATTTGATGGGTTCTTCCTTTGGCAAGAGAATATGAATGTGTGAAGCTCCCTTGAATACAATTGGTGAGTGTGCAACCGACGAAACATATAAATGTTTTTATAATGATATTATAAGATAAAATGTGTTTTTTTGTAACTAGTCGTTGTGTGGTTTATCTCCCTTTGATTTGGGAATATTTCATATGATCTATTTTTATTTTGATAATTCTTCTTGTTTCAGTGGTGTTCCATGTTTGAGTTCTTATTATTGAGAATGATTTTGTAATTATGGTTAATTTTTTTTAATATTCTAGGAAGCCTCTGATTTGGTTCCCTATGGGTGTTTAGAGTGTGTGTGTGGTATGTTTTGGATAATGTAAAGGGTCAATCAGGATTTCTATTTCCTTATTGTCTAGTTCAAGCACCCACAAGATTCGACGAATATTTATAGTGCAACCACATGTGGTTCACCATTGGAAGACCCTATAATTTATAAATATAAATTATTTCTCTAGGAATTTTAGAAATAGAATCCATCACATCTTTTCAAGTAGATACTATTGATGTAGAAGAGTAGGAGTGGTGTAATGAATGAAACATGATTTTCATTGAGTATTTGATACGTTAAAGATGATTTTTTACACCTTTATTTGATATGTTAGAATTGATTATTATGAGTTTTAAAAAATTGATAATGTATAAGTATCTTATGACTTGTATTGATGATTGTTTTAACAACTAATAGTAGCTAAATTCTTTTGATAGATTACAACCATTATGGATATCAATAACTAATTTTAAAAATGGAGGTTATTCTATAGAATAAATTTTGGATATTTAATAGATATTAGGTTTGTAACATTCCAACCCGAGGGCCACATAATGGTGCCCCAAGCCGACGGGTCACATGCCCTCAAGTGCACCTTCCTATAAAGTAGAGGCTTCCATCTAGATGCAAGGATATAAGGTGGTAATGTGGGAGACTATAACCTAATATAAGATTAATTCTGTGGTAAAACACATGACTAAATAAATGGAATAATAATGTAAACTTGAGAGAAAAGATAACAACTATAATATTTTGATAATAAATAATGTCGATGTAGTGTAAAGTAAAATAAAATGACCATAATATGTTTCTATATAAAATTGAAGTCAATATAAAGAATCAAAAATATATGTACAATACATGTATTGGAATTTAAAAGGAAATAATGAAACTATCTCACAATACCATCAGAAGAACACCTCAGTTATCTGTCAAGAATCTCTTGAAAATAACATCGACCATTGAAAACATTTCTCGGCCTATTCCCCCCATGTCATGTTTTATAAATGTTTATGATACAATCACACCCATACTATAGGAACTAATCAGACTCAATAATCATTCATCCTCTTATCAACAATACTAATATAATTCTCCATGAAGGGCACATATACATATAACTCATCCTCATCCAACCGAAGAGTGTTAGATGGGTCTGAATGATGAAAGTGAAACTGAGATACATGAAAGACATCATTAATGTCTAGGTACCTAAGAGGTAACTACAACAATTATGCTACTATTATGGCTCTCTAGAGAATCTCAATCAACTGGACATATGATAGTGAAAGCTTACCTGACCTCTCATCCCATCTATTTCCTAGCCATGGTATGTATTGTAAATAGACTTGATCCCCTACCTAGAACTCTAGAGTCCATTGATGATTAATGTAATAATATTTCATTCTCTACTATTCAATATCCATTAAATATTTAATCGAATTCACATACTCCGATCTATCCTTAATAAAATATATTATGAGGATCACTGTCTCTATTTTATTTAAATTGAACATGGGTGATCAGTATTGAATTCCATGCAATGACTCATACTGTTCCATCTGTATAGTTTCATGATAGATATTATTGTAGGAGAATTCAACCATGGGTTTATTAATCTCTCAAGAAAACTAAAAATCAAAGACTCATGCTCCATGAATGTACTCTAGAACTAACAAAGTTCTATTTGAACAACCATCATTCCAAGGGTGGTATTCTATACATAGATCAAAATTTTATCCAAATGCCCAATACCGGCCATTCCAAAATACATATGTAATCTGAGAATACTTTTATGATAACACATTCTAAGAACCCCATGAAGGCACAAAATATCACATATAAAGAGTCACCCATGACCATATATCAAGAAAGTATCCCAGATCTATAAGAAACCAGTGTCCTTTGAGATCCTTTCCACAAAACCACATAAAAAATCACTACCTCAAGGCACCTCAAAAATCCAGTTGCAAAATCGATCACAATAACATCCTATTTACACTTGGGAATGAGTATCATATTTAAATGCCTAGTTGGTTTTTTATGTTAATCCTTAAAACATTTACATGTGGAACACCTTGTGGAAGAACCATCGTCCTTAGAATTCATTCCCATCCACCAATACTAGTGAGGTACGTCCTAATACATTTTACTAACTTTGGTATGTACTAGATAATATGAGGCATGGAACACTCACATCAAATAATCATGTATGATTTTTGGAAACAAAATGAAACCATGGATATTCCGAATTTAATCCTCAATAACATTCCAATAATGGGAATTTCCTCACTAACAACACATTTCCATGGGACTAGGCCCTCAACATCAGTTAATTGTATCATCCTCACTAAATCTAAAAGATGGTATGCAACTAGTATGAATAAGAGAAAATTATTTCCTTGGCCATCTTACACCTCAATTCCCATCTTAGAGAATAAGCTCATAATATTCCACTCACTAGTATCCTTCTGAACTACCTGTATCAATATCTTCACGATTAATGAATCTGAAATTTCATTTCCCCTTCAGGTAATATTGGAAATATCGATATCAAAATAATATAAGTACAAAATTATCCATTTCTACCTCTGATTTAAGTCAATATATATAATTATGTACTTAACTATTTTTGACATGTGTACACCACAAAATTCTCCGCCTATAAATAATCCATCAAATAATGCTGGGAATGAACAATCGATTCAAGAACAACACCATGTGTTATGTACTTCATCTATTATGGTTACAACTAATGAGACACATATTCCATAACTTTATATTCATATATCAAATAATTCCATAGCTCAATGACTGATCAATAACAATACAAAGTGTAACATATACTAGGATTTGGAAGAATATAGATTGGTGCTAAAGTCAATCTGTAGTGATGGTCTTGAAAGATTTCCTCAGAGTTTTTTGACCATATAAACATCAAACCCTTCCTAGTTAATCACATTAAAGGGGATTCCATCCTTGATATGTCTTATATGAAATATATGAAATATCTGAAATATCATTCTATACTATCAAAACATCATATCTTTATGTTTTTATTGAGATTCTACAAGGAATCTAAATATAGAAATTCATTATATAAACTAATAATCTTATATATGAGGTAATATTACATATGATGTGAGACTTATCCACCACAATGTGGAACATTTTGAGGATATATTATGACTAATTCTCTCTTAATGAATCCAATGCGATCTCCAGATATTTTGGTTGGCCATGTTTATTGTGAGGATACAACAAGATATTATCCATGAAAACTAACACTAACAAATCCAGATAGGAAATGGAAATTCATTTCATTAGTAACTAGAAAACTATCGATGTGTTTTTTTCCCAAACAACATCATTAGAAACTCATATTTACCATATGTACTAAAAATATTTTATAAGGTATTTCATTATAACGAAGATGCACCAAGTGATAACCTAACCTCAAATCAATTATCATGAAATACTATGTGTATTGAATCTAGTCGAAGAGATCATTTATCCAAAATAAGGGATAATAGTTCTTACCTATCAACAAATGGTAAATTTATGATAATCCTGGCATAACTTGAAGTTTATTTATGACATTTCCCCAAAAAGGATTTGTGATCCTAATGAAGTAGTATTGGGTCTTATAATACTCTTTTCATCTAGGTGTGTTAGCTGGTTCTTGAGCTCTTAAAAAACTATAGTAGTCATTCTATAAGGAGGAATGGATACTAGGGAAAAACTAGGAACCGTCTATATAGATAACTCCACCTCTTGACTACTTTGTAATCCCAAAAATCAACTAGAAAAACATCACTAAAATAATCAAACATAGGAGGTAAACTCGCATTATTTTCCCTAATCAAATATATAAATATGTATAATATGGGATATCATCCTAACCAACCCATAATACTTGGATCAAGATCTACCTAAATGGTCATCTGGATCACCATTGTGAATAAAAAACCCTCCCTCTTGTTATGTTAAGGTTACAATTTTGAAATTGAAATCAAAAAATTAATGATAAGAAACTGGAAATTAATTCCCGAGTATGACATAAAACCCTGAAATCTCATAATGAAAAATTTCTCATTAAATGTGAAACCTGAAAATCTCAAGTGGGAACACCATTTATAGGAATACACCCTCTATTCTGATCCCCATAGAAGTATCCAAATTCCTAGTACCATTAGAAAATCTAAAAATGATCCCACGACTCTTTATAATAAGTAAATATATGGAGATATTAGATGAAACTATATCAAAATGACAATATAAAACAATAAAGGATATGATTTTCATACCTCTCACAATAGATGGACAAAATCTCTACTCCACTGGTGTAGGCTTTATAGAATATAGATGGTATCAACCATGGACATATGAAACCACCTCATTACCCAGAGTAGGAAATCTCCACTGTCAAGGTACAACTAGTACATGGGTTCCTCATCCATGACCACCAGCTACGGCTCGACAACCAACACTACTCCATATCACCAGCCTGATGTGGAGCTATGAATCCCCCTCCTAAACATGGAGTCGGAGTTGATTATCATCAACTGACTAATAGAGGGATGTTTCTATAGATATGTTGTACATGGTCAACCCCATATCATACATGGATCTCGATAGGGATTATTTCTAAAAAACTCCTCATATGTCCTAGTCTCCCACATTGACATTCGATGATAGAGATACTATCTCTCACGTCATAGATTGTATTTCCCTCAAGAGAACTCTCAAAATGAAACATCCTACTTGATGTAATTAAACCACGTTGTCGAGAGGCTAAAATACTCTACTAAGCACCCCCTGATTCCCGCAAGTTATTTATATTAGTTAACACCTAATTTACAATATCTATAATAGAATTCAAGCAATACATGCTAACCTACGATTGAAATATTTTCTTGAGACCTTACTCAATGTGTTTCGCAGTTTGTGGATAATTAGTAAGATAAATCATCACAAAACGTTGAATATGAAGCTTAATAAATAATTCATAATGGTAATTTCTCTATAATCTATATGATTAATCTCACAAGAATCTTAAGTACTCAGGGTCTAATGAAATGAGTAATCATAAAACCTTGATTATAAATCCCACCAAACCATAATTTAATGTGTATCATCAAAGATAAAAACATCCTACTAGTTATTTTATTCACACTAATGTAAAGAGGTCATGAACATCGATCCCCTATTTAGGGGGTCCTTTAGATGGTTAATGATAGAAATGATAGTCTCTATCTATAGCTAGATATCTTATGGACCTCCATACCCTTGAAATAATGGGTGGATGCTACACCTGGAATACATGCACTAGCTCCTCCATAGATGAAGTGTGTGTGGGGTTCCCTAAAAAGTCTACATGACACTCATGAAAGTCTCTCTGAACATTGAATCATGTAACTTATAAGTTATGATGTGTGGTGTAACTTGTTAAGCTAATATAGGTTATAATAGTGGATCAAGTCCCAAAACCTTCAGAGAACGGTCTTCACCACCCTCCTAAAATATGACTAGTGGTCTTCGTTGTGCCATATCTCAACCATTCTATTCACGTAACACATAAAAGATCAATAATTATAATATCACAAAGTAATTCCTACGACAGGTTAAGTACCTCATATAAATAAGTCACTCCACTCTGCCTTCTCCAAAATCTAGGGTTGGGTAATATAAACAACCATAAAAACAACCAGAGGCCCTACCTACTACACACTTTAAACCAAGATAATGTTAATGTTCTATCTATCATAATTTTGAGTCATTTGGAATTCATATATATTGATGATTATTTTAAACAGTGGATCCAAATTCACTAACACCTCTTACCCCTATGGGTGCATTCACCATATAAACTAAAATGTGGCATATACATAATCCATACTATGACATGCTCTAGTCCATGCAACCAACAGATCATGACTCAACATGTTGTAATTGACTACATAGGGTGTCCATTGAAGCATAGTCTAGAAAACATTTTTATTTTTATGACTAATACTACATGAACGAACTATCAATCTCAATCACCTATTAGTCTCATTTATCAAGTATCAATTATATCAGGCAAGTCACTCATAATATTGTCAAGCAGTCATGAAACACATCAAATATAGAAAGACATATGCATGGAATTTAAATGATACAATCTACCTAAAATGATGCATTTGATGGAATATATTCATCTCATCAGGCCACATATTAAAATATTAAATCGTAATGAAAGAAAAACCTCATGTGTGTCACCCAATAGTGGAATAAAATAAACTATAATAGAATAAATCCAAAAACACATTCCCTATTCTTGGAAATTTGGATTTTTTCTATATGTGGGTTAGGTAATTGTAGATATTACTCATTAAAAAATTATAATTCCTTTTTAATCTCTAATATATTGTCTGGAAATAGTATATCTAGAAAAAAAAACTACTCGGATTAGCATTCTAACATTTTCGCCCAAGAGATGCTAAACGACCCCCCCCATTTCATAGGGGCACATGCAGTCATGTGTGCCTCCCTATATTCCATAGGCTACTGACTGGAAGGATGGGTCCATGATGGTACAATGAGGAGACTATACACTCATATTAGAGTAACTCCTCTATACAACTCATGAATAAGAAAGAAAAACAATACTCTAAATCTGAGATATTGGATAACATCCACAATAATGAAATAATAAATATAAAAATGTAGTATCATTGTACAATATGATTATCAAGTCTTGTATCTAGAAAAATGGAAGGAAATATATTGAAACATATATATAAATAAAATTGATATATAAAAAATGATTATAAAAGGACTATCTCTATCGAGTAACATAATAATAGTTTGTTCGTGTACTCCCCTCCTAAGAAATAATCAAATATAGCATCGTAAAACATGAACATTCTTCTATCCTTACCAACATCCTTGATTTTTTTTCTTGTTACCCAACAGAGTACTGAATACGGTGTGAGATTATACATATAATGATACCACCTAATGTTTATTTAACAAATACATTTATGTATAAATGCATATGTAGGTTTCAATATATCACATATAGAATAATAATTTAAATAATTTATGTGTTAAAGAAGATGTGATACATTCTACTGAAAAATAGATCCCTATGAAAAATAGTTGATAACAAATAAATAGGGATAATAGAAAATCATAAATAAGATGGGGGTGATATAATCCAGTATAACAAGTGAAATTGATCACCCATACCAAGTAAATCCATATAATGTCCACACCATTAAAAATAATCTATTAAATAAAAAATTCACTATATCATTTAATCTAGTTTCATACCCTGAATGGACCAATCCAAGGTATAAAAGACCATGACATCCTTATCGAGTCTACAGAACATCTTGATGGAAACTTGGAAAGTACATGGTTAGAGTCCAAGGATAATGTCCCTATAGTATGTCCAATGTGAAACCAAGAAATCTATATACAATGGTTAGCAATCTACTTTGTATGAAAAGAATCATGTGTCATGGAGTATAAATGTATATTGAATCTTCTACAATAATAATGTTCCTTAGAGAAGAAATTTTAATGTAATTTAATATAATCATGATCCAAGGTGTTAATCCAATTTATTCACTAGTAATTTTCATAAATAAATTTATTAAAAATATTTCGGCAACTAACAATTCAAGAGTTCATCCCACCCATTTTGAAAATTTTCATTTAAACAATTTATCAATTTAAACATCATATTATACATTTCAATGGAGGAATAAACCTTATCCAAAAATTCATTCAATTTTCAATAAATTCATTAACGGTCCTAGAATTATTGGATAGTTCAAGGACACCAAAATGGGTGGTAAAACATGGATAAAATATGAGGATAACCCCCATGGGTGGTCCGAGTTGAGGTACACAGCTACTAACTGCCCAAAAGAACAAGTAATAAATCCTAATCGGTTCCCGTTTATTAAATTCAACTATTCTATTAATGGGGGGGGGAGAAGTTATATAAATAAATGATTACAAAATAGTTAAAAAAATACATATATACATATATATATATAACACTATACTTTTAGGGAATGGAATAGACAACCTACCATATGCATGTGGTAGAATTGGCATCCATTATCAACAATTAATCTGTCAAATTCTTGAGAAAAAGGATGAACAAATGAGAACCTTTGAAATAGAGAATATTATCTTTCGTCTAAATATGTCTATATATATGAATATATATAATGAATAGAAACAAATAAATTAGTAAAATTCTTGTGCAGAGAAAATGATATGAGCAGTTCATGATTTTAAAATCATTCGGACGATTTGGAATAAATTCTAGAAGATAGATTAAATGGAGATCTAAAATTAACAATGGTATTTATCATTATATTGGGATGATATATAAAATATATTTTTTTGAAAAACTAATGTAAAAATTTATATTTACCATATTTAAACCGAGTCCCATAGTTTTTTCACACGATTGGAAAATCCTGCACCAATGAAGCACCATTATTTTCTTCAGGATGGACCACACATGATAATCGCGTATGATTTGAAAACTATCAAAAATCCATGTTTTTCATATCTTCACAAATCTATTGATCCCACCACATGGGTGTTCATCCAGAGGCACAGTGATATAGTGAACTATTTACCCTCTTCTACTCTTTGTCAAACCATACATAAGAATGATGCCCCTATATAATGATTTCCAAGAATTTTATGGACCTGGATTGGTGATATGCCCCCCATTTATAGTGTTATCATAACATTAATCTTAGGTAAAAATGTTTCTACAATCCATTTTGACTAATAGCCTTATCAAAAATCCATTGCTAGAGGAATTTTACATGCCCCTAGAACCCCCATGATCTCATTAGGTATTTTATTTGGTCTAAAGCATAATGTTAAACTGAAAAAAGAATCAATAACATATAATAAAACCTGATATCATAAAATTTCATTATAAAGATACAGTTTGGACTTACACATATCCCCACTATAATTATGCATCATATGAATAGATTCTTAAGAGATTACCTGGATCAATTTTTGGAATAATTTATAGATGATATCATTATATATTCCACAATCAAAAAACAAATTGAATATTACTTTACAGTATATGTTGAATAGATTTATGATAGATTTAATTTGTCAAAAAATAAATAAATATAAATTATTGCAACAAAAATTATCATTTTTGGGTCATGTAATCATCTGATAGGTTATATTTTTATATCTATTAAGGAATTAGTTTATTGTGAAAAGAATTGGACCTAAAATTATAACTACAATTCATTGTTTTCTTGTGTTTCCAAGAAATTTAGGATTACTTTTTTGGAATATATCATGGAAATAAATTCTATTATCAATGTTATCATAGAAGGAATACATGTTTCTCAATATGAAATATTTTTAGGAATGATTCAAGGATATCAAATGAAGGTTGGTAATTAAACTGATGCTTACATTTCTTTATAATAGTGAATGGTTTTCAGTTTTTAGATATGAATTGTTAAAAGGATTGGGATTAATCCTCATGGGAAATGAAAAGTTAATTTTTTATGTCGTACTTCAATTAAAAAAATATAAGAAAATTTACGTAACTCGTGATTTGGAATTTTTAGTGGTGATATTTTCATTGAATGTTTAGTGACATAAAATTTATGTATATAAGAGTGATATATACATTAATCATAATATATTATAATATATCATCATAAATAAGGATTTAATCATGTTCCTAAGGAGACTATTAGAGTAAATACTAGATTATGAGTGCTAGATATAGTATCTCCCTTGAAAGGAAAACAAGGTGGATAATTTTATGGGAAAAAAGTGCATGCTACATTATTCATGATGAGTATTAATGAAAGTCCCTATAGTCCGCGATTTTTAGAGGATAAATCCTGAATTTATAATGGCTGTAGATAAATCATATCTTACATAAGTGGATTCTTAATTATCCATTCACATGAAGATGAAATAATCCCAAAAATTTGATGTAGATTTAATGAAAAATGTATCCAATATTATGGAGATAAACCTAGATAAATATAGAGTTATATGTTTTGGAACCTCAATATATTCCATGTTTATACCAACTCTAAAGAAAATAAATTTAGATGATATTTACATATAATCATTTTCACTTCATCTTGGAGGAAAAAATATTTATAATCATCTGATGTAAAACTTTTGGTGGGATAACATGAAGAGGTAAATAATAAGCTATATATCTTAATGATTGATATTTTAGTACATAAATGATGCTTGAAAAAATAATAATTACATTATGAAATCATTACCCAAACCATTATGAACAAGGTCAAACATCAACATCGACTTCGTCATAGGACTCCACAAAAAATTTAATGGTCACTATGCTTTATGGGTTTTAGTAGGTCGCCATAGAAATCCACTACATTTTATTTCCATTAGTGAATATTTTTCCCTGAAACAACATACCATGATATATATAAGAAATGTTTTAGAGATATAGGGATTATAACTATCCATTTTATTTGATCAGGATCCTAGAATTACCTATTGGTTACAGAGAAGTCTCCAGAAATCATTAGATATGGAGTTGAGATTTAACAATTCATATCAACCACAAATAGATGGTGTATATAGAAGAAACAATCCTAATATATATTATATGATGGTATCTTTTTCAATAGATTTAGAAGGATATTTCTATCAATAATACCCCCTAGTATAATTTTCATATAATAATATTTTCTATTATATCAATTTGATATCACTATATGAGGATTTGTATAGGAAAAGATGTAGGACTCTAACATACTATGTTTAATTTAGAGAGAGTAACATGATGGGTAATGTCATTTTATATGAATTTAAAGGATAAAATCAATTCATTTAGTTGAATATAAATTATACACAAAATTAATATAAATTTTATGAAGATAAATATGGATGAGATATAGTGTTTTATGTTGTTGATGAGGTTCTTCTCAGAATATATCTATAGAATAAGGTCATGAGATTGGGGATGAATGGGAATTTTTTCCCTAGATATACGATTTCTTTCAAAATACATTGTCATGCCAGAGACAAACATTATCACTTTGAAATCCCTCCTAACAACTTCTAAATACATTATATCTTTCATTGAGAATTTTAGATTAAGTATATATTGTATCCATAATATTTACTAAACTCGGAAGCAGTGCAACTGGAACATGACATGTCCTATGATGAACAAACGCTGGAGATCGTGGAACCAATAGATATGGTGGTGTGGAATAAATTTACCCATTTGGTAAATTTTTAATGGTGAAGTCATGTATTTTAGATGGTTACGCGGGAACATGAGGTTCTGATGAATGGAATTCACCTTCACATGATTCCATTATTGAAATAAAATTTTGAGTAGGAATTTCATTTAATGGGGTAGTATGTATTGACATAATATTTTTGTTCTTAAATAAATATTTTGTTCAGTAATTTTCATTAAATTATACATTAAACATAAACTAATGACATCATATAAAAAGGATATTATTGATAAATATATAATAAACTCTAATACAGTTAACAATTAAAATATATTAACATTAGTTGAGGAATAATTTTTTCCAATATAATATATTTTCATTAAAATATTGAAATAAAAAAAATTATTGAAAGTTTGAAAATTAGAAAAATATATTGAACTGCTCTCATGAAAATATATTTAGTATGGGTATTGGAATTTTTTAGGAAAATATTAATTTTTAGTCGAAAAATGTTTTGTTGCAATGAATATTATTTTCATGATTTTATCACTATGTTATCATATCTTAGTTTTTTCTTCATACTTTTATGTAATTAAATATTTTTTTCAGAATAAAATAATGAATTTTAAAATATTCATTGAGTTTATAATGACTATGTCCAAAATTTATAAAACAACATAAAAATATTATTTAAATAAAAATGTGTATTGTCTTATCTTTGAATAAATAGTTTTCAAGGTTTTATTTTGATGTGGAATTACTTAAGAGGATAAAATATTTCATTATTTTTATAGGAAATAAATTTATTTCCTTAGAATTCGTAATAATGATAAATCTAACTTGTATGAATATTAAATGTGGAAAAATATCATTTTTCTAAAATTTTTTTTTACAAGATTAAAATGGATAAATTTAAAATTACATTTTCAACATTAAGAATTATTATTTGATAAAATGAGTTTAAAATATTATATTATATGATTCAAATAAATTAGTGTGATCAATTTTAAATCTAGTTACCTAAATTAATTACTATTATTAAAAAAAATTACTATAATAAAAATTATGAATGATAAAAATATTTTACTATGGGGAATTGGAAAGAAAATGTTAAAAAATGTTTTCATAAAGTTTTTTAGTTGATTTGATCATTTATGTTGTCCTGAAATCCATTTTTTAACGTTTTTAATAATTTAACCAAGAATAGTACAATAGATGTTTTAAAAATGATGAGTGTTACAAAAAGTTCTCATTAATTCTTTTATCAGTGGATACATCTTCCAACCATTCAACAATCCTCTCATATTACAAAAAAATCAAACCTTAACCGTGTTTTCTTTCTTTAATTTCCTTTATGTTCCCTAATTCCCTTGGTCTCTATAAATTATCCTAATTCCCTCAAATCTAATGCCTTTTTATAGATGGTGTATTTAGTCTCACTGTAGGTATCCCATATTTTTTAACATTTATTTCATAATAATTCATTTATAAATCAAGAATAACTAGAGTATTATAGTAACAAAAAACATATTAGTGTTAGGGGGAGTTATTATAATAATGCTACAACCATTATTTATTATCTTCAATCAGCAAAAACATCACTATTAATGTATATATGTGGACTATCTCCTCCGTGAAATGACACTTTTTCTTTCTAATAAAAACCCAAAAATTTTAGTCCTAGTAATGGTATTTTTGATGAAATATTATTTATAAAATTTATTTATGATTCTTATGTTATAACTTACTATCCACCTTCACAACATTCATTCATTTGGTAACACAAACGATAATCGTGTGTTGTGCGAACTGATGAATTCATGAATAATGAATTTTAATTTTCCTTCACCCTCAATAATGGATAGTTTTAGTTTATAGTATATTAGAATCTATTATATATATATATGTATATATATATCTGTGTGTGTGTGTTTTTGTGTGTAACATATATCATTAATGTGGTTATTTTTAGATAACATAATAAGTAATGAATTTTATAAGGCAATCCTTCAATGTCTATATATAACTAAAAACTAATTAATTAAAAATCTATTTTTCATGAAACTTGACTAAAACTATTTCTTAATGGTATTATAACCATATATTCCTTTATAAAAAATTAATTATCACAAATTAAATGGTTGTTAAATGATGATATTTTATATAAAATAGAATATTGACATCACTTTATAAAATAATAGGTAAATATGGTAAATATTACTAATAGATGATTTTGAAAAGAAATTATAGAGATCTAATACATGAAAAGAATTACTATGAATGCATAGTATGTGTGGAAATGTATATTTTTAAGTTTCTAAATTGGAAATTGTAATTTGTATATTTTTCATAAATTAGGGTAAATAACATTTATTTAAATTAGGGGAAAGGTTAAGAGACATGTAACTTAAAATAATTTATTTTTTGTTCTAAAATTTGTTATTTGAAATTCGATTTTCAAGACATTCCCTTTTAAATGATGTTATAATTTAAGATCCATAAAAAGTGATAACAACCAATTAATTTCATTTGAAATAAATTTTTTTCATTTATAATAAAATAAATGTAAATTATTTTTATAAGGTTCCCACGACTATTAAATTTTCAATGATGAGTAAAAAATTATTTAAAAATATATATTTTCATGATTTCATTTTTATTATGTTCAAATGTGATCTACCTATAATAGTGTTATGTTTCATTTTTCACCTCAATATATTCTTTTATATTTTTATTACTTAAGGTGATCAATTTTTTAATACCTTGTAATTTAATATATGAAATTATTTGTAAATTTTATGAAACTCATATTATTTCCTGGGTTATTAATGAAAATTGAATTATTACATTTTCAATATTCAGTGAAAATTATTTTACATCTTTTAATTATTTATATAATGATTTAGAAATATGATGAAACCCATTTCTTCTCTAGAATATTTTATTATGTGATTATTTATTTCACAAGTGACACACAAATTTATGGATTTGGATATAGATTAGGCCTATATATTCATCCAATTTTATTGGTAAAGGATTATATGTCATGAGGAAATATTTATTTGAATGTGTTAGTGTGTATCTTGGTTAAAAAATGGTGAGTGTGATGAAATTTATCTATAATAAAAATTTTATGAGTGAATATATTTGTGGGTAGATATGCTAAATAAGATAAAAACTTTTGTGTTTATGATTTTGCATCTTCCATTCCAACATTTTGTGGCCCATGATATATTCTTGATGTTTTATTTTTCTCATACCATAGTAAAAAAGCAATCATTTATGTTGTTATGTATTTATTTGATTTAAATGTTTACCTATAATTTTTTTAGATAATTCTATGTTTAATGTTTCTATTTATTTTTTATTTTACATATTTTTAATATATATCCATTTCATGGATTGATATATTAACCATATTTTGAATTTTGGGTCACCCGTTTTCATGATTTACCATCCCATTGATTTTATTTTGGTTTTTCATCAGGAATTTTGTAAGAACTGATTTAGTTTATGTGGAGATATTCTAATCATATTAAATATGGTATTTATGATTCTAGTCCATAGTATCATAAATATTATGACCATGGGTTGTGGAACAATTTATGTATGTAAAAATAAAACCACGTAATCAGTGAATTGTTTTTTGATGTTTATTGTTGGTCACATTAAATGTATTTAATGAACATAATATAAGAAAAATAAAAAGTAAATAGGAAATACATAAACTAATAAAACCTATCAAAAAATCAAAACTAAAAAAACAATAAACAATAATACAATGAGTAGCCATGCACTCTTGGAGCCACTGGAATCCCATACCATAAGTATTTCATTTTTTTATAGAATGAACATTAGTCATCCACCTGAAACATTCCCCATGATGAGAAAACCTAGAAAAATGTGTGACACATCCCACCAATTCGGATATCCCAATTACATGCTAACCACTTTATAAAAAAATTTATTTGGGGATACTACAAATAACATTTACCTACACACTAAACTATTGTTGATAGATAACATCACATAAGAAACAATATATCAATGGAATATAAAAAATATGTCATATAGAGAATGATTCATATGCTATAAAAATACTAATGTTAGTAGAAGTTCTGGAATAGGTCTCAAAATGGTGACACAAAAACACACCTAATGCGATCAAGAATCGATCATAGGACACATTTGAATATATAAAAAATCCAAATGTGATCAATTCTTAGTAAAAAACACTCATGATGGTGCATTTGGGATCATCATGTTTCTTGACATGTTTTGAGGTGGTAATGAAGGTTAGTTTTCAAATACGGATTAAAGAGTTAGCATGGATGTTTGATATCAATAATAGATTGAATGCCTAATATTGAGAAAAAAATTGATGAATTCGATCTCACACAAAGAGTGAATACTAAACCTGGTCTCATGAAAATCTCAAATTTTTTACCAGATCTCATGAAATGTACGAATGTGAACCTAATCTCATGCAATTCATGGATAATGATCCTAATATCACATATGTGTCAATATTGAATGAATAATTAATATGAGATATGTTTGAATTGTCTTCGTGATGTGATCACACATGAATGTCATTATTTAATTTAGAACTATTGATTGGCCATAAATATAATTGGATGAAAACAATACTAAAAATTCCACGATTGAATTGTGATATCATGAAGTGCATGATTATCTTTGAATCTCGTGATGTGATCTCACAAAACACTTATTATTGTCTTTAGATATTTGTATGGGATCTCACAAAACACTAATGATTGTCATTATATCTCAAGATGGGATCTCACCCAGCACTCATGGTTGTCTTTGGATCTCACACTATGGTCCCACCCAAAGTGCGAATGCACACCGAGGTCTTTCGCAAATCATGAAAATGATTAATGACCAAGGAATTCCACTAAGGGTTCACTTCTAGATCTCATAGATTGCATGATTTCTCTAAGGATGATGGATGTTTAGGATTTTTGGAGTTATGGTGGTTGATTTATGCTTATAAATACCCCCAATACCTTTTTATACATTTGATGATGATATTCCTAATGGATTTATCCGAGACATCATAAGGGGATAATCCTCATGAAGAGGTATCTTGAAGGGTTTTAAATGATTAAAATCACAAAAGTGTTTCTGTTGATAAAAAAAGGTCTCTCACAATGCATTATTACAATTGGGTACTTGACCAAAGCACAAAAGCGGACTCATTCTAGGGGTGTGTGCCCGGGGTTTGCATGAGGGGAATCATGCAAAGGGATAATAGGGTTTATGATAGGAGTCTTCTGAAAGTGGACTCACACCAAGATATCATGAATAATGTGAACATAAAATTTCACATGGGGCTATTGAAAATTGCAAAAGTGGTCTGACTCCGTCTAATTGTGCTATGTGTGAATATGGACTCAATAAAGGGATTTAGGTCAACATCTTTCACTAAGGTCTCTTTATAGAAACTCATGTAGAGGGTCTCACAATAGGATCTGATGCAATGATTTATGCACCAGGATCTTGTGTAAGGGTTTATACAGAAAGGTGTCACACATGGGTATCACACTATGATATGGTGCATGTCAATAGGTTCTTACATTTCCATGTGATCATTTTCATTTACATATCAATTTTTTTAAAAATAAAAATAAAATATAGGATCTTTATGAGACTAAAATACTATGGGAAGGATTTTAGTTACTACTATATTCAATTCATTTAAGGTAAAATTTTACATCACATGAAGATATTTTTAATGATGATGAAATTTTTGTATTAAAAAAGATATGTCTATTCCAGGGGTACCGAATGTAGAAGCATTGCATCCTTGGATTTTCATTGATGTGGAGGATCTTCCTAGAATGAACATCAATAGAGAATCTACATAAAATTGATGATGCATTAATTTTTTAGAATTAAGGAACCAATATGTACCTTAAATGTAGGTGAATCCCTTCCAAGAGTAGTGTGTAAAGGAAGAGGAGTAATGTGATTCATTCCACCAAAAGTGATATATGGAGAGATAGAATTATAGGGTGAATGTTGGGCAAGTTATAAGATGGTCATAATCATTACAAATGAAGTGTGTTAGGGAATATAACAGATCTATCCCAAACCATGTTTTGGTATTAATCCTTAATGAATTTGGTTCATCGGAAAATTTCTATTGTATTCTAATTATACGTATCTGATTGATGGTGAACCAAGTAAAATATATGGTGAGATTTGGTGTTTATTCGGTCTAAACATTTAATGAATCATATATAGGTAAATAAGTAATGAATAATATTAACATTAATAATTCAGTGAAAACAATTAGACCCTTATAATAAATTGGTCTTGATCCAGTGGGATAGGATGACTTAATGAAAATAATAACTATACCCTAATTTATGAATATTATCAGGGCATTTATGACATTTTTGGACATAAAAAATGGTATCCACTAATAGGTTACCTATGATTATTGTTTTTATATAACATGTATTACTATACTATTGGAATGGATGTTTTTGTTTTCCCTTTTTTTGGTTAACTATTGAAAAGAGAAGAACTGAAAAAAATAAGAATATGTTATATGGTGTTCCTCAGTGTGCATGTGTCTATAGGAAAGTATGATTCTGTTTAAGTAAAACAACATTTTTCTGAAGAATTATTTTGATGAATCAGTCATCGAATATATATTTTATGTTAATGATTATATTTTAATGAGTGAGAAAGAAGATATTCTATGTGATATTAAGACTACTGATATTGAAGAAACACCAATGAAAATAAAGTAGATGTTTTCCATGAAACAAAATAATTGGATTAGAAACTGAATAAATAAATTAAATATTATGTTATTCAAATCCAAGTACTAGAAATTGATGATAACAACATAAAATACTTAAATAAAAGTCTTGTTGATGTCAACACAGCTCTAAGAGCGAAGAAAGATTATCAAGATAAATAACCGCAATAACTAAAAGTTGATGAAATGGGAATGACTATCGGCATATATATAATTCAAAAAATGTTTTCTAGTAATGAGTATATTACAACACACTAATATAGACTATTTCAGGAGATGAATATGCTACAATATGATAATGCATGTTGTAATGACTTTTTTGGTCATATAAATTATATGATGAAGGATAAATCTGACATGATTAATAATATCATCTAATAAATGGATGATGAGATGACTAGAGGAATGAATATCGATGGAAAACATAATTCGCAATTTGAATTAAGGGATAAGGATTTTCAATAATTGGGAGAAGAGATAAAATCATTCAAGAAAGAAGTGGAGCAACCGAATGTTAAAGGAAATCCCTAATTGAAGGATACTTTTCAATTACTATTTGATTATCATTCGATAGGTGATAATGAATTGAAAATAAAATTTGATTCCTCTTAGGAAATACATGAAATGATTGTCTCTTCATAATGTATAAGAAGTTTTGGAAAATCAAGTATAGGATATTGTGAACACCCTCCCATGCATGATAGTATGAAATCTATAAACAATTATAGAAATTTGAAAATTCTTTTAAGTGATGGGGATTGGCCTAAATGGATTTTTACAAGATGAATTGATAGCATGTACTATTTCATTAGGATTCATGTAAATACTACATTTTTTAGGTTTTTGGCCCTGTAATATTTTTCATGATGTGAAGATAGAAATATTTTTATATCTATGAATAAGATAATGAATTTTAAAAATTCTGAATAAAAATCATGTCAACATAAATTAGAAATTAAATAATATAATTATTGAATACTAGGACACACGATATGTATGTTTCCCGAATCCCATGAGCTCAATGTCAACAAAATAACTGTATCCATATAAACATATTAATCACAAAATGCTTATGTGACAGATGTATTAGACATGATATGTTTTATATACAAAAATCATGGTTATAAGGAAATAAATTACTACAGAAAGAACGAATGAAAAGAAAAAAGAACTCATAATGAGATCCTCAACATTATCAATGTATAACAAAAAATCATGTATTGGAAGACAACATGAAAAGTTGAAAAATAGTTTTACAGTATCAAGGGAATTACAAGGAGCACAAAAAAAGGTGTATCAATCAACCCACCATTACACTCCCAACAACTCTATTAGAATTAATGTGAGTGAACCTAGATGAAAAAGCAAAGATATTGTCAAATTTTTTAGTAGAATATGAATTCATCGAATGTCTCAACTCCAACAAGAATGCGTTGCATGAATCAAATAACTATAAAATGAAAAACGAATAAATAATTCTTTTCAAAATTAAAATTTCAGGCCACATTGGAAGATTTGAAAGCAAGAGAACAAGTCCCCTAATAGAGGAGGAAGTAGGAGAAGATGATCAGTGGAAGTTTTCTTGCACAATGAAAAAATATTAAAAATAGATTATTAGTGAAGCATCAAAGATGGATATTTCTTATGATGGTTTTAAACTAAAAATATAGTGAATGTTAATGCCTAATGAATATAAATATCAGTAGAAGACTCATAATGTGGGAAACAAATTTATATTCATATGTATAGAATAGTAGAAGTTGGATATCCTGTTGTAATGAAAATAAAAATAGTACAATGGTTTTCAATAAAGTATCAATGGGTTGATGCATCAGCATCAACCACAACCCTCTTCTTGAGGATTCGGGAGGATCCCCTCTCTATATGTGTATGTATTCAATTTACAGATGTTCTTGTGTTTTAGTTTTAATAGGAGAAAAAATACATGGGGAAATGGCATCAAATGATGAAATGTGGTGATGGGATGAGAGAAAGAATTTCCTAATTCATACTAGTCACAAGAGAATAAGAATTAATCTAGATGAACTCCTTGGATGAAGTTAATGGTTTATGGATTCTAGATATTTATAAATGTAATTGAGTGAAATGGACAATGATGGGGTTATAAACATTATCTATTTTTTTCCTATAGAATGTTTTGACTCATTGGGCTTAGAGGTTTTGTGGATGGATCATTTAAAAGAGACAGATGTGCATAAATTATTCATGAGCAGAAGAATGTTTTTGTGTATAAAAAGTGGTCCTAACAACAGGAAGACTTCCACATCATTTATGGAATAATCTGTCTCCTAATCAGATCTATGATCTCAGTGGTATAAAAAGGATTAATGATGATGTTGTCTAAAATCATGATGAATTATTTGGGGAGAATAATTGGAATTAATGTATCTCTTAATTATCTATTTTCTCCCACCATATATTATAAATATACTATTATCAGAATACCAAGGAGAAGAGATAAGAGATTAAATATTTTTCTAAGAGGTGTTCTACACATTATGAAGATCAATTCAACATCTGAATCATCAGAAAAATCAGTTTTAATTTTAATATCCATTCAATAATGGATATTTTTTAGGAGATTGATTCTAGATCAATAGATAGAATTGTTATTGGGACCAAATAGCTCATTCACAATAAGATGAATGAATATAGAAAAAATTATTCGAAACAAAGAATACTTAGAGTGAAAATGGTATTCTGAAATAGTGGTTATTCATGTTGATGAAATATTTTCACCTGTTTCAAGGCAAGAGACAATCATATTATTCATTCCCATATTAGTGGAAAAAAACTCACTGTTTTCAAGATGGATGTCATGTCCACATTTCTAAAAGGGTTTATAAATGAAGATGGATATATTGAGAAGCTAGTTGTGTTTTTTATTCATCAATATGACTAAAAAATTTTATGCTACAGAAGGAATAATATAGGTTGATGCAAGCTCAAAGAGATTGATATTCAAGGCTATATCGGTTTTTTATGAATCTTGGTTATCAACATGGTGGAGTTGATTCAAATCAATATGTTAACTATGAAATTAATAAAAGGATGGAGGAGCTAGTATATGTCGATGATATAGAATTTGGTGGATCAGTTGTAGTGAAATCCACTCATTATGAGGAATTAATGAAAAGTTAATTTGAAATTTTAATGATTGGTGAACTATCATTTTTTCTTAGTTAATAGTTGGAACAAGGGAAAAATGGAACATTAATATCTAAATATATATATTTCATGGTAATTATCGATATTACTTTGAATGGATAATTCCAATGTATTGAATACTTGTGTGGCTACCTGGGTGAAACAATCACAAGAAGGTAAGGGAAATATAGTTATTTGGGATGCAACAATATCATAATGATATGGGAGTTGAAATTGAGTTTTCGATCAATGTCCATTGTGTTAATTCAGTTCTATAATTATCTAAAATTATATGGTCAATAAATAAAGGAAAAATCATTGAAATTAAATATCATTTCATCAAGTATAAGGTCATGAAATTGCGTGTGATGTGGATGTATGTGTCTATAGAATGAAAAGTTTCATATATTATGAAAAAAGTCTTGTGTAAAGAATAATTTTATCATCATCGACTAGCTCTTAGAGCTCAGTCAACTACATGTACTTAAAAATAGTGGATTTGGGATCCCTTCTCTCCATGATATGATTTTTTTCCTTGATATGAGGAAATGTGTTTTTTACCATTTTCAAAAACATATTGATGTATCCTTATGGTTCATTGATGAAGGTGGATAGATAATGTGTAAATAATGGAGAAAATGACATCATGATGATAGGGGAAGAAGCTAATAGAGGGAGAAGTGGAGTAGGAAGGGATTTAAATCTAATAATTCTAAATATGATCAATCAATGGTTATATAACCAGACTAATGTGGATTTTGATGAAAGAATATGAATGAGTTTTGAAATTAAGATATTTATTGATGCAATTTTCATGCTACTCTTGTTTCTCATATCAAACATGAAACATGTTGTATTAGACTATGTTTTGAGTAAATCTCCCATCATGATCAGAATAGCAAGAAGTGAATTTTTGGATGATATAGGAATAAGAATTAATGTGATATAAAAATGTGATTATTTTTCAATAAACTGATAGGGGAGATTGATAGGGAAATCCCACACATGATAGTTCTTTTGTGTTGATTTATTTGTTTACAAGTATTGAGGATGTAAATGATGGATCATTTTCCAAGAATTTACGAAGAGTTTTCATGAATGTCTAATCTCAAAAAAAGATTGAATGTTTCATCTCACACAAAGCAAAAATGATGAACCTGATATCATGAAAATCATGATTGTTTAAACTGTTTTTGCACAAATCATGAATGCTAAAAGTAATCTCATGAAAATTGTAAATTCTAATCATTATCTCTATCAAAGAATGAAATATGAACTAGATCTCACGCATGCTCGAATGATGAACTGATATGACAAAGCGTTACTATCTGAATTGATCTCAGATGTGATCACATGGATCACTCTTAGTTGTCTTTGGAACTTTTTATGGGTTAAAAAATCACTTCAATACCACAACACTGAAAATCACAAGATTGTATAATAATATTATAATGGGATCTCACGAAGCGCTTGATTTTCTAAGAGTCTTGTGATGGTATACCACACAACCCTCATTAATGTATTTTGATCTGGTGATGAGATATCTCCCAACACTCATGATTGTATTTGGATTTCATTATGGGTTATCAAACATCACTTATGATTTTATTTGTACCTCTCACTCTGATCTCATATAAATAAAAAACACAGACTCCATGTTCCCGGTCTTTATAAGGTAAGTTATTGTTTATGTTTTGGTTTGGACTCTTATTTTTTTATAGATAAGTGTTTCACAATGTTAATTTTATGACCCAAGGGTGTTCTAGGGATTTTAGACAAAAAATATGATGAGAAACCAAATTTATCGGCATGTGGCACTTTTTGAGCATGGTCATTGAAAACTATGCAGAGCATCCTAGGTAACGATGAAGCCTTGGATAGAGCCTTGTGGACAGTTGAAACATGGTTAATCAAACCATACAGAACTATTAGGAAACCTTGTGAAGGGGTGATTTTCAGGCTATAGCTTCCACATGCATTGCACAGGGATTGAAAAACGGTGTGGGTAAACCAGACGACCACAAAAACATGGAAAATTTAAAATATTTCCACACCATATTTTTAAACCCAAACTCTAGATTTTCTTCCATTCATTCTCATTATCATAAGATATAAAACCATTATTCGTCAGATATATTTTGATTGAGGGTTCAAAAGATGGTTGAATTCAGATCTATGCATTTTATTGGGAGTGCATTCATCATCGGAGTTGATGTAGGTTGTCTATAAGTTATATCACTTTGTTTTTATGTATTCTTGGGCATATGAGTATGTGTTTCTGATTCCATCTTGTTGTGATCTAGATTAATGTGGTTGGATATGGTATAATTGTCTTTTTAATAATTATATGAAACCCTCATGCTCCATGTGGGATGTGTCGAGAATGATTTGTCAAATTTGTAGCCGCCCATGGGTTGTGCCGACTATTAGAAATCTATAAATTGACCAGGTCATGTGTCTAATTAATGAGTAATAACAAAGATCCCATGTTTAACATGTTGTTAAGGTTAGTTAGATTGAATATGGAATGTTTATTTTCGAAAAGGGCTCTATTATGGCTTAAGGGGTGGTTTTTCATGGCTTACTAATGGGTTAATATGTCTAAATGGTATTTCCTCTAACATTAAAATATTTCTATCGAAATTAAAATTGGAATAGTACACATGAATTGATGAGCATGTTAAATTCTAAATGGATTGTGAATTGAGAACATGTAAATGGTTTCATGGGGGAAATGATAAATATGGAACACGTTGATACATGAGAAATTTACTTCAACAAATAACTGGTTTAATGTATGGTAATTGATGAATATTGAACAAGGGTGGTTGAATCCAGATATAAAACCATTATTTGTCAGACATATTTAGTTTTACGGTTCAATTGGTGGTTAAATTAATATCTATGGATTCGATTGGGAGTGCATTCATCATCAGAGTTGAGGTAGGTGGTCTATAAGTAATATCCCAACATTTTTAAGTATATTTAGGAATATGAGTATGTGTTCTAGCATCCATCTTTTTGTGATTTAGATTCCTATGATGGGATATGGTATAATAGTCATCTAAATAATTATATGAAACCCTCACGCTCCCCATGGGATGTGTCGAGAATGATTTGACAAATTTGTGGCCACCCAAGGGGTGTGCTGACCTTTCCGAATCTAGAAATTGGCCAGGTCATGTGTGGATTTGATGCCTAATAAAATAGATCCCATGTTGAACATGTTAGTAACGTTAGTTGGATTGAATATGGAATGTTTACGTTTGAACAAGTTTTTATTATGGCTATAGGGGTTTTTTCAGGGCTTACTAATGGGTTAATTAGTCTAAATGGTATTATCTCTAATAGTATATGATTTATGTCGAAATTACAATGGGAATAGTACACATGAATTGTTGTGCATGTTAAATTAGAAATGTATTGTGAATTGAATACATATAAATGGTTTCATGGGGGAAATGATAAATATGGAACACATTGAAATTGATGAATTTACTTGATCAAATAAATGGGTTAATGTATATCCATCGAGGAAAATTGACCAAGGCATAAGGGTTGTTGAATTAACTTAAAGGATTATGGCATAAGAATGGGAATTAAGCTATATTTCTATGAATAGTAATTGGTAAATGTGTTAATGAGTTATGGAATGATATTAATTCCCACGTTGTTTTCATGTATTGTGAATTCAAATGGAATTTAATATGCTTGGTTGTGTTAGGGTGTGAGTGTGGTAACTTGATAAATAAGCATGTTAACGTGTCTTGGAAGACTTTGTTATTGACTTGATTTTGTACGTCCATGGGTCGAGTTAGACCGGAACACTAAACTCATCCCCTAAATGTATGGGTTAGGGAAGGGGACAAAGGCTCTTTTCCCCTAACGGTTGAATTCCACCCATACAGAGGCTTCAAGGCGAGGATAATGTAATTTTGTTTAATGTGTATCCCTAGTGAGAGACATACTTGATTTATTTATCCTATGCCTTGTAAATTTGTCTAGGTGATATTTATGCCTATCCTGGGAACAGTTGATTTAAATTCATTGAGTAATGAAGATGGTATAGGGAATATAATTGGGATAAAATCTAGGAATAAATTAAATGAACATTATTACCATATGGAACCTGAATAGTATCATTTTTACATTCCATTAATTTTTTACTATCATTCACTATCTATAAGAATAGATATTTTTTAGACACCATTTTTGGTGTCCTACTGAGTTTTGTACTCACACCTTGATCGGGCTGTCGTTTAGTACCCAAGAAGATCTCTTGGTTGTAGGTAACGATGATTGAAAGGGACCTACTCTAGGATGGTGATTTGGGATCCTAATGTATGTGGAGATGGATCTAGAAATAGATTCAGGAATTGTTTGGTGATTTGGCAATTTTTTATTTTGGGATTTATTCACTTTTCAAAACTAGTATGACATGTAATGCTTGTATTTTTTTTGTGGTGTTTTCCATGTTGGGAAACGTTTGGTTATGCATGTTTTTTAGTTGTTTCATATTTATTATGTTATTTTTATTGTGTTTTATTGTTTCTTAATTTGAAATAGAGGGTAATGTCTCCCAATGTGACTTATTAGACCATCACTAATAGTCAACAACCTCTGGAGTAAGAGGTGGAAGTCATGAGGTCATGTGATGACCTAGCTCAGAGTACTAGGTTAGTAGCTTCCTGATCGAGGATGTAACAATGTTTTATCCAAGTCATGTTAACTTATATTTTTTACTATTTAGGGATGGTAGAGAGGATATTAGTAAGTTTCAGGCTGTGGTATTGAGCATGTTCTTGTGACTTGATAATCTAACTATGAGAGAAATACCATGTCAATATAAATGGGTATTGTTGTTTTTTATGTGGGTTATTACATTTGAATGATATTTCATCATTTTGAGATGAGCATGTGGTGTTATTTGACTGATTTATGATATTTTTCTTGTTTTCTAAATAAAATGAGGTTGTTCATTAATGCATCATTTTAGTCACCTAAGGATATAAGAGACATGCCTCATTATAGGCACACATAGAAGATGAGTGTGTGTGAGGTAGAGATTAAAATGAATTTAAATGATAAATCTGAATAAAATGATCCATATAATGGTAATTTAAGTGTGTTAAAGAAATTAATTCAAGTGAATATTCAAATAATACTGGGTATAAAGAAATGTAATTACCATGTTAAAATTTTGGGTTATGATAAATTTTAAATATTGAATGGTTTCGAAAAGATAAATATTTGTGTATTTATGGAAAAAGGGTTAACATGTTTTCTAAATGAAGGGTGTAAATGAGTTAAAATGATGATTGTAACAAGTTGTGAAGTAGTAAATGTTCCTAAGAGAAGTGTATTGTGTTGTAAAAGAAGAAAAAAATTGAATATGTTTTGATGAAAAACATTTGATTAAGTAAATTGGTTACCCCCTATAGATCATGACCCGTGATAGGTGTGGAAGCGGTTAGTGTTCAAGGTGTGATCTTGTCTGTTGGTATTGAGTAAGAATAGTTTGTTAAAAGATACAACTGTGAGGTCTTTTCAATATGTGGTTAATAAATGTCGGTCATTCTTCAAACTGTTGTGTGAACGATATGTTTAAAATGATTATTATTGACTTCAAAAGTGGGTATCCTTTGTGTTGTTGGTTTGACCCTTGTAGGTGTGTGATGGGGCAGTGAGAGTTCCCTACATTGAGAATTTGAATTTGGATTGTGAGTCCTTTTTGATGATGATGTGGCCTAGGTGATGTGTTTAGGAAACCCTTGGTAGGGTTGTTTCCATTGGGATTCAAGGAATTGTTAGGTAATGTGAGTAAGGAAACTCTTATTGTTTGTGATCGTGTGGAGTGCATGATAGATCATAAGGATGGTGCCCAGGTCTTAGTTACCTAATGAGTAATGACCTGGCGAGTTTCATTATTAATCCCATAGAGGATGTTTTTCTTGCCAAATCGATGAATTTCTATATCCTTGTTACAAAAAACAAAAGAAAATATTCACATGGTACATTACTAATTGTGTGCATCAGAATGGGGGTGAGAGTTCTTTTTTTGAGCATTTCTTGTTCGTTTCATCATATGTACAGTTTGGAGAGAGGGCCAATGGATTTTCCTGGTTGTGACTCATGTTTAGAGAGTGGTAACATCCAAACATCATGGTGACCTGTGGGAATGGTGAAACCAGTTATCTAGTGCTTTTGGGTTTATTTCACACATGTGGAAGTTTTGGAAATTTATTGTGGAACGTAGTGTGTTGAATGCTGTTTTTTTTATCAAAGAAGGATTAGTAGTATGGTTGATGAGTGGTACTGAAAATCATGATGTGGTTACATGATGATAGGTTCATAAAATCATGGGTGACCTCATGGGAGGTAATCCCAGTGGTGCATGTACCATGGAATATGAAGTGCGGAAGATTCTTTAGTGGTGGAATCAATGAATACTATGTAACCCAAGTTTAGTAAGCATTATAGTTATTCATGGTTCCTTTATGAGGTCACCCTAGTGTTTTTGATATAAGGTAATGTTTATTTTGATGGGTTGTATAGTATGAAAACATAACTTGCCTATATGGATAATGATTAATCGAGGTATCGAAGTTGTTTAAAAAAAATAGAAAATGGTTGAAAATGTGTTGTTATATACTTTCACTTAATGGTGACACTCGGGTGAGAGTGGTTAAATGGATGACCATTTAGTATTAATGGTTTAGGATATTGGATGATATGAAGAGAAATCCTTCTGGATGATGAGGATGTGTAACCAATATATATGGCTAGGTAAGTATGTGAGAAATAGTATACACATAGATAATGATTGTTTTGTGATAGACTAATAGTTTTATTGGTGGGATAGACCATCATGTTTCAATGGTAAGTTGTCAGGGATGCATCAGAATAACTCGAGCTGTGTGGCAGATGATGTGCCACATGAATTTTTTGTTGATGACTATGCGGAGTTTCTATCATGGAGCTATGGTTAAACTTGGATGGCAATCACACCCAAGTGGTGGTGGTTATGTTTTTATGAGACACATTCGGTAAGGAATCCTAAGACCACTAGTAGATCATGGTATCCCATCGCATGAAATCAGAAATGGATAACCTAATGGTGGGGATCTTTAATAGCAAAATAGAGTACTGAAACAAGTGAAAATCCGTCCAAATATCATGACAAAGTCCCAGGTATGTGGAAAAACTATGTGTCATCCCAAGAGACATGTAGGTGTTTTGATAGATGATGGACATCATGAAGTTTCCTCTCATGTAAAAGGTATCCGTGGATCACGATGATGTGATATACACACTCTATGTCTTGGGTTGAGGTCCTCAGTATTCACTGAATGACGATACACATCATGGGTAGCATTCAAGAAAGTTGTGAATTGGCACTCGGTGATGTTCAATATCATGTTTTTGGAAAATTATATATGGCCATGTCTATGTTTGGGGTTCAGTTATTGATCAGGAATAATATGTGGTGGTTTTGAATCCTTCATGGTGAGAAATGGTAATTACAATCATAAGGTGGAGAGTGATAAGTCAGTTAGGGGTGTGTAAAAGAGAATATCATGTCAATGTAGTGGCATCCCGATGCCAAATGATGAACTTGTATGGTGTATGATAGGTACCAAGGGGGTGGTACTTGGTTGTGGTGACTCATGATTCATGTGTGGGATTCGAGATCAGGGTGGTTCCATGAGAAGCTTGTGAAACATATAATAATGTTTTAGAAGGTTGTGGTTAGATATGACAACAGGATGTGGAAATAGTGGTTGGGTTCTATAACTCCAACGAAGGTCGGGGTTAGGATCATGTAATTTCACCTCAGGTGGTTTTAGGACATTGTGAAGTTGAGGGAAACTTGACCTTGTCACGTGGTGTCATGCTGGGGGTGATAGACGATGAAGGTTTGTAGGGTGTTAAATCCACGATGATGTAATTCTACTTGAATTCAAGGACTTAACTGAGTTGTTTTGTGGGATATTAATGATTGGCTTCAAGTCAGTAATAACATACGGAAGGTGAGTAAGGGGTAGTGTATGATCTGTCAGAGGTGGGTGCTCTGGGATAAACCTATTTGTTTCTGTCTAACATGAGATGTTAAACATTAAATTTTAAGGTAGAATTCACCCACCTCATTGTTCATGTTGTGGCGGCAAGGGCCATTTTGAAACAAATTGGGACATGGGTGATGTCATGTTGAACATAGTCCTCGAATGGAAGGTATGGTACTGTATTTCTGATTGGTTTGATGGTGTGGAAAGATTCTAATGAATTTAAATTATCCTATGGATATTGGGGATTATTTATTTGTAATATTTCTAGTGATGTGGATGTCTTGTGAAGGATCAAGTGGTCATTTTCCTAAATTGGAGGTGCCAGGAAACCGAATAAAGTGGAAGGAACAATACTAGATAAATGGTTGTTTGACAACATGACCATTGTTTTATGTTGGAATGACTATATTAGTCACCGTTCTGGTGAGTTATCCCTAATATAGAGTTTTGGAACGAGTTTAGTTTGTCAAGTACCCATGAGTTTTGGGATTCATTTGGTTGTAAAATTTTGGCATTAAATCATTAGGAAATGTGGTTGGGAGGACCATATGATCACATTGGTTGATACTGGTTTTGGTCAATGTTAGAGTTGGGAGAATAGAATAATGATGCCAAGAGATTTGGGTCATGATTCTTATATAGGGTTACAAAAATGAGGTGATGATTGGTTCCTCCATGAAGATGTGATGTTCTGTGTGAAGTTTCCATGTGTAAAGAGTCAGAAACTATTTTTTCTATTTTATTCATGATTTTCAAGTGGTTGGGTATGGTTGAAGTTGATTCATCCTTGAAATGTTTTTCTTGGTTGTGTTGGGGGTTTTGGCGAGGAATTGTTAAGGGTAAAGTGAGTTCCCTTGGTCCGTGTTCGGGGGAATTATTATATGGAACCCAAAATGTGGAAAGTTGGAATGGATATGTAGGCCTTGTTGAATGATCACTTGTTACAGAAGTTAGTGATGCTTGGAAGATAATCTCAAGGATGATTCATTATAATGTGGGGAGGTAGTATGATCTTGGGTCTTCTAAAGGTATGATTTTGTTTGGAAACTTTTCTTATATATATAAGTGTTCTCCCATCTTCATGTGAAGACCCAAGAGTGTTGTGAGGGTTCAGGACAAGAAACATGTAGAAAAAAAATTTCTAGGCATGTTTCACGATTTGCCTATGGATAGTGAAAACCGAGAGGAGCATCTCGGGTAACCGTGAAGCCTTGGACAGAGCCTTACACACATTTGCTGCATGGTTAATCAATCCTTGTGTAATTCCTAAGAAACTATGAAATGTGGGTAATTTTTTGGCTATATCTTCTGCACAATTTGGTAATGGTTTGGAAAATCATGAACGTAAACCGTGCGAACAAGAAACGTTGGAAAATTTACAAAATTACCACTCAAGTGTTTTAAAACCCTACACGGGATTTTCCTCCATTATTTCCCTCTCAACCCTAGTGAAGAACCAAAACCTCCAAGAGCTCCAAAAGTTCAATATCTCTCATTTATTGGTCATTTGGAGTGCCGTCAGTTATGGATTGAAGATCGAGGAAATTCTAATCCCACACTTTATTCTATTTTTTGGTTTAAGGATTTAATATCTTCCATATCTCTATCTGAATCTATAAAACCATTATTTTTAAAAGTGATTTAGTTTGAGGATACAAAGTGTGGTTAAATCCAGATCTATTTCTTCTATTGTGAGTATTTTATCCTTCATAGCTGAGGTAGGAGGCCCTATAAGTCCTATACCATAGTTTTTAAGTAGGTTTGTGCATATGTGTCTATGTTCTTGCTTCCCACTAATTGTGCTTTAGATTCCTTTTGTGGGATTTGGTATAATTATAATCTAAATTAATATTTCAAACCCTAATGCTCCCTGTGGGATGCATCAAGGATGATTTTACCAATTTTGGTCCACCCATGTGATGTTACGACCATTCTGAATCTAGAAATTGTCATGGTCATGTGTGGAATTGATGGGTAATAACATAGATCCCATAATGGAAATGCTGTTATGGTTAGTTGGAATGAATATGGAATGTTTATGATTGAACTAGGTTTTATTATTACTTAGCGGGTGGATTAGAATATATTAGTAATGGGATAATCAGGTTAAAAGGGATTGTGTCAAATGGTATACGATTTATGTTGAAATGCCAAATAAGACTAGTATACAAGAATGGATGAGAATTTTAAATTGGAAATGGACTGAAAATTGATAACATTTATATGGTTTCATGTGTGAAATGTTAAATAAGAAATTATTTATGTCATTATAAATGTACTTGAACTGATAAATCGGTTAAAGTACGACCATTGATGAATAATGACCATGGCACATGGTTTTTCGAATAAACCTAAAAGGTTGATGAACAAGAATGGAAATTTGGATAAAGGAATATAAATTGAAATTGGTAAATTTATAAATGGGTTATAGAATGTTATTAATTCCCATGTTGCTGTCATGTATTGTGAATTATAATGGCATTGAATCTTCTTGGTTTTGTTATGGTATGGGTATGAGGACATGATAAATAAGAATGTGAACATGGCTTGCTAGAGAGGTTTATTGATATGAGGTTCTATTTCCATGGGTCTAGTTAAACAAAGGCACCAATCTCCACCCCAAAATTCAAGGGTTACGGAAGGGGAAATAAGCTCTATTCCTCTAATTGTTGCATTCAACCCAAATTGAGTCGTTGGGGTGAGGATAATATGTTGATGTGATATTTGTATCACTAGTGAGATATGGACTTGATTTATTTACCCAATGCATTGTGATTTATTTCCGTATACCCATGTATAGATGATATTTATGACTAACCTAGGGAACCTATGATTTACATGGGTTGAGTAATTATGATGGTATATGGAATCTAATTTGGATAAAATATAAGAATAAATTTAATGAAATTTGGTTACCTCATGGCACATGAACTTTCCATTGTTTATTTTCCATATATTTTGTACTTTAATTCACTATTTATTATATTGGATATTTTTTAGACATTGTTGGTTGTGTCCTACTTAGTTTTTTACTCACAACCGTTTTGGCAGTCGTTGGGTTCCCGAGCATATCTCTTGGTTGCAGGGCCTGATTATGGAATGGTCTCAACTCTAGGATTTTGAGTTGGGTTACATGATGAACGTTGAGAAGGATATAGACATGCCATTAGGAATTGTATGGAGATTTGGATGTTTGTTTTATTTTGGTATTTATTCACTTTTCAACACTAGTATGGCATGACATTCTTGTAACTCGATTGTGGTATGTAATCTGTTGGGAAATGGTTGGTTATGCTTTTTTATTAGATGTTTCATATTTATTCCATTATTGTTTTTGTTCTGATGCGGCATACTCCAGTAAATAGGGTATAGTGTTCACATGTGACTTATTAGAACCTCACCACTATTTGTAATTCTCTAATGTACGAGGAGGCACGTTTGTGGTCATGTGATGACCTAGCTCATAGCATCAAGTTAGTGGCTCCTGGGTCGAGGATAATACACATACCAATGACTCAAAATACAAGAATGAAAACACATAAAAGGGATTCATGCTAGTGGTCCACACACAGATCTAACTAAGCACATGATTCCCAGGTGGTTGATTATATTATTTGATTTTTTGAGTTAAAGCGGTGGATGTATGCCTATAAATACCCCAAACTAATTTATAATAATTTCTAAATTTATGTATAATCTATAAATCAAATTCATTGTATGGAAATAATTTTAGTAATGAGAACTCACAAAATTTTTTTATAGAGAGGTATCTTGAAGGAGTATGTGATATTTACATCACATATGTTTTATGCTTTATCTGAACAAGGTCCCACACAATGCGATCATACACTAGGGGACATGCACAAAGCATGAAAGAATACTCACCAAATTGGTTGGTACTAGGGTATATCACCTCAAGACTCATGAAAAGTGCCAACAGGGTTCATTTTAGGGGACTCATGAAAGCAAATTCACACTAAGATCAATTGCTAAGAATTAATGAAGTCTTAAATTGGGGACTCGCACAATCCATGAATGTTGTATCACCCCAGGAAATTGTGCTCAACCTGAATGCAGACTCCCTGAAGGGACTCGTGATGGGGTCTCATGCTAGGGTCTCTCACTAATATCTCATTCAAAGGGTCTTCTTCCAGGATATCACACAATGAGTGATGTGACAGGATTCCACACAAGGGTTTATGTTTCAGGGTCTTTCATAATGATAACACATTAGAATATTATGCATGGAGATACATGATTACATTTCTCTATGAATATTATCATTTACATAAATTAATTCATAAGAAGAAGAAGAATTTGGTTCTTCAAAATTCAACAAGACATTCATAAGGATTTTATTCACTAGTACATTCATATAAATAAATGGAATAATTGTTCCCATATGATGATCTTTCCAATGATTATGTAATTGTTTTATCTAAAGCAAAGGGACGATTGTTCCAGTTTTATGAAAAGTGTAATCCTTGAATCAATTTTTTTTTAAAAATGTGAAGAAGAATCCTAGAAATAAATTCAACAAAAAATCTACCTAAAATTGTGGATGCATTCATTAGTGATAATTAAGGGTCCTAAATTTCAATAAAGTGTTGGTGAATCCTTTATTAGAGGAATGATTAAAGGTAGATGATGAAGGTGATCACTTCCACTAAAAGTGAGTTCGAGAAAAAGACATTGGGAGTGACCCTTGGGAAAGAATGTAACTGACCCTAGACATTGAAAATTCAATGAATGTTGGAATATAAGTGATATAGACCAAACCATTTATTGGGAGGAAGCCATAGTGGATTTGGTACACTGGAACACTATTGTTGTATACAACTTGAATATATACCATTGTGGGTGAACCAAGTAAAAATCGATGTTTCCTTGTTACTCCATCTTTTCTATACTTTCAATGCATCATCATCAGATAATGAATGAATGAATTAGATTAGAATAAATAGTCAAAAGAAAAAAAATGACGCTCTTAATAAATTTGTCATGATCTATTGGGGAAGGAAGAATTAAAGAAAATAATATCTATACCTTGATTTACCCCTCATATATAATCTTTTTTAGACCTAACATCAAATATAAAACATATGTCTCAATGGTATACACATGTGTTCCAATAATAATTCCACGAACCCTTATAAAACATGAGCAAAATTCTAGGGTTTTTAACGTAGAACATGTGATCAATCAATAATTAACACTCTGTAATAAATGTAGATAGAAAATACATAACCAATCAAGATTTGTCCACCAACAGCTATACAATCAGATTAAAAACATGGTCTAACATGACTATTGGAATCATTTCAATTAATTAGGCATATTTCAAATTGTTAATATAGGGGTTTCATTAACTAATTATGAATGGAACAAGGTCCCTCACATTAATTGTTTTGGCTAGTCAATTAATATGTATTTAATTTTATTTACCATTGAATTATTAATGACAAATAATTCACCCATGTTGGTGAACATAATATAACATGAGAATAAATGGTACATTATACTATAGGTTTGAGTACGTATGATATGTAAAATGGATTCAACTCTAAAACCCAGAAAATTCTTCAAGCTTTCTCCAATCCATCCATGTCTATTAGACTCCATTGATTGCAAAAAGTTTCTATCCAACACCCATGAATTCAGACTAATTAATTTTTACACAATTATAATTAATAAAATTATTAATAGAAAAATAAAATTAAAACGAGATTGGAATACATGTTGAATGACTTACCCATAATCACTTCCTTGTTAGAACCTCAACTGACCATTCATGATATGTCTAAAAAACACTCCCCATGTCATTCCAATAAAAATACCTATCATACATAAAAAATCTAATAGATAATTTAATATAATTAATTTTGAAATTATAAAAGAATTCAAATAAGTCATTTAGCTTTACTAGAACATGATATGAAGAATATAGAATACCTATTGGGTTCTATTTATCTAATATGAGTGGGAACCCACTTAGAAATGGTCCATTCCACGATATATAGTTGAATTCATTAAAATACAAAACAATTACATAAAATCACCAATGGTCGGGGAAAGGTTGCACATAATGAGGTAGGAAGATGATCCTTACATCCAACACCATGAAATCGGTCTAATAATTACCTAAATATAAGGATAAGAAAAAGCGGGAAGATAAGGTTGCTCCCTCCCAATTGTATACTATCAATATCATGAATAGGGGAGGATAGGAACCAATTTTCATATAGAATTACTAGCATTGAATGTTTCAAGATATAATGCATGGAATCATGTTGTGACTTTATAGGCTTCACAACACAATCACTTTTTCAGGACATGAAACGTCCCAAACCACTGCATGAGACTATTTCACATCATTATGACCATATTAATGATGTGAATATCTTACGAAAACACTTTTGGGTGGTCTTAAACCTCATACCACTCACATAGTGTCCACAAGATACTTGGAGACCTCAACCAAGACTTGACTCTTAACCAAAATCAACATTCTAGGACACTATAAATATCAAAACCTAGTTTTGATTCCTATTTCTCTAAAATAACAATGAAACAAAACTAAACGTTCAAATTAACCTGGTAATTTCAACCAATAACAGTGTGGGCTATCATAATATCTACACTATATGACTTTTTATCATCAAGATGTTTTGGTATCATGTAAAACATTTATACTTATCTATAGTCATCAAAATTAAAATGTAATTTCTTATGTTCCAACCCAGATTTCCAACTCCCTAGTGCAAGGCCACACATTAAAAAATAATTCCCATCATGCATGCACTATGTGAATACACAAAAATAGAAATTGTTGATCTAAAATATCACTATTACCTAGCATCAATACCCCGATCATTGCATCATATATTGTAGAGTCATGCACCGACTCATTTTGAAGAGAATATACTATCATAACCAAATGAATGACCACATATAATATGATTTTTGTACTCTAATGACATTCCTTGGGCATTTATATTCAATATTTCTCAACTAGCACGAGGTATGTGTTAAAAGTCAATACCAACAACTTGTTCCAAGTTCAACATGAAGCAAAAGAGCCTCCACCATTCAATACAATTCAAAGGGACCAAACATTCTAGGAATGCTTAAAAAAATTATTAATACCATATTCATTACAATAATTATGAGCTTGAATTAGTTCTAACCCACCACAATTAGGTTAACACATAAAACACATGTTGGTACATTTTTAGTCATCCTCTTATAAGGTTCCCAACATCCTTAACCAAAACACTGTGATTAAGAGATCATAATGCAATAATCTTGGGAGGAATTTTTAAATTGGTTAAATATCCCATCCAAATTTCAATAGACATTAATTTATTTTTCCCATGGTTGTTTCACCAGTAACTTTTTTCTACCAGAAGGCTCCCAACTATGTATCAAGACACCGATGATCTAAAAATCTCACAACTAAAATTGATTTCATTCAATGCATAAATCCCACATATAGTATCCATCTACAGATACATTAGAATCAATATTATCCATTCAATGTGTAATTAAGTTATCTTGATCATTAACAAACCTATCTCAAGAGCCACCACAACCATCCAATAGTTAGTATTATGAAATATTGTGACCCTTACCATTAGAGTTTTCATTAATAATGTGATTGGATGAAGTACCAAATATATGAGTATTCTAATTTTCAACTCATATTTCCTATATTGGTTTATCAAGACAATGAAAATTCATTATTGAACATGATGAATAAACATGGGATTCAAACATACTTGATTATAATGAATGATCAGAGCATTTTACACACCTGGTAGCCTAGATGACAATCCACTGTATCCAATTATACATTCTCAATGTGAAATGAATTCTCTAGTATCATAGGAATGTGTTATGGATTATAACGCAAATTGAAATCATTCCTTCAACCAATCTGCAACACAGAACCATGAAATTTTCATAAAATAACCACATAGTTCGACCACACAATGGATCCACAATCCCCTGATAATTCCATATTATCACAGAGTGTTCTGTAATAAAATTAACCACTATATTTCCAATCCATATGAACTTTTGGAAAATCACACTACTTGTTAACATCATGTGAGGCCCTGAATTGAAAATCATAGTAACCAACGATTGGTTGCTCTTCTGAGTTCATCAATATTACTTGAATATTATCAATAGTCCACTCACTTCCCTCATCAATTATTTCAACCGTTTTCATGTATGAAAACAAAATGAATACTTAGAAACCAAGTATTTATATAAAATTAATGTTAATATAAATAATTGACTGACACATATTGATTACCCTAAAATTAACACACCACTATGTGATACTTAAAATGTAATTACCCGAACCCAGTTGCCTAGAGTCGGTACATTATTTTAATACATTGGCATGATTACAAGTAATCATGTCCCAAAGGACCGATCAGTTTAGCAGTCTTGGAAAATAGATTACATACAAGACTATTACATTTCACTTTAAGACATACAAAACAACATAAATAATCATTATGATTGGAATTATTCCCTTGGTTTAACCCTGCATATCAATCACAATACACTTCTAGGAATCCTGGAAAAAATAAAACATAGAAAGGGGTGAGCTCAAATTCATAGTAAGGGTAAGCAATACAGCAGAAACTTTCCTAAATAATTGTAAACATTTAAGGAAATGTATAACTAAAATAAAAGCATTTTAAACTTGAAATTCAGCATAATATGAAAAAAAATAAAATGAAATAATTAAATATACTTATTCCCATGGATATTCTACTAGTCAAATAATCACATGCAATATCACTAACCACTTGATTAATGATGGAATGCATAATGCCTGACTATCAGAACCACGTAGCCAAGGCCTCGTGCCAAGACTACAAATAACATTTTCTCAAGGCCTCATTCCAAGACACTATTTTTTCTCATGATACCTACTGAATCAATTTTTTTAGAAGATACTTACATATAAAATTGCTCAAATATACTCCAGTGTATTTCTGAAAACATTATGCAAGATTCTGAAAACAAAATAACTAATTATGAGACTGCTCGACTAATTACAGGCCATGATGGGTCCATGCCCAATCCCTTCCTATCTACCACACTCGAGAGTCGGGTTTTCTATAAACATTTTTACGGTTGCGTTAAATACGTATACATTTTCACTAGATTTTCATATATTTGAGAGAAATATCTTTTTTTGAAATCATTGAAAAGTCACACACTTATAGAGGAAGAAATATAAAAGAGATTTTTGAATCAAAGTTTTCCTTACCACTTTGAAACTTTTGAAAATAATTATCATTTCAAAACATTCATGTCCATATAAATAAATCCTTAAAACCCATTTTGAAGACATGAAAATTAATGAGAATGATTTAGAAGATTAAATATTTAAAACCTTTGAAATGGTGTTTTATTAAAAAAAGTCCCTTAAAATAATCCATTTGAAAAATCTTTCATAAAACATGGACATGGATAATAAATATTTCCCAGTAGATACATACGTATAAACAACCTCGGATAATGAAGACATTGTGAAATAAACCCATACCAATTTGGTAACTTATGAAACATACACCCCATGAAAGAGGTATCATACAATGAATATGTAAATACACATAAATTAAAGTGTATTACACAAATAATACAATTATGGGCAGTACATACACCACACAAAAGGTAATAGTGGAAATATTTCATGAATCTCATAGGAATAAGGAGTGAGATGAAAACACCTTACCAATTTTGTAACTTACGAAACATGCACCCCATTAAAGAGGTAACATACAATGAATATGTAAATACACTTAAATTAAAGTGTATTACACAAAGAATAAAATTATGGGCATTACATACACCACAAAAAGGTAATAGTGGAAATATGGTTTGAATCTCACGGGAATAAGGAGTGAGATAAAAACCCCTTACCTTGTACTTTTCCTTGGTCGAGGGTAGGTTAACATCCTTTAATTTTGGTAACTCCCTTTGGTTTGAACCAAAAAGGACTCTTGATGTGCCTTATGCCTAAGGCAAGGCTTCTAAGAGGAAGAGAGGGATGTAGGGAGCTTAATTGGGTAGAGTTTGGATGAGCCAAAAGGCTTGAGAGGTGTGAATAATTGGTTATAAGTGGTGTCCTTTTATAAGGGGGAGGAGAGGCTCTTTAGAAAAATATAGAAATATTATTTTATAATAAATTCATTTTCAGTTTCTAATGGCTCCAAAGTGGATTATTTAAAGGTTATGGTGGGGATGGGTCGTAAACCACTCAACCAATATATTTCAGATAGGTTTGGGTCATTATATTAACCTTATCTTTTAGTTTTAACTCTTAGTTAATTATTTTGACACTTACCATGTCACTTTGTATTTTTATGTTAAATAGTTAATAAACATACTATATACCACCAAGCGACCCCCAAGTGGTCCATTAATAATACACCTATAATGATATAAGTCTCTTGGAAGAACCTTAGATTTTCAGAAATAGAATATAAATTAATAATATAATATTTGTTTTAAAAACTCATTTATGTCAATTTTGACACTACTCAATAATTGATTTTTGTTAGAGTCTTAACAAAATTATTAATTCAAAAAAAATTCATTTAAGAAATCCTATCATGTCATATTAACCAATAAAATTCGTTTATATCATCAAAACTTTAAAATTATATTTATTTTAACATTTATAATATCAATTATTTGATTCTTTCATTAATAAGGAAAATACTGACTCCTTATTGTGTCATATATATTTTTATTTTTAAATGTCTAAAAATTATAAATAAAATACCATTATGTAGGAAATATTTATATATTTCTAATTAATATTTATAATCTAAAATATAACATATATAACCCTATGTAAAAAATGTTTTTCTAAAAGATATAAGCTTTTGTCATTATTGTATTTACTTTAACTTTATTAATGTGAAGTGTCCTATCACTTACATGTGGCTCCACGGGGTCCCAAAATCGACCCAAAGATGACCATGGTCAGACATGTATCTACCAATAAGGTTTGGATACGTTTTAGGGTAATTTTTTATTATTATAATAATATTTTTTACCCTTATTTACTAGATTTACCCTTTAACAATGGTAAATAAAATATTTACTGAAGTAATTATTTAAAATTTCTAAAAATAAAAGGTACCTATTTACACAATTTGGACTTTCTGATTCCAAATATGGAATCCATTTTTTGAAATTAAAAACACTGATGTGGCTGAAATTAATTTAAAATTAATTCCCGCTATCAAAACAAATAGCGTGTTTTTAAGATATAAAAACTATCAAAAGATTGACACTTGTTTATGTCTCGTTTAATTGTGTAATTATGTACAATGACCAAAATTGTATTAAACGGTAAAAATATATTCTAAATATACTATAAACCACTCAAATTTATAATTGATCACTTTTAATTATTTTGATTAAAATAGTTGTTTTTAATTAATAATTAATAATTTTCACTATTCATCAAAATATAAAAGTTATCCAAAAAGTGAAAAAATTTCACTCTAGGCTAAATAAGATTAGTTTGATTGGTTGTGGTGTGTATTAGAACTTGAAGTTCTGTATAACACATGCTACTGTATTATTCAAAGATAAGTGTACTGTGGAATCTTGGGGTGTTACATTCTTCCCTCGTTCAATAAATTATGTCATCGCAATTTATGCTCGGTATTGGAAAAACATGGGGTTGAAATTTCAAAATATTTTAGTGGAAATCCAACATCGAAAAATGGATTATTGAGGCCTCTATTGAAAATAATGAGTGGTAAGTATGATGGTTACTGAAAATAACACATACTAGGGTTCCATGTAGGAAAATATGGATATGGAAGAGAAATATAACCATCAATATCTGATGGAGAGTGGTAGAGAACTTGGCTATGAAAAGGCCCACAATCCCAAAGCCATAAATTTTTGATGATCTAAGGTACCATCTATGACAAAATTTTTGTTCTAAGTTCCTTTTCTTAATGTTGAGGAATTTTTTTATGAGATTGGATAAGATCATAAGGAGATATACATACATTATAATTAGAGTTTTATCCATTAATAAATTTCTACCACAAACTCATATTTCACCCCAATACATAATACAACTCAAAAATACACTATTTATCCTATCATATAGGGTTCCAAATATAATGAATTTATAATTCACATATCAAAACTTTTAAAAAAAGAAACTAAATTATACCATCTAGGAACTTCACGTAGTCCAGTGGTAGGTGATAAATCCCAATTGTACTGTGGTTGTGGGTTCAATTCCCACAGTTTTGTCCGACGCGATGGGTCGTCACATGGTCTGTGTGTTGTAATTTTATAAAAATCCAAAAATAACCATTAAAACATAATCCCTTCCAAACATTAAACTTATCCAAAATACTTCTGCAAACTCTCAGTCCAAAATTTATATAAAAGGTAAACATAATGTAGATCCTTTTTACCCTGTAATAGCATGTGAATACCATCATCATGTATTCTTTTAAAACACCGAAACATCTTGAATAACCATAAAACCTTATTGATTACATTTATGCTCCCTTATTCTTTATAGTATACTGGATATACTTCATCCACCCAAAAATGTTTTAAACTCCAAAAATGATGGAATATATAAATCTTTAATCAGTTTCACGGGAGTCATGAATATCCAATACAATGTATCCAAATTAACCATATGTTATTCCAAAATCATTACCTCAATATTAGGACAATATTATGGTATATCTTTCCTTCAACCATGTAATTTCCAAAAATTTAACTCACTGTAGAGTAACATTTCTTATTACCATAAAATCTCAAATCCTAAATGAAATAGTACTGCAGTACAATCCCTATTTATTTCCAGTACATCATTGATACAAAACATCAATGAAATAATTACAAAATATAAACATAATAACACTATTCATTCATATTCATCTGTGGTAGTATCATAACATGATTATTATCCAACAGCATCATTTGCGGCATAGTCTGATGACTGGGACATTGGTTCGTGTAGTGTCCAAACTCCTTACAGATGAATCATTGTACATTTGAATCAATTTTATTACCCTTGCTGTCACGTACAGGGTGCCCTTTTTCTCCACACTTATAACAAACTGCCATTCATTTCAGTCAAGTTACAATGTGTTTCTTCCCACAGTTAACACATATGAGAAAGTTATTTTTTCCCTCTTCCCTTTATCCATCTTTCTATCTTCCATCCTTTTCTTCTCTTGCTTCCCATCAAATCCATAGGACTCATAAAACTCTTTACATATCTTATCAACACATGATACTAATATGATGATAATACATGGGACACTATTTACCTTCTAAATGATGGGTTAATAGCATGAATGATATGATCCTTCTTATTCTTTGGATCATAATTATTACTGTAGTTCATGTTACTTATACTGGACGCCATTTCTATACAATAGCTTAAACTAGGCCATTTTATGAATTGCAATGAATAATTCAAAACTTGTAAAATACCTAATGCAAATTGAACAGTTTATGGATATAATCCATAATCATAAAAATGTTTTCTTTGAGTAAGTATATACTCATGATCCCTTCATAATGGTTTGTAATGTAAATGAGAATTATCCTAAGAATATCCTCCGAGAGTGTCGTAACCAAGAGTGCAGCAAGGCCCGTTTTCGTGTACTAGTTCCCATTCGAGTCTAGCTCAAAGCTGTGTTTTCGGGTTTTACCCCTAGGTAAATCTGTGCCAGAGCCACCTCTACCTTCTCATATCCAAACAGGGATGTATTGCTTGGAAAACTCACAAAATCTCTACAATACAAAAATTCTAGGAAGTTCTTCTATACTAATACTCAATGTCTATATTAGGGCTACATGATCTAATCAATGTTTATCTAAATCTAGTTCCCAAGGTTATTGCTAAACTTCTTCTGATACCAACTGTAATGTCCCGACCCCAGTTACCCAGAGTCAGTGCATTATTTTAATACATTGGAATGATTAGAAGGAATCAAGTCGCAATGGACCAATCTATTTAGCATTCTTGGAAAGTAGATTACATACATGAATGTTATATTGAACTTTAAGACAAACAAAACAACATAAATAATATTTATGAACGCCATTATTCCCTTGGATTAACCCTGCAATTCAATCACAATCCACTTCTTGGAATCCTCAGAAAAATAAAACATAGAAAGGGGTGAGCTCAAACGCTCAGTAAGGGTAAGCAATACAAAAAAACATTCATAAATAAGCATAAACATTTAAGGCAATGTATAAATAAAACAAAATCCCTTTAGAATTGAACTTCAGCTTAATATGGAAAAAATAAAATTTAAAAATTCCATTTACATATTCACATGGATATTCTACTAGTTGAATAATCACATGCAATATCACTAACCACCTTCATAATGGTGGAATTCATAATGCTAGACTATCATAACCACGAAGGCAAGGCCTCGCGCCAAGTCTACAAATAAGATTTTTTCAAGGCCTCTTGCCAAGACAGTAGTTTGTCTCATGAGCCCTACCGAATGTTTTTTAGAAGATACTTACATTTAAAATTTCTCAAATATACTCCAGTGTTTTTCTGAAAACATTATGCAAGCTTCTGAAAACAAAATAACTAATTCTGAAACTGCTCGACAAATTACAAGACATGATGGGCCCACACCCAATCCCTTCCTATATACCACACTCGAGAGTTGGGTTTTCTGAATACATATTTAAACTTGCGTTAAATACGTATACATTTTCACTGTATTTTCATATATTTGAGAGAAATATAATTTTTTTGAAATCATTGAAAAGTAACACATTTATAAATGAAGTAATTTAAAAGATATTTTTGAATCAAAGTGTCCCATACCACTTTGAAACATTAGAAAAGAATTATTATTTCAAAACATTCATGTACATATAAATAAAGCCTTAAAAACCATTTTGAAGACATGGAAATTAACGAGAATGATTTAGAAGAATAAATATTTAAAACATTTGAAATGGTGTTTGATTAAAAAAAGTCCCTTAATAGAATCCCTTTGAAAACACTTTCATAAAACATGGACATGGATAATAAATATGTCCCAGTAGATACTTACGTATAAACAACCTCGGATAATTAACAGATTGTGAAATAAACCCATTCTAATTTGGTAACTTACGAAAAATACACCCCATGAAAGATGTATTATACAATGAATATGTAAATACACATAAATTAAAGTGTATTACACAAAGAATACAATTATGGGGAGTACATACACCACAAAAAAGGTAATAGTGGCAATTTGGAATTAATCTAATGGGAATAAGGAGTGACATGAAAACCCCTTACCAATTTGATAACTTACAAAACATACACCTCATTTAAGAGGTATCATACAATGAATATGTAAATAGAAGTAAATTAAAGTGTATTAAACAAAGAATACAATTATGGGAAGTACATACACCACAAAAAATATAATAGTGGAAATATGGTATGAATCTCATGGTAATAAGGACTGACATGAAAACCCCTTACCTTGTACTTTTCCTTGGTTGAGGGTAGGTTAACATCCTTTAATTTGGGTACATCCCTTTGGTTTGAACCCAAAAGGACTCTTGAAGTGCCTTCTTCCTAATTTAAGGCTTCTAAGAGTAAGAGACAGATGTAAGTAGATTAATTGGGTAGAGTTTGGATGAACAAAAAGTCTTGAGAGGTCTGAGGAAATTGTTATAAGTGGTGTCCTTTTTTAAGGGGGAGGAGGGTCTCTTTAGGAAAATCTAGAAATATTATTTTATTATAAATTCATATTCGGTTTCTAATGGCTCAAAAGTGGATTATTTAAAGGTTAATGTGGGGATGGGTTGAAAAACACTCGAAAAATAGAATTTAGACCCGTTTGGGTCATTAAATTAACCTTATCTTTAATTTTAACTTTTACTTATTTAGTTTGACACTTACCCAGTCCTTTTGTATTTTTATATTATATAGTTAATAAACATACTATATACCTCCAAGTGACCCCCATGATTTCCATTAAGGATACACCTATCATGATATAAGTATGATTGTCGATACTTAGATTTTTAGGAATATAATATATATTAATAATATACTATTTTTTTTTAAAACTCATTTATGTCAATTTTGAAACTACTCAATAATTGATTTTTTTCAATGTATTGACAACATTATTAATTCAAACCTAATTCATTTTATAAATCCTAACATGTCATATTAACCAATAAAATTCGTGTATATCATCAAAACTTTCAAATTATATTTATTTTAACATTTATAATATCAATTATTTGATTCTTTCATTAATAAGGAAAATATTGCATCATTATTGTGTCATATATATTTTTACATTTTGAATGTCTAAAAATTCTAAATAAAATATAGTTATATAGTAAATAATTTTATATTTCTAATTAATATTTATAATAGAAAATATAACAAATATAACCCTATGTAAAAATTGTTTTTCTAAAAGATATAAGCTTTTCTCATTTTTGTATTTACTTTAACATTATTAATTTAAAGTGTCCCTATCTCCTACAAGTGGCTCCATGGGGTTACAAAATCGACCCAAAGATGCCCATGGTCGGACATGTATCCACCAATAAGATTATAACACGTTTTAGGGTAATTTGTTATTATAATAATATTATTTTTTACCCTTATTTACTGGATTTACCCTTTAACCATGGTAAATAAAATATTTACCGAAGTAATTATTCAAAATGTATAAAAATAAAAGTTACCTATTTACACAATTTTGACATCTTGATTCCAAATATGGAATCCATTTTTTCAAATTCAAAACACATTAGTGGCAAAAATTAATTTAAAATTAATTCCCGCTGTCAAAACAAAAAGCGTGTTTTTAAGATATAATAACTATCAAAAGATTGACACTTGTTTATGTCCTGTTTAATTGTGAAATTATTTCCAATGACCAAAATTATATTAAATGGTAAAAATATATTCTAAATATACTTTGAAACCACTCAAATTCATAATATATCACTATTAATTATTTTGATTTAAAAAGTTGTTTTCAATTAAAATTTAGAAATTTTCACTATTCATCAAAATATAATATTATCCGAAAAGTACCAAAATTTTACCCTAGGATAATTTAGATATTCCGAATCCAAAAATGAATTCCATTTTGAGAGATATAATTTATGTAATTTCAAAAATTAGTTATTACTATTCATAACGGCTAGTTTGATTGGTTGTGGTGTGTATTAGAACTCGAAGTTGCGTACAACACATGCTACTATATTATTCAAAGAGAAGTGTACCATGGAAACTTGGTGTGTTACATAAAAGCTTCTTAATCTATCCACAAAACAAGGATTAATAGTATAAAAAGTATTTTTAACATAGAATTTAAAATGACTATTCTATATAAATGATGTCATCACAGTAAAAAATTTATATATTGGAGTTGTTTTTGTAATATCTGACACCAAAATAAAATGATTTCCATTTTTGGTGTCGGTTCTATGAAAACCCATTGATAAAAATGCTCGACAAACTTCATTTTCAACTTGGTTTTAAAAAAACTGTGGGAAAAAATAATAAATCTTTTATTTTAGCCTTCAGTTTTTCGGAATGCCGATGACAATGAAATTAAATTGATTTAACATTAGTTTTATTTAAAATCATTTTAAAACTATTTTAAAAATAGACAACCACATTACCCTTATTTTGAATGTCTCGTTTTATTTGATTCTCTCAACCTACATAGATTCTAAAGACTACCATAAACCTTATGATGGAGTTTGTGATTGTGTGTTTTCAAGATGAATTATATATTCATGATTTTTTTTTATCAAAAATCATTAATATTTTTATTTTTAGGTTTATATTTCATCTATGTAACCATCTAACGATTGATTGGCCCAATAATCATAAGTTTTTTCATAATTTTTTGTTGTTAATTATTTTGAACAATTTATCAATTTTTTTTGTTTCTTTCCAACATCAAGGGATATCTATTACGGTTATTATGCACTATGATTATAGGATTTTTTGTTGTTTTTATCTTGTTTTTTTTTCTGCCAATGTTGTTATCAGTTGTTTTAGTATTCTTATTTCTATCAAATTCAAGGGACACTATCAATATTGAGGATAAATCTTATAGTAAAAAAATTTTAATTTTTTTTGGTTAAAAAAAATATGATAAATTCATTATTAGTTTGTTATAAATTTGATTCACTCATAGATTTATTTTAATGAATTATACATTTTAATATTATATTTTTTTAATTTTTTTTAAATTATATAATTTTTTTATTTAGTGGGATTACCAAATGTTTTTTTAGGTCATAGGTAATAGGAATATTGATTTATATTCTGATGATCCTAGGTAGAGCACAACAACATTGTTTAACAGTCATTTAAAAACACATATGTCAATATGATAGAAATAAATATATTCTTTACCATGGTCTTCAAAAAAAATTTATAATTATTTATTTAAAAAAATAAATAAATAGTGTAATTTATTTTATATTTTATTCCAAATAATAATAGATCTCTCAACAGATAAGAATTTTTTGTCTTTATTTTCTATGTATTTAAAATATATATGTTTATTTATATATGTTTTAAATGTTTATACTATTTATTTTGATATATATATGTTTTTATATATGTGTATATATGTTGGTTTAAATTTTTTATATTATTAATTTTTATTCTAAATAAATCATCTACATTTGGATTAGTTACAAATCATGAAAAATAAATAAATTGAGTTGATTAGTTTTTATTTCATTTCTAATAATATTGAATATTTTTTATATAATTACTACTCATTTTTATTATATGTATTTATGAATAATATATATATATATATATATGAAAATAAATTTTAATATTTTTTAATATATTCACTAATTATATAATCATCTTAGGTATGGAATTGTTCATAATTGGATATATTTATGGAGAACCTATAATGAATATAGAAACAGAGTTGACAACTTCTAGAATTTTCTAAAAAAATCATCAAAACACAGATTAGAGTGTGTGTTCTTATGTTAAGTGTTTTAATATGTGAAATTTTAATTATTGAGATATCAATGATTAACTCATTTTTAATGGTTTTGCCTCAATTATACATGTTGGATTTGGCATTGTCAAATTATTGAATATTCAACATCTAATGTTGATGAAATTATTCATGATTACACAGTGGATCATATTAAATAATTAATTCTTGATTTAGGTTTTTAAACCATTGAATAAACAGAAACTATTGAACAATTGGATTGAGAATCTGGAAAACATTTTTCCATTGTTGTAAATATAATGTGTTATTAGTAGTTTTAATATTGGTTAACTTAAATGAAAGAAATGGTTTGAGTGACAATTGTTTCTCTAACATACATCATCATTTTAAATATCTATATTTAAAAGGCAACAGGCTTCCAGATTCCAAATATGAGGTGAAGTAAATATGATGCCTAATGGTATTATCATAAAATAGATACGTGATTCCCCCAATAATTGTGTGTTGTATAGGATAGAATATGAATTTTTATCAAATAATCCTACATGTAGAACACCATGAAATAAGATGAATACAAAAATAAATTCATATTCATTCATAGGTACTTACATCTGTCCTTAGGATAATTCAACTAATTCGTCCCAATAATCCATTCATGTAATTCTGATAAATTAAATCTTAATCATTCATAGGTACCAAAATAAAGCTACAGTGACTGAAATTAGGTACCTTCCAAGAATTCCTTGTATGAAGTGTCTTTTTAAATATTCTATTGATGAAGAAAGGTTAATAGGGAATTCCGATGAATGCATCTTTGATGGTAAATCACATAATCATTTGAACTCGTCACAATGAAATAGATTTGATAATAAATTTCCTAATTTTGGAAGTGATGCTAGAACTATCAGAATGGGAGTGTGTACATATGGAATGTAACCATAATGGAGCCTAAGTTACCAACATAGTTCATGGATTGTTTTGTTGGTAGTTTAAAACATACCCCCACATATATGTTTAAATAAAAAGATTATTATGATGTTCTTGATGATTTTGGGACCATAACATCTATGAATCGATATTTATGTGTATATTTCACCATTTATTGATTATTTGATACTTTTATGGGAGTCAGGGGTTTTTGGATTTGATGAATAAAAAATATCATTTTCATATTCATTTTATGATATAATAAGTATAAAAAAATTTCCTATATCCTGAAACATATCTAGATACAATGTTATGTGACATAAATAATGTCCAATTTGTGAAGAAGATACCTCATATTATCAATTTCATAATGAAATAAAGACAGTTTATATGAAACTTTGATTATTTTTACGATTTGATAATCATTATACTAGATAGAAAAATAAATTTAACAGTTAATAAAAATACGATATTCTCTGACAATAATTTTTAGTTTAATAATATTTAAAATTGGTGAAAATATTTATGTGAAATTTTTATTGAAAAGGTGTTTTGTTTTTAAAAATAATATCATGAAGAAACAAGATACTTTTTCAACTACCTTACTTTTGATTTATTATGATAAAACAAAAATTGATGTTATGCATGTTGAGAAAAATATTATTGGAAATTTGATTGGAAAATTATTATAAATAAATGGAATGAAAAAATATATATATTAGATTATAGAATGGACATGATAGCAATGATAATATTTTTGGAGTTAGCTCCCACTATGAAACAAAATTTAACATATTTTCCACTGGCATGTCACACATTGAGAAAGTGTGAGAAGTTTAATTTTTTCCAATTTCTCTATGTTATAAATGTTCCCAATAGATATTCTTAAAATTTGATGAATTTGTTTCAATGAAGTTTTTAAAATTAATATGTATGAAATCTTAGGACTATTATGTATTGATGAAACTACTGCTAATTGTCCCATATCACAGTTTATTACCATTAGCTATTTGAAATATTATCATCATGTTGTGTAATTTTTTCAAATCCAATGGTATCAAATTTATTGATCCATGTTTATTGCATGAGTTAGAGAATCAAGATTCATTCTTTCATTTTCATCTAGAAATATATTTTCCACCATCATATTCTATATAATGGTTCATCTTGTGATTCATATTTTCTGTGAGATAGGATTATGTGGGTCATTTTAGTTACTTTGGATGTATCCTTTTCAAAGTTATATGAAAATTTTAAATGTATATGTTAAAAATACATACTGATCGAAGGAAATTATTATTCAAAAATATATTTATAATGGTTTATTGAGTTATGTATTGATTAGTTTTATGAATTGGAGAATATTTTTCTCCCTATATCTATACATTTGAACATAGATAGAGAAGGTATAGAGATTCATGGCTTAAAAGTAATGTTAATTACATGTGAACAAGTGATGAATGCATAATTATAAATTTTTAACAACATAAGTGATGTTAAATCATATATATCATCACATATTGTTTAATTAAAGAGATGATATCCAAAAAATAAATCAAAATTATTTGATGATTGAGTATAAAAGGATAGTTGTTTCATGGTTTAATGGAAAATTGAGAACATATATATCTACATCATAAACATTGAATTGGTTGGTAGAGGAATAATAAATTAATGTGATAAAATTGATTGGTTTTGATATTAATGTGTACACACATTACCAAAAAATATTGATGATATGAGTACCCTTTAAAATAGTGGTGAGATGGTTATCGTTGAAGTAGTGCATTTTGCAAGTGAAAACATAAAAACCCATTTTCTACTTCATCGATATATTTTTTAGTTCTTGGGGATATATAATATATTTATTATACAAAATTTATAGCCACTATGTTTATGTGTACTTGGGTTGGTAGAAATAGTGGTGTGAAATTTGATGATTGTGTATTTACAGTGGTTGATTTTTATTGATTTAAATACAATGAGGAACCATTTATCATGGTGGCATATAAAAAGAAGATATTTTATGTCATTGATTAATTGAATTATTATTGGTCTATAATTTTGTAGGGAAAAAAGATATTTTTTGTGTGATAAGAATTATGTTGAGGATAATATGGATTTACACAAGTCTTATTCCACTATAATGTGCTTTCTGGACAATTACAAGGAATAAAAGGCATACATTGTGCATGTAGTGTGTAATGATCTTGATGAAGGCATATAAGAAAACCCAAAAATAGTCTCCCAATATATATGTAAATTATTTATATTTTTTTTCAAAACATGTAAATGAGTTCCTCTTTATTTAATTATCTTTTTCGTCCATGTTTCTAAATATTCATTTTTCTAATTATAGGATAGATTAAAAAATTTCATTACAGCTTCTTCTGTCAATATCAAATACCAAGAAAGAAGAGATATTTTTGAGGTATATCTATATTTTCATATTGTTAAATATTCAGTAATATACTTATCAAATGAATGAATATTTTTAATTTATAATTTTTTTGTAGGACTACGGTTGTGTCCCCAATAGAGGAGACATCACCTATTACAAATGAGAAATCAATTTCTTATGTTTGTAAATGTTGTATTACATTTTTACCAAAACTATCACTTTCTCATGGATATGAGAGTTTACATATTTTTTTGATGATAATAATAAGGAAACTGCCCCAAATTTAGTTTATTTTATCAGCGATATATCAATATATAACCATTGCAGGAATAATATTGTATATCCTGATTGGACATACTTAGACATGATTACGAAATAACAGCTTTGGGAGGTCGTGACCGTAAAATATCTCAAGTGATATTTTATCTCATTTTTTGAATATTAAATATTACAAATGACCCATTTCATTTATTCCATTATAGATTACATTCATTTTTTTGGAAATAAAATAAAATAAGAAAAGACATCTATCATTATAAACCGATCGATGGAGATATTTAAAAACAAAAATAATAAAAAAAATTAGAAATATATTTTTTTTAAAACCAATGCCATATGTAATAGTTTATAGATTTAGATACATGGAACCAATTTTTTAACAACCATAATGATGAAAAATTTAGGTATGATAGATATTTTATTTTGTAAAAATTCTTATATATTTATCTAATTTATTATTATATAGTTTTTATATTACAATCATTAGGTAGATCTCATCAAGAGATCCCAAAGAAAAATGTATAACCTCATAATTTATATCAAAGAGGATATACGTTATTGGTGTAGAAAATTATTGAAGAAATATTTGAACCATTAATATCTCGATCTAGTTGTGGTTCTGAATAGGTGTAGTTTTGTTCTTCATGTCCTACAACTCAACATGTAATGTGGTAATGAGTGAGAATAATTATAAAATAAATAGTATCTTATATAGGGAGATAATGAAGCATCTGAAAATATTATATGTAAATATAATTTATTTTTCATGACATTTTCTATTTTATAAATTAAAAACTCTAAAATTTTGTTTTAATTTTTTATTTCAGGATGAACATAAGGAGAAAGATTAACATGGATATTTAAACCCTAATGGTGTGAAAAATATCATAACATATTCACTAAGGCCAAACACCCCAATCGTGTAAGAGTATATTAGGCTGGTGTTAGTATTCAAAGAGTTTTTAGTCAGAGTAAGAAATCAAGACACATAGATATAGAATCCTTAATTTCCTAGATAAATGATATGAAACAATATATGGGTGATAAAAATCTAGAAGCTATGAAAAATGATTTTTTATAACACTTAACAAGATAGTCACACTCTACGTAGGCTTCCCAGCCTGCTAATTTGGATTTGCGGCCTCTACATCCATCCCAAATTGACAAGCCTACCAATCCTAAATACTTTGATCCTCCACATCCTCACTCAATCACCATTTACAGTGAGTATTTTTCTAGATATCCTCATATACATATTATTGTGTTACGACTCATGAATTTATTTGGGGACTTTTTACATCACCAGCCTATGAATATGGGCCAGGAAAGAATATCATTACATGATATTATTGATCATAATTCTCTACTACCATTTTTGACCAAGGATATTATTAGAAATGGGGATTGTCTGGGTTAATTTTTACTTTGAAAAATTGGTCCTATTTCTTATATTTCATATAAGGTGGAGTATTTTTAGATATAAATTACCTATTATTGAAAATTACATATAATATTTCATGACAAATGACTTATATAGGTTTATCTGAAAAACAATTGCACAATTGAAACAAAACATTCAAGAACAATTGATTATAGTTACTTATTATATTTCTTATGGGATACAATGATTATCTCAAGATTCTTCTTCCTTGAATAGTATCTATGAGTTTTAGATGATGTCTAATATATTTGGAACATATTATCTATTTAGACTACTCAAATAATATATCATACTTCTTATTGATTTTGAATATATCGATATGAATGTCATGATGGGTTTTCAAAGTAAATTAATGTAGGATTTTTTTTTCTTTTAATAAAAGATAGTTTAATTGGACTAACTATATATCCTTTTTAAATTATGTATATACACAGTCATCTTGTACAATATTTGGGAAACATAATTTAAAGTTTTGTAGATACACAATACATTTCCAGGGAAGTGCAATTGGTGATGAATTCTGATAGAGTTGCATATATATGTGAGATATTATCGCATACAGAAATCGTATGTTTGTTATTTCCATTTCATTATTAGTTTGAATAGAAGAATAATTATGAATTAATGATAATTATATTGTAATTAATTGTGATATTTTTTTTATTATAGGGGGAATTGGATGTTAGAAGTATATTGAAAACGTTAATGAACCTTATATTTGTTTTTAAATTTATTAGGGAGTGTTTGTAAACTATTTTCCACCTTATTATATAGATATGTTTTTTTGTTTTTCAGAAGATCGTTATGATTAATCCTTATTTTTGAAAAATGTTTTATAAATTCATATAAATGAATATACAGTTTAGGAAAAAAAAATTACAAAACAACATGTTGATAATGGAACAAAATACAATCCAATATGTCAAAGTAAAGGTAATTAATGTTTATATTAGATATTATTCTGATTTTCAGATATATATATATATAAATATATATTGGTTCTTATTATCAATTTATTGTTTTATAACCATAGTTTATCCATCAATATGACTTCTAGATTGTGGTTATTATTTTCTATAATTCATGTATGATATAATAAAAAATGGGGTAACTATTATTTTTGATAAGTTTAGTTATATTAATTTTTTTATAATTTTTGTCAATGTTTTCTAATTTTCAATCTTATATCCTTCAATGTTTTTTCATACATTCTATGATGATGACTATTATACCCAAACTAATCTTACACATCTTCAATATTTGTTTTTGAACTATTTAATAAGTTTGATTATGATTTGAGGTATGTATATTCTAATGTTTATGAATAATATTACATTTTATAAATAAATTGTGTTTAAAAACTAATTCTTTTTTTATAATTGGTGTTTGAATGTAATGATATCAAATGAATGCATCAATAATAACCAACAATAATCCTGTTGTAAATTTCAGGTATCTATATTTTATTTCAACATTTTAAATAAATGTGTAGGCGGTTTCTTGACAGGATAGATAAAATAATGTGTTTCATTAAATATTTTTATTCAATGATAAATTATGTTCGATTGATGTACAATTACTTTCTATTATAGGGATTTCGATTATTTTTCAAGTGCAATAATCTGAATTTTCTAAAAAAATATCTTTCGGTATCGATTTTTATAATAAATGACGTAGAAATATTTTATAAAAAATAACCAGATTTCATCTCCTACTGTCATTATTTATTATGATAAAACCAATGCATTTGTCATTTTCCACGTCAGTTTATAGCAAAGCAACATGAAAATCAAGCCAGCGGTCGACTATCAGGGTCGGCTTTGAAAAGAACCAATGCTGAAAACAAATGCCAACATTAATTTTAGTGTCAATATTCGAAAACAGATCCAACAAAACTAATTTTTTTCATCACCATTATAAATGTTGGAAAAAACTAACATTAAATATATGATTTTCACTAGTGGTTCCATCTCACCATTCTTAAGCACTCCAATTGCCCCTATTTAGAATTCATACCATCTATGATATTGAGATTCATCAGGAATCACCCATCACATGGGTTTCATTGAAAAATATTTTCTTTTCACACACACTCTAGCCCACATAGTTCATAACACCTAGAGTCTTCGCTTTCAATCCATGTTAATATGAATTTAAAAAGAAAGTGAAATAAAATCATTGATCTTGCCTTTAATGCCACAAGCATCCAATCATTTGTAATACCACCATTGGATCACATATACCCATACTAATGGTTCTATATACTACATGGATGTATGAAAACTTGAAAGACCTTACATTTACTCACTATCCATGACTATTACATCAAAAAAATATTCTTATATAGGTTACTAAATCATAAAAAGAGACCCTGAATAACTAGTATCCATAGGATAATTTATTAGTCCAAAAGTTATTTCATAATTCCCAGACATGGTTTCATCGATGTCAAAACCCATATATAATCATATAATAACATCCCTATATATATATATTACATTACAAATTAACCCATATATTATCCTTGAAAAGATGTCATGGAATACTAGTTACGATGAGAATGTTGGCACTAGGTGTTATATAGATAAATTTTGTAGACTATAGCTAGAACATGAATGAAACAGTATTCTGGGTAAGATACCTACCTTAGGTTCTAACTATGACTTTATTGCCTCAAGATGATGAAACAATGTACCCTAAACTACTCATTCATTGAGCTACCACATCATAATCACCATTTTAATCTCCATCATCATCACATAGGTGCACCAAGATATAGTCTCATATGTCCTCCTATTTGAAGAAGACACATATCGGGGTTTCACTGAATGAATTAGACAAAAAATATATATACAAACAGAGTAACTATCATTTATACTATGAAAATATGTTCTATGATGTCATTAAAAAGGCACATAAGCCACATATAAATAATGGAAAACCTATATTCCAAATATAATTTAGCTGGAAACTCTTACTGATAAAGTTAAGAATAAAATCTATATGATATTACAAGAAAAATCTATCTATATCATATGATGTGAAATATTATGATCATTTCTGCATAAACCAAGAAATTAAATCGCATGCCTTGGTAACGTGGATTTCCATCAATAAAGGAAAGCCTGCGGTACAAGATATAGTTTCATCACAATCTCCAAAAAAATCCTATGTCTCTTATCTATGAACTCTTCGAAACATGACAACCTCCTCTGATACCATTTTATAATTTCACAACCTAAATCATAGAGAACAATATGGAATGCAACATGATTTCTTGTGTACCTCCCCATAATCCAAAGGCTTACAAATTACAATGAGGGTCTGATGTGGAACCTTGGATAGACTATACCATACACACTAATACATAATAAAAATAAATAGAAAATAATAAAACAATATAGAAACATATATCATGGAATAATTAAACAAAAATCTATATAATTGATATGAAAACTTATAAAAGATCGCATGTCAATAAAAATAATGACAAATTGAAATACATAAACATCACTAGAATAAAATATAATATCCTATTAAAAAGTTAATAAACTCAAATTTATATAGCATGAATGCAATCAATGAGTCGCTATGAACCCCAGTCATACCTGATTCAGTTCAATGCTAAATGAAACATTGTTTGTCTTCCTAAAACATTCCCCTCAAGGAGATATCCTAGAAACAGTTGTGACAAACCTCACCATTCTGTATTGAACAATTATATGTTGATAAATGCCAGTCACATCCCAATTAAGTGATAGTGAATGTAGGGATAATTTTAACACACACCTATATATTATATATAATAACACATATGATACAAGATACAGATAACATTTTAAAAATTCTATCTAGAGAAAAAAATGATATGCCATAACAATCGATATACAATAAAATAATAAATCATATGCATCAACCTGGACACACACATCCACCTCATATGATCATCCATCAAGAATAATTTTCACCAGGTAACACAATCACACCTCATGTGATCAAGTAATGAAAATATGTCTCACGAGGACAAACAAACAAACACACACACAAAAAATCATTCAAAAATCCCAAATAAAACATGCAATAAAGTTAGGGTATTCCTATACAAAGTATATTATCAAACAAAAACATAGTATTAGAAGTAATGTTAAATATGTTATACATAATCATTAAGGCCTTGGAGATTGATACTACAAAAACAATCTATCAATCAAGGTCAATCCTGGTCCTTTGCACCTTATCCATTATTTTATAATATTTAAATTAGTTATATTTGGTTGTTCACTACCTAATTAGGAATGGAAAAAATTTACACACTTTAATTAGTTTGGATGGTCAATTAAAATTTATTCAATTTTTTTTCATCACGTAATTATGAATTATAGATTCTTCTCCCAATTTCAGGAACCTAATATCACATGCCAATAAAAAGTATCTAATAATGGTGGTTAGAGTACACTAGACCACTGGCCAAAAATGATTTAACCTCATAGACCAAAAAATACCAACAAATTCTTCCATGTCATCCATGTTCATTCAATCTTTGTCGATTTTTTCAAGTTTCTATCACATTCACATGAATTCCAAAAAAAAATATTATTAAAAAACAATTATAATATAGTAAAATTATTACAAGTAAGATCACATTAAAATGTGAATGGAATATAATTCAGAGTACTTACTATATATATTATATTTTGCAGAACATAAACCTACAATCCATGGAATGTCTAAATCATACATTCATATTTATATGGAAAAAATATCTATGGTGCTTGAAAAAAAATCAATATAATTAAATTGGAAATTGTAGAAGAAATAAACTGGGTGATGTACCATTGAAAAAATTACATGTAATGACATCGAAACCCCATATTTGTTAATCCTCAATCAATGATTAGAAAAAAAAACACATTATAAGTGTTTGATACATGATACATAGTGGAATTGATAAAAGTCTCTAAAATGTAGAAACCAGAATCCTAGAAAAATATTGGAATGGAAATAAAGGGGGTAGAGGATGATCCTTATCACCTACATCATCGAATTGCACCTAGAAACACCCAAACTGGATGATATATAAGGGAGGGAAGCTTCGATCGAGTCCTCATGTATGCATCTCGATAATCCAATGTTAGTTGTGGGGGACTACCACTTTTTAATTAAAACCCTACTAACATGTTCGATGGAGTTATGCTATGAATATTTAGTCTCTACACCATGATCCAATTTTCAAATTATGAAACACCATTCGGGTCACCCCATAAGTCAATTTAATGTCATTAATACTCAATTCCTGAAGTGAATATTATTTTCCATAAATTTTCTATAGTTCCAACCCTAATCCACATCTATAAATTCCACAGGTAAACCTATTTAATAACATAAACATTGAATCCCATCAAATAACAGTAGTCTATAAAACAAAAACTCCTGGAATCTAATTTTCAATCCATATTAAAAAAAGAACCATAAAAAACAAAAATCTAACATTTACATTGAAATTTCCAACAAATTATGGTGTGATCCGTTATATATAACGTATATCATGATTTGAAAACATTCCCTTGAAACCAAAAAATATATTAATTTATATAGGGTGAACATAAATCATTAATTTGTAGAATCATTTTCTAGACTACTCATACAAATTTGGAATAATCGTATAGATTTATTTGTGGAAAAATTAGTAGAATCAACATGACCCTACATATGTTCCTTGAGCCCCAACATCCCCATGTTTTACTCACACTTTCAAAAATGAAATTAAAAAATATATTATCAAATATTTATCCAGAAATATTCACATAACAATTTCCCCATTCATTTTCTATACTCACACAATAATGACATGTATTCTGGTGCCCTATATCCCTCACAAAGCTATAACACCCCATGATTTTGAAATATAATTTTAATTAAAATAAATATTGTCTTAAATAATTTTTTTCACATGAAAAATTGATCGCAAAAATCCCTGAAACAGTTTATTATAAAATATTACATTATAAGATCAACACTAAAAACATTATGAAAAAAAACATGAATCAAAATTAAAAAAGAGGAATAAAACCACAGGTGAATAATAACACCACAAACATGTAATCCTTGTCTTTATGGAATACATTGAAAATCATAGCTCAAATTAAAAATACATAAATAAAGTAATTAATTTTAAAATTAATGGAAATGTTGAATTAAAAAAATATATACAATGAATTATTGTATAACAAAATGTAACACTATATATAAGAATTAAATCTAGGCATTATTAATATTATCATTGGAAATATTATCATTGGATATATAGTAATTGGGTATTCATTTATCTAATTGGTATTCTAAATTTATTTTATTTTTATAAAAAACTATAAAATAACAAAATTTGTAAGATTGGAATGAAATTTAAATATAATATTTAATTAAAATATATTTTCAATTCATTGAATATTATAATTATTACTAAAATATTTTAAATTTTTATAAATTATTATAATTATTTAAATAAAAATAGATCGTATAATTAAATGTTTATGTGATAAGTAATTAATTTTTTTTGGATGTGGTGAAAATAATTTAATGTTAAAAATTTTCTTTTTCAATGAAATATTCTAAGAAATTTTTATTTTTAAACTATTAAATTAAATTAATCATACTCTAATGATGCAAATAATGTAATTCCCCAATGAATAAAAATATACTTAAATTAATTTAATGGGTAATTGATAAAATGTTTGATTGATAACACAAAATGTTCAAAAAGGTGTTTTCCTATAAAAGAAATTATTATATATTTTTTGTTTTCATTTAAATTAAAATATTATAGTATATATAAATTTGATTTGATTAAATTGGGTCCAAATATCAAAAAATAACATAAAAATGTGGTAAAGTGTTTTATTTTAATTTTAGTCCTCAAAATAAGATATCGTGGAATAATTGAGTTACCATATTTATGGAAAGATGATGTAGAAAATGCATTAAACTGCGTGGTAGACATAAATTATCATAACAACCTATTTATAAATATATATATATGGGAAATTCATTGACCAAAAAATTCCATCTTCATTTTATTCCACATTTTTTACACTTTCCATTTAAAATTACTACCTCATTCATAAATGAGTGAAGATTAAAGGAAAAGAATGTCAAAGCTCGCTTATAAAATGATCCATCCTCTAACCCTACCAAAATACTCAAACCATTTAGTTATCCATTGAATATATAATCTTATTCAATTTAAAAAATCTATTTTAAACATTTTATGGAATCTAGTTCCTTGAAGTAATCATGATTCCTTCATTCCAAATAAACTTATGCCATGAAAGAGAGAATTCATCAATAAAGTATCCATGTTCTACTATAACATTGTTAATTACATTCTCAAACAAACTATTTCTAAATTTTATTCATTTATATAATATTTCTATCTTAACATAATTATTATCTTCACAAATCACCATGTTTTTATATAAATATTAATTCGCACTCATTCACTAGTATAGAATGTTTTTGTCTAAGTTGGTTCAACCCTGTACACGAACAATGCTACATTACCATCATCCTTGTCAACATGAGTATTTATCAAAAAATTAATAGTAGTAATATATATTATCAAATATTAATTCATTAAATATATATTATTATGAAAATTTGAATCATAAATTAATGATGAATGTTATATATATCCTTGTAATTGATATTTTTAATGTCCATAATGGATTCAATTCATTCAAACCATTCCCATAAATTTTATAAAATGGAAAAGGGACTCCATAAATCAGTAAAACTAAAGTATTACACTACACTGAATAATATATTAATTATGATCATAGTACAGACTATTTTGGACAAACATCTCCATTATAAAAATTATAAAAGATAATCAATATTATAAAAAATCCGATAATAAAATTAAACTGTAAAAAATTATTATATTTTTATGAATTAATTATTATTTATGATTATAAAATTTATTTTTAATTAATTAATTTTTCAAATAAATTATTTAGATGATTTTTTTATTATAAAAAATGGTAAATCCTTTTCGTGAAAGTTAACAAAAAAGGAGAGGGTTTCTTTTCAAATATCATTCTAAAATATAGATTTCCTATATTTAAATTATATATGGATAAGTTATTTTTTTCAATATGTAAATAAAATAAATTTTACTCTAATCTAGTTAAAAATGGTTTTTAAATGACAACATTCCATTTTATCCCCCATTGTTTCACATTTCGATAAGAACGACATATATATGTAGGACCGACTATAGTACTTTTTTTGGTATTTAATCCCTATCCAATTTGTCTATATTATTTAATTTCTTTTACTAATAATGTTTTCTCTAATTATAAGATTCATTATGATATTTTATAATTATTTAAATCTATTGAAAATATAAATAGGATTTTAACATTATAGGAATGGGTTTTTCTTCATCATTGACTCTATTTTTAAAATTGTGTTTATAATCGTCATTTTTTAAAACTTTGTTTGAATGAAATCTTTTTCCCACTTTTATAAATTTTTATCAAAGAGTGTTTTTCACCCTAATTATTCATGTATTTCCAAAGTAATATATATTCTCATTATTTTTTGAATGAGTTTTTTAGACTAATTAAAATCAAATGAATAATATATTTTTTGTTTTAACTTAATGAGATATCATAATTCTCCTATAAAATGTTTCTCAATCTATTTCAACATATTTTAATGTTTAATATGTTTCGCCATGGATATTTTCAAATGTAGAATCTCACTTTATTTTATAGATTGTTTTGGATCAATTTAAGATAAATTTTTCAAGTTACTAATTTATTTTTCATCGTATACGTAATCTATGACAAATTATTAATTTAATTATGATTCGGTGTCACATATATGTATGATTTTTCATTATGTTTTGGGTTGATATTTTATAGACCTCCAAGGATTTTCATAATTTTATATATTTCATAAAATGAAATATACGGGATGTGTGATAAAAACAAATCCACTATTTGACTTTTCACATACTGTTTACAGAAATTGAGAATGAACATAATATATTATGGGTCTGTATCCACTATGTGATAATTTTCATGGAAGTGATCCTTGACATAAGTAATTGTTTTTTGTTTCTATACATGAAAAACACTGTTATTATTATTTTTCTATGGATAATGATTATTGAAACCTATTTATACATTCACATATCTCATTTATGATGTAATTCCAATATCATTATTCCATAAATCAAGATTAAAATATAAGTTAAATAGAGTATGATTCCATTTTGTTATGACCATGTACCATGATTATTTTCCCAAACACACTAGATTATCTTTGCATCACTTAGAGTTATTTATACATATCTATTATCTTTACCCTTATTGATCTTTTGAGCTCAACATTTTTTTTCCATATCCATGTTGTGGTAAAGTGTATTATACATATAATGTGCCTAAAAGTGTACCATTTGATATGAATATTGGATAGAAATAATTAAAATGTTATAAAATATTTTCAATTTAATATCCAATGATAGAAACCCATTTAGTTATAGGGAGTTATATGTTATGATATTTAATTAATATACATGTTAAATTATATAATATATGTATATGTTATACTTAGGTTACATTATTTGTCCTCAATTATATGTATTTGTTTTTGAAATAGTTATTAATAATAGGTGGAAAACATAAAACAACCTATGTTGATAAAAAATAATATAGTCTAAACCTAAACATCCATTATTTCAAATGAACTAATAATAATAAAGATAATATATTATTGATATTATATATTATATGAATATTATTTTTATTATTTTTTCATCATACTCACACAATGCATTTCTGATTTATTTTTTGTATGAAATGAGGATGAATCAAGTTAACAATGAATGTAATGGGGAATGAACTGATCAACCCATTGATAAATAAAATGGAATGAATCATGAAAAACTACAAAAAATTTACGGTACACTAAATCTCTATATGGATTCCTTCAGGTAACAATTTACACCCTCCATTAGTTGTTCATTCAATGAACTTATTAGTTATAAATTAATTAACATAATTGACAATATATTTTCTATTGTCTAGTAGTCAAGGAATTAATTGTTTATTAGTTTTTTAGAATTTTAAAGGTGATGCCAATAAATGTTGAACACTCTTTATAAATAGAAGGACAGTGGAAGGAAGTATCTTAGAGAAATGGAAATATTTTAAAATGTAATTCTATAATAAATTTATTCTGTAACCTCATCACAATAAACTAAAGATGGAATCCACAAAGGGGAAATAAATAGATTATAAATTAATTTATTCCTATAATGAAATAAATAAAGGATATTTATGTTATACTTATCGATTATTATTCACCCCAAATTAAAAATGTATATTTACATAGTTTCATAAAACCAATTATTTAAAAATAATTCGTTTTATAGGGAATAAATAACAATGAATACATGCACTATCAATGAAAAAAATGAAAATTTGAGACTCCAATTATTCAAAGGGGTTCGGTGTGAATAAGAGTAAAATTGAGAGAACAAAAATGATGGTAATTTTTTTAAATGGGTTAGTAAATTATTCATGTGTTGAAGAGATAGTAATCATGAAAATTAATGTAAATGATATTTGAAGCGGAAAACCAATGAAATGGATTATGATAATTCATTTCCTAATGTACCACCCACACACCAATTTTTCAATTGTAAGGAGTGTTTATATTATTCTATTATCTGAACCAATCCATCGGTAAATGATGATAATCAATTTCAACAGCATCAATTGCTAAGGGATAATGAGAAAGAACATGAAATAAAAACTACTGAAGTGTTCCATGGAAATTAATTAGTGAAAGATATAATTATAATACACTATAAAACTATAAATTTCATAATTTTACTTGGGATTTTTCCACTCCTCTATATGAGGGATTGTTTTATAGAAGTGTCAAATAAACACCCTATTTCCTTGATATTGAATTATTAGTGAAAATTAAAGGTATTTTGATGGTTACATACCATGTGTATAACTACTATATCGTAGAATCATACAAGAATTTGATTGCTATAAATTTTATTATATTCCCATAAAGGTAATATTAAATGATTTTTCAAAAAATTTGATCTATCTTCATAGAACACATATTAATTGTTAGGATAAAGATGTATATTTTATTATTTAAAGTAAACATTTGATCATATAATCGTGGAAAGATAACAAATAACTCCCTAAAAATATTTCATACATTATATGGGTATTAATACAACATCATAAGGGGTATTTAGATTAAATTTTTCGGGAAAACATGAAATTTAAAAAATTTATACTGTCTGAAAATATGACTACATATTTTTAGAAGCCTGTCATAGCCTTCCCTCAAATCATAGGGAAATATTTTCAATAAAAATAATTCCATGTGTAATACCTATATAAATGAATCCTTATAGAATAGTCCCAATGGATCTGTAGTAATTAAGTAATTATATTCTTTTGAATTTAGAGAAGGGTTTTCTACACCTATGTGATACACCATCGGGCACATAATTCCTCTTTATTGTGAAAAAAGATATTTCAATGTGTCTTTGTATTGATTACATTGACCATAGAAATATCATGGAAATGAATAAGTATTATCAACACTATATATAATAATTTTTTTTATCATATATGATTTGATCAATGCATTTAGAAGAATAAAATTTAATGTAGTTTTCATTAATTAATGGTGAAAGGAGTTGCTTCATCTTAAATAATATTTTGTAAATGATATGGGAATTATGTTGTCAATGTGATTCTACATGGGCCCTGAAATTACTAGGAAATCATCAATGAACTGATAAAACATATATATAGTGACTACAGAAATATGTCAGTTTTTTTAAATGAAATATATATATATTTGAAAAGAAAAAATGTTCACCATTATAATACAAGTTTTTTTATTCAAACCATGATTTAGTATAAATTATATTCCAAATTTAACAACTATTAATGAAAGCTTTAGAATGTATCATTCATATGTACTATGAGCACAAGAGATGGTTTATCTCTAGATACATAAAAAATAGTGGATTGATGAATGGCCTATAATAGTCATTTTAAAAGAGATCTGTATTATTCATAGATTTTCTAGATATCATCAACATATTTTTAGATATATTTTACTATAGTCTAATACATTTAAAATTAATCTTATATGAGAGTAAACTAGCTCTATGTAGATGAATGAAAAAAAATCTTAAGGAACTCAACAGAATATTTTTCACCGCACTTATACTCACCTTAACTTAAAGGGGAGATTGTTTTTTAATATAAAAATATGAATCAAATAGGAGATTGGTTAGTTTCATCATATAAAGTGAAATAATGGTTGTTTATAACACCTATCAATTAATGATTTATGAGAATCATTACTCGATACATGATTTCAAATATTAACAATAATATTTGAATCGATGATATATATATTATATATATATTTAATCGTGTTAAATATGTACTAATAACAAGTAATAAATGTATATATTCCAATATAAAGAGTTGAACATGTGCCAAAGGGGATTGTTGGAGTTGATCAATGACTCATATGGTTTAATACATTACCACTCAGGAATGGAAAAGAATGTGGTCGATCCCCTAGGTAAAAATGTTACTGATATAGTATCCTTAATAAGGTTTTAAAGATATAGAATTTCCATGTATTTTAAAATATTGGAATTTGAAATCATTAGGTTAGGGGTTAATTTATATCTTCCCAAAATAACAACTCAACCAACTATCCATGTAATGTCAAAGAGGAACAAAATATGGATATAGAGCTATAAAAGATTGTTTTAAATATTATTGAGGCCAAATTTAAATATAATTTAATTATTTTATTTCTGAAAAAATAATATTAATACTTATAAGAAGTAATTTTTTTATGAGAAAATGCACGTAACTCATCATTCATTATACATCATAGAATAAAAAATATGTATCGAGATCTCAATAATGAATTCTAATGGGATAAAATATAGTGGGAGACTTTATATTATGTAGCCTAATTCTTTATATGATAAAAAGTTAACGTAGGGTGGTGAACTACTTGTAGGGGAATGAGGATCCCCTTGAGCTTACATGAGTGAGATTTTCTAGTGAGTAGTGTTTTTCGGAATAATTATATTAATATCAGACCGTAGAGGTGTGTCACCCTTTCATATATATATTCCTAATGAAACCAAACATGATTTTTACAGTGAGGAAATACATTAAAAAAATTATAAAAAACAATAATGAGATACATAGGGATAACAAATCTATTCATTTCTAGAACCAATGATGGGAGATTAATAGTTGAGGTTATTATAGTGCATATTTAAAAAATTATATAAACATAAAAAAATTCATTGATTACGCTTATTATTCTTAGCAATTAAAATAATAAATTATCTTTATAGGAGAATAATGTTAATTTTTAATTTTTATGGATTATTTCCCCCTATATGATACTTCCAATGGGAAGTAGATATTATCATCTCTTCTTTATCTATTTTGATGGCCTCTTTGGATCCTAGAGAATTAGGGACATTAACCAAAATCTAGGAGTCTTGAGGATCATGATGTTGTATTCTAACATCAAAATATATCCTTAGATAAAAATAATCATAAATTTATTTATGGATTCATGAAATTAATTAGGTATTATGAAATCCAAGAATTCTACATGATCTCTCTAATAGCATCATAACTCCACTAATGATGGGTGATAAATCAATGCAATGCATGTTCAGTAATAATTCATAAATTCACATTGATGATAATATCGAGGTATATATTTTTAAATTGTCTTCAATTTTTGTTGAAGTGTAATATTATTATATTAAAACTAAATATGAATTATTAAATCAATTTTTCAATTACTCCATGTTTTTGGGACATTCCATCTTTATCCATATTGTGGTACAGAAGGTCCAAATGAAGTCCAATATTTCACAAGTGAGGATGGAAGGTACAATAATGTGGATGTAGTGTTGTCTTGAAACATATATTAAGGAATAAAAATATATAATGTCTATAAATCATGGATAGAATAATGGTGAAAATTAGTTAATATGTTACATGGAGTGTAACGACCCGTCCTTGGGGCCTATGCCGTGGCTACCCCAAGCCCGCCTCCCATAGGCCAGGGGCTGGCGACGAGCACCAAAGGCATAATTCCATAAGCTGGGAAGGCATTGCCTTTATAAAAGTAAACAAACACAACAGAGTACGCAGTTGTAAGTAAACTCTATAAAAATACTGAATACAAAAGAAAATGTTGAAAGGAATGGGGCCAGAAATACAAGCCCAACAGTAAAGTGCAGTACAACTGAAAAGCTAGTATAACTGCAGTAATGTAAAACAACAACTACTGAGTTATCCTCCGAGATTCTCACATGAAGGGTGGGTACAGATGGCCTGTTCAGAACCACAAGTCCGTCCGTCCACTCCGTGTATGTATCCCTAGGTGGTCCTCATATGTTTACCATCCGGATCCATAACACTCAGCCTCGATCAGTGTTGTCTGTCGTCAACAACCAACACAACGAAGTGCGGGCATTGCCCGTGCAGGGGTGAGTATAACGATACTCAGTAGGGACCCCGAGACCCCTGAAGTTCTCCCAAAATCCATGAAGGATAAACCAAAAAGTAAAAGATACAATCACCTAGTATCAATCAAACCTACTTAGGTATATGCCCATACATATACCTATGTTATCAATCTCATATCGGCTCTAACTCTCAAGCTCAAGCGCAATCCAATACACATAATAATTAAAGTTAATAACATCGATGGTAATTATTGAAAGTCAAGACTCAGCTCACACAGGTATACGTCTTTTATATAGAGATAGAGATGACCAGATGTAGTCATTTATTCATCTATGCTGTCAGACCGACACAGGATACAAGACACGCTAAGCTGTCGTACCCACACATGATACTAGACCAGATACTCTATCAGACCCACACAAGATACAAGTACACAGGTCAAACTGCCAGACCCACACAGGATACACGAAAATTAGTCAACACTATGGATCCCATAGAGGATCTCATTACATTATTCGTCACTATCGGAGCCACGGAGGATCCCAGTATTACAGTCGTCACTGTCGAACCCACGGAGGATTCTAGTACAGTAGTTATCACTGTCGCAACTAGCTCTAGGGTTCCCACACACAAGAAGCTCGAGTCTGGGAGGGATCACTCCTCGAGCAAATGGGTTGATACATCAACTATCACGAAGTACACTGTTGATGTATCCCGAAGTTTTTCCTCATCAAAAGAAACCCAACGCGATAGACAACACGTCAATCGGACACCGGGTCTGAGAGTTATTGGATTTACTGTTCCAGGGGCCCAGTTAGAATTATGCTTGTTCCAAACCTGTACATTTTCCAATTTATTCTAAAACTCACATATATTTTTGAAAAAGGAATGTCTCGTCACAAGGATCCCAGTTCCGCAGACAGCGTGTCGATCAGACACACGATCTAGAAGTTATTCTTGTTTAAGTGAAACAGGCCTGACCCGTCAATCCCAGTGGGTGGGAGGGTCGGCCCCACTGAGTTCGGTGGGTCCGACCTGTCATGTGGGTCAGCCCGGCCCAGTGGGGTGTGAACCGGCTCAGCGGCTCGGGAACGACCCACGCGAGGGCTACCATGGCCATGTGTGGGCATCCCGGCCCGTGCGGCTCGGCTAGATGGTCAAGAGGAGTGGGGGGGGGGGGGGGGGCGTGGCCCCCCAGCTTCTTGTAATGGCATCGCTGAGCGGGGCTGCCTCTCCAGCCCGACTTTCCGAAGCAGGCCGGTTTTTCTAACGTGAGAAGCACGCTGTGTGTGCCGTTGTCTCCCCCACGTAGCGCCGCATGGTGCTGCGGTTTCTTCCGCCCGGATGGTAGGTGGCCGACCTGTTCTCCTGCCGATGCAGCCCACCCAGCGCGGGCCGTTGTTCCTCCGTAGGGCGGCACCAAGAGATGACACTATCTTCGGGCCGACCGGTTCGCCCTGCAAAGTGGCCTTCATAGTGGGACACAATTTCCCTAAAGCGCGGTGCCAAAAGGCGCCGTGGTCATCTAGACCGGCCAGATACGGGCCGACCAGTTTTCTTTACCCGAGCGGGCCGCATCGCGGGCCGCAGTTTCCTCCACACGGTCGATCCGCGACCGCCACCTCCGGAAGCTGCCACCTCTGGTCACCACCGCCTCCAATCGCCACCACCAATATATTCAAGAACCAAAGGAGGGTCGTTGGGCCATGTTCGTTAAGCCCGTTCCCTTTGAGTTAGGCGATACCAATATTCCATATACAATCCAAGATATTCAATGAAGAACGAGTTGCGATTTTATTTAATTAAAATTTATCATAACCCCCTACCTCGATTCAAGGTGTGTTTTCATTGTCGCAGAAATCGTCTTCACGGATGACGGTGTCATTCCATCAATGTCAGAGGATTAGGAAGGTAGGTAGCATTTGTTGTGGCATCACCTTCTTTCATGCTCTAGTTTAGGATATGGAGGAAGACGATCGAGCTCCTCGTGTTCTTTGCTTGAGAGGGTGAATTCTCCAAAAGCCTTTCCACCAGAAAATTTTCCATGGAAAAAGAAATAATAGTAGCTTCCCCAATATTATAATATTTCCATGAATTTCAGAATATTTCAAATGAATTCAATGACACCACAAATAATAAATAAATTTTGGTGCTCAATTAATTAATTAGTAGTGTTGGCACATTAAATGAAAGAGAAAGGTGGATGTTTTAACCCCCATTATTGGGAGGTTCCATGGGTTTCAAGGTGGAGTTGAAGAGTTAATGTTTGTGTGGGCCCCACACACATTATCCTCCCAAGGGAGTTTATGTGTGGGTGGGCCCCACCATCAAACTCCCTTTGGATATAATAACCACCAACTAAATAAATTGTGTAACACAAAAAATATTTAATTTATTATGAGTCACCAAAATATAACTTCTACTCTCATCCAAATGCAATTGCGGTAAAAGTCCAATTAGGAAAACACCGGCTCTGTGAGTTCGTCAGTGTCCTCAGATTTCAATGATGAGAACTGGTTCAAACTATAGAAAACCCTGCACGTACTTTTACGGAACATATACGAAAAAAACATCATAAAATGATTCTGGGTACACCGGGACTTAGAATCTGGCACCGTCAGAAACAGAGGGCATGTAAAATTCCAAATAATTTAAAGAAAAAAATTTCCATGAAATTTCAGGGTCTTTACATTACCCCCACCTTAGGGAATTACATCCCCTTAAATCTACAACACACACTAGGGAATGAAATGGGTGGACAGAGCACACATCAGAGCCTCCCACTCCCATGTGCTCTCCTAGAGGTTCTGTGCTGCCAGGAAACTCACACCAGAGGAATCGACCATCCATGCCGGACCCGCTCTTGTTGATCCTCAATCTCCACTAGGACTTCCATGAATATTGCCCTGTCATCGATGTCCAGCTCCCCGTGGTCGATGATGGGGATTGGTCGTGCACGTATCTCCTCAGCTGAGATACGTGGAAGACGTTGTGCACCTGATGCATCTGAGATTGAAGGGCCAGGAGGTAAGCCACCTCGCCTACTCTACTAAGGACCTAGAATGACCTGATGAATCGAGGAGACAACTTTCTTCCTCGGCCAATTCTTTGTATACCTCATCAAGGTGAGACCCGTAGGAAGACGTGGTTTCTATCCTCGAACTCCAGTGGTATCCGTCTCCTATCAGCATAGGACTTATGTCTGCTCTGTGCAGCCTTCATCCACTCCTAGATGATCTGCACCTTCTCCATCGTATCTTGAACCAACACTGGTCTTAAAATTGCTGTCTCCCCTGGGTCATTCCATCATAGAGGTGATATTCAAGGTCGTCCATACAGTGCCTTGTATGGTGCCATCCTGATGGTGGAGTTACAACCATTGTTTTAGGCAAACTACCCAAAGGGTAAGTGATCCTCCCCACTGCGACCAAAGTCAAGGACACATGCATGGAGCATGTCCTCGAGAGTATGAATGGTCCTCTCAGTCTGACTATCCGTCTGAGGATGGAAGGCAGCGCTCAAACAAAGCAGTGTGCCAAAATTCTCCAGCAACCCCTTCCATAACTGGGAAGTGAAATGAGCATCTCGATCAGAGACGATAGTCATTGGCACATCATGATGTCATACTATCTCTTGATTGTAGAGGCATCTCAACCTCTCTACTGATCCCTACTCTTTGATCAGTAGGAATTAGGCCGACTTGGTGATTCTTTCGACAATCACCTAGATAGAGTCATGTCCTTTGGATATATGTTGAATCACAACCACGAAATCCATGGATATCCCATCCCATATCCACTCTGGAACCTCTAAGGGATGAACCAAGCCTGCTGGAACCTGGTGCTCCGCCTTCACTTGTGGACAAGTGAGGCATCGAGAGACAAACTCTTCTAATGCTCTCTTCATAACCAGCCACCAGTGCTGTCATCTATTTTCATGATACATATTCGCCACTCCTGGATGTACCGCTAGAGGGAAAGTGTCAAACTCCCTCAGCACGTCCTCCTATAATGAAATTGGTACCATGGTACGTCCTATGAAGAGGATGACATGTTCCCCACCTTCATAAAATCCATCAGGTTCCTATCTTAAGGATTTCTGAGCACATTCCATCTCACAGTCAATGTCCCAATTTTGTGCCTCCATAACCCACTAAAGTAGTGGAGGAGTGACTGTGAGAGACTGTAGAAAGGATACTCCATCTCTATCCACAAAGGATATAAGCAACGTAGCTAGCTGCACTATCGCCTCTCATTGTAGCTGTATGCCAGATCTCTTACTGAGAGTATCTGCTACAACGTTCCCCTTACCAAGAGTATAGAAAATATCAATGTCATTGTCATGAAGGAACTCGAGCCATCTCCGCTGTCTCGGGTTCATGTCCTTCTACGATAAAATGTACCTAAGACTCTAAAGGTCAGAGTAGACTATAAAGCGCTCGCCCATCAGATAGTTCTGCCATATCTTCAAGATGAGAACTACTGCTGCTAACTCCTGGTCATGGGTAGCATAGTTCTGATTGTGTTGTCTCAACTATCGTGAACCATACGCGATCACTAGTCTCTCCTGTATCAAGACACAACTAAGTCATGTCCCTGATGCTTCGTATTATACTACATACCCAACTCCCTCCTCTAGTAACCTCAAGAAGGGTGAACTTGTCAATCACTGCCTCAGCTCTTGAAAGATATATTGGCATATCTCCGACCAGATGAAGGGTTTCCCCTTCTTCGTCATAGCTAAAAGAAGTGATGAAACTCTGGAGAAGTCTAGAACCAATCTCCGATAGTACCCAACGAGTCCCAGAAAACATCAAACCTCTTTCACACTCTTGTGTGTCTCCCAAGAAAGCACTGCCTCAATATTTTCTGGGTCCACTGCAACTCCAGCCTTCGAGATGATGTGTCCCAAGAAGTGAACCTCTTGAATCCATAAATATCACTTCGAGAGCTTACAATAAATATGGTTCTCTCAGAGTGTATCTAGTACCACCCGCAAATGGTAGGAAATCTTCTCCTCAATAGTCAAGTAAATCAGTATGTCATTGATGAAGACTATGACCAAATGATCGAGGTATGGATAGAAGATCCTGTTCATGAGACTCATGAACAATGCTGGTGCATTGGTCATGTCGAAGGTCATAAATAAGAACTCATAGTGGCCATACTGACACCTGGAGGCCATTTTTTCACATCCTCCTCTAGAACTCTTAGCTGCTGATATCCTGATCTGAGGCCTATCTTCGTGAACCATCATGCTCCCTTGAGCTGATCAAAGAGGTCGTCTGTCCTCAAGAGTGGGTACTTGTTCTTCACAATAACTTGATTCAGGCGTCGGTAGTCGACACACTCTTTCAAGATCCCATCCTTCTTCTTGGAGAACAAAATCAGGGATGCCCAGGTTGAAACACTGGGTCAGATAAATCCCATCCCTTTCAAGTCCTCCAGCTGTACCCGCAGCTCACAATGCTCGGTGGGAGACATCTGATATGCTGGAGTAGATATCGGTGATGTCCTCGGGTACATGTCCATGTAGAATTCTACCTCTTTTTGAGGAGGTAGTCTATGAATTTCATCAGGTAAAACATTCGCGTACTGATCCACCATAATAGGAAAACTCAGACTCTGCACATCAACCGCTCCAAAGATGAGACTATCCAACTGATGTGTGATTGCGTGCCCTCTCCTCTGCGTAAGTCCATCCTATGCTGCAAAGGTTCCCTTATCGCCGGGGAAGGTGAACCTGGTCCCATTCATGCGATACACGGCACCTTGTGCCTAATACATCCAATCTGAGCTTGAACCGTGGAAAACCAGTCTATAACCAAGATGATGTCGTAAGGATTTGATGCCACTTCAAAAAGGTCCCAGCTTAAGCCCTCGCCTCCTACAGTATGCTCACACTGCCAGCACTAGTGTGTAATCGTCGAGTCTACCCCCGTTGGAGTCTCTATTCATATGGATTGAGCCAACGGCTCCATCAGAATCGCCGAGCTGCTAACAAGGGCAACGACAATAAAGTAATGACTCACACCTGTGTGTATAAGTACTTCATCATGGGTGGAGAAGACACAGATAGTATCTTGAATCATCTTATGCGCGTAATGGTCGTAGGCCTTGACTGCCGGGAGCTGATCTTGTCTCTGTCCTCCAGCTCCCTATGGTCGGGTAGGACCTCTTGGTGGTAATGGTTGTGGTAGAGCCTCGAAACATCATCCACTACCCACTACTCGGCCAGCTCCTCTCCCACATCCGCCTACTCCCGGCGGACCACCATAGTCAATCCTCTACCTCTGCCTGAGAGGCCCCTCTACAGTCTTCTGCTCGTTTTCATGGAGAGTCGGGCAGTCACGAGCCATGTGTCCCTACCCACCGCATGAATAGAACCTCCTACTCATCATAAGGCTAGCTTTGTTTCGTGTTCCCCGCACAACCAAACCTGTATCCTGAGATCGCCCACCTGATGGCCTCGTCCTCTTAGACATCTCCGTCAACTGTCTAATGCCGGCTACTGAAGACTCCACTATGTGTCATCCTGTGGTGGGTCTTGTCATAGGTGACTGCTCAGCGATAAAATTCTCCACTAGAAGGGCTTTCTCTAGCACCCCTGCTTGCGTTGGGATTTTGAGGGGTATCATAAAATCCCTGATATCATGCTTGTGTCCCTGCTCGAAAGTCAGGTCCATGAAGAATGGGTCTCGTACCATATTAGTGGAGTAGCGTGAGAGGTCGATGAATATCGTTGATTACGGAGCTACTTTCATTCTACCTTGCTGCAGATGAAGTAACTCTTGAATTCGCACTGTACGAAGGGCGGCTGGAACAAACTCCAAGTGGAAGATACTCTCAAAGTCTGTCCAGAGTAAAGATTCATTATCATGCACCAGGAGAATCAGGCCCCACCATTTACCTTATGCTTCGTGCAGGTGACTCGCCACAAGGATCACCAAAAGGTTGGCTGGTGTCCCTACCAATCTGAAAACTCTGAAGATAGCCTCCAGCCAATCCTCAGCTGCATGTGGACCCATCCCTCCATGGAATCTGGGAGGTCTCTGTTGCAAGAACTCATGCAACGCACTCAGGCGGCATGTAGTCTCTGCTGCAGGGGATAGTGTTCTTAGTGGCCTAGTGGGTAGTGGTACCGTTAGTGCCTCCGCTGTGATGGAGCCCTTCACCGAGGCCTCATCGCTCGGTGGTCTACCATCTCGTATGTAACTCGGAACCCTAGTTGGCTGCCTTCGCGGGGACATCGTGAAAAGAAATAGGAACACCATGGTCAAACAATATACCAGGTGAGCTGACACAAAGTAATCACAAAGAATACTTTTCCAAGGATACACACACGCAATCAGTGATTTCATTAACTGAGTCGAAAATTAGAGGTCAGGGTCATGATGTATGTCTATGTTGGCCACCGCACCAACACTGGACTACCAGGACTGAAAGCCACACTCAATACTCTTAACACTATTGATTGACAGAAAGAATGATCAGTGTCATGAGTTCTGTGGTATAACCAACTCCTCTAATACCAATTTATCATGACCCATCCTTGGGGACAGTGCCATGACTACCCCAAGCCTGCCTCCCATAGGCCAGGGGCTGGAAACTAGCACCAAAGGAGTAATTACCTATGCTGGAAGGGAATTTCCTTTATAAAATTAAACAAACTCAATAGAGTTAGCAGCTGGAAGTAAAAACTAAGTAAATATTTTATACAAAAGAAAGTGCTAAATGGAAAGGGGCAGGAAATACAATCCCAACAGTAAAGTACAATACAACTGAAAAGATAGTACAACTACAGTAAAGTAAAATAGAAACTACTGAGCCATCCTCCGGGATTCCCACCTGAACGATTGGTACAGATGGCCTAATCAGCACCTCAGGTCCATCCATCCGCTCCGGGTATGTCTCACCAAGTGATCCACCTCCGGGTACCATCCAGCTCCACAACAATCTTTCTCGATCATTGTTGTCCATCATCTACAACCAACACAACAAAGTGTGGGCATTTCCCGTGCAGGGGTGAGTATAATGATACTCAGTAGGGACCCTGAGACCGCTGAAGGTCTACCAGAATCCACGAAGGATAAACCACAAAAGGAAAGATACAATCATGATCTATCAACCAAACCAACTCTGGTATATGCCCATAGATATAGCTCTGTAATAAATCTCAGATCGTATCCAACTCTCATGCTCAAGCACAACCCAATCCACATAATAAGTAAAATCAATCACATTGATGATAATGATTGAAAGTCAAGACTCATATCACATAGATATACATCTTCAATATAGCGATAGAGATGATCAGATGTAGTCACTGATTCATCTAAGCTATCAGACCCACACATGATACAAGACCAGCTAAGCTATCGGACCCACACTGGTTACAAGACTAGATACTCTGTTAGACCCACACAAGATACAAGTACGGAGGTGGAACTACCAGACCCACACAGGATACAAGAACAGTAGTCATCACTGTCGAACCCACATAGGATCCCAGTATAGTAGTCGTATTTTTCGAACACAATGAGGATCCCAGTATAGTAGTCATCACTATCAAACCCGTGGAGGATTCCAGTATAGTAGTTGTCGCTGTCGCAGCCATCTCTAGGGTTCCCGCACACAGCATGCTCGATTCCGGGAGGGTTTGATTCTCAAGCAAAGGGTTCTCTACTCAAGAAAAAGTTTTGATATATCAATTATCACGAAGTCCATAGATGATGTATTCCAAAGTTTTGTCTCATAAAAAGGAACCCAACGCGACAAATTGTGTGTCAATCCGACGCTCAGTTTGAGAGTTATTGGCTTTTCCGTTCCAGGGCCCCAGTTAGAATTTTGCGCGTTCGAAACCCGACTATTTTCCAAAGTTGTTCAAAAATCACTTAGAGTATCGCAAAAGGATCATCTCATCAGTAGGATCCCAGTTCCATAGAAGGTGTGTAGATCGGACGTGTGGTCTATAAGTTATTGACATTTAAGTGAAATTGGCCTGGCCCTTCATGCCCAGTGGGATAGCAGGTCGGCCCGACCCTATTTGGGGGATCCGACCCAGCTGGGGTGTCGGCCTAGCCTGGTGGGGCACAGCCCGGCCAGGCGGTTGTGGCCCAGCTCGTGCGAGGGTGGCCCGACCCACGTGAGGGCAGCCCGACCCACGTGATGGCAGCCCAGACCGCGCGAGGGTGACCAGACATGCTCGTGGGCAGCCCATCCCGTGCGGCATGTGACTCGGCCTAGTGGCCAGCCGTGGCTTGTCCAGCTGGCTGAGCGGAGTGGGGGGAATGGCCCCGAGGATTATTTTAATGGTGGTGATGCCTCTCTTGCATGGATGGCCGATGCCGGCTAGATCTTTTGACGCGAGCCGCCTGTTTTGTGGGCCGCTCTCTCTTCCACGCGACGTTGCTTGGTGCTATGATTTTTTCCACCCGGCCGGAAGGTGGCCGGCTGGTTCGCCCTCCGAAGTGGCCCACCTAGCACGGGTCGTGGTTCCTCCGTAGAGCAGCACCCAGAGGCACCGCGATCTTCTATCTCTCTGGCTAGTTCGCCCTGCAAAACGACCCGCATAATGGGCCGCAGTCTTCCTGTAGCGCGATGCCAAGGAGGTGTCGCGGTCCTCCTGCCTGGCCAGCTACAGCCAGCCGGTTTGCTACGCCCGAATGGCCTGGACTGCGGGCCGCGGTTTCCACCACGCGGCCGATGCATGACCACCGCCTCCAGACGCTGCCGCCTCTGGTCGCCACTGCCTCTGGTCATCTCCAAGAAGATATTCAAGAACCAACAGAGGGTCATCGAGCCATGTTCATTCAGACCAAACCCTCCGCGTTAGGAGATAATAATAGGCCTAATACAATCCAAGATATTTAATGAAGAAAGAGGTACGATTTTATTCAATTAAAATTGATCATAACCCCTACCTCGATTCAAGGTGCGTTGTCATGGTCACAGAAATCAGCGTCATAGATGACGGGGTTGTTCCATCAACGTCGGTGGAAGAGGAAGTTACGTAGAGTTCTTTGTGGAATCGTCTTCTTTCTTGCCCCTTTTGACGAAATGGAGGAAGACGACCAAGCTCTTCGTGTTCCTCGCTGGAGAGGGTGAATTCTCTCAAAGCCTTTCCACTGAAAAATTTTCCATGGAAAATGAAATAATAATAGGTTCACCGAAATTATAGTATTTCCATGCACATTAAAATATTTCAAATGAATTCATGACACCACAAATAATTAATTAATTTTGTAGCTCAATTAATTAATTAGTAGTGTTGGCACATTAAATGATAGAGGAAGGTGGAAGGTTTAACCCTCATCAATAGCGGGCGGGGTTCCAAGGGTTTCATGGGAGGAGTTGAAGTGTTGAAGTTCATGTGGGCCCACACACATTATCCTCCCATGGGAGGATATGTGGGTGTGGGCCCACCATCAACCTCCCTTTGGAGATAATAACCACCAACGGAATAAATGTAGTAACACAACAATTATTTAATTTATTATGAGTCCCCAAAATATAACTTCTACTCCCAACCAAATGAAACTGCGATAAAGGGCCCCTTTGGAGAATACCGGTGTTGCGAGTTTGTTGGTTTCCTCAGATTTCAATTCCGAGAACTAGTTCAAAAGATAGAAAAACCATCACGTACGTTTTCTGATCGCACCAGAAAAAAATTTCAGAAAATGATTCTAGGAACACCGGGCCTCAGAATCAGGCGCCGTCAGAAACTGCGGTCTCGTAAAATTTCAAATAATTTATGAAAAAAATTCCCTTCAAATTTCGGGATCCTTACATGGAAGATGGGTAATAATATTATAATGTTGTCTCTTCAAAGGTAACACGAGTAGAGGGAACATTGAAATATAAAATTAAATACAATAATTGTTCTAGTAATGGATATAAAGTGGTTGAGATTATAATATTTTTTAATGGGAAGGATTTTATGAAATTATAGAATACACATGTATTGGAAAAAAGAGATATCCAATTTTCTATAGATGGCATGGCTAATACAAAAAACACATAATATTTCGAGAAGATACATGTATTAAAATAAGGGGATTCCATTTTTCTATTGATATATGGAATATTTTTTTATTACATTCATGTATCCCATGATTATGATACTATGATTAGTGCCAATATGAATAAATATATGGTTGAGACCACTAGTAATGAGGCTCAACAATTCTTGGGAAAATAAGATCATAAAAAGTTTGTCTGCAGTCAAAAACATAAAAAAATGTTATAAATAGGAATAATGAATGAAAAAATGAACTACTTTAATGAAAACGTCCACTGAAGTTCTGGTATGATAAATATGGAAACAATAAAATTACAAATGTACTCTTTTGGAATTTTCTGTTTGTCTTTAGTTCTAAAACTACTAGTTTAGTTCTTGATATTATTAAGATGAATAATCATCTTATAATTGGAATTTAAGAACCTATAATTCTTAGTTATGTTTATGAATAATATTTCATAAATCTAGGTATAGGTTGTTTCGATATTTCATTAGGGTTATAAAACAGAATAGAATTCCTAATATCTCAATGTTTGTATCCAATCAATAAACTGTAACATTACAATACACTTTTCAATATCAATCAATGTTTTTACCTATAGTTTATTACTTTAATTTGAATTCAAATAGAATATATTTATTTGATAAAGTTTACTTTCTCAAGAATCTTATTATGGATCTATAGTTCATCTCCAAAGATTTCAATGTAATTTATTATTTTCATGAAAATATTAGTATAAATTTCTTATCCATTTATTCGAGATAATTTAAAACATCAATTTATAAAATTATATGATTAAATTCAATAAGATTGGGGAATGACATACTTCGTATAAAAAATAATCAAGTGAATGAATGATTTTGGGGTTAATATTTATTTAGGGATATCAATTTTTAGGATCAAATTTCTTATATAAATATCCCTAGAATAAATTCCGACCATCATTACATTCTAATTTTCTATTTCATGCACACTAAAAAGAGACCTAAACCATTTTAATTTAGTAATTCATGGATCTCTAATGAGTAGTGCGGAAATGTAATTAATGACACACGAGACTCTATTAACTGTAATAATTAATTATATTGTTGATAAACTATGTTGAAAATTGTAAAATATAATATTAAGTCATATATTTTCTAATCTTTATCTAGAATTGATGATGATATTTTAAAACTTGAAAAGATAATAGTAACCTGTAGATATCATTCTACTATTTGGATTTCATTATAATTCACCTTTATAGAGGGAGAATAATTTTAATTTTATTATAAATAATCTAATGTGAATCAAATGTGTTATTTTGAAATTTTTACATAACGTTAAGTGGTTATAGAATGGGGATATAAATTCTATCTTATTCTAGTGAGTTAAATTTTTTGATAGGTATGCAAGACCATGACTATGCTTAATACAGATGGTTATATCATTAATGGAATTGAAAAGATAGAATACTATATATTGAACATATTTAAATAAAATTTTGAGGAATGCACTTCAAATATTTACATTGACATGGAGGATGTCATCCCTTGAGGTCTTGACCTTTAAGAAAAAAATATTGAATTTTATGCCCTGTGATGATGAAAATAATGGTTCCGTGTTTTCCATTAATCTAAATAAAATCCCTAGTCTAAATCGTTTTTCTAATAGAAACATTTAATTCATTAGGGATATTTTCTAGGGAGATGTGGAAATGATGGTGAAGGAATTTTTAGTAAGAATTTTACAATTTGGTATATATTCTATGATATTTATCTTTAAAAAAAATTAGAAAAATGATGATGATGTCTCAAAATTGACACCAATCATTAAGACCAAATATATCTATGAAAATAATTAAGAATATATTTTCCATGATAATCGTCAATATCATTTAATTTTTTTAAAAAATTATTATTTTTTCATAGATGAATTTATTTTCCAATATTTTCATCCAATTGCACATTAAAGTGTAACATTTTAAGAAAAAATATCTTTTGGAGGAACTTTTTCTATAAAAATTCTTCTGTTAATCTTTTTGATACAATCATTTGGGATTTCATGTTTAAATATTTTAAAAATCTATGTTTAATTTTCTATTAATTTTATGAGTTTAGGGAAACCTTGAATTCTTTAAAATTAAAATTTTATTTAATTGTTACTATAAATGTTTCTTCTCTCACTGTAAAAATATTGGGTATTGAGATATCTTTTCCATTATAGTATTTTTTATTTATAAATATTACATTAGCAGACTCATATTAATAAATTTTGAGGATGTGATTAGAAAATTAAATAGTGCTTCTAGGAATCTAGTTGTTTCCACTAATTTGATTTATATTAATGATATTTTCTTTCTTTCCATGACTAATGATGATTATCAAATTTATCATCAATTAATTTGTGTGTTATGGATCTCCCTATGCACAAAATTATTAATTAAGAAAGAAATTATTTTTTTGGGAAATAAATTAATTTAATAATAATTAATAATATACTTTATCTCATGGGTATTAATGTATGGGGAATTCAATTAAATTTTATTAGGGTATCAAAGTATTTGGGAATCCTTGTGGACAATTTTTTTAGATTTCATTTATTGTAAAAACCCAATTATCGATATAGAATGTAATTTTAATATCAGTGGATGGTAGTGTTTTTTATATTAATGATATGATTATGTCAATGCTTATGTACTATTTAATTAGTTTAAAATAGAATATTAATATTATATGGAAACTTATTGAAAATAAGATATAGTTTTTCTAAAGTGGCAGTGGGATGGAAAATTAGTTCATCTGTGTGATGTGATCATTTTTTTACATGTGTATTGATGTTGATAGCATTGAAATCAGAAACCAAAGACACTTTATTGATGATTTTAAAGCATAGTTCTTAGAGAAGATATCTTAAGAGTGATGATATTCCACTATTTTTCACAGTGATACTCTATATAAAAGCTTAATTAAGAGAATATATTATAAAACTGACTAATCTGTATGGCCTTATTTTATAGATATTAAAAACTCAATTATGATATAATTTAAATGGGTTGTTATAAATGAGTCATCACGCCATTTTTTTAGAATCATAGTATATTTTTACCACTCATATTTATATTATTCCTCATAGTTATTTTATCCTATAAATAAATATCTCAAATTATAATTATCTTTAAATTTTTTTTAATTACCTTCTTGGATTCATAGAAGAATTCATTAATGAATACAAATTTATTTATATGAGGGATTCGTTGTTCAAGAAACCTGTGTGAATTGTTATCATCTATTAAATATAATATGAATTTTTCTCAAGGGATGGTCCTCTAAATTTTGATTTATTTTTAAATAGATCTATTATGAATAGGTTTTCCAATCAATTTATTTCATGATTTGGGAAATACTATACGAGAAGCTCCCTATTATGATTGATTTGAAAGAATGTCGATTTTCACATTCATCTTTTTGTATTAATAATAAATTTGAATAATACATCATTGAATTCATATTTATTAAATAAAACTTTTTTAAAAAATTCATCACTACATGTTTTATCTTTTTTAAGTATTTAATTTCAATAACTACTTCATTCTTAATTAAAAATTCTATTAAATTAATTTAGGTTGTCCAGCTCAACAGTTAATTAGTTACCAGTTACATCATAGATTATTTAATTATTATTTTGTCGAATCACTATCATTTGAATACCAATGGATGTGGGGTTGTTCTATCTATATCCATGTCACATATTTTATACATAATGAGATAGTTTAGTACTCCTAAGAAGGGAATCCTATTCAACAAGACGCATTACATCTATTATTCGAAAAATCCTAGAATTGGTATAAATTTTTAATATATGAGGGTGAGTTTATATATTTTTCAATCCTACACACTTTGTTTGGATAAATATTGACACAAATAGATCAACTAGGGGAAATAACATATCATATAATGTCATAGTATTCATCCCCGATGTTAATAGAATTATGGAAATATTATTTTATTAGATAATAAAAATTCATTGTATCTATTAGAAGAGAAAGAGGGATTACATATATTTATACTTAAGTAAAATAGTTAAATTTTATTGAATATCAAGATTGATCATGATCAATTAGATTTGGTTGACATTATCAGAGATAAAATCGTGATACCTTCATAGAGATACATCACGAGGTGAGAAGAAGGAAAATTGATCTTAGGAGGATAAATTATTTTATTTCACACGTGTATGGGAGGAAAATAAAACTATATAATCAATCAAAAATATGGGAGTAGAATTGAATGGTTTGGTCACTTTTAGAAAGATTATGGTAGAGTGGTTTACTCGTTATATTTGGATGGATCTAGAACTAAAGAACCTCGTATTTTCATATTTTGATTTTATTTGTCTGGACCTTGGAGATTAATTATCCAGTGGATGTAATTGAAACAAAATAATGAAAAAATATAATGGGATGATGAAAACATTTCCAATACAATTATGGAATTTTAAAAACATAACCATGTATTTAATTTTAGGTCTCCCGAAAACATGGAATGGAAATAATTCGTTTTTAGTTTATGTTGAACTCATCATGATGTCAACAGACGTCATTTCTTTCTGAAAAGTTTATTTCTAGATCAAATTTATAGGTTATACATAAATAAACTCATAAGGTTGTATTATCAAAACTCTCAATTATATCTCATAGAGATATGAGATATACCTCAATTTTTTAAAAATGTATTAAAATATAATTGGATATATAGCTAAGCTTCAACAAAACTTATCATCCTCACACTAATGATAAATATTAATGGAACATTAAAGCGTGAAAGGACATGTAGTGATCCTATTAAATGTATTTAAAGTGATGTTGGGATCAACAACTTTCATTAATAGAGATCTACTTTAACAAAATGATCCATACAACCATTCAAATAGAAAAATATGAGGATTTTTATGAGAATATGTGTATAAATTGTATTCGAACGCATAATGTTAGAGAGTGTAAATTGATGGGAATGTATATTAGTCCATAAAAATATATATGATTCATAAAATTATTCATAACATTTAAATTATATATATTTAATATAGGGGCTATAATAAATTTCATAAAAAATATTGTTCTTAAAGATTGAGACAACGTATACCTTTAATTATTACCATGGAAGACGGTTATGATATTTAGGGAGAGAGGGATGTTAATACCAAGACACCTTATCAATTTTGAATTTATTGATTTTTTGGGTACATTGGGTTATCATATCTCACCTACCAAAAAGATTCCCATGTACATTATGTGTTCCATGAATTACTTTTGAATAATAATATTCTTAGGAAATAACATATACTCAACCCATATTTGGTAAAACTGGAGAATGATCTCTATTTGGACGAAAAACTAGTTGAAATATTCTATCATATAGATTATGTAATATGAAAAAATAACACTAACCTAGTTGACATAATTTGGTGATATATTATGCTTGGGGAAGAAACATGTTAATTAGATGTTGTAGTGAGACAAAATTACACCCATGTTTTAATACAGTAGTCAAATTTGATGAAAATATTATTTTAAGAATTTAGAATATATCACCCCATGATTTTACTCTGTCTTTTTCATTGAAATAAATTTTATGGTGAGTATATTGTATCACACACAACAGTAAACTATAATTAACAATAATGAATTTTGTTGAAATAAAATATTATAATACAAGATAAACATTAATATAATAGGTAAATGAAATATGAAACAACATTTAAAAAAATCTCAAGAGGAATAGAGCTGCAAGTAATTTTAAATTCCATGATAATGTAATACTTCTCCATGAGGTTTAAGTTGATGATCATATATATAATTATAACTACAGAAATAAGGAAATTAATTATAAACATAAAATTAATACTGGTAAAATTAAATTAAAAGGATGATTTATTCTAAGAATTGATGTAAGCTAATGTATAGGAATGATATATTTTCCTTTTAAAAACACTCATTTCAAATATAGTAGATGTATATATAGTTGTTGAGAAAAAATAAATCCAAATGATATAACTATTTTATGTAATTTATAGGAAAAATTAACAAAAATATAATTTCTCATCTTAATATGATATAAAAAATAATATTTACTTAAAAATATTAATATAAAATAATTTTGTATAGGTTGCATTTTATTAAAATTATTTTTATAAAAAATAAATTTTTATACATATAAATTAGAAATCTTATATTAACACCGGTGGGTAAAATTAATTAAATATTTGGAAAATTAATAATAAATTTTAATATGATTTTTATAAAATTATTTTATGTTAATAATGATGTTTTCATGGAATTATTTTTTATGTAGTTGGGATTTGACGTAGTGGTAAGCACCCTATAATCCTACATGAAAAATGGGGGTTCAAAACCCATCGGGTGTAGGGTACTATTGTAACATCCCAAGTAAGTAATGAATAATAGATATTTTTATCTACGTCTATTAATTATTAAGATATTGTTTTAGAGGCTTAAAATGAAAATAAATACAATCTTATGCAAGGAATACACTAATATTCTTAAAAGATTATTTTACTTCCTTTTGATGGAAAACCATTTTTAAATCCATCTTTTGAAAATTTTATAAGCTATGTTTTTCAAAATAAACTTATTCTTTATGATTGGGACATCAAAATTTACTTTGTGTGAGTTTTTGGTATTTTTCAGACAATGTTCATTTTTTAATGAATAGTGAAAAATACTGCATTTTACATCAAAATTGATTTTTAATATAATTTATCTATATGATTAGATTATCTTTTGAATTGGTTTTGAGGTGAAATTAGAATATATTTTTACCATTTAATCTAATGGTGGTCACTGGAATAAATTTCACTTTGAAATTTGACTTAAACTGGTGTCAATCTTTTGATACTTATTGTTTCATAAAAACACGCTATTTGTCCTGACAGTGGGAATTAATTATTAAATTAATTAATGTGACTTATTTGTTTTGAATTTTTTAAAATAGAATTCATTTTTGAATTTGGAATATCAAATATATCTTAGGGTGAATTTTTGGTATTTTTCTGAAAAACTTCAATTTTTGATGAATAGTGAAACCACTAAGTGGTACTTATAAAAACTGATTTTTCGTTTAAATGAAATTTTACCACTTCTGTGTTTTGAATTTCAAAAATCCGACATACATGGTTGTCATTAAGAAGTAAAATGTGGTTCAATGAGATTAAAATAATTTTTTAGTGAATAGTAACTCTTAAGTTCTTAATCGCGATTAGAGGTAGTTAGTGTAGTTTAAGGTAAAAATAATGCTTTAATAAAATGAGATGAGCTTGAAACATGTCCTACCCTCATTGGATGTGTCATGGACGACCAAGAAAATCCATGGGTCAACTTGAGGACCCCATGGAGCCACTTTGGTTGGGAAATGACATAAATAACTTTTTATTTAATGTAAAAGTTAAAATGACACAAACATGAGATGTTTTACCAAAAAAATTTTTACATGGGGTTATAAAGATAAGATTTTTGATTATAAATAGTCATTGGAAAGCTAAAAAAATTCCCTACATCATAGTATTTGTTTTATAATTTTTAGACTTTAAATAAATTAAATTATTTATGACATCATGATGATGCAGCGATGACCTCATTATTTAACGATTTAAATAAAATGGAATGATAATGAAAAATCTAAGACCTACAATGGCCAAAACCTATAGTATTGGTGGATTTCGAATGCTTATCAACTTATCCTCAAAACAAATCAATGTGGGACCTCTTAAATCCAAATACCATTTTAAAATAAAGTGACTTTTCTTATCTTCCAAGAGTGCCCCTCCTCCCATCTTATAAAAGGCCCCCAACTCTACCTACTTACCCACACTCCCAATGCCTTTGGCTCGGACAAACCCTACCCATTTTGTCTCTCCATATCCCTCTCTTACTCCTTCAAGCCTCACTTTGGGCAGAAGTCTTCCCAAGGAATCTTTTGATCTCAAATCTAAGAGAGTTACCCGATTTTAAGGTATTGTCTTCTTTTGAGTCCTTTTGTGTGATTTTGCTTCTCCAACCCCCTAAACTCTTTTTATTCTTTCCTTTTGTAACAACACCATTATCTTCCATATACTAGGATGTTGTTATAATAAGGATTCGATCTACATTTACACACACCTACATCTAATGGTTAAAGAACATACTGTTTCTGTGGATGGCGAATTTCTGCCTCCCGAAACGAAGATTGTTCAACATTATTTTAACAACTTAAAAGGTGGCCATTAAGATGTCACTATATTTATATATGATATATAATATGTTTATTTTTTCCTTAAGCTTCTGTATTTTTCATTTTGGGCATACCTTTATGGTTTCCATTATGGGTAAACGCGATATCTTCATTTAAGGAAGTGCGGACTACAGCCCCCTCAAAGTGATTTGATTCGTTAAATACCATATGTGGGACGTATAAATGATGGAACTATGATATTATATATGATATTATACTGGAATTATAATATAAATTTATATCATTATGTTTCCATTCTATAAAATATGAAATAGAAATGAAAGTAGCGTTCATGCGTACGTACGGCTTACCGTCTCCATGAACGGTGCATTTCATTTATTAACTTTAAATGATTATGTAATATTATTAAATGCGTATATATACTGGATATATATGATATATACATCATGATTATAATTCTGGATATAATGGATACATTAACAACTTGTAATTATAAAAGGTTTATTTTTGACTCAAGTACCAATGATCGTTAAAATGACAGTTATTAACTTAAATAATTACATAGTGTTAATGAAATGTAAATTAGTGATATAAAAGGAATAATTAACTGGAAAAAGGTTCTTAATCAAGTAGAAATTAAATCACGTTTATTATTCAGGACATTAAAGAATGATCAAGTCAAGTCAGACCCGAGGTAAGGGACGTCGTCTCAATCTCGTTTCATTGAGGCATATTTTGTTTTATACACAACCTTCTTTTATATGGTGTATAAACCCCTTTGACTTTTACTTTTATTAAAAAGAGAATCTTTTTTATACAAAGAATTTACTAAACGACAAAAGGGGATGTTTTTGTCATATGTATGCGGCGACAACGACTTCTCTGCCGCCGTGACCATTATTTGAGTTTCGGCTTCCTCTACAAGCCATACCTTCTTTTTAAAAGAAAAATAAATACCATGTTTTACTTTTCTTTTATTTTGGTATTGAAAATGGTTTTCATAATGTTTTTATATCAATGTGTTGTATTTATATCTTGTGATTGAAAGATGGAAATGTTATGTTTCCTTTATGCATGTTTTATGTGATACGATTATGTTGAGGTTCTTGGGAATTATTATGAAGACGGGTGGTTCCGTGATAAACTAAGGGCGGGTGAGCCCGATATAGCTCTCCAATGCATTGGGTAATGCGAAGGAGTGAAACTTTAAGGTTTCTTTGAAGAGATTTATGGAATATACTAGGATGGGTATTCCAAATGTAACCAAGAGGGTTACTCCCTACGTAAGAATGTTATGAATGCCTCAAGTTACCTTTATGTGTTATGATTTCTATGATTTATTCATGATTTGATGAGGTATTCTAAAGTGCTTATGTTTTATGGGTAAAGTATGATTTCATTCTTATGTATATATGTACCCATGTTTCCTTTCCATATTTTTATATCCCTTACTGAGCTTTTTATGCTCATCCCATGTTTTTTTGAAATTTTTTTCACAGGTAAAGGGAAAGGTATATGATATGATGATAATGTCAAGGATGTGTCAAGAAAGAATCCATGTTTTATTTTAAATATTTTTTCATTGATGGGAAAGAAGAATACTATGTTTATATAACCACTTTGTTTATATGTGGAATATAATGCAAGTTGTATGATCTAATTCTCTAAAACTCTAAACCCAAAAATATCCTCAATGTGTAATCTTGTAATAACTCAAGATTAAGTAAGGTTTAAGGCAAGGGCCTTATAGTTGGTATCAGAGGTCAGTTTAGATAGCTTTAGGAGTTAGAATTATATTAAATGATTATCCAAAAATATTTTTTTATGGTCAAATTGAAGTGATATAGTATTTTAAGATTACCTTGTTGCTTCATCCAAGACATGTTTGTTCAGAATGGTTTTCCGTAGAGGAAACAGGGTAGCAGTGCTAGGAAGGCATAAAGAAGGATATAACCTTCCGAATTAGCATCCCGAGATGGTCAGAATTGGAACTGAACAGTTTGTTGCAGTGATGGAACAGTTGACTTAGGCTATAAATGGTGGTGGTATCCTTGCACGAGATCATCCAGATCAACCGCAGATGAACATATCAGTGGTGGAACATTTCATGAGGCAAAATCCCCCATCATTTAGAGGATCATCTGACCCTGTGTTAGCTGAAGGTTGGATTAAAGCACTGGAGAATATTTTCGATGTCATGGAGTTTTCAGACAATCAAAAGGTTAGTCTTGCTATTTACCGTTTGGAGGGTGAGGTAGATCAGTGGTGGTCGATGGCTAAAAATATAAGGGACGCTGATGAGATTGATGCTCTCGAATGGGATGAATTCAAAGGTATGTTTCTTGAGAAATATTTTCCTAAGTCTGTTCGACTTAGGATGGAAAATCAATTCTTGGAATTGAGGCAAGAGGAAGACTCAGTGGCTACCTATGAAGAAAGGTTCACTCGATTGGCAAGGTATGCTCCAAATTTTTTCCGAGACGTTGATAGTAAAATCAATCATTTTTACTCAGGATTAAAGCCAAAATATCTAAGGGAATTAGCTTCTCGTGATTTTAAAAGTTATGAAAATCTTGTTCGATGTTCTAAGAAGGTGGAAATGCATTTTGCCGATGACCAAGTGTTCTATAACAACTAGCCGAAGAAGAGACTAAGGTGGCAGGAGAAAGGTAAGAATTCTTCAAAAAAGTCTGATGGTAAGAAAACTAAGTTTACAGTTTGTGATAAATGTGGAAAAAGGCATGCTGGGGAATGTATTCTGAATTCTGGAAAGTGCTACCAATGTGGTAAGATGGGACATAAGGCTCATGATTGCACTGAAAAAGATCAGGGTGATGGTAAGACCAAATTTGATTTACAGTTAGTGAAATGTTATAAGTGAAATGAGACGGGTCACTATGCAAACGAGTTTCCTACAAAGAGCTTGGGTGATGGGAAGCAGTTAGATCACAAGCAGAAAGGGGTGGTTAAATCCTTCGCAACTACTTCAGCAGATTTCGGGCCATCAAATGAAGTTGTATCAGGTACTTTGTTTGTTTTTTCAGATTATGCCAGTGTGTTGTTTGATTCGGGGTCTACACATTCTTTCATCTCTGAAACTTTTTCTAGTAAAATGGGAATACCATCTCAAGAAATGACTCCTGAACTTGTGGTAAAAACACCTGGGGTAAATTTTGAGGCAAAAAGAATTTATAAGAATCTTCATATCCTTATCCATGGAAAGAACCAACTTGCGAACCTTATTGTTTTACCTCTAGTAGAGTTTGATGTTATCCTAGGTATGGATTGGCTCTCTATTTACCATGATAAGATTGACTGTAGATCTAAAGAAGTTTCTTTTCAGAAATACTTTCAATTTGTGTACAAGAATGAACCCTTACTGTTAATAACTTATCAAGAGGCCGAGAAACATGTAAAATATGGAAATGAATGTTACCTTGCACACATCGTTGAAAATAATGGAACTGTTCAGATTAATGATGTGCCAGTGGTAAATGAGTATCCTGATGTTTTTCCTTATGAGTTTCCTGGAATAATACCAGATCGGGAAGTTGAGTTTACTGTTGACTTAGTTCCTGATGCTAAGCCAATTTCAAAACCCCCTTATCGAATGGCTCAAATTGAACTTTTAGAGTTGAAGGAGCAATTGAAAGATTTATTAGAGAAAGGTTTCATTAGACCTAGCACATCACCTTGGGGTGATCCTATTTTATTTGTTAAAAAGAAAGATGGTTCTATGAGACTTTGCATTGATTATAGGTCCTTGAATAATATCACTGTTAAGAAAAAATATCCTTTGCCTCATATCGATGATTTGTTTGATCAGCTCCAGGGAGATCAGTTTTTTTCAAAGATTGACCTGAGATTGGGGTACCATCAGCTGAAGGTAAAGGAGGCAGATATTCCGAAGACCGTGTTCCGTACAAGATATGGCCATTATGAATTTGTAGTAATGCCTTTTGGGCTAACCAATGCACCTAATATATTCAAGGACGTAATGAATAGAATTTTCCATGAGTTCTTGGATAAGTTTGTGGTGATTTTCATTGATGATATTTTGGTGTTTTCTAAAAGTAAAGAGGAGTAAGAAAGACATTTAAGGGTTATCTTAAAAACCTTAAAAGAAAAGAAACTGTATGGAAAATTCAGCAAGTGTGAGTTTTGGTTGCAACAAATTTCTTTCCTTGGTCACATTGTTTCTAAAGATGGAATAACTGTTGATCCTGCGAAAACAAAAGTAGTGGAAGACTGGCCAAGACCCACAAATGTAACTGAGATTCGTAGCTTCCTTGGTTTGGCAGGCTATTATCGAAGGTTTGTTAGAAATTATTCACGATTATCTAGTCCAATGACTAAGATAACTCGGAAAGGTGTTAAGTTTATCTGGACAAAAGAATGTGATGATTGTTTTCAGGAGTTGAATAGAAGATTGGTGAATGCTCCAGTTTTGGAACTTTTTTCTAGGAATGGTGAGTTTGTTATATACAATGATGCTTCGTTGAAGGGACATGGTTCTGTCCTTATGCAGAATGATCAGGTAATTGCTTATGCTTCACGTCAGTTGAAAACTCATGAGATAAATTACCCTACACATGATTTGGAATTAGCTGCTATTGTTTTTTCTTTAAAAATTTGGAGGCATCATTTGTATGGAGTAAAGTGTGAAATATATACTGATCACAAAAGATTAAAGTATATAATCACTCAGAAAGAATTGAACATGAGACAGAGGAGATGGCTGGAATTAATCAAGGATTATGATTGTACAATTCACTACCATCCGAGAAAAGCAAATAAAGTGGCTGATGCTTTGAGTCGAAAAAGTAATGCTTCATTAACCATGCTAAGTTTGGTACAAGATCCTTTGGTTTTTGATTTGATGAACTTTGGAATAGATGTTTTTGGTGCAGGAAGTTCTTCTGTTTTGTTTCAGGTATCAGTGAGATCATCCCTATCAAACAGAATCAAGCAAGCACATAAGCAAGACAGTGAGTTGCAAAAAAAGGTAGAGCTGGTTCAGAAGGGTAAGTTTCCTGAATTCAACATTGATAATGATTGTGTTTTGAGATTTGGGAAGAGATTATGTGTGCCTTGTGATTCACAGTTGAAGAGGGAGTTGTTATGTGAAGCTCATAGTTCTCCGTTTTCAGTTCATCCTGGCAGTACTAAGATGTACAGAGATCTGCGGGAGTATTACTGGTGGGATGGAATGAAAAGAGATATTGCTGATTTTACTATGAAGTGTTTGACATGTCAACAGGTTAAAGCAGAGCGGCAGTTACTGAAAGGGATGCTTCAGCCTTTACCAGTTCCAGAGTGAAAATGGGAGAATATATCCATGGACTTTGTTGTGGGATTCCCAAAGACATCTCGAGGTAATAATTCAATCTGGGTTATTGTTGATCTCTTGACCAAATCTGCTCATTTCCTTGCTATACGAGATACTTTTTCCCTAGATCAACTTTCCCGTTTGTATCTTAAAGAGATAGTCAGGTTACATGGAGTTCCTCTCTCCATTGTATCTGACCGTGATCCCAGGTTCACTTCTAACTTTTGGAAAGGCCTTCAGAAGTCGTTGGGTACTGAATTAAATTTTAGTATAGCTTTTCATCCTCAATCAGATGGGCAGTCGGAACGAACAATTCAGACCTTGGAGGATATGCTACGTTCTTTCTCTATGGATTACCAGGGATGTTGGGACCAACATCTTTCTTTGGTTGAATTTTCATATAATAACAATTTTCATTCTAGTATACAGATGGAACCATTTCAGGCATTATATGGGAAGCGGTGTCGAACTCTAGCTTTCTGGGATGAAGTGGGTGAAAGGAAGTTGATGGGACCATAATTGGTAGAAGAGTTGGCAGAAAAAGATCAACTGATACAGAAACACATGAGAACAGCTCAGAGTAGTCAGAAGAGTTATACAGACAACAGGAGGAAGGATCTCTCTTTTGAGGTAGGTGATCATGTTTTTCTCAAAGTATCACCATGGAAAAGTGTGATGCGATTTGGTAAGAAAGGAAAGCTGAGTCCAAGTTTCATTGGGCCATATGAAATTCTTGAGAGAGTTGGATCAGTTGCATACCGAGTGGATTTACCTCCGAGTTTATCTCAGGTACACAATGTTTTTCATGTTTCGATTTTGAGGAAGTATATGCCATATCCATCTCATGTTTTGTTCGCAAAGGTAGTTCAGTTTCAAGAGAATATCTCTTATGAGGAACAATTGGTCCAGATTCTTGACCACATGGAGAAAGTGTTACGGAATAAGGTGGTTAATCAGGTAAAGGTTTTGTGGAAAAACCACATGATGGAAGAGGCAACATGGGAATCTGAAAATGCAATGAGGGATAAGTACCCCCATTTATTCGATAAGTAAATAAATTGCGGGGATGAAATTTTCAAAAGGGGGAAGGATGTAACATCCCAAGTAAGTAATGAATAAAAGATATTTTTATCTATGTCTATTAATGATTAAGATAGTGTTTTAGAGGCTTAAAATGAAAATAAATACAATCTTATGCATGAAATACAGTAATATTCTTAAAAGATTGTTTTAATGCCTTTTGATGGAAAACCATTTTTAAATCTATATTTTGACAATTTTATAATCTATGTTTGTCAAAATAAACTTATTCTTTATGATTGGGACATCAAAATTTACTTTGGGTGAATTTTTGGTATTTTTCAGACAATGTTCATTTTTTAATGAATAGTGAAAAATACTACATTTTATATCAAAACTGCTTTTTAATCTAATTTATTTATATGATTAGATTATATTTTAAATTGGTTTTGAGGTGAAATTAGAATATATTTTTACCATTTAATCTAATGGTGGTCATTGGAATCAATTTCACTTTGAAATTGGACTTAAACTGGTGCCAATCTTTTTATACTTATTGTTTCATAAAAACAAGCTATTTGTCATGATAGCAGGAATTAATTATTAAATTAATTAATGTGACTTATATGTTTTGAATTTTGTAAAATAGACTTCATTTTTGAATTCGGAATATCAAATATATCTTAGGGTGAATTTTTGGTATTTTTCTGAAAAACTTCAATTTTTGATGAATAGTGAAACTTCTAAGTGGTACTTATAAAAACTGATTTTTCATTTAAATGAAATTTTACCACTTCTGTTTTTTGAATTTCAAAAATCCGATATACATGGTTTTCATTAAGAAGTAAAATGTGGTTCAATGAGATTAAAATAATTTTTTGGTGAATAGTAACTCTTATGTTCTTAATCATGATTAGAGGTAATTAGTGTAGTTTAAGGTAAAAATAATGCTTTAATAAAATGAGATGAGCTTGACACATGTCCTACCTTCATTGTATGTGTCATGTTCGACCACTAAAATCCATGGGTCAACTTGGGGACCCCATGGAGCCACTTTGGTTGGGAAATGACATAAATAACTTTTTATTTAATGTAAAAGTAAAAATGACACAAACATGAGACGTTTTACTAAAACAATTTTTACATGGGGTTATAAAGATAAGATGTTTGATTATAAATAGTCATTGGAAAGATAAAAAAATTTCCTACATCATAGTATTTGTTTTATAATTTTTAGACTTTTAATAAATTTAATTATTTATGACATCATGATGATGCAGCGATGACCTCATTATTTAACGATTTAAATAAAATGGAATGATAATGTAAAATATAAGACCTACATTGGACAAAACCTATTGGATTTGTGGATTTATAATTCTTATCACCTTATCCTTAAAACACATCAATTTGGGACCTCTTAAATCCGAATACCATTTTAAAATAATGTGACTTTTCTTATCTTCCAAGAGTGCCCCTCCTCCCCTCTTATAAAAGGCCCCCACCTCTACCTCCTTACCCACACTCCCAATGCGTTTGTCTCGGCCAAACCCTACCCGTTTTGTCTCTCCACATACCTCTCTTACTCCTTGAAGCCTCACTTTGGGCATAAGTCTTTTCAAGGAAGCCTTTGAGCTCAAATCTAAGAGAGTTACCCGGTTTTAAGGTAATGTCTTCTTTTGAGTCCTTTTGTGTGATTTTGCTTCTCCAACCCCCTAAACTCTTTTTATTCTTTCCTTTTGTAACAACACCAGTATCTTCCATATACTAGGATGTTGTTATAATAAGTATTCGAGCTACACTTACACACACTTACATCTAATGGTTAAAGAACATACTGTTTCCGTGGATGGAGAATTTCTGCCTCCCGAAACGATGATTGTTCAACATTATTTTAACACCTTAAAAGGTGGCCATTAAGATGTCACTATATTTATATATGATATATAATATGTTTATGTTTTCCTTAACATTATATATTTTTCATTTTGGGCATACCTTTATGGTTTCCATTATGGGTAAACGCGATATCTTCATTTAAGGAAGCGCGGACTACCGCCCCCTCAAAGTGATTTGATTCGTTAAATACCATATGTGGGACGTATAAATGATGGAACTATGATATTATATATGATATTATACTGGAATTATAATATACATTTATATCATTATGATTCCATTCTATAAAATACAAAATAGAAATGAAAGTTGCGTTCATGCATACGTACGGCTTACCGTCTCCATGAACGGTGCATTTCATTTCATACCTCTAAATGATTATGTAATTTTATAAAATGAATATATATACTGGATATATATGATATATACATCATGATTATAATTCTGGATATAATGGATACATGAACAACTTGTAATTATAATGGGTTTATTTTTGACTCAAGTACCAATGATCGTTAAAACGACCGTTATTAACTTAAATAATTACATAGTGTTAATGACATGGAAATAAATGATATAAAAAGAATAATGAACTTGAAAAAGGTTCTTAAGAAAGTAGAAATTAACTCAAGTTTATTATTCAGGACATTAATGAATGATCGAGTCAATTCGGACCCGAGGTATGGGACTTCGTCTCAATCTCCTTTCATTGAGGCATATTTTGTTTTATACACAACCTTCTTTTATATGGTGTATAAAACCCTTTGACTTTTACATTTATTAAAAAGAGATTATTTTTTATACGAAGCGTTTACTAAACGACAAAAGGGAATGTTTTTGTCGTACGTATGCGGCGACAACGAATTCTCTGCCGCCGTGACCATAATTTGAGTTTCGGCTTCCTCTACAAGCCATACATTCTTTTTAAAAGAAAATTAAAAACCATGTTTTACTTTTATTTTATTTTGGTATTTAAAATGGTTTTCATAATGTTTTTATATCAATGTGTTGTATTGATATCTTGTTATTGAAAGGTGGAAATGTTATGTTTCCTTTATGCATGTTTTATGTGATACGATTATGTTGAGGTTCTTGGGAATTATTATGAAGACGGGTGGTTCCGTGATAAACTAAGGGAAGGTGAGCCCGATATAGCTCTCCAATGCATTGGGTAATGCGAAGGAGTGAAACGTTAAGGTGTCTCTGAATAGATTTAGGGAATATACTATGATGGGTATTCCAAACGTAACCAAGAGGGTTACTCCCTACGCAAGAATGTTATGAATGTCTCAAGTTACCTTTATGTCTTATGATTTCTATGATTTATTCATGATTTGATGAGGTATGTTAAAGTGCTTATGTTTTATGGGTAAAGTTTGATTTCATTCTTATGTATATATGTACCCATGTTTCCTTTCCATATTTTTATATCCCTTACTGAGCTTTTTATGCTCATCCCAAGTTTTTTTGAAATTTTTTTCACAGGTCAAGGGAAAGGTACATGATATGATGATAATGTTAAGGAAGTTTCAAGAAAGAATCCATGTTTATTTTAAATATGTTTCCATTGATGTGAAAGAAGAATACTGTCTTTATGTAACCACTTTGTTTATATGTGGAATGTAATGCAAGTTTTATGATCTAATTCTCTAAAACTCTAAACCCGAAAAGATCCTCAATGTGTAATCTTGTAATAACTCAAGATTAAGTAAGGATTAAGGCTAGGGCCTTATAACTGTAGAAGTACTACAGTGGACTGTAGCAGCGGTGGCACTGTAGCAATGGTGGGCACTGTAGCAGCGACATGGCACTATAGTGGCTGCAGGGTACTGTGCGGAATAGTAGATGTGTGGTTACTGTAGCATTACTATTCACAGAATGGGCTTTGGGCCACGAAATTGTGTCTACGGGCCATGTAATGGGCTAAAGGCCCACTGGGACTTTGGGTTATGTATTGGGTCTCCCTCTACCTAGTTAAAAGAGATATTTGCTTTGATTTAATATTAAATGAGACTTCAACCCCATCCTTAAAAAAATGAATTATTTTTTACTTAATATACATGTTTACAATATAAAATATAAATCCTCACTTCCAAATAATGAATCTAATTTAAGGACTCCATGAAAAGAAAATTTACACTCATATAATTGTTAATTGATATTAAATTAGATTTGGAACACATATATTTTAAAAAAATTCGATAAATATATATTTATATTGTGATTTAAAATAAAAAATACATTAAAAATATTAATAATTTAATTCAAATTAAATAAATAAAAATATATAATAGTCATTTTTAATTTATTAATGTAAATTAAATAATTTTTAGAAATAAAAATAAATTTTCATGGTATGTTTTCAGTCAACATAGTAAATGTAAATTGAGGAAGAGCGAGGTTAAACTAAGTGTCCATGAAAAAAAGTATCATAAAATTTGATATATAAATTTAATAATGATATAATTATTAATGAAAACGTATACCATATCATTTATTTTTCAATTTCTATTATGATTCCATATAAAATTACTATCTTCTATATTAATGAATGAATATTGTTTTAAATTCTCCTTAAAAACTTTTATAAAATTATCCCTCTGATAACCCTCATATAACACTAAAACCATAGAGTTGTATATTTAATATTTTCTAATTCTAAATATCCTAAACCATTCCTAAACTTTTTGTGGAATATGGTTCTAGGAAGTAATCATAAATCTTTACTTCCAATTTATCCCACTCAAGAAGAAGAAAAGTCATCTAGTAATTATCCATGCTATTTATTTTATGTTTATAATGACATTCTCATTCAGGGCCTTAAAAAATGTTATTATATTCTATAATTATTTTAAATTAAATTAAGTATTATATTTGAAATATTTAACCTTTTTATATGATTACAATATCTTACTCATTCCCATGTATAAAATGTTTTTATTTTTGTTGGTTCAATAGCCTACATGAACAATCTTATAACAACATCATAATTTTTACCTTGAATAATTTTCATGAACATAATACCATATTTATTGGATTATCATTATCAAAATATTTCATCAATAAGGTTATAAATTGTTTAAAACAATATTATTCCCAATATTATGTAACTCATTATTTCTGAAAAATTAATTGAAAACTGATTTTCATATATTCTATTACCATAGACAATACCCGTACATTACCTCAAATAAACATTTGAAAAAACTAAATAATTAGAATTCAATAATTACTCTAAATTTAATAAGTTGATTATAATTAAATTTTTAATAACTCATGAATAATGTCATTGGTATTATAAACCTTTTAAAGGATAATCAATATTACTTATATTTGATGATGAGTATTTTTTGTAATGAACAAATATATTTTTAAAAAGGATTAAAATTTATGTTAAAAAATGAAATATATTAGAATAAATATCTAAAAATGAATAACATATATTATTATGTTCATTATATAAGAGGTTTGAGATATTTCATGATAGACAAGAAAAAAGGTAAGGGTTTCTAATCTAGTTTGACTTTTCAATCAATGTTGATTATATATTAAATTGAATATGAGTAAATTATATGTTATTCTATAGAAAACACATCAATTTAATTTTAATATGGTTATTCATGGGGATTACATATCTTATTACAATTTTATCTCATTTTTGGTTTGCAATTTTCATAGATAGACATTTGTTACTAGAGAAGACTTCACCACTAGATTTTTTAATGGGAATATTTATGCTCGCTGTTTATTCCAATAAATCAATTTTATATATGTTATTATATCAAATTTTATTATTTATTATTTTTTAATATACTTTTCTTTTATGGAAAAATGAATTTTCAATTAATTTTGTCATTATGGTTTTTTTCTAACATTGACACTCTTTATAGTTGTGTGAAAATAATATTCATTTTTAATTCCTACTACATTAACACCATTTACAAATTTTATAGCTATTTTTAAAAATTAATTTACCTAAACATGTTTTCATGTTTCTTCAAATTAATATATATTCCATTTTTCAAAATTTTCATTTCAAAATAAATGTTTCAAATAAATGATATATTTAATCATGTTTTTAAATCTACATTGAAATGACTTGATTTTTTTCATCTATGTTAACATATTTTAATGTTTTACATGATTCAATATAGAACTATTCTTATGAAAGTATCACCTTTATTTTATCTAATTGATTATATTAATTATATCTTAGATTTCTAATGACACCCCTATCATTTTTGTGACTTAAATAAGCATTGAAAAAATTAAAAATGTTTACATTTTCACATGGAAAACATGTGTATAATATATAATAATATCATTTTTTATTCGTTTATATCCCTCTAATATGTTATTTAATGTTTTATATATCATGAGATGACATGTATGGTAATAGAGAGTGAACCTAATGCCATATGGGTTTATGGGAATAGAGTGTAAACCCATTCCACCATGGGTCTCTCTCATCTATATAAGGATGATATCTTTATTGATCCATGATATAAGGAATAATTTTATATGTTTATTTTGGTGGCCCATGCCTTTGATATGATTTCAAATATAAATTTTATTGACTAATTTTCTACATTCAAATATCTCATTTTATAATTTATTCCAAAACCCTTATTACATGACTCTTGATTTATGATATATGTCAATTAGGTCACGATTAACTTTTTTATGACCATTTTCTATGATTATGCTTTCATACCCACATGATTATCTTATAAAAACATATAATCGTTAATTAATATCTCATATGATTATCCTTACTAAGAATTGTTTCTCCACGATTATGATGTTTTCCATCCCCATATTATGATTAAGAGTGTTATCTAGGTCGGTTCTAACTTCATATCATATTATATGCTTATTTATTAGAGATATTGAAAATGGTGAAAAATAAGTTTCTCATGTACCTAACCTCCAATGAAAATATTCCATTAAGTTCTAGGCTTGAATTAATTTTGAGATGTAATAAATATCCATGTGAAATGATGTGATATGTATGTACGTTGTGATTGGGTCAACAAAGTTGTCATTTCATAAAATAATATAGACATCACATCACCTTCTCATCTCATATAGTATTATAATAACATCACTATCACAACCAAAACATAACCACCATTGAATATAACATATCATCTCTACATTATATTACTATAATGGTTGGGTATCATGAATATGAAAGACATAAAACTTGTTCCCTCATCCTTCTATACAAGTCCCCAACAAAATAGAAACATGTCAATACCATACAGGGTATGTGTAGACACAATGTTATACATATGAAGACATAATATTCCATTTTTATTACTTATTATGATATATCATATCATGTGATACCCTTGAAATAAATTAATAATAACTAATCCCACATCAATTTGTGACCAAGGATTATGTAACGTTATACAGGAAAAAAAATACAAGACCTACAAAATTATAAATAGATTGACCTAATAAATAATGGAATCAATTACCAAAATTAAACTCTAGGATTAATCTATTGTTAGTCTATCCCAACTAATCACCACATACACCTTGTACAAATAGGACCCCATATAAATTTCTTTTATCAGAATAATACAAAACTCAAATAAGAAGAGAACATGAAGAGGTTAGAATAAACATACCTAGCATGACACCCCCAAAAACACAAAGTCAAAGATTCTAAGTGATTATAAATACTATAATGAAACATAATTGTGGATGAACATGATAAATCCATATATTCTCAATCAGAGACTCCAGGTCTCATAGTTAGTTTTGTCCTAAATTACAATTGAGGGATTCTGGTTGAATCTACAAGGTAACATTCATATAAGATAATTAATTATATAGATGATTCCAACACCAATGGAACTTAAATTAAAATGTTACTCTTATATGGGATCATTCCCATGTCCTATAGGGGTACCTGACACAACCTGTAGAAGAATGAGAAAGTGGAACACACCCCCATCGAGTAGAGGGATAAATGACTCTATAGAGATCTTTCCCCAAAAACTAGATCACTAATTCATTAAATAGGACATGATGACTCACTCTATGCTAATGAGTAATTAAATTGAGGTAATATACCAATACTAAAAATATTTAATAAAAAAACATTCTAATATTGATGCCAATATATAATTGAAACTAAATATAGAAAAATAATATTCCCAGGGGATGTTTTATCATCCTCAAATGATAGATATCATATAGAGGGGTCCATACAGATTTTTTAAATCAAATCTACACACTGTGTAGGTCATAATATTCCAAAAATACTAGATATTTCATTCATATCATCCCATGTTGTTATCTCATTTTACTTTTACCATGGGTATCACCCATGAAACCGACATGTTATATGTACCATTCCATAATCATTATTGTTGAACATTTTTCAAGAATAAAAATTAAAATCCATCTAAAACCCACCATAACCTACATGACCATTGAATTTCAATCATCATTTTCATGCCTCCATCACATGTCTAATCCGGTAATTGAACCCCAAAAAACAATTTAAATTATGATAGAGTGAAACGAATTTTGAAATGGGTACCATGATTTAGTCTAATCACTTGCCAATTGATCATTGACGATAAATAAACAATATAGTGATAATGGAATGAAACACAAAGGTGATGATAAAATTATTGTCCTATTAATTTCTTTAATGTTAATTCAAGATGGTGATTGGGTAGGAATAATAAATTATATAAAATAATTAATTAATCCATATCTCAAGAATAATGAAATATTTATTGTATAAAAAATAGTGATTAATGAATTAATTTATAGTTAAATTAATTAATTTTAATCATAAAAATATAAATAGGGAATAACCCAGAAAAAATAGCACTCCCTTGGATTAGATCAATCATCAAAAAAGAAAATTTTGAAAAGTGATGAACAAGAAGAACTTATTGGGATCTCTTCTATCACCATAGACCATCAATTATTTCTTTCCATGATTAGTATGATCAATCCACTATCTCTATAGTTTTATCTCTAGGGTAGTTCATACTGCCATCCCTCTTCAACAACAACAATAGATAATCTCATTCCCAACATGGATTGTCCATAACATATGGAAAATATTAATATCAAAAGGATTTCAAAGAAGAAGTGGTAAAATAAATTTGTAAGTGAAGGGGATAATTAATAAATCGATAAAAACCCAAAAATGAAGGCCTCATACATCATAATTATGATTTATATCCCCATTCATGATCAACGGATAAATATGAAATTGTGAACATGAAATCGTCCATTAGCACCACTTCCACCACCACTGTGGGAATGTTAAATATACCAGGATTAGAAACATAAATTGGTGAGACAACATGGGAAAGAAAAAATGTAGGTCATTTTACCCTCATGATGGAATCTAAAAAAGGTTTTGTGAGGTAACATTAGTTGTTCCCCTTAAGAGCTCCTCTAGTGCTCGCAGCCCAAGTCTAGGCCTTTTCCTGACTATTTTGGCTTACTTGTTCACTATATGGAGCTCACTAGTGAAAAACTTAACTATAACCTTATTGTGATGTTTCCCACATTGAACTAAAAAGTCCTAGAAATCAACTTGAGAAAGAAAAAAATTTCAGATGACTATGAAAGCGTCTATTACATCCCATCACACTCTAGAAATATCATTTAAAATATTACAAAGTTATAAACAATAAATAAAAATTCGTTACAAATATGTACTTACCCTGGGTAATAATAATAAGTACAGATTTAAATAATCCCATCATAGATTTAAAACATCACTAAAACTTCACAAACATTTATTGAAATTTTTTTCTATATATAAATTTTTAACCAATCCACCTTCCTGCACAAAAAAACTACAAAATGTATTACAATTTACATATCCTTAATCATGTAATAAAAAATATCAATAATTTGTTTTCTAGAGATCATACTATTATTAATCCGTGAAATAAAAAATTAAATAAAATTATTACTATCCATAAAAAATCCATAATCAATACATTACACATTATTAAATGTTTTATAAATTTCATTTATATTCTTTAATTAATTAATTTATACTTCTCTCCTTTTACCTGGTCTGTTTCTAACCGCACATCCCACAAATACAGGTATCTTCAAAACCACCCTAGATCACAAAACCACCCAGTATCCATAAAATAATTCACAATACCTTATATTTTCCATGTCACTATCCCCACTATAATTTAAATATCTATAACTATATCACAATATACCAATTAATAATTATGCAACATCACATACTGAAAATACAAATCAAAAAACCATAAAATGTAGCCACAACTATCAATAACAAACTACAAAACCATAAAAACAATAATTATATTAAAAATACCTCATTCAAAACTAATTATAGTTGTACTTAGAATCCAATTGTTTATTTTTGCATGATACAACCTTAATTTGATGTCTCTTTCAAGAAAATCCATTAATCCAAATACTATTCTACGAAATTGATTCATTACCACCCTTAATTTAGTAACATTTTAAACATGATAATTATAACAGTTCAATTATAATAATAAATAAAAATGTATCATTGTTCAATTCAAAATAAATCAATTATTATTGTGATAAAATCAAATAATGACCTGAATCAAGTAAAGCAAATGTGAAACCCTTATTCTTTAAATTTTTATTATTATCTAGTTCATTATCTTCATCCTGTTAGCTATTATATTTTTCCCTATTAAATAAAGGTTTTATAAATATAAATTATATTCATAAATAACCTCATATCCTCAAACATTGAAAATATAGAGAATTAGGGAGAATAGAAAATGAATAGAACATGGTACCCTAAATCAAGAGGGTTTGATCTAGTGAAATAAAGAGGGTTAGATCCCCCCTGACACATTACTAATGAGAACTAAAAATTCATAAGGTCAATATGAGATCAATAGAATATGATAATAGTATAATTAAGTAAACCAAAAACCCTATTCAACTATAAAATCATTTATTCCTCCACCATGGATTGGTGACCTCAAGTATGGACAATATTTCTTCATTAAAATTGAGATCATTGTTTTCTATCATTTGAAGTTTTTATATACACATTACCTTAAATTCCATTAAAAAAATAATAAAATAGTTTTTACCTTTTTTCATAATAGTCATGATGGATTGGAATATGTTATTTAATTCCCATAATAACCAGAATGACTACTCACTATGGCATAGAGGAAACAACTGTATCATTATATTCCCAATGTGACTAAGGAAATAACATATAGATATTGTAAATATTATTTTTATTCATCCACATTTAAAATGAACTCACATTGACTCACGACTATGGCTATAAATATATTCATTCTAGTTTCCATGATTTTCCAATGGGAAACTATCCAAGAATCAATGTCACCCAATCTGTCTGTTGATTCATATACAGAAATTAGAAAAACCACAAGATAAGTATAGATATCTTCTTTGTGTCACATACGGAATGTATCTAATCACTACACCATTATTCATGGGTTTCGTGGTCCTTGGGTTTATAATGAACATTAATGGGTAGTTATCATGGAAATATTCTCAAAATAGGATCACTATTTCTACCAAAAAAAATATGACCGCATATATTTTATAGTAATGAAATATAATAAATCCATTCCCCATATCATAAGATCTTAATAACTCCCACTAAATTACTATAATATTTTAATGAAACCGCGTAATGGACTATAAAATATGAGAATAAGAAATTAGATACCTATAACCTGATTTTCATCACAAAAAATCAAAACTAAACTTGGAAAGACATGAACCCACTAAAACCAAAATGACCCCATGATAAACCAATGATATAGAGAAAATTATATTGCCAAAGAAAATTACTCATGGTTTTAAAAACCCAACAAAAATTTTATGTTATTAAACATTTAAACATTACCCGATCTTGGGATGGGATACTCCAAAATCACTTTCACTTATGTGGAGACATCTATAGGAAGACCAAGGTTATTAAATGGAACTACTCCTTAGGCTATTACAGGATATAACTAACCTATATATTATATTTCAATTCAACGGGACTATGAAATTTATGGGAAAAAATCCATATACATACCTTAGTTTTCTAACGAATTTTACGATAACGCTAAAATTATTTTTATAGGTAAATCTAAAAATCCCATCAACCACATGAGATAACTATCATAAAATGAGCGCACATGAAGAAATTTATAGTAATTGTTTTTGGATTATACTATAACTAAATTAAAATAAAAAAGAGTATACATATTTTAAAACTTCATAAACCAACTCTAATATAGTATCTTTATCACTAGAGGATGACAGACATAACAATGAATGATATAACTAACAACTCTTGATAAATAATCAAAAGTTTTACAACTAACTACTAATTATTTCATAAGGATGAAATAGAATAATGAAATTATATTTTTAGGAATATTCCTTCCATCCAAACATGACATTTAGTAATCTAAAATTCGGCATGTGGTTTTGAATTAACAAAACTACTTCTATATTCATTGGTAGAATCAATCAATTTCATGTTAACACACCAAATGAATTAATAATTTTCAAATATATTTTAATAATATTAGAAAGATTTTATTATAAAGGAAACGATTTAAGAAGGCAATTTTAAAATAATAAAAAATATGTCACTTATTAAATTGATAATGTTAATTAAAAAAACATAATATTAGGCTCTGAAACAAAATTTACATCAATATTACCAATTACATATGGAATAATGATTTTGTTGCCAAATACTCTATCACATTACATAATTTTATAGCCTCCACATATCATGGAGAAATCATACAGATAATTACATAATAAAACACAATATGTAGAGATAAACTCAACATACACATGCCCCCACGTTCTAATAGACCCCAAGGAAAAAATATACACAATAGATTTAGAATAACACATCACTATCCACTTTCGCTTAATGTAATCCCCATTACATGAGATTTAATATTATACATCACTTATAATATAGATAAAACCCTTCATGATCACCATAATTAGACCCCCCCACTCACAATAAAAAACATTAATTCAACCACAAACTCAACACACTCTAATGAATCTATGGACAATGGGACAAATACAAATATTGTGTTTAAGGTATTTACAATTCAAATGGCCTTAAAATTTGACAGTAAATTAGAAAAAAGTAAACTAGAATAGAATGAACACTATATCCACTTTAATATATCCCCATGATAACGATTATATGTTTTCACATATTTATATGGGTACAAAACACTTTATTGATAATGGTAATTTACTCTTCATAAGTAACATCTTCTATATGACCATGATTACTCCTTTACTATGATTCTTCCACCCCTAGAAGAAAATCGTCTACAAAGGGAACATTGAATTTAATGTGTTTCATATTTAATTCAATGGAAACCATAACCTCTTATAATATCTCCTTAAATTATAGGCCCTAAACCTCCCTGAAAAAATTATACACCACATGTTACTAATATTTAATCATTACCCTATTAAAAAAATCATTCCAATTCTTGACCACATCACCTTCATGATTCTCCAATGACATTCCTTTATTCAAATCCTAAAAAATAAATATGTTTAATATATAAAATTAATTCTCAAATCAACTGCAATGAAAACACAATAATATCCCATGAATCACATATATTCAAATACCACTACAATAAAAAATAACACATCATCCTTTAAAATATTCATCTTCATCTAGAATGGTTAACATCCCACCAAGTAACAATGAAGTTACGTATTATCCACATTACACCATCCATCAATACATTATGAAATGAAACATACCTATTATCCTTTCAACTAATAAAGTCTACCATATAATGAGAGAAATAGGCATTTCAAGAGAAAGGGAACCAAAAATACACTCCACGGAAACAACTACTCACCTTTTAGAATTATGAACATTTGAAACATGCTCAAATAGACCTTAATTAGTTTTTCTCCAAATATAAAAAAATATCCACCAAACGTAAAAATTTGAAACATTGAAAAATAATAATACCATTTTATTCCATGTAAATCCATTAATAAAAAAACCATTACATAAAAAATTAATATTTTTGTAAAACAACATCAAAATATTTAAAAATAACAATATTGAAATAAATTAAATCATTATTGAAATACAATTTACCACTTATATAAGACAAAATTTTACCACAAGAACATCATGTATAAAACGATAATATAAATTTAGTCAATAAATCATAAAAACATCAAAACACTTCTGGTTAAGCTAATTAACAACCCTACAAAATTAAGATCATAGTTAAAAAAATGGAAAAAATATCATTGATACATAATCAACATAAAAAATCCGATGTCTAGAAGTAATAAAAGAAAACATGTCACATCATGTTAATTTTTCAATTAATAAAACTCCAAAATTATTATTGTTAAATCAATATCAATATAATTCTCTCGCATACAATAAAATATATTTTAAGAAAATTCTGATTTCCAAAAAAATTATAGGGACGTAAGAAAAATTATATAGGTAAATGGACCTTGTTTTATTTTAAATTTTTTAATTATCATGAATAAACCATATTAAATTATAAAATTTTAATAAAATATAAAATTGGACATCACATTTATAAGAGTTTTATTTACCCTTTTCCACATATGATGTAATTATTTCTTATGGTTCCAAATATATAACATTATTTACTCCTATAGGTAATAAATATAGAAAAGAAAAAAAATATTTACATTAAGTGATTAACATGTGAAAATAATGGTAGAAAATAATTATTCCTAAAATATTGACAAATATTAAAGAAGAAATATTTATATTTGGAATTATTAATAACCATGATAAATATAACATCATGTGAACATATACATATAACTAGAACATAGGTCACCAACATTAAATAATTCCATAATATTGGTAGAATATAATTCCTTGCAATATGTTTTATTAGTTTAATTTAGAATTCATTGAATTACCCAAATTCATCCACAATCACATCATTGTATGGTTCATGAAACTCTCTAAGTAATCTACACTATAATAACAATTATCTCACCTATGATTTTTATTATTCTTAAGGTACTTTCCTTGGATCATAAGGTGACCTAATTTACTATTTTCAATCCCATATTTTACACCACACCACAAACTATGTTCAAATATTACTATTTCATTAACAAACCCAAGAAATACTTACTAATAACTAACTCCAATCCCTACCATCATTGTCATATATGGATTTGATACATGTTTTCATGTCCCCCCCCCACTTGGATCCACTTATGGGTCTATAGTGAAGATGAGTGTGACCACATGTAATGCCTTCAATAAGCCTTGGGTTGGAGAATAGAACCAAGCATATCAACCACCAAAGTGGTAATAATTACCCTCATTTAACTTGGTGACATAATAAGGATTCAAAATATCATCACCATAATATAAAATAAACCAATATATAGAGAATTACTAAAATACATAAATGTGATATAGAAATACCAAGTAACCTATAATTTTAAATATCATAATATACTCTAAAGAAGTACCTATAACCACAAACCCTATTTTCAAGATTGTAATTTCAAACAACTTCTTTGAATTCATCCTCTGAACCTGATAAATAGATTATACATATATGTCTAAGAATACATTTATACCTAGTGATATTATCTTCAGGACCTATCATTTAAATTATGTAGAAGCATTATAACACCATATTGAATAAAAATAGAATCAATATGCACCAACACAAGGTAACCTATCAACAAACCTCCCCATGTCTCTCTCACATGGATCAAATGTAAAAACATAATACACAAAAAATCATGAAGATTACAATTATCCACATCCCAAAAATCTTTCCTCTAAAAAAAATCAAACATGCCCTTGTCCTTTCAATCGCTTCCAAAAATATGCTTATAACGACCACTGATTTTCATACAATAACATTAAAAATGTGTTGAGGAATGTATAAAACATTATAAAAAACAACTAAAATCTATAATAGTTTAATTACATTGGAAATAATGAAATATAAACACTAATATATATATATATATATTCTATGTTATCTCCAAATAGGTTCTTCCTGACTAGCACCCATCTTAGACACATCCTACACAAATCATATATTCATAAACTCAGGAAGTGAACATAAAAATGGTTGATCATAGATGCTCAATTAGCATAAACATGGATGACATGAAAGGATGAAAATTATAGTAATGGTATGAGAATGTGATCATAACTATCGATTTACTATTAACCGGATGGAAGTTTGACATACTGGTAAGTATATAATATGATTTCCTGAGTAGTTAAGGTATCATTGAAGAGGAAATCATAGTGGAAAAAGTGATTAACTAAACATCATTCACTACATGTTCCAACCTTGTATTAATGAACCAAGTAAACTCCTCATTCCATCCGGTTAATAGTAAATCTATTCACCCCTCATTGTAGGAATGTCTCTCTCATGATATATAAATCTATACCAAAGTGTATGGGGGAGATATAGGTCACACCCATCTCATAATAGAAATATAAAAAGATGTTTCAAAAATTCAAAAACAATAATATCATGACCCATTAAATGAAATGGGTGACATAAACATGTAATAATATCATAACATATAGAAAATATCATGGTTCATAATAATTTTATCAAATAATACCCCATGAAAGAATTGGGTTCCATAGACATACATCCAATTAAAGATATTTATTTCATAAACACATAACCCATTAAAGTTAAATGGGTTTCATAAACCTCATGACATCATAACATAAAATATTAAGAGAAATAACATGAATAGAACTTATAGATCATTTCCACAATGTCTTGAGTAACATCAATATATGACATCATGGATGGGAAAATAATTCAAAGACATTTTTGAAATATTTCATGTGGAGATTATCATTTTTATTTTAAAAATACTATTTAAAATATAAAACATTTGAAAAAAAATTCATGAAAATAAACATGGAAAGATATAAATAAATCCTAATACCTTATTTAAAAACCATTTTTTTAACATATAAAAAAATCTAGAAATATTTATGAGAATATTTTTCTTCAAAACATATAAAATGATCTTCAAAATGATTCGAATACATTTTTTATTAGAAACAAAAAAATAATCATGAATGTATTTTGAAAACAATTTTCCATTGAAATTTTTGTTAAAAGAAAAAAGGGTAAAATGTAATTTTAAATATTATACCATAATGTTATATTATTCATAGAAATTGGTTTTAGAAATTTAGATTTTGAGGGAACATGAATTTCTAATTAATGATCGGGTAAATTCGAGGTTTCATAAAAACATGTACTAAAATATAATATATACAAATGGTGGAAAGGGGTACCAATGCATAAATAGATAATGAATATTTACAGGAGAATAAAATTCATGACTGTTCTTGAAATACGGATCATAATATTTTATCAATGAATGAATTATAGTTAACATTCTCCATAAATGATGACATTGGTTCAATAAATAAATTATCCCTTGGTAACTTTGAATCACACTCCCTATATAATAAAATGAAATTACATGAAGCATAAAATATAGTGAAATGAACAAGATTAATGATTTAACTTTTAAAATAGACTATATATACCTTATATAATAATATAGTTTCATAACATGGAATGTGTTTCAAAGAAGCATAATTAAGATGAAATTACGTTAATGATTTGGTGACTTTTGAAACATAAATAAAATAAAAAAATGATAATTTAATGGTTATTGAAATAAAAATTAATTTATTAATTGGAATCATATAATAAATTCATGTGATTTATATAAATTATGTATGATAAAACAGTGGTGATCTTAAACTATTTCTCACATATATAAAAAGTGGGATGAAATTCCATTACCTTTTGTCTTGACTATTGTCATACTCATTCATACATTTTTTTATAGTAAATATAATTTTTAAAAAATATATCATTGAATCATATTATTATATATAATTTCATATATGGTTTTATTATGATTTTGTTTTAACCTCTTATTAGTAATTCATTGATAAGGTTTCACATTAGGTAATATCTGATTTGTTCTCCACATTGGTCTTAATTTTTAATATCTATGGTCATTATTCATATAGAATAATATAAATGACATAAAAAATTATAAAAATATCATTTATATTTATTTTATTTCTGATATAATAATCTAATGAATTATGATATATTAAATATAATACAATCACTACTAGAAAAACAGGTATTTGCGACGGGGTATTTGCGACGGGGTTCCGTCGCAAATAGCCCGTTGCTGAAAACGGCGTCGCAACAACACTTATTTGCGACAGGCCCGTCGCTAAAGCCTTTTTTTGCGACGGTCATTCTCCCCGTCGCAAATAGTATTCCGTATTTTTGTAAAAAGCTTTTAAAATGGTTTTTGCGACGGAACCGTCGCAAATACCTTTTGCGACGGTTCCGTCACAAAAACCATTTTTTTAAAAATAAAAACTATTAATAATACAAGTATTTGCGACGGGCATAGTATCCCATCGAAAAACTATTTTTTTAAAAAAAATAAAAACTATTAATAATACTAGCATTTGCGACGGGCATAGTATCCCGTCGCAAATACTATAAAAAAAATAAAAAAAATAAATTATTAATAAATTATTTTAATTAATATAATAATAGAATTATAATTCACAAATAAAAATAATTAATTATTTTAATTAATATAATAATAATAGAATTATAATTCAAAAATAAAAAATAATAGAATATTGATAAATTATTTAATTAATATAATAATATTAGAATTATAATTCATAAATAAAAAAAATATTAATAAGTTATTTTAATTAATATAAAAATAATAGAATTATTTTACATTCAAATATTAAAATAATTCAAGTATTACAAAAAATATAATTAAATTATAATATTATAAAATTTTAATATATATATATATATTTTAATATTATAAAATATAAATAATATTATTATTCATATTAATATTGTTATTTAAAAATATAATATTATTAATATTTTATAATGAGACAAAAACTAAGAATAGAAAAAAAAAATATTTTGATTTCCCAAATTTTATAACATAAATACAAACTCTAATCTGTAGGGGGGGGGGGGGGAGGGGGGGAGGGGGGGAGGTGGGGGATCTGCAGATGGTGGTAGAGGAAACTCCATCCCTAAAGCATGAGTGAGTCGGCGCATGTACTCCATCTGCTCCTAATGCTGCTGCTGCCACCGACTCGTCTGCTCCTCGTACAACTGCTGCTGGCGTCGACGCTCCTCCTCATGCTGCTGACGCATCTGCTCCTGCTCCTGTCGGAGACTCTCTATCTGTGCAGTCTGAGATCGCAACTGATCCTCATACTGTGTAGTAGAAGAAGATGCACAAGCTCCTCTCGAGCTGGACGCCGACATCGCAACACTGCCATAATAATCTCCGGGAGTCAGTCGAGAGCCGATACCAACTACCCGGCCCTTCTTGAAGGCATACTGGGTGGCCTGCATCCATGCCGCCTCATCAAACTGACGGGCAGTGGTCTGATCTGATGTCTCGGCCTGACTCTCAGGCCGGGCCTGTGACGCTGCGGCCTCATATGACTCATATAGTTGCAATTTAAAATTAAAAGTGTGAATATATTATATGCAGTTAATTTTTAAACTTGAAAACAAATAATACTGACCACGATGTGATGCTGACGATCACCTCTGAGCTCCCCAGTAGCAGGATCACTATACATCCTCCGATATATGTCATACTCTATAATATCGGGGTGCTCGACAACCTATAAGAATAAAAAATAAACTGTTAATATTTATAGTTATATAAAATATTTATAAATAATGTACGTACCAGATGCTGTCTATGAGTACTGAAAGAACGACTCCCAGCTCGATGAGTCACCTCATGTCTCCCCCGATTCTGCCTCCCCACCGATGATCTCCTCTGGAAGGCACCACTCAACCAGTGCGCACATAATCCATCCCATACATGGGATGAAATATACTCTGGTCGGTGTGCTCTACATGACTCCTCAAAATCTGACACTCCTGCTTTCTTCATCACATCTTTTCTTAAATTGTGCAAAAACTGATGAAGGCGATCACGCATGGCCACCTCCCAAGCCTCGTGGATGGCGTCACGCATGATATCCTCGATCGGATACCATAAACCCTACAAATAAATCAAAATATCAAGTTAGAAATGAAATAATTTTCAAAATAAAAATTATTTATTTACGTACGTACCAACCAATAGCCGAACATGGCCTGCTGCACATCAATGAGAATCTGCTCCCATGTGGTCCACGGCTGAGAGAAATAGTTGCGCAAAATAGCGCTGCCCTGTCCGACTGCTATATGCGGAAAACTGAAAAAATAATAAACATTTATTATGTGAATAGATTAATGAAATCTTAGTCAAATCCACAGGTTATCACACAGGTTATCACACCTCCGTGTGCGTGGATCAAACCCAAGACGTGGACGTCGCTCGGGGATGGGGTCAGGAATCATCAATCGTGCAAGACCGCGCCCCCTCCGCGTACTCCCTGGAGCACCTACAGGCTGAGGGTTATCTGTCATCAACGCATCCGCATCGAAAGTCAGGTCAGCATCCGCCAACTCATGAAATGTGGCCTCGTCCATCTGAAACAGAAAATGTTAATGTTAGCAAATAATTGATAATTACTATTATATATACATATATACATATATACATATTATGATTGTATATAAATACCATGGAATGCTATCAGTGTTCATCTTCATCATCATCTTCATATATGTCAATGTCATCTTCATATTCCTCCTCAACATCATCGATATCCATTCAAGTTACAGTTGTTTCATCTCTTACCATTTCAAATTCATATGTGACATCATTAACATCATCGTCATCACTGACTCTTAAATGTGGGGTGTCGTCATCGATACTCATGTCTCTTTGTAAAAAAGATTGATGTTGAGTACTCTATTGAAAAACTTCAATTCTTTGTAAATCAGTGAAAGCACATTCACTTTGACAAAACTGATTGTCTCGAATTTTTATTTTTATTATACTCCACCAATCAGTCAAGTCTCTTGATGTTGCACAGTACTTTGCATAATAAACTTGATATGCCTGTTGAGCCAATAAGAATGGTTCATTTATTGCGAGAACACTTTTACATTTAATATCGATGATTCCATGAGTCGGATGAACACGCACGCCTCTCTCTGTATCCAACCCCCGACATTTGAACATGGTTATGTAATGTTGTCCAAGATAACAGAGTTCAATGATTTCATCAAGTATGCCATAAAAGTCATCTTCATTTTCTCGATGATGAGATCCTCTCAAGCTAACTCTACTGTTCATTGTTTTTTTCGATTCCCCATATGCATGTGTGTGGAATCGAAATCCATTCACCACATATGCATTATAAGTTTTAACAAGTTTGGAAGGTGGGTTACTCAATACACACAGCCGTTTGTCAATTTTATCAGCATGTCGAGACACCTGAAAATTTGTGAAATAATTATCAATATATTAAACTATACATTGAATGAGTTGTTAAAAGATAAAGAATTTATGTTACCAGTTTTTGAAACCACTGAGAGAAATTTTTCAGTCGACGTTCTTCGAGAGCAGCTGCTGTAATTTGTGGAATTTGTTTCTTGATATGATTATCATACAACCTATAAAAACCAAAGTTATTTACTGTAACATAAATGATAGAATAAGTTATATAAACACTTACAGTACAACTGATGTCTTCTCTTCACAGTTGAGCAGAACATACGTATGAGCTCTCTGATGTTCATCATCTGAAAGCCATCGTTTATAAACTCCACCAAAACCAAGCTATGATTGGTTGAAAATAGATAATTGATTGTCGATTTCATCAATATTCCTCTCGTTCCGTCCCATTCGGTTGTGTTTTGATGGATACTCAGATTCAAAATAATGGGAGCAGAAAAAAGATATTTTCTCTTGCAAATAAGCTTCTGCAATAGATCCTTCAACAGATGCTTTGTTACGTACTTTTCTTTTCAATTTTTGCATGCATCTTTCAAATGGGTACATCCATCGAAACTGTACCGGACCTCCACATTTGGATTCATATGAAAAATGTAACATCAAATGTTCCATTGATTCGAAGAAAGACGGCGGAAATATTTTTTCCAGTTTACATGTAATTACAACAACATCTTTTTCATGTTTGCCTAGAGCATCATAATCTGCCGTAGCCGCACAAATTTCCCGAAAAAAATGAGACATGTCTGTTATGGAATCCCAAATCACAGAATTCAACAGACCTCTTAATCCAATGGGTAGAATTCTCTCCATTATAACATGACAATAATGACTTTTTAATCCAGTAATATGACCATTCTTTACACATCTACCCAAATTAGAAGCACAGCCATCTGGAAGTCTCAAATCTGCAATCCACTGACAAAATAAAAAATGATTTTCTTTAGACAGTGTATAAGCTGCTTTTGGTTTCAGTAACCTTTCTGTTCTGACATTCTCAAATAGTTCCAATTCTGGACGCCTGCAAATTTGGGAAAGATCTAAACGTGCATTTACATTGTCTTTGCTCTTTCCTAGAGTATCCAAAACTGTATGAAACAAATTATCAAAACAGTTCTTCTCAGTATGCATGACATCTAACATGTGTCGGACTAACAGATCAGACCAATATGGCAAATCCCAAAATATGCTACGTTTAATCCAATTGTGTTGTTTCCCAAAACCAGAAATTTTCTGTTGATTTATTATGGGACCAAAAGTGATGGGAGGTAATGAAAATACAACTGATTTTAACTCCGAACCTGATAGCATTTTTGGAGGTCCATCCCTTTCAACTGTTCCTTTTCTGAAATGAGATCTGTTTCTGCGAAAAGGATGATCAGCTGGAAGAAATCTGCGATGACAGTCAAAATAAAAAGGTTTCTTTCCATGAATGAGCATAAATGCTTTGTTCTCTCCTATACAGTAAGGACATGATTTCTGACCATGTGTACTCCAGGCAGATAACATCCCATAAGTCGGGAAGTCACTTATTGTCCACATCAATGCTGCTCTCAGTATGAAATTCTGTTTCGTTGCAACATCATATGTACTGACACCAGTACTCCACAATAAATTTAATTCATCAATCAATGGCTTCAAATAAACATCAATATTTTTTTTCGGATGTCCTGGAATTAGTAAATTCAAAAAGATATATGGCTCCTTCATCAACATCCATGGAGGTAAATTGTACGGAGTGAAAAAAACAGGCCAACATGAATATTGACTACCATAAGATCCAAACGGACAGAAACCATCAGTGGAAAGGCCCAGTCGAACATTTCTAGCTTCTAAAGCAAAGGATGGATGCACTCTATCAAAATGTTTCCATGAATCACCATCGGTTGGATGATTCAAGCTTTTATCGGTTGAAATATTCTCTTTATGCCATGACATCATTGTCGCTGTATTCTTAGACATGAATAAACGCTGAAGTCTGGATGTAAGCGGAAAATATCTCAACTGTTTTACAGGAATCAAACCAGACTTCCCGTGTTGTCCTTCTTTATATCTCAGTTGCCCACATGTAGGACAACTATCCAACGACTAATTTTCCCCAGAATATAAAATGCAGTCATTTGAACATGCATGATTCTTCTGAAAAGTAAGTCCCAAATTTCGAACCAGCCTCTTACTCTCATAGTAATTTGAAGGTAAAACATTTCCTTCGGGTAACAGTGTTTTCAGCAAAGAAAATATCTGTTCAAAACAGGTTTATGACATTCCGTTATCTGATTTGATAGCCATAAATTTTGCAACTGCTTCTAATTTTCTCATCTTGCAGCCAGGATATAATGCATCCTCAGCAGATTTCAACAACTCATAAAATTCAGACGGTGCCAACTCAGGATTTGAAGCTATATCAGCCGGAGTTTCTGTATGTTGAATAGATGAACCTGCAACATCATGTACTAAATCTTGAAACCGGGATGGATCCGGAATCAAGTTGGTATCACCTGCTCTGGAACTGTGTTCACCGTGTTGATACCAACAAAACACAATCTAGTTGAAAACCAAAACGCAAGAGATGTTCTCCCACTTTTTCAAACGTGTCAAACGTTCTCAATGCACATTTTCTACAAGGGCAACTTATTTTTCCTTCTGAAACAAATTCTGAATTTGATTCCGCAAATGATAAAAAAGTCTCCACACCCTCAACATATACAGGATTTAAACCAGAACTGTTTGGATTTCTACGTTGATTTATCCATATGCGGTCACCTAATAATGATTGTTGACGACCTCGTTGTTCCATATTTCTCTATAAAATATAAAATCATTACTGGTTTTGAATAATTTGTTAGAAAAAACACTCAAGTAAAGATTGAATATATTGAGAATAAAGCAAAACATGTTACAAATATTGATAATTTTAATATTATATTGATTTTTTATTATTTTAATAATACTAATATAATTTTTTCATAAACATTAATTATATAATAATAACATTATTACATTATTAGTATATTTTATTATTAATATTAAAATAACATAATTTTTTATATTATATACAATTCTCCTTTCATCTGTGTGTTTAACATTCTGTCTCCACATGTAATATTTGCATTCACTTTCACCTCTCCATTGGTGAGTAAGTTGATAATTTTGAAAAAGAATGCGAATATTACATGTGGAGACAGAAAACACACAGATGAAAAGAGAATTGTATATAATATAGAAAATTATATTATTTTAATATTAATAATAAAATATACAAATAATGTACTAATTATTGGTAATTATTACTAATTATTACTAATTATTACTAATTATTGGTAATTATTACTAATTATTGGTAATTATTACTAATTATTGATAATTAATACTAATTATTGGTAATTAATACTAATTATTGGTAATTAATACTAATTATTGGTAATTAATACTAATTATTGGTAATTAATACTAATTATTACTAATTATTGGTAATTACTGGTAATTATTACTAATTACTAGTAATTATTAATAATTAGTGGTAATTATTACTAATTATTGGTACTTATTACTAATTATTGGTAATTATTACTAATTATTACTAATTATTACTAATTACTGGTAATTATTACTAATAATTGGTAATTATTTCTAATTATTACTAATTATTACTATTTATTACTATTTACCGGTAATTATTGGTAATTATTGGTAATTATTCCTAATTATTGGTAATTATTACTAATTATTAGTAATTATTACTAATTATTGGTAATTATTCCTAATTATTACTAATTATTACTATTTATTACTATTTACCGGTAATTATTGGTAATTATTGGTAATTATTCCTAATTATTGGTAATTAATACTAATTATTGGTAATTAATACTAATTATTGGTAATTAATACTAATTATTGGCAATTAATTCTAATTATTGGTAATTAATACTAATTATTACTAATTATTGGTAATTATTGGTAATTATTACTAATTATTGGTAATTATTACAAATTATTGGTAATTATTACTAATTATTGGTAATTATTACTAATTATTAGTAATTAATACTAATTATTGGTAATTATTGATAATTATTGTTAATTATTGGTAATTATTACTAATTATTGTTAATTATTGCTAATTATTGCTAATTATTACTATTTATTGGTAATTATTATTAATTATTGGTAATTATTACTAATTATTGGTAATTAATACTAATTATTGGTAATTAATACTAATTATTACTAATTATTGTTAATTATTACTAATTATTACTAATTATTGGTAATTTTTGTTAATTATTACTAATTATTGGTAATTATTACTAATTATTGGTAATTATTACGAATTATTGGTAATTATTACTAATTATTACTAATTATTACTAATTATTACTAATTATTGGTAATTATTACTAATTATTGGTAATTATTACTAATTATTGGTAATTATTCCTAATTATTGGTAATTATTACTAATTATTGGTAATTATTACTAATTATTCCTAATTATTGGTAATTATTAATAATTATTGGTAATTATTACTAATTATTACTAATTATTGGTAATTATTACTAATTATTGGTAATTAATACTAATTATTGGTAATTAATACTAATTATTGGTAATTAATACTAATTATTGGTAATTAATACTAATTATTACTAATTATTGGTAATTACTGGTAATTATTACTAATTACGGGTAATTATTACTAATTACTAGTAATTATTACTAATTACTGGTAATTATTACTATTTATTGGTAATTATTACTAATTATTGGTAATTATTACTAATTATTACTAATTATTACTAATTACTGGTAATTATTACTAATTATTGGTAATTATTCCTAATTATTACTAATTATTACGATTTATTACTATTTACCAGTAATTATTGGTAATTATTGGTAATTATTCCTAATTATTGGTAATTATTACTAATTATTGGTAATTAATACTAATTATTGGTAATTAATACTAATTATTGGTAATTATTACTAATTATTACTAATTATTGGTAATTATTGGTAATTATTACTAATTATTGGTAATTATTACAAATTATTGGTAATTATTACTAATTATTGGTAATTATTACTAATTATTGGTAATTAATACTAATTATTGGTAATTATTGATAATTATTGGTAATTATTGGTAATTATTACTAATTATTGGTAATTATTGGTAATTATTGCTAATTATTACTAATTATTTGTAATTATTTGTAATTATTGGTAATTATTACTAATTATTGGTAATTAATAATAATTATTGGTAATTAATACTAATTATTACTAATTATTGTTAATAATTACTAATTATTACTAATTATTGGTAATTATTGTTAATTATTACTAATTATTGGTAATTATTACTAATTATTGGTAATTATTTCGAATTATTGGTAATTATTACTAATTATTACTAATTATTACTAATTATTACTAATTATTGGTAATTATTACTAATTATTCCTAATTATTGGTAATTATTTCTAATTATTGGTAATTATTAATAATTATTGGTAATTATTACTAATTATTACTAATTATTGGTAATTATTACTAATTATTGGTAATTAATACTAATTATTGGTAATTAATACTAATTATTGGTAATTAATACTAATTATTGGTAATTAATACTAATTATTGGTAATTAATACTAATTATTGGTAATTAATACTAATTATTACTAATTATTGGTAATTACTGGTAATTATTACTAATTACTGGTAATTATTACTAATTACTGGTAATTATTACTAATTACTGGTAATTATTACTAATTACTGGTAATTATTACTAATTACTGGTAATTATTACTAATTACTGGTAATTATTACTAATTACTGGCAATTATTACTAATTATTGGTAATTATTACTAATTATTACTAATTATTACTAATTACTGGTAATTATTACAAATAATAACATTATTAGTATATTTTATTATTAATATTAAAATAATATAATTTTCTAATTTATATACAATTCTCCTTTCATCTGTGCGTTTTCTATCTCCACATACAAATAATACATGTGAAGACAGCAAACACACAGATGAAAAGAGAACTGTATATATATATAAAATTATATTATTTTAATATTAATAATAAAATAGACTAATAATGTAATAATGTTATTATCTCTAATTATTGGTATTTATTACTAATTATTAATATTTATTCTTAATTATTAAAAATTATTACTAATTATTCCAAATTACCATTAACTATGAACAATACTAATAATTTAAATTTATTAAGTAATAAAACAATATAAACATAATTAAATTACAACTAATTAAGAATAATTGAAACTAATAAAAAATTAAAAATAAATATTAAATTAAATTGAACATAAATACCTTGAAAATTGATCTGCTCTGATCGTTCTTCAAAACTATAATATCAGCTCCGGAGAAAAAAATTAAACTGAAGAAAAACTGAACTTTAGAAATATAACTTTGAGAGAAGAAGAAGATGGAATTTGAGAATGTTTTGAAAACAACGGATGGGGGTATTTATAGGTTAGATTATTTGCGACGGGTCCATTTGCGACGGGACCCGTCGCAAATACGTTAGCCGACATTTATTACGGTCAACGGGTAAATAGTTATTTGCGACGGGTCCCGTCGCAAATAACCACCTGCCGACACACTATTTGCGACGGGGGAATATTCCCGTCGCAAATACCTTTTACCGCCGCCGGTTATTTGCGACGGGAATATTCCCCCGTCGCAAATAGTTTTCCCGTGATTTGGCGCGCAACGCGCGCCAGTTCTTTTGCGACGGGGAAAGCAATCCCGTCGCAAAAGCCTACTTATTTGCGACGGGTAAATATCCCCGTCGCAAATAAGTTTTTAACAGGACTATTTGCGACAATATTTATTCCCGTCGCAAATAACCCGTCGCAATTGCTCATTTTTCCCGTAGTGAATGTTCATGGAGATGGTAGGACATACCTACGATTGAATGTTGTTTCTATTTTATTGTTTTATAGAACGGATGAGAGTAACCAAAATATATGTGTGTATATATATTTATATGTTAATATATAATTATTATTGTAGTATTATCATATCATATATATATCACATAATTTCACTAAACCCATCCATAACACATACCATGTAGTGTCTGAATGAGTCATATCGCATTGAGGGGTTGTAGTCCACACTTCCTCAAATGAAATAATTGTATTCACACCAAATAAAATGCATAAATACAGATGTTTAAAAATTATTAAATACCTAATAAATATAATATATAACATATATAAATATAGTTCACATCATTATGCCCACCATGAGAGGCGGTAAAAAATTGAACAATCATTATTTAGTGTTTTTTTAGAATAGTGTTCTAGTCAAAGACCACAACACAAATTTTATTATTAAAAAAAGTGGTTAAAAAAGTCTAAAGTAAGGTATTTTGTTTACATCCCACAGATAAAGAGGAAGAAGCTCAGGGGGGAGATCATCTCTCCATGTAGTGTCCTTATCAACGCCCGTGTTGGCAAGTGAATCCGCAACTCTAATTTCTTCCCAGTAAACATGTGTAGAAATGAAGTTGAGGATAATTGTTTACTGTGTTGGTAGTTCACTGTACTCATAAACAGTATGTTCAATTACCATTAGATGGAGGTGTGTGTAAGTGTAGGTTTTATCCTAATAAAAATTATAATAATATTGAAGATACTGGTGTTGTTTTATAAACATGGAATATGATGAATTGAGGTGTTAGAGAAAGAAAAAATGGAGCTTGAAGTATGTGTTACATCTTAATTGTGAAAATCCTTTTGGTTTTCACCAACGTGATTTATTGGAAGTCATTATACCAAAAGATAAACTTGAATATGGAATCTTGTGTTTTTTTGTGGATATTATGAAAAATATTTGATGAACCAATGTGTTTTGACATGTGTAAAAATGTGTAGAAGATGAGGCATTTTTATAGTGGAGATGTAGGGGCAGTACTATAAATCATATGAAAAAGAATTCCACCCACTTTTCCCCCATATTTTGTGGATCCCATAATTGGATAATTTTATCCAATTTATTATAGGGTAAAAAATGGGCAATATCATTGGTTTTGGACAAGTATATATGTTTTTTGGGACTTTGAATTTATGATTTAGTACATTGTTAAGCTAATGTTTTTCACAATAGTTGTTATTAGTTTTTACGACATTCGGTAGTAATTTTTATCAAATCTTATGTTGAACATATTAGAAAATATATATTATTATAATTCCAAATATTTAATCCATTTTTCGAAATTCCAGTAATATAATTGTAAGATATTAAGTTAAAATCAATCTCAATGAATGGAAAGCATTTTAGGTTTTTAAAGAAAAAATGATCCAAAGAATTCTATGTTTTTATATCAATTTCCAATTTCTTTTTTTTCCTAATTAACTAAGTTGGATTAATGATTACAAATATTATCAAATTATTCTTTTAAAATAATTTTAAATATAATTTAATATTATAAATGTTTTTGAATAATTTTTTTTTTCGAATTATAATTCTTTATTTTATTTATTCATTAAACAATTTAACCTTACAGAAAAATGAACAAAATTTATACTAACCTATTTTTTTAATTAACCTTAATATTTGATGTTTATTTTTCCATATTAAACAAATAAATGTTAGAAAATTTTTATTTAAAATGGGTACTCCATTATAAGGCGGTAATACTATCATTATAATAATAAGTGGTTTTAGGCATAAAAATGGGTATGTTCTTATATTGTCTCATTAAAATATATTTGATGAACATAAAAAATATTTTATTGAATATATAACCTATATATTACATTAAAATAACCAACTATTTTTAATATTTTTAATTTATTAGGGTATCATAGCATTGTGACCATAAAAATATTAATATTTTATATTATGTTCGATCAGTTTTCATTTTCATTTACAATTAATTTGTAACATATGAATTCATATTATATATATATAAACCAGTTATTTTTATAAATAAGTTAATACCATTCTTAATATCTTATTTTAATTATGTATTATATCTTATTATTCTTTTTATAATAATACTTTAATAATATATTATTATTTTGTAAAACTCATTCATGCATGTTATACAACCCATCGAGGAATGTCCTAGATGATTGTAATTCATGATAACCTCAGTGTTCAGCGTAGATAATGATAAACTTTATGTTTATTATAGATAATTATTAACAAGGTATTTCATATGATTTAATCCAAACATGGTGGTTTAATATAAATTTAACTATTTTTAGTTTTTTATGAATATAAAAATATGAAAAATATTGAATTAATTTGAAAAATTAAATCATAAAATCACTAGTTGTTACATTCTAGTCCCCATAAAATTATTTTTCCCATAAAATGCATATGTTTTTTCAAATATTTAATACATTAATGTTTCATTCATAGACTCCCACACCATAAAGGGGACTAATAAAACACCCCCTAAAAAGGAAAAGTGGGAATCGTAATTGTTACCCATGGTAATATATAACTGGGATTCCCCATAATAGAACATAGTATGGGATTGATGATTTTACATGGATGAAAAGTATAAATATTTAAATGTATTGTTTGAGGTCATCAATTACAAACAAGTGAACGATCAATGATAACGGTAGGGCCTCAATGTCATAAATTTGGGATGATTTAAAAGGCTATTGATTCTACAAAATTAACGATTTTGGGGAAAAAAATTCATCATTATCCATACATTGAGTAATTATTTTTTTTGGAAAATAATATAAGTAAATATAATTATCTTATAGTTTCATTATGTGAAATTTCATTCTTTATTTGTGCTTTTATCTATTTGTAATTCATCCATTACTTCATGAAATGGAAATCCAGAAATTAGTTTTCATTACTTGATTATTAAAATACATTTTTGGAAGAACTTAATGCATATAAAATAATTAAATGTAAAAATATTTATCTATAACTATTATTTCGAATAAATAATCTTGATACATTAATCATAAATCCTAAAAATAAACTATGAAAAATCAACATTAATTTTTTTTATGAAAAAATATTTACCCATTATCCAGGACATCATGTAGTGCATGTGGTTGGTGTAAAACCCTTATCGACCATCGCACATGAATTCAAGACCCACAATATTTATTGACTTCATTGAATTTCAGCCAACATACATGGGGTCATCTTTTAAAACAACACTAAAGAAATTTCAAAAATAAGTTAGATTGACACCCTTGAAATAAGGTTAATCACTAAATATCAGTTTAGTCAATGTTTTAAATACAATACAAATACATAAATAATTCCTCCTATGATTGAAAAAATAAATTTATGAATTTTTAAACATATTACCCTTATAAAATATGACAATCCAAAGAATTAGTAATAAATCCATGAAATAATCTTATCATTGATTCCCATAATATGACAATTGTGTTATTTGTTGTCACATTCCAAAAATTTGAATACAATAATCATGTATTCTATTTAAATAGGGTAATGACTTGATTTAACATAAATCCATATTCGATACCTGCATTTTTCCTTATTAAAATTACCTTGTATTTATTTCTAAAATCAAAAAATGTGGTTAAATTCATCGATATAGAATAAACTAGATGTATATAAGTCCTTAATTATTTCAAAGATAATTAATACCTTCACAATTAATTATTCATATCCCACATATAACTATCCAAACAACATTTCTAAAACAAAATAAACACATTATGGGTTATCTTTCCCTTGATAATGTGTTTTGTATGGACATGACATTACTATTAAATCTTTAATCTATTCTATTTAACCATTCAACATGTTTGTGTAAATATTTAGAGGAAAAAATTATCTAAACAATAATTATATATTTCACAATTCAAATAAAATAATATTGAATCCAAAAAAATAAAAACATCAAATATTCCACATCATTCTTAATCCATTATCAAGGCTACCTCATCCAATTACTAAATAACTATATCCATCCAAATTTCACTTGTAGTCATGTTATCATCAATAGTGTAACTATTACTCAGACCCCATTGTAGATTATCTTCATGTTCTTACATCCTGGTAAATTTAATTTCATAATGATCATTTATTTTACAATCAAAAAACATAATCATTGATGATGTATTAGGGATTTCAATATTCAAATCATTTAATTAAAAAATCATTATTTTCCATTGTCGTTATTTGATTTGGGACATTATTTTCAATATTCATGACACCATTTTATTTATATAAGTCATTCATTTAGCTGATTGATTCCACATTCTTCACACAAATGAAATCAACTATTCATTATTGTATCGTCTCCATTACCAAAACTCTCAGTGAAATCCTTGAATGTCTTCTTTGGTGAGTCCAACAGTTGGTTAAAGAATATGTTGTTAATCACGTTTCATGAAAAATGATTAGGAATCGACACAACATCATTCAATCCAGGGATCATCCCACTTTTTTTCTCATCATCAAATCATCCATCACATTAAATGTCTATATAGTTTATTATGGTTCCTTTCATAGACAAAATCCACATTCACATTGTGATAATTACATATCATAATAAAAAACCAAATATTCCAGAAATAAATTACTTATAGGATGTGTAAATCATGACACTATCCTTAATCTATGATACCATAGGATTATCCATGGTCATTAATATATAACATATAATTAAATCCTTCATTATGGTTTGTGAAGGGTTATGTGAATTCCCAATGAATATCCCTAGGGGTGTCAAACCAGGTGTGTAGTAAGGCCCATTATCATGAACCATGTTACCCCAAATCAGGCCTAGAACATCTTGCCGGAGTTGTTACCCCAACGAACATTTGTTCTAGAACCCAATCTACATGTATAATGCATACATTTATGTATTTCTTGGACAACACTAACTCTATCCATGAGCAAATTAAAAATTAATTTTCCAAAACATTGATTCAAACTTATACTATTATTAAGATACATCCATAGTCGTCTCCTTAGAAATGTAACTACATATTTTACTAATATTTCTCATCATAGTTTCCAAATTTTAATTAAACCTTTTATCTATTTCCAAATATAGAGACCCTTGATTTTCAAACCTAAACATTATATAATTTTTAGGAATACATAAAACATTATACAAAATGACTCCAAAATATTATACTAGTTTAGTGGCTTTAAAAAATTGGAAACATAAGAACTAATATATATGAGATATATATTATCTCCAACAATGATATTCATTACTAGATCCCTTCTTAGAGATGTCATTATTAATATATATCTTTATAATCTAAGTATTGAAACATAAAAATGGGTGATCAAAATGATAAATAAAGGTAAAAAAGTGAGATATGTAACCATACACATTAGAAAAGGGTATGATGATTAAATCATATCATTAGAGGATAACACAATTCATATCAAAGATCATAAACATAAATCATGGATTAATAATTGAAATTTCATAAAAAATTAATCATAAGGAACTATATATGAATGGACATGAAAAAATTACTTGTATATAAAACAAAGAAATAATTAAATGAAATAATTATATAATATGATATCCATAGTAGTAAAAGAATCACTGACAAGGCCAACGTAGTGGACAAAGTCCTTTACTAAACTAGGTTCAGTCTCCCATTCATCCCGTTATTATTAAACCAAGTACACTATTCATTTATTCCATTTCAAAATTAATTTTGGTCAATCGTTGTTCCCACCATGTCTATCAAATGAGATAAAAATATTTATCTATTTACTGTTGGGAGATCTAGGTCCCACCCATCTCATAGTTAAATTATACATACATTTTCCAAAAATTCTGAAAACATAATATCATAACCAAATAATTTTATTGGGTGTCCCAAAAATGTAATCATTTCTTAACCAATTGAAAAATTTCATGCTTCAGAATCATTTATTCAAGTAATAACATGTAAAATTAATTTGGTTTTATAGTAACACATCTGGTGAAAGGGAATGGATTTTTTGAACAAAAAACCTATCGAAGAGAACCAATGTCCAATTACATCATGACATCAAAATATGAACCATTTAATAAAATAATATGAATGGAACATTTAGATAATTTTTAGTGAGGCTTGGGTAACATAAAAGGTTGTCATATTTTATGGGAAATAATTTTGAAAGTCCTTTTGGAAACATTTATTGACTAATATATCATTTCCTCGTTGAAAATTTCTTTTTAAATCATAAAAACTTATGAATCACATTTTCATAAAAATAAACATGAAAACATTTAAAAAACATGATAACATTTATCAAAAAGAATTTATATATAATCATATAATGGAATGATCAAAATATTTTGAAAAATATATCCTAGATATATAATAAAATGTTCATGAATTTTTTTAAAATTAATTTTCCTTCAAAAAATAATAAAGAATGTTTAAAAAATTTTGAAAAAAAATTTACTTGAGAAAATATAGAATAAGATTGAAGACATATTGAAAATAATTTCATTGAGAATTATTTTTTAAAATAAATTCTTATAAATTAACCTTTTTAATATGAATATGGTGCTTCAACGAAATGATGGTATGGAAATATCTACATGTCGTATGAGTTAAAAAGAAAATTTATTTTCTATGGTAAAATAATTAGATAGATGCCTTGTTTGGAAAGAGAAAATAAGACTCCTTTTAACGAATTCAATATTTAAAAATTTGTAAAAATATATATTTACTATTATGAGAGAATAGTATATTTTTAATGGAATCCCTTTTTTAAAATCTTGGTTTGGGGGGAACACATATTTCCGACCAAATTGAGGGTAATGTTGGGATTTTATAAAAACAAATTCAAAACTACTATATATAGTAATTAATTTAAAACCATACTAATACATGAATATATAATTAATATAAAAATTATAACAAAATTCATGAGTGTTCGTGAAATATGGATTATAATATTTCATAAATGTAAGTATAATCATGAACAATCTCAAAAAACGATTTGACGTTTTTCAAAAAACATCCTATAACTGGGTATAGCGTCCCTAATTTTATAAAATTTCTTTCCCATCATTGTAAGGATAAAAAACATTAAACAATTACAAAATTAGTATCCAAAGGATTAATGTTTTGTGAAATGTTGGACCATACATAGCATTTATATCACATATGATTATCATTTTTTAATTCCTTCTTCTATATCTTTTTATTGGCCCTTGTTTACTCTTATATACATGTTGTAACAAGAGGATACACATAAAATATGTCTGAGCTAAAATCCTAGTAACGAGATAGATAAAAATATGAATCAATATAAAAAAAAGTGATCATAGTCATAACATCATCATCATAATAATGAGTGGAGGCACTAAATAATATCGTGGAATGTTGCAATGTATAAAAATGAATCCTTATGTCTTAGTGGTTAACTACCACACATGTTTTGATCCAAGATAGAATCATTTTGATGTCTATTTTATTTTTATCATGAGGTTATTCAAAATTTCATTTTAATTGTAGTGCTATATAATTCTGAGTGCACCCATCATATAATACCATTTACATCACTCTATAAAATTTTGGGCGCACCCATCTAATTATAAAATTTATATTATCATGCATTCTAAATAGAACAAATATCAACCATCAAAATAATTAAAACATGGAATGTAATTGGTCTCATCTCATAAGAATACAATATTAATCCTTGGGTTCCCAAAGGTAGGAGGAATTTCATTCTTTATTTAAGAATCATCAACCTTGAGTTAGATGTAAAAGGTGTGTTTTCAAAGAAGTGTTCGTTTAGAAAACATTTCTCATTCATTAACTATTTTAGATAAAATATATATCCTATTAAAGATTACATTAATATGAATAAATTATTTTTACGAAATAACTATACTATAAATGGAATGAATGAGGGAAAACCCAAGGAAAGATAGTTGGGTTTGAGAAATCCTCTTAACTTGATGTATAGTATAATGACATTATATTCATTAATTAAAAATTCCATAAATTTTTATACAATAATATGGTTCATTATGGTTTCCTTATGTTATTTTATAGGACTTTGGAAGAGTTATAGAGTTTAAATTCATTGTTCGGTATTGTTTTTTTCTTAGTTTTCATGAATTGTTCACTTGAACACATGAATGGATGTTTGTGTAGAACATAGAAAAACACAAGGAATTTATATTAAATGTTATTAATGATATTCCTGGAGTATAAATTATATCATAATTAATTTGGTTATATATCAAGTGGATGAATCATTATATTAATTTTAATGATGATCTTTTTGGTTAATTTGGGCGGGTCTTGGATTCCAAAGAACATGTTTCGTTTTATCATTTAATATTATGTATAAATGTTTTTTAGCGAACATAAAAGTGGTTATAACATACATAGTACACTTTTTTTCAATCGTTCAATGTTTTTGGTGAGATCCTTGAAATCATTTATGGAAAAGGGATGTGCATCACCGATGATATAGATAAATTAACATATTAAGGGTGAAGATTTCATTTTTTAAATAAAGAGAGAGATGGATGAGTATAATGAATAATCATCCATTAACAATATATTATACCATTATATCAATCAAAATATTGTTATCTTGACATTTTTATAAGAGAATATGAGGATAATATAATAAAAGAATTGAATTTTGAATGGAAATTGAAAGAAAATATAGAGAGAAATTACCTTAGGAATATATCTTTCTGAGAGCCTCTTTAGGGATGGGTTTTTTTATTTTTATGAGAATAATGAATTATAGACGTGGTGGAAGATATAGGTAAGATAATTGATAATTATTTGGAGTAGGAACAATTCTTTAGAAGTGTGAGGAAATTACTTTGGTAGTGGTGGCATTTATAGTGCTGGGGAGAGGGGTTTTTTCTGGATTATATTAATTAATTTGTTACTAATTAACAAGACATGAAATAGTGATGATTTGTAGAATAAATACAATAACATGATCGTGTGAGCTCAAAAAAATGGTTTGTACATAAGAAAAACATCATCCATTACTCTATAATTCTTGTATCTAGCATTTATCCTAAATTATAGTATTTTAATATTCACCAAAAATTCAATAATTTAGAAAAATACTAAGAATACCCCCACAATATTTTTAAATTATTAAAATTAAAAAATTATCTATATTTTATTAAAATATTTTTTTATGTAAAGGTAATTTAATTTTTAATTAAAATCAAAATTTACAAATAATTCAACATTTTCAAATTAAAATGGTCTTTCTATTACATTAAACAATTAATTAAGGTCTCATAAAATCTTAATATAATCATAAGACATATAAATACTAGTTTATCAATGAATTTTAGGAAAATAAATTTTATTTTATTTTATTAAATTAAGCATTAAATACTCATGACTTACAAAAATACAAACACTATAATATAATTATACCATATAGTCAATTAAATAGTGGATAAAGATTTCATTGGTATGTTTACTAAAATGGATGGTTTAATATTCATAATGGTCATATTATTATTCATAAGTGTTACATTACCATTCTTATGGGTATGTTACTTTTCACCAAAAATTATTTTTTTCATATTAGACTCCAAACATCTTACTGATCGCAACTGTGTATATCAGATTTTCTAAATTAAAATCACAGAAGTGTAAAACTTTTATTTAAAGGTCACATTGAATTTAGTAATTAATTTAATAATTATGTTTCATAGTGTTTCCTAATTTAATTTTATGAGATGGGAATTCTATATATAAAACTTTGGGTTATTACGTTATTCCCCCATTTTGAAAACTCGCCCTTGAAATTTCATTTAACATAAATAGGTGAGGGTACTTCTCCCTCATTGCATCCTCCGGTTCCCAAGTTTCCTCTTCAAACTTATGGTTCCTCGACAACAATTTGAAAAGGTGGTATGTATTATTTCATAGAACCTTATCTATCTGATCTAGATTCTTTACTCGTTGCTTCTTATAAGAGAGTTCATCTTCCCACTGTACAAACTTTGAATTCAGTACATGTGTAGGATGTAGTATATAATTCATTAGGAGTGATACGAGAAACACATCATGATCATTATCCATATTTAAATGAAGTTAAAGCTGATAGTTCGTGACACCTATGTAGTCAAGTATCTCAAATGATCCAATATAACATGGGAATAGCTTCCCTTTCATTCCAAACCGCATGACTCTCTTTTATGGTGATATTTGATGGATGTCTTTATCTATAGTGTCGAACTACAAGTCTCTTGGATGTTTTTCATCATTGCTATTTTTCCTAATATGAATAGAATTGATGGGTTAATATATTACTAGAAACTTATTTGTTATATCATACAAAATATTAGGTTGAAGAAGATTTTTTCATCAATTTCATCAAAATAGGTGCGTGTTCAACATAGCTATCCATAAAGACCTTCATAAAGTGCCATGTGTATACTATATTAGAGGTTATTGTTGTATGAAAACTCAACCAAATAGATATGATGATCCCATCCACCATTTTATTCTAGTGAGACTGCTCAGAGAATAACTTCGAGCATTGAAATATTCTCTATAGATTGGCCATCATTTTGGGGGTTATAGGTTGTGCTGAAATTCAATTTAGTACTCAAGTAATGTTGACGAATCTTGCAGAATGTTGATGTGATCGTAGGATCATCATCTGATAATATAAATATTCATAATTCCTGAAGTATCATCACTTCCTTCACATATATCATTGAATGTTGTTTAAGCGAGAGATCTTCCTGAATAGAGATAACGTGGGATGTCTAGAAGACTCGGTCCACCACAACCCATATCACATTATTTCCTTTTGATGTCTTCAAGATACCCATGACAATATCCTTAGTGATATTATCTCATTTCAACATGGGTATAATAAATGTTTGAATAATCTCATTTCACTCTTGTCTCCCTAAATTATCTAGATGACATATCAAACACCATGATATATACTCATTAATCTCTTTCATTATGTTATCCTACCGTAAGTGTTCTTGGAGATTATAATACATTTTTTGTGCTACCATAATGGCTATATAATGTTGAGATATGTGTGTTGTCCAATAGCTCAATATTTATCCCACGTGAAGAAGGCACATAGATCCTTTTCCCAAACCAAATTATAGAATAACCATTAATATGGATCACTTGATGCTTCCCATCGATAATTGAATTCTCCCTCATTTTCAACTCTAGATCATCCCTTTGTGCCTCTTTAATCTTCTTTTTGATATATGGTTAACAAATTATTTGGTAATGATAGGTTTTAATTCCCTACCATTATGATATATAAATCTATCATTTCTATATCCATGAAGATATGATATTTCACATTTAGCATCATGGATTGAGTAGCCATTCATTTTCTACTAAGAGCAATAGCTACCTTATTTACCTAGGTAAGATGATTTTGAATAGATCAATCATAGTCTTTTATTTGATCTAACTGTATCCTTTGACGCATGTTGAGAACCATATGTGTGAATATATAATTTACGATCTTGTGATCGGTATATATGTATCTCACATTACTCAATAAGGGTAGTGCTTCAAAAATTTGAATGAAAAAATATATGATGGTAGATCCAGATCATGTGTGGGGTAGTTCTTCCCATTGATCGTTAGCTATCGCGAGGCATCATCTTTCACAATATCTTATTTCATAATTACCCAACCCAACCCTTTCATGAAAGAATCACTGTATATCATAAAACATTCTCCAATTTTGGTAATGTGAGTACATGTGCAGTTTTCTGCCTTATATTTATCTCCTTGAATCATTCCTTGTATTTTTTCATCGAGACATTCTTCACCCCTTTAATTGTTAAATTAGTTATAAGGAACCACAATCATGATAAATTTCTCCCAAAAGGACTATAGTACACTACTATGTTGAGAAATCTTCTGATTTATGTGACTCTAGATTGTCTGGGCCATTCATCAATCCCCATTGTTTTTGAAGGGTCCACAAAAATTCCCTCACTTGTGATCACATGTCCCAAGAACATTACATGATTCATCCAGAAGTCACAATTTCGATACATGTCATCCAAATTCACCTCTCTAAATGATTAAAACACATGCCTCATATGATCTTAATGTTTTCCTTTCTCTTGTATTAGATCAGAATATCATCGATAGATAGTAAAACAAATTTTCTGATGTAATGTCTAGATACTCCATTCATCAAATCCTGGAAGATTTCAGGGGAATTAGTATAGCCTAAGGAAATCACAAAAACTCATGTTTCCCATAAATTGTATAGAATACAGCCTTCTTCACCTCATCCTTCATCACCATTACCTGATGATATCCAAAACAGAGATCCACCTATGACAATTATTGTGCTCCTCAATGTAGATTGAATGAGTCATCAATATATGGGAGAAGATACTTTTTATTTATGGTGGTCATTTTGAGTTCCCGATAATTGATACACAACCACATTGAACAATCATTATTCACTAAAAAGAGCACTAGTTCACCACAATGGTGATTCACTAGGGAATATGAACCCATTGTCCAAATTGCCCTGCAGTGGCTTCCATAAATCCTCTAGTTCAATATGAGCCATCCTATAGGGGCTCATTGAGATAGAAGCAGTTCAAATTACGAGTTTAATGGAGAACTCTTACGCGCGATCTAAGGGATATCAAGGTAACTCTTCAGGAAATACATCAATGTATTCCATCACAATGGGCCTTTCCCCTAGGTGGATAACTTATGTTGACTTAACCATTTGATCGAGGTATGATTCTTCATATAGAATCAACACCACACCATTTATATATTTTTTAAAATATATTTTTGATCTTCCCTGAAATTCTTATATAGAAAGGGATGTTTCAGTATATAAAATGATATTTCTTTTTGTCAACAACTTCTGTGTGCTCTATATTATGGGATCAAATATATCCAATCGTAGCATCTAATTCCTCTAAATGATATGTTACGAGATTCACTGGAAATTTTTCCCACATATGCCAACAAGATAACAATCCAACACATGGAGTTTGAATGAATTTAGAAATTGGGTGTTTTTAGATAAAATTTCATCATGGTTTAGTGGATTTAATTCAATAGTTCTAGAAAACATTTGTGATATAAAATACTGATTATAACCAGAATCAAATATAAAATTTTCCATTCTTTAGTGAATAGGATGTGTACATTGTAAGAATTAATTTTCATGCTCCACGTTGGATGTAGTGATACTATTATAATTCCCTTATTCCATTGTATTTGGTGCCTTCTGACATGGACTACCCTTAATGACATGATGTTAAGTGAATTGGCTTGCATAGTTCCATTTTTTCCTATAGTTGTAGTATTGGACCATAGGTGGTTATCTCCTTTCCTCCACCACATTCTCCATCCTTATCAAGTATTTTCAACATTCAAGAGAATTTTGGTGTTTTTTCCCACACTTAAAGCATTTCTTCGTCCCATTGAGGTAATGGGCATGATTCTTCTTCCATCGTTTTTGACATGTGGGTGGTTGGGTTTTCCTTCCAACATTTTCTTTAGATCTGCTGGAATTAAAATCCACACTTCTTTTCTTACCACCATAGCCATGAGACCATTCCTCCAACTCCATTTACACTTTATGGTCACATAAAAAAACTTCTTCTTAACTCTTAATGTAATGAATTGTAATAGCCTTTATATGTTCTGGTTTTAGTCCACTAATAAATCTATCAATTTTATTATCATTTTTTATTACAAATCTCGAATCATACCTTGCATTCTTATTGAAATTCACTTCCTTGTCCATGAGAGATTATCTCACATTGTACATTATCTCTATGAATTCTCTCTTCATCTTAATACAAGGAGTGTGTGTGAAATATTTTTTAAGAAACATAATATTAATTTATTCCCACTCTATCTCTTCAATATCATCTCTTGGATTGGTTTTATTAGTCCAATCCCACCATTGTATGACATCTCCATTTAGGGGATAATCAACATGAGTCACGTTCTCTATCATAGAATAGTGAAGCATAGAATATAACCTATCCATCGAGTTGAAAAACTATTATTCAACTATTGGATCAGATAATCCACTATATGTTGGTGGTCATTTCCATATAAAACACATGATATCTAGTTTCTCATTCTTAGGAGAAGGATGGTGTTTCACAATATTCAGGTTATAGTTATCAACTTGATATAGTAGAGTAAGCATCACAATGATGTTTTGAAATCCACCTTCCAATGAATTGGGGATATCTTTTGGGGAATCACTACATTTTCCCTCACATGGGTTATTGGCCTGGTTTCTCTTAGTTCCCACTGTTTTCTAAAATAGAAAAGGTTAGAGGGTAACATAGTTCAACAGGTCAGGAATAAATAACTAATTAATTTGTGTTATTAACACAAAAACCATATCGGATGGGATTCCTATGTTTAGAAAATCATCTTATATGCTTTCATAAACATAGTCTCATTCTAGGGTTTTTACTTTGGTTCCTTAATCCTAATTCCCAAATTAAACAAATTATTCCTTAGATACAAACTATAGAGACCCTTCTATTAAAACATTACACTAATATAATATTACTGATAAACAACATAAAAAAATTATATAATGAGTATCCCATAGTAAATTTCCTAGGAAAACTATGACCATACATACTATTTACAACATATACCATATGAATTTATTTAATTCATTCTTCTTTAATATCTTATTTGGCCATGTGTACTCCTTAGTACGTGAAGTAGGCTAGGGATTTACATAAAAAGGGTCACCTAAAATTAATTTAAGGGGATAACTATGAGAATGAAACAATATAGTACAGGGTGAAAATATTCATAACATCATCATCAGAATCATGAGTGGATGAATATGATAATAGCATGTAATGTGGTAATGAATAAAAATAAGTACTTATGTAAAAGTGGTTATCTACAAAAATAGTTTTGAAATAATATAACATCACTTTAATGCATATTTAATTTTTTCATGAGGATATTCACATTACCAAATTCATTAGAGTGCTATATTATTCTGGGAACACCCATCACATCATACCATTTACAATGCCCAATATAATTCTCGGTGCACCCGATACATCATATCATTTACATTATCATGTGTGACACATAGACCATATATCAATCATGAACATAAATAAACCATATAATGGAATGAGAGTCATATCATAATTATACATTCATAAACATTGGATTCTAAAATGAACGGGGGAATAACATACTTGATGTAAGAATAGTCAACATTTAGTTATAAGTAAACAATATTTTTTGAATGAAGAGTTCTCTTGGAAAAAATTATGACAGTCATAAAAACGAGTAGAAAAAATTTATATCTTAGAAAGGAAAATATAATTATTAATAAGTCATTTTATGGAAAAAAAAACTATACAAAAAATGTGTTGATAGAGGGAAAACCCTAGGAAATAGAGTTGGGTTTGAGAATTCCCCTAACCTTGTATCCAAATGAATTCTTCATAGTAATGTACTGTATGATGAAATTAGATTCATTAATTAAAAATTAAATTCCAATTTATACATGAACTTGTTTTTTATGTTTTCATTATGATCTTTTATGTGTATTTGGATGAGTTATGTAGTTTAAAATATTTTTTCAAGTGTGATTTTGTTGATAGTTTACATGAACTGTTCACTTGTACACAAAAATGTAAGTTTGTGTTGAACATGGATAAACATACATAATTGATATTAAATGATATTAATCATATTCAAGGATTATAATTTAACTTATAATTAATTTGGTTATATACCATGTCAATGAATCATTATATAAAAATTTAATGATGACTGTTTTATTTAAATTTGGGCTGTTTATTTTATCACAACATACCTGTTTGGTTTTATCATTTAGTATTGTGTATAAAAGTGGGTTCCATAAAATAAAACGGGTTAAAAATAAATCTTAAAATAATTTTTCTACCATTTAATTTTTTTATTTTTATCCATGAAGGCATTAATGAAAAATTGAAGTGCATTACCTAATGTGTAGGTAAATCAATACATCATAGGTGAAGATTTAATTTTTATCATCAAATATGGGGAGATGGAGGAGTATAACAAATAAAAAAAATTAACATTATATATTACCATTATATCTATAATATTGTATATATCATGACATTTGGATATGATAATGTGAGGATAAGAGAACAGAAGAATTGAAATTTGAAAGGAAATTGAAGGTAAATAGAGAGATAAATTACCTCTGGAATATATCTTCCATGAGAACCTCAAATAGGGGAATGGATTTGTTCTGTTTTGTGGGACCAAGGGTTTATACACGTGGGGGAGGTAATTTTTATGATAATTTAGTATAATTTTAAGTATCGACAAGGCTTGAGAGGTGTGAGTAAATGACATTGTGAGGGGTGATATTTATAGTAGAGGGGAGAGGGGGTTTTCAATAATATATTCTATTAATTTATTATTTCTCCCCATGAAAATAAATAGGGATGATTAAATGAATAAAAAAAGTTACATTATCATGTGAGTTCAATCAAATGGTGTGTAAATAATAATAGCATCATCCATGACTCTATTATTCATGTATTTAGCAATTCTCATAAATTATCACATTTTACTATTTACCATGATTTAAAGTATTTAAGAAAAATCCAAAAAATTCCCCCTAAGAATTTTTTGCAATCTAAAATCCAAAAATGAATTCCATTTTTTCAAAATAATTATATAGATATAAGTAATTTAATTTTTTAGTAAAATCATAATTTACATGAAAAATTACTAATTTTAAAATTAAAAAATATTGTTTAACACATTGAAATAATATTTATGTTCTCATAAAATTATCATATAATTATATGAGTTGTAAATAATAGTTTTTAAATAAATTTTAGTGAAATAATTTTTCTTCCATTTTATTAATTAATCTTTAAATATTCATGACTTACAAAAATACCAACACTATAATATAATTATATACTATTGTCACTTATATGATGTATATATTTTTTTATATTAAATTTAGTAATGTTCTTATTCACATAGAGATTTACTATTTTTGAGGATCGTATTAATATTCATAATGGTAACATTACAGTTCATAAGGGTATATTACTACTCATTGAAAATTATTGTTGTCTAATTGGACTACAAACATTTTACTGATTGCAACTGGGTATGTCATATTTCTTAAATTAAATTAACAAAAGTGGAAAAAATATTCTTAATGGTCCCATATAATTTAGTAGTTCATTTAATCATGATGTGTAATTTTTCCCACAATGTTATTTCAAATGAAGGGGATTTCATTGAGAATAATTTGGGTCGTTACACTTGGTAACATTGAATCACACTTCTCATGTAAGAAAATGATATTAAATTAACCATAAAATATCAAGAATGTAATTATATTCCTGAAATAACATTTCATATACATTATATACACCTTATATGAAAATATTCTCTCATACACTAGCATGTGTCTCAATGAAAGAAAAATGAGTTGAAATTACTTTACCGATTTGGGGAATTTTGAAACATAAATCCCATGAAAGAATAATAATTTAATGGATATTTAAAAATAGATAAATTTATAAATATGAATCATATAAAACATTAATGATCTGTATATACACCACACCATATAAAGGAGAGGTGAACATGACTTGTATCTCCCAGATTTGAAAATAGAGTGGAAATTCCCTTACTTTTGCGTCTTTACTCTCTTCATTCTCATTCATACCTCACGTATAATAAATATAAAATTATCATAGATCTATCATATAACTATATTCTTATATATAATATCACAAATGCTTTTATTAAGACTTTATATTACCGAGTTGTAAAAAATTCATTGTAATGGATTTATTTTGGGTATTATCCAATTTGTTTTCCACACATGTCTTAATTTTTTAAATATTTGTAAATTATACATATATTGTGATTTAAAGAATGTAAAACATTATATAAATATAATTTTTATTAAATATATATTTATTATAATACTATATAAAATATAAATGTATGAAATAAAATATACCATTCATGGAGACGATAGGGCGTACGTACGAATGAAGGTTGTTTCGATTTTGGTATTGTATTTCAATAAAAGGAGTAATTGGAAAATATGTATATATATATATATATATTAAATTATTAAATTATAATTAATATATCATATATATGATATATTTTCACTTAGAACATCAATAATACATTCCATGTATTATGTGAGTGAATCACATCGCATTGAGGGGGTTGCAGTCTACATTTCCTCAAACAAAATTATAATATTTACAAAAAATTGAAAATATAAAAATTTGTTTCAAAAAAGTATTAAAATTATTAAATACATTATATATATAACATATAACATATATAAATAGTTTTTTTCATCATAATTTACACAATAATAGGTGGTAAAGGAGAAATAAACAATCATAGTTTAGTAATGCGGTAGTTCTCTGTACATGTAAACAGTATGTTCATTACCCATTAGGTGGAGGTGTGTGATAGTGTAGTTCAAGCCCTTAACATAAATAAATATCCATATATTTATGATATTTTTTTGTTGTTAAATAATGAAATATGGAGAATTTGGGTGGTGGAGAACGAAAATAAAATAAAAGAGTTAAGGGAGGGTGTTATTTCTTAATCGTGTAACTCCTTTTGGTTTTCACCAAATTCCTTCCTTGGAGGGATTAATTCCAAAAAGTAGGTTTCCAAAGGGAATTTTGGGTTTTTGGGTCGATAATTGAGATGATCACTGTCAAACCAATGTGGTTTGAGTGGACTATAGAAGTAGATGAGAGGAATACTTTTTATAGTTGAGGAGCAATAACACTCTTATAAATCATTTAAAAAGGAATTCCAACCACTTTTTGTCCAAGACATGTGGCTCACATAATAGAATATATTCTAGAAAAGGTATTATATTGTTGGAATATTTCAATAAAATTTGTGTTGGACATGTGAATAAGTTTATTAATATTTAACGTAATTTTTCAATTAATCGCTTTAATTAATTTAAACTACATTCACAAATTTTTTTGGTCAAAACATACATTTAAATTATAAAAAAAATTAAATTATTATTATTAATAATTTTTTATGAAATTTTATAAATTAATATCACATATGTGGAATTAATTAATTTAAAATTAATCCTGCTTATGGGGTGACACTATGCGTTTTTAAGGTAAAATTGATCAAAGGTTTGCTATGTTTTTAATATCCAATTTGAATGTGAAATTGTATTCCATGAATGAAATTTCATTGTTTTATAAAAAAATTATCTAATTTTACTATTAAATATATTTATAATATAATTTATTATTATAAATAAATTATATGAAAAGTAGTATTAAATTAAATTCATTATTATTGACTATTCATTAATAAATAAAAAAATTAAAAAAATACCAAAAATTTATTAAACCAAATTATTTTGATTATATTTCAATTATAAAGTTTATTTTGAAATATTTAATCAATAAATGTTTGAAAATTTTGATTTAAAATGTGTTCTCTTTTAAAAGGTGGTAAAACTATCTTTAAAAAATATATGTTTTTGAGACTAATTTTTTTTGTTATTATATTATGTCTATAAAATATATTGGTTGAATATTGGAAATGTTATATTGAATATATAACATATATCATACAATTATATCACTAAATAATTGTTATTATTTTAATATATTAGATTAAAATATCATTTTGACCATAAAAATATTATTATTTTCTTTTATATTATACATCTTTTCATATTCATTCCTAATTAATTTGTATCCTATGAATTTATATTATATTTATTTAAACCATATATTTTTATGAATCAGTTAATACAATTCATTATTTCATATTAACTATATTGGTTATATATTAATATTTTAAATAATTATATTTTAATATTGTATTGTTGTTTGGTAAAACTCGGTCATGCGTGATACACAATCCTTCGAGAAACGTCAATATTTTATGTTACAAAAGATAAAGTCTTCGTTTTGTCAATAAATGAAACATTTATGTTTCATGTAGTTTATGAATAAGTTAGGGTTGTGTATTACGTTTTTTAAACATTGTGCTTCAATATAAAATTAATAATTTTCAGAGTTGACTGAAATGAAAAATAATAAAAAGATTAAAATAATTCTAAAATTAATTATTCCAAAAATCACAGGGTTTTATAATGATGAATCACAATATAGATTATATTTCATAGTATCATATTATATACCAAAAAAAAAATATCTCCACCTTCACATTCACGTTGACTCTTATACATTTCACATATTGTCCATACATCTTACAGTCTGCAGATCAATGTATCATAATCATGGAAGAATTAAACCTCATTCCATCCCCCCACCATTCATACCCCCCCAAAATATGTCACCATTTCTATACCTTTTATGGTGTCACATTACACTATATTATATATGTCAGTAATTAAAACACTTATACTCATTAATAACCTGAATCATCATAGCTCATACTACACCGATAAGGGAGAGTAATGGAAAATATACAATCATCAATTTCATCCCTTACAATCATTTATGTAGGGGAATCATCTGGTACAAAACATGTTTTGGATATTTTAATTATTATCTTACCATATTGTGGAGTGTATTAATTACAAAGAAAAATAAAATTATATTGAGGCCTCACAGAAACCCAAAATAGTAGTTTCACATCAAAATAAAACATTCATAGCCTAGAAATTTAACCACACATCTACAACCAATAAAAAAATTATTCCACATATACTATATTTGCGTACAAATATTATCACAAAAAAATGAACTTTAAATGTATTAAAAGTTTTATATTTTTAATAATATACTTAACAACTTCTATATTTACAATTTTCCAAATATGTAACATGAATTTATATAGGTAACTATATATATAAAAAAGAATCAATCATCATTATAAACTACATTAATTATAATAATTACTGATTATTCCAATTGTTTAACATTTCATTTATTTCCCAAAATTCATTTAATTTCCTCCCACACCATATAATGGGTCAATTAAATATAATTAATCACACACCCCGTGATATCTAGTACACAATACCACATCAAGGAAAACACCAATGACCCCCAAAATAATCACAGTTCCATCTCATTTATGCATAACCAAAATTCTTACCATTTTCTCATCAAAATCCATATAATACTACTCATATCACTAAAAATGTCATATGATAAACAACGCAATCGATGCTAACAACCATGAAGCCCACAGACAAATATCCATAATGAATCCGAAAACATTTTCAGCACCAATTCAAGGAAAAATATTAGATATAAAATCTAATAAATTCATTAAAACACATCTAAAGATATATATTCGTAGGATTTCATTCACATATCATTTCATTCAGGAAAATCACGAAATAAATAACCAATTTCACTCTACTAAATCCTTACCATCATTAAATGGTTGTTACCAAATGCATTGATATATCATCAACTCGATTTCAGAACTTTATACACCTATATCATATTTGAATTTAAAATCTACTAAAGATAACAATAATCGACTAAAAAATATCATAAATAAATTATAACATAGTCAACTCACTACATTATCTTAAATTTTATTTTAGTTTTGTTTATTATCATCATTAATATTACTAAAACCATTTACCCAAACAATAGTGGTATGATACATACACATTACAGTAAATATAATTTAGTGTTCTCAATTCCCAATACTCTTCCATGATTTACCAAAATTTAATGGATGTGATGAGGGTCAACCACTGTCATGTACAAAGGTTAACACTCTTAAAAATAATGATAATATATTATCAATCAAACACACTATAATAGTGACTAAAACACTATGTAATCTTGATACATCATTCAATATGATAGAAGAGAATAATGGTTATGATAAAATATAGAGTTGTGGGTATATTGAAATAATATAATTCAATCATATAAAACCAATAGGTTTGATATATCATGAGACATAATTAAAAGGAATTCATAAATGTAGGGTTAGTTAGGGATAGAATGAATAGTAGAAATGAAAATTCAAGGAAACCACCACCCACTATTTATAAAAGAACCCAGTATTCATCCTCTATGTTATGATGAATTCAACCATGTCCACTATGTCTCTTCCTCAATATTAAATATTCATATCCACCCAAATTTCATAAAATTTTCAAATTTTATTTTAACATGTTTAGAAAAATTTATGAGATTAACTATGGTTTGAAATATTCCATTTTAAACCCCATAAGACTACCATAACATCCCTCCAAGGTAAAAATGAAATACCTTGTAATTTAAGATCACTAAGGAAAATACCATGTTTTGTGGAGACCATGGTTTCCATTTTAACACCCCCTCAATCAAATCATCATTTTATCGACTCACAACTATGACTGTCAAACCATGTGTTTTAGCATTCCATAATTCATTATGTGAAACTCTATAAATTTCTCACCCATAAAATTGATACCATATTTGATGGGATTCGTATAAACCAAAAAGGGAAAACCCAACATGACTCCCTATGACACCACATCCTCCACCATGGATGTAGGGACAATCCTTATTTTCCATGTTGTTTGTGAGACACATTACTATGAACTACCCTATCAGGGATGTAGATCCCCAAGTTAGTAATAACCTCAAGAAATATATCCCATTGATATAACATCCAAAGAAGGCTCACCATGACCACCACCATGCTTACCATCACAGTTGTTTGATGTCCTAGAGAACCCAAAAAACCACTCCCCACACCCAGAACTACTATAAAATCCCTCTAGATTCTTCCATCCTGAAAAATAATAATATAATGGTTCAAAAATGTTTTCTTTTATATTACTATGGTATAAAATGATTCACAAACCTAATAATGCAAACTAGTTCAGTAGAAAACAAAAAAAATTATCTATATATTTCCTCATTTCATACCTCTTACTCATAAGAATATCATTTTCAAAACATAAACATGTCTCACTGAATGATAACCCCAATAATAAAAACTCATGATAAAAATTCTAAATATCATAGAATATAGTGATGTAATCCACTCAAAACATAGCCCCTAAGGTAGATACCTCCCTCATATGACCAAAATTATTTAAAATAAATTGTACCCAATCCCAAGAAGCATCGAACTACTCGGGGTTTCATCTCATGGGAAATAAATATCCACCATTTATATAATAATTATAATGAAACAATAATATTATTTTAATTTTTAAATCAATATAACCTCTCAAAAAAATGAGAAAAATACTAAAACAATATTCATACCACCAATACCTTGTTAGATATGGTTCTATATATGACTCTAGGTTAGTATAAATAAAACAACCTAGAGAAATTTTAGAACCTTGGAAATGAATTCCAAAATAGGAATCTCAGAAACATAGGAATCCCACGTAAATATAGAGAGATAACATTGTCTATTATTTTTTAAATTTAAAAATTATTCTCAGTATCCCCTAATTCATTAATATGGGTGATATATATTTATAAAACGTTCAGTGTAATTGAATTTATTCCCACTATCCATAAAAATTGTTTTTCTCAAAATATATTCACATTTTTTAAGTACCATAATATTTGTTTCATCTTTAGTGATGAAATAATTAAATTTATATTCCAAATAACCAACAAATATTTTAATTTTAAACCCATTAAAAATTGAATAAGATTAAAATATTCCTTTGGAGACACATTAGAAATAATTTTTTAAAATCATTGAAACAATTTTTTTTAAACAGAATAAGGTTACATAAAAAACTTACTATCATAAAAATAATCCAAAATTAATTCATTCTAAATCAATATGGATGCCAAACCATCATACCCACCAGACCTCCACGTTAACTAGTCCAATTAACTCCATAGATCACATATACCTTATATATTCAATGACCTAAAAAATATAATGGAAATATATCAACTCACTAGTTAAGGGACACCTAAGGATCATCAACCCCTAGGAACTAAGATAATGTCTATATCTATAATATTTGAATATTCTATACTTATTCCAACCCCAATTACAATAACATGATGATCTATCTTGTGCTTAGAAAAAATCACGGATAAAACATCATTCGATCAACTCAAAATGATCTCTCACCACTAATAATTATTTTGAATATAATATCACCACCCATTGATGAATATTAATCCTCAGGGAAAACTAAAAAATTCATGCTTTAATGTATTCCTCAAAAAAGTTGTCTACAAACATGAATATTAATTTATTAGAGAAAAACTAGAGAGAACACAAGCTAGGATCCATCTATTATAACCCTATAAGGTGCTTTATGTTATCATCATTCATCACCCTGTGAAATAACTCTTCTCATATAAAGTAAACACAAAATTAATAAGAAAACTATTCTATCCAACCACGATAATACTTCAACCAAGATCATGCGACACCTCTATGAAAACCCACTACCATTGAAATGGAAAATTGATAAGTAGAACTTATTAATTTTTATGTGATCTCAATTTGTTTTTACCACTACTCAAAGTCAATTCCTAATATCTCCCCAAGTCACATTAGATCTTACTAGAGACAAAATCATGTCCTTAAAATCCCAATGGATCTTTTTCAGTATGTAGAACATCAAATTGATAATTCGCGAATTATATGAATTCAATAAAATTTTATTAATCAGTTAGTTTAATCTAAAATATTAGATTACATAACAAAAATAATAGAATCACAATATCACAATAAGAATAACATTTAATCAAACTCCCTAAAACCAATATTCAACTCACCATCATTAATAAAATAACATCTTCCTCTAAACACAATACCATACAACCCTCCAACAAAACAACTTTATCATCATTATTATAACACTCCTCACAAATCCATTAAAAAATTAATAATCACATTCCTCCCTCAATCACTAATTTATAACTTACAATGATTACCAAATTCCAAAATAGAGAAAGGGATTTTTTAATAAATTCAAAGGAATAAAAAATTGACCACATAGAGTTTTAATTAATTTTTTTAAATTTAAAAGAAATTGAAAAAAATTATTTCATAAAATTAATACTTTACCATGAATACCACTCATTTAATATTTTTAAAAATAACACAACAATATTATTCTTTATTTTTCCAATTGAATAGAAACCATTTTGGAGAAAAAAACATATAAAAGTCCCTCAACCCATTAATGAATAACACAATTAAAATAAATTCAATATTTAATAAATGATAGTGTGAAACTATTTTAATAAAATGAATTTTTAAAAAGAACATCTTGAAAAATAGGATATTATGAGTTTATACATTTATATATTAATATATCATTATGATTATTTTAATCTACTAGATAAATAAAGGATATTTAATGTATAATAAACATGATGAAAAGTATTCTATGTTGAACAATCAGTAATTAGTAACCCACATGTCAGGAATTTGGACACGTCACATGATCATATAATATACTTTTTTTATCTATTATGTCCCTAACAATGCCTTGGTAAAATCAATATCATAATGTTTAATATAAAAAAATTAGGTAATCTATATTAAAAAAATTAAGATTGAAATAAAAAATCATATTTAACAATTCATATTATCATTTTTTATGGAATGTTTGATTAGTAGAACATAAAACACTATAAAGGATAAACTAGTGTAAAAACAAAATATTTCAAAAATAATATTTTTGGTTTTAAAATTTCATATATATAAATTTATCAAATAACATTGATTAGATCCATTATTTATTACCTTTTAAAATAATGTACAAAATTTCCTCCTTCAAACAATAAAAACACAAAATATCACATATAATTTATTATTTATATATTCAAAAGTATAAATCAAGGATTATAAGATATAATCCAAAAAAAGACACAATCCATTAAAATATTGTCATGGTATTTGAATTAATGGCAATTTGAACTCCAATAACCTCCTTAATATCCCTAACTATTAATCATAGGTCACTAAGAAATCAATAATCAAAATATAATGGATTTTATTAAGGTCACTTTTATTTTGATAATTCAAAATTCCCTGAATTTCCATTATTCTACCATAATCCTAAACATTTATGATAAACACTAAACATATAGTGACCCTATCCTTTTAAATATATTATTAAATTATTTATAGCATATAAATCCACTAAATAAACACAATGATAATGAGGCCTAGTGTCTTTGGAAGACTATTCTCATAATGCCTCCAAAAAACAAAAAAAAATAAATATATCAGTATCCATAATGAGATCCTAAAACCTATATATATCCTAAAACAAAATAGGATAATGGGGGTAATATATAAATAATTTGAGAGAAAAAATCCCATTTAGGGAATAAATATGACAATGATGAACATCAATTGATTCAAAAGTAATAACATGACATCATAAATGGAAAGTATCATGGATAATAATATGGGATATTTTAATAAAGAACATGGATTAATAAGATCATTGAATCATTTTATGGTGTTTTAAATATATAACTTTATGTAAATATATATTAAGACAATCCACGAAGACAACATCACCTTGTAGACATAATTCTATCATAGATTCGGTTTACTCTATAATAACATACATAATATCTCATGTAAAAAATACGTTACCCAACACATTGGTGAACTATTTTGAAACATCCATCAAAACATGTACATTATTATGTGAGCCTATAGAGGAAAAAAATCTTATGTAATAAACATAATAATTATCCATGGAAATAAATGGGATCCATAGTCATTCCATTAGTCAGAATCATATGATATTCAATGAATATTTTAAAGATTACAAGTAATTAAATATATTTGATATTCCTATCTCCATAAACTGTAATAAGTCTCAAATTGTTATACTCATTCATAAAATTTCCATGAGAATGGTAGGGAAGTGAGTATACAAATGAATATTTTAAAAGTGTTTTTATGGAACTAGTTAATGAATCATAGACAAAGAATTAGTGTTAAATTTTCATTGAAAAAAAGTGTCAACTAAACAATTCTTATAACTAAAATACTCTATTGATTAATTAAAAAATTAATGTTAATATATACATTAAATGATCATTACATACAATGATTAAAGGAGACAAAATTTCCCATAATTGGGTTTGATTTTAAAGATGTCTTAAAATAAATGAACTTAAGGAATATATTACCCCATAAAATAATTGAATAATTAACTACATATATATGTATGAAAAATATATAAATAATTTGTAATAATTTTATAACATCAAATAGAGATTTAATGTATTCTTGAGAGAGAAAGGTCATAACCCAAAGGAAATAGTTGCTTCAAAGATATCCCTTACATTATGTTTCTAAATATTTCAACACTTTCACCAAGTATCTAGAATAAAAAAATAAAATAAAATAATTAAATAATTTAGAACCTTTTAAATCAATATTTAATTTACATTAATTATATTATAATAATTTATATCTATTTCAATGGGATATAATGTTTTCTTTTGTTATTCCATGTGTGATTGTATCATGGTTACATGTTCGGATTAGTTGTGTATAATTGGGTATGTTCATGAAAATGGGAATAAAGATATGGGAGGGGAATGAAATTATATTATTGTCCTAAAAAATATAAATGGTCCCAATTATCCTTGTGTGTTCATACATAAGGGGGGTTCACAGAGTAAAAATGATAACCTAATGTAGTTAGTTGATTTAGGTGAGTTAACTGACCATCACAAACTAGATTTCATTATATTTAATATTATGCATATATATCCATTATAAGATTAAATAATATATATTATATACAATATAATCATACATATTATTATTAATATTCTATTTATAGACATGAATGTGGAAATTAAAAATGACAATCCATCATTTACAATGATGGACGACATACATAATATAAACAGCCCTTTCATTTTTCAAATTAAAGGAGAAGATAAGAGTTTTAATGGTAGATAATCAACCGTAAATATAAAATTAGAGTGTATATATGATAATTGAGTTTTTATTCCCCATTTTATTAGGTAGGTGTGGAGAAAGTAGAAAATGATGAAAATTTTAAATTTGTAATTTCATAATATTACTTCTTGAATGTCCTCTCCATCAAAAATTTATTAAGGAACATGGAATTAATCTTTTGTTGAGAGAAAAAGAACTAGGATGTTTAGGGAAATATTATGAATATAATTGGGAAATATTTTCCATTATAAAAGAATTAAAAGTTTTGAGTAAAAGGGGTTCTGAGGGGATGTATTTATAAGAAGATGAGTGGGGTGTTTTGAAGATATTATTCATTAATTTATTATTTAGAATGAATTTGAACAACAGTTATGTATATTGGGAATATATATAGTAAATTGAGAATGTGATATTGAACAAATGTGTTCTTACATCAACTACGACTAAAAAATTCCTATATTTAAATTATATTGTTAAATATATTATTTGGTCGTATATCACTATTGAAAAAGTATTCAACTATTTTTGAAAAAAAGAAAAATCTCGTCCTACCAATTATTTCAAGGCTGTATTACAAACATAAAATCTATTTTATGAGAATAATTATATATATATGAAATAAATTATTTTTAAATAAAATATTTTTTAATATTGCCAATTTTAATATTATGACCAATTTTATTTCACATAGATATATACTTATTTTCCCAATAAATTATATTTTCATTATAATATAGAATAATATTAACATAAAAACCATTTCTTTAAAAATAAACTTCCAGTTAAATAATTTTATTGGTTATAGTAATGAAAATAATACATACATTTTACAAAAATACAAACTCTTATTTTATCTATTTTAAAACTATTATTTATTTTTTCCAATATATAAATATTTTATATTTTCATTATATAATATATGTAAATATTTTTTTACATTAAAAGAAGCTAGGATACTATTCTAATTCTTAGTCTGCCTTTTTTAACATTTCATTACTTTTCCAATTATCATATTTCTATTCCAACAACAAAACTACCATTCCAACATTCATATTTTTAAATGTAATATGGGATCCATAATTTATGATGTCACAACATAATTTATTTATTAATTATTCAATTTTCTATTCTATCACTATTATATATTTTCATTTTCAAAATTAATATTTCATTTCTCATATTTTGTTTTTTTCAATGTTTCTTGTCAGTGCGATTATTCAAGGGGATTGAGTAGATCCATGTTTTTTAAATATTGATATATTGTTTACTATGTTTATACAATTGAAATAATTTTAGTTATTATGTCCACATTAATTCTATAAATGTAATTTTTATAATGGTTATAATAAAATTTAGTTGGTTCTATCATGTGGTTTGGGTGAATTGTATAATATAATATTACTAAATATGTCACAATTAAATAAATGGAAATTCCATTGATAAAATTATACATTGATACATTTTTCCCCTTAAATAAATTGCACCATTAAAATTTCCATTTACATACAAAGGTAAAAAATGGTTAGGGTACTTCTTCTTCATATCTTCCTTCAGTTCCCAAGTCACCTCCATGTACATATGGTTTTGATGCAGAACTTTGACTCAGTGTGTTGAATTGTTGACTAGAACCTTATATCTATTTTATATGTTCTGTAACAGCTTCTTCTCATAAGATATATCATTTAACAGTTTCACTACTTCTTAATTCAGTATATATGAGGGATATGGTTTGTTATTTTTTAATAGAGATATGTGTAACACTTCATATACATGGGATATGGTTGTTTGGAGTTATAGTCGATATGTCAAAACCCTAAGTTATTCAAGACTTTAAAAGATTCGATGTACCAAGGATATAACATTCTATTCATCGAAAATATAATTTATCTCTCCCATGGTGAAATTCATAAGAACCCCTTATATACAATCTCACACTCTAGGTCTCGTTGAAAATTATCATCATAGCACTTATATTGACATTGGGAAAACCTAATGTGTTGTTGAATGGTTTTGAACATTTCATATACTTGATGAACCATTTTAGGACTAAATAACATCTGTTTAGTTACTTCATCACATTAATTAGTTGTTCTATATCTCCTCGAATCCAAGACTTCATAAAGGATAATTTGCATACATGAGTGAAAAAAATATTTTATAATAACATAAAAAAAAGTAATATTTTGATACCTTGTACATTTAAATTACATTGAGAATAATGTGAACATGTATTCTAGTGTTTTGAAAGCCGACTCATATTTTCCATCAGTTTGGGGGTGATAAGCCATACTAAAGTTCAAATATATTTTAGAGCATTTTGTATAATTTTCAAAAGCATTGTGATAGACATTGGATGTAAATAAGAAAAAATAAATAATGGTGTTCCCTAAATCCTCACAACTTCTTTAATTTATATCCTGACTACTATTGTGAGTACACAACCCTCTCAATTTTCAACGATGTATGGATTTTTCATTAGATGATCCACCACAAACCATATAGTGTTATTTATTATAGATGTCTTCTAAATACTAGTGATAATTTCCTTATTTAAATTTTATCATTCCATATTGGAATGGGTAATTGTTCAATCATCCCTTTAGAATTTTTCATTTTTAGCCTTCAGCAGGTAAGATAAAAAGAATATTTTTGTAAATTTTATGATCTATTTCATTATATTTTCCCACATATAGTGCTCTCAGAGATCTTCATTTATATTTGTACTCAATGGGTGGATGATAAAGGTCGATATATATACATAATTTAATAACTCATTCATTTTGTTGGGATTTTATAGTGAAAATTATGAGGACCAAAATCAGAAAACTTCATATTTAACAATTTTGAACTTTTAGAATTTAAATTTTAATATATATTCATCATTCGGTATTTCTACTTCATATTATTAAGAATCTTTTATATTCTATGATATGGTTGGTTGAGAAATAATTTAAGAATGGAAATATGATTTTCCTCAATTTTTGTTCCCCATTGACATCCTTTAACTGTATAATAAGATTTTGTCTTTATCATTTATCATTATTCAAATGGTTATCAGGTCCTTTATAATTGTAGAATCTTTAAATTTATCTTTTCCCATGATTTTAGTGTATTGAGTAATAATAACACATGATCAGATCTAACCATAATCAATAACACATATTAAGATCCCAAGCTATAAATATATATTTGAGTTCATTTTCACCATATATATTTTATAGTACTCTTCATAAATTTAGTTCCAAAAAATCATCAATGTGAAGATCACTACAAAAAAACCACAGATCAGGCATTAGGTATTCATAATAGTGATCATTGAATTCTCTTGATGCTTTGGATAGAAATTTATCTTTTTATATTATTAATCATCCTGATCCTTTCATAAAGGCATCATAGTACATCATTAAATATTTCCGACTTCAGAGTTGTGAGATGATTTTTATAGTGATTGGAATATTTTTCAATTCAATGGATCCCTATCCTCATTCATTAGTACTTTTGTACTTTCCCCTTCTAATTAATCATGGTTATTGAGTTTGATGACAATGAGTTGTTTATCAAAAATAAAAAATTATAACAAAGCAACATCAAAGAAACTATGGATATTTTTTTATAGATGATGGTCAGGGCGAACCCTGAATATCCTTTATCTTACAAGTGTCCACATATATCCCATTTTTAGTAATAATATTTCCCATTAATGATAAATCCACCATATTGAACACAAATTTATTGAATATTTCATATTTCATCTCATTTCACATAATCATTTTAAAATTATTGAAATACACCTCATATATCTCTTTTATTATAGAGTACAACAAAATATCATCTATATGAACTACCAAAAATTTAACTAGTAATATATGAAGTCTCTATTAATTATGTAAATAGTTCCTAACCATTAGTTTTTCAGAAGTGCATAACTATAAATTCATAATACCAAAATTTATTCGAAAGGTAGTCTATGGAATATATACTATATTCAGCTTTAATTTGTTGTATCCAAACCAATAATCCACATTAATTAAATACTGAGTCACACATAATTAATCTAACGCGTTATAAATTAATTTTATTTGATAATTTTTCATTATCATGGTAGTTTAATCTTTGTGATTATTAGTTTAAAGGCACATTAAGCATTCCTTTTTCTTGAAAATGAAGTCTCGATTACCCCCTAATGAAGCACTATGGAATATAATGTCCCTCTTCCATATTACCCTTTAAAAAAAATTAGTTCGTCAAAATATATTATTTTAATTCTATATGGAAGCCTAGAAATTGGATGATATAATGAAATAAGGATGATTATGAACAAAAAATATCGATCATTGGAAAGACCAGGCTATTATTCAGGAAATACATCATTATAATCCCTCACATTGGTCATGTATTTGAGAATCATTCTCTAATATTCTTCACTATTTGTACTAGATATTCTTCATCATAAAGAAAAAATATTATCTAGTTAGAGGAATATTACAATGTAGATTCATCCTCATCCATACACGTGTACAAAATTATAAGATGACTCACAATGTAAAGAGTGATCTCTATATTTCAATAGTTGATGTTGTATTTAATTAAAGACAACCAATCCATTCCCAATATAGCGTCAATCTTTACATAAAGAAGTTGAAAAATACTTTTTGGAGGTTTTTTCTAAAAACATCAACCATTGGGAAATTTTATACTTGGGATACAAAATAATCTCTATTTTTTATTCATATAGATAACTCATCCTCTGTGAGTTGAGGTTGTTTTTTAATAGTTTTGAAAAAAATTAATGACATGAAAGAATTTATTGAACCAAAATAAAAAATATTGTTCAGTATTCATGTTTGAGTTACTAGTATAACTGAAATGACATATTTATCAGGTTTTCTCTTACCATTAGTGGTATTATCTGCCCCACCGTGATCTCTAGTCCTTGGAAGTTATTTTTGTTGATTTCCAAGGAAAACCAATGGACTTGTTAATTATTTATCATAATTATAATGTTATTAATAATTTAATCACCTTATCCAAGGATGATTAAATATATAAACCATATATTATTCCATCACATAAGTGTGTTATTTTCATATCTCTTTAGAATTTATTTGCCTCATAACCCAATGTTCAACAGTTTATGTACATTCTAATTCCATTTGAATTAGTTAATGTGATGGTTACTCCAAAATTTTTGACATGTGGATTTTTGGAATTTCTTTCTCCCATGAGAAGAATTCATTGTTCCCCATGAATAAAACCATATTTTTTTTCTTGTTTTACCTCTTGGACTATATCTAGAAAATGAGTCAATAATCACCATCGTAGACTTAATCATACAGAAAAATTTATATTTAATATTTTTATTTAATTAAATAACTAAAAATTTTATAAACTCATCTTGAAACCGGTATATAAATTTTCCATTGTACATTGAGTTTTGTTGACAAAGATAGTGGTGCACCCTGTAACCCTTGTTAATTTTTCCTCAAATAAACCAATTGAAAAATCTTCATTTTACATTATTCTATATAACATACTTCTATATTATATTAGAATACATAATATAAGTATTTATTAAAAAATATATTATTAAATCATTCTCATTCCATGGAATCAATTTCCCCTATTTCCATATTTTTCTTGATTAGTGTCCACCACGAAATGACTTCCCTTTTAATAATAATGACAACTATCATAAATTTCTATTTTGTATAACATCCTAGAAAAAAATTCTTCTTAATGGATTTAATATATTGTCCCTGAATGAGGTGACCAATATATCCACTTATGTTAGGATTCCATTGTTTTATAATGGACTCAACTTCAATATGATATTTCATATGAGAAAGATGGTATTCCACTAGATTATAATTATTATTCAATAAATGAATTATCTTACATAGTACTTCCATATAGTTTCATACTCCCACTATTTTAATATTTTTTATATCATTTGGGAAATCATCACACTTCATATCATGTAGGATTTTGGTATGGTTACTCATATTTCCAGCCATTAACTAAAAAATGGGAATAGAAATATCAAACATAAAAAAAAGGAAAACTGTAAAATATAATGAATAACTTGTAAATGAGAAGTATATCCTATCAAATGGGAAATTATGTTTCAATAGTAGATATATATATTAATGTTTCCAATTAGGTTTTCTAAACTAACAATCTTTTCATGTCCATTACAATGGTTAGTAAAGTGTTTGTGATTTTTCCAAATATTATTCCCCCAAGGTGTCAAACAAGGTGTACACCAATGCCTCCTTATTATGCACTAGGTGATGACAGATTTAATACCCAATAAACCCTTTTTAGGTAAATTTATTATGGGTAAAACTTTACTAGAGCCACATCCATATATATTGTTTAAATGGGATGTAATTTCATTGAAAAAACTATCTTTATACTTCAATAGGATTTAAGTATAATCTCATAAACGTATACTTATCTCTATGGGCCTCACAAAGGAATTATAATCCTAACTCAAAAAATTACTATACCCTTATCCAATACCAACTATAGTGACTGAAATTGTTCACACGTATTGCTAAATTATTTTTAACATAAGAATATAATAAACAAAACAAAAATATTATGAGGCCTAGTAATATTGATATACCAGTTCCATAGTACATCAAAGGGAAAAAAATAAAGAAAAATTATATTAATATCCATAATGATGTCTTAAACCCCAATGTGATCATAAATATACATAGAATAACTTGGATAATATATATACAATATGCGTGGAATAAAAATCATAGTAAGGGAATATGCATGATAATTAAGCATATCATATGAGTCAAAATGAAGAAAAGGATATTAAAATGACTAGGATCGTGGAATATAATATTGGATCCTATAATAATGTATTTTGATTCTTATGATCATGGTAACATTAGGACGGGGATGAAACAAATAAAATGACATAAACATATGTTATGGTTATCTTCCACGAAAGCACAAAAAGATAGTCCACATCCCAAAATTGATCAGGTTCACTCTATAATCCCAATCATAATGTCTAATTAAACCAAAAAATTAACCAAAACATTTGAGTTCTACCTAGGTGCACCCATCATAACATGTACATTTTTATGTGTTCCACAAAAAAAACTGTCATAATGCATAAATATAAGAATTTCCCTTTTAAAGAAATGGGTTGTATAATCATTCATCATATCAAAATCAATTGATATTTTTTATTTATTCCAAATAGAAGAAGGAATTTAAATTTTTTTAAATTCATATACGATTTCATATAGATAGATATCAAAATATGTAATTCATTTTAAATAAAATAATTCGAAATGGTATAATATTGTGTATATAAATGAACATTTTGTACAGTGTTTAGGGAATTTGTTAATGAATTTTGATGAATAAATTAGAAGAGTATTGTATTTGAAACCCATATGTAATGACTAATTATATTAACAATAATATTAATTTTTCATGAATGAATGATTGGAAATATGATATGAAATGTGTTTTACATAACATTTTTAAGGGATAGAAGGGTTCCCCTTTATTGGTATTTATTTTAAAGATGGAATTTGATAAATAAAAATTAAGAATGTATTTCCCAATAAATGGAATAGAAAATAATATATTTATATATGTAAGAGACATATATATATAATTAATAATTATTTAATAACATCATATAGATTTTAATATTAAGTTAGAGAGAAAATGGTTCTAAACCAATGAAAAATGATGGTTTTGAGTGACCACTTAACTTATATTCTAGAGTCAAACTAATCTTTCAAACAATATTTCCATGCAATAAAATAAGAAATTATTAATAGTTCCTAACATTATTCCCCATACTAACTCACTTACATATCCTTGATACCAATATTTCAATACCTACAACCTATAGGATCCCCTATTATGTCTTAAACGAAGATAAAAGTTAATCATGTGGCCTCCTACCAGTAGACCTATGGTCGGTTGCAAGAACTGAGGGTACTAGTCAAATAAGTTAGTAGTATTATCCATTTTCTACCTAGAAAAATAATAATAAATATTCTAATAAACACCATAATGTTACAAAAAATGATCTATAATAATCCAACAATGTATGAATAAGATATAAAAATACGAATTCTCCGGTAATGAAGAATAAAATAATAAAAACTTTAGAAAAAACCTACACCAAAATACACACTTCAATAATGTAATTTCAATCACAACCTCCAATGTCACCTTCAAAAACTGAAAAATATTTAATATATATTGTGTGGATCACACATGTATACATAGTAGGATCATTCATCATGGGCTATTGAGAAAATTAAAATATGCATACTAATGGTTTCATTCATAAAGAGATGAATCAGTATGCCCCTAATGAAGGCGATCTTGCTACCAACCACACCAAGGCCCTCTCAAAAAATAAAACATACCATTAAATAATATAATATCAATAATATATTGAGATTTTTCTTAGAAATAACTTCCCCACTATTTTTCCACTATCACTCCTGAAAGACTTATGTGTTGGTTCTCTCTATCTCTTAAAAATGTAATATGAAAAACAATATTGATATCACATAATTGAATCATCTCAAATTTCAAAATCACAAAAAAATGATCTATAAACACCATAATATTATAAAAATTGAATCTACTAATGAATCTTCTAATCAACACCATAATATTATCCCTTTTCTACCTAGAAAAATAATAATTAATCTACTAATCAACACCGTAATTTTATAAAAAATGATATATAATAATCCAATTATGTATGAATAGGATATAAAAATTCCAATTCTCTGGAAATGAAGAGTAAAATAATAAAATCTATAGAAACAACCTACAACCAAAATACACACTCCAATAATGTAATTTCAATCACAACCTTCGATGTAACCTTGGAAAGAAGAAAAATATTTAATATTTATTGTGTGGATAATACATGTATACTTAGATGGACCATTCATCATGGGATATTGAGTACATTGTGAAGATTCATACTAATGATTTAATTCATAATGATATGAATCAATATGCCTATAATGAAGGCGATAATGCTTCCAACCTCACCCAGGCCCTCTCAAAAAATCACACATACCATTAAATAATATAATATCAATAATATATTGATATTTTTCTCAGAAATAAGGTCCCCACTATTTTTCCACTATCACTCCTGACAGACTTATTTGTTGGTTCTCTCCATCTCTTAAAAATCTAATATGAAAAACAATATTGATATCACATCATTGACTCTTCTCAAATTTCACAATCAAAGAATGACAACCATAACTAACACATGGGGACAACTGTATCTCACATTGCATTCACACATCATATAACAAATATAGTATTGTATTACAATCCTGATGTAAATAAACCTTATACCATTCTCCTACCAGGCATGACCGCTACTATATGTCATCATGTTAATACACTATGAGATAATCTATCATGACATATACTAGATATCCAGACATTATAATAAATAAATTCAATCCTATACTAATCAATGATGACATATAATATAACTATAAAATATGTTGGGGGAGAAATGGTAGTCATTAATACATTCCCTTAATGACCTGAATGTTGAGGATAACATGAAAAGATGAAAACATTTCTGCATCAATAATTTTATCTAACATTGGTAGAGTTCATATGTAATTCATAGAAAAATAATAAAATATTTCCTCAAATAATTGTAATATTAAATTTTCACACCAAAATTTCCATATCTTATCCTCCAAACATAACTGCGCCTCTACATCCTTCCTAAAACAACTTTATCCACCTATTCCTCATTAACCCGCCCACATTACCACACACAAAAAAACTGAATAAAGTATTCTAATTTAACTAAATTTTATAATGTACTCATACTATTCAATATTTTCATTTTCTAACCAAGTTAAATTCATTAATCAATGTAATTAATTATATTATGGAAACCTATTCTTATCTCTAACCTGCCTCAATACTATCCATTACCTATTATTCCTTGTGTTTAAAATTTTTATTTACATTTCATGGTAGTGTTAAATATTCCAAAACATATTTTCCATGTCCATTAATAACCATATTTCCAACACTATTAGGTATCTAGAACACAATCCCAAATCATTGAATAATCTAATAACAATAAAATACATCATAATTATATATCCTTACCACCTAACTCATCCCACAACCATTTTAGCATTACCACCCATGTCAAATGATTCCAATCATTTGATCTTACATTGTACATTCAACCCACACCCTTAAAATATCTCTAAAACCCTTCCATAACTATCAATAACCAATCCCAAAAAATGTTCATCACTAATATAAGAGAAAAAACCTAAATCACACCCAAATATTGTAATTAAAAACAACCATAAATTTATTTTTACACTATTCCATGTCGTTTTAATGTAAAATTCATTGAAAAATACAAATAAATATCTAATTACATGAAATCCATTCACTCATAAACTTTAAATTGTTATCATTTTCGGAATATGAATTCAAGTAAGTTATGTTAAGCCAATATTACTCAAATAATTTATACAATTATAGTGAAACATTTTATTTTCTATAAATAGATTTAATGAACTGTAAACCATATGAAATTAATCAATTTTCATAGTAGTTATTTTATTTATATGTATTATATTATATTTTTGGATGTAATTTGGAGTTTGATATATTTATGGGTTATCCTAATAACATGGTAAAATTTTATAATTGTTGAAAGAGGATCAAAATTTGATGAAATGTTTCGAGAAACATATTCATGCCCCCTAGTATAGTGCATCATGACCAAAATATTGATTGAAGTTTTTAACAATGTGTTATTCTATCCAAAATTATCGAAAATATGGATCATTATTTCTTGTTTTTTAAATTTTCACATAAATGGAATTATTTAGGAAAGAACCAAATTTTATGTTATTAAGACAAGAGGATACAAATAAAAGATATGTGTTATTTGTATAGGCATGTAAAGAAAATGTATTTAATTTGTTCATAATGATTTTGATTTGATTAATCCTAAAAAAAGTGTGCATTATTAAGATGAATAAAAAATTACCATTTCATCTTCAATTGACAAGTTATTCCAAAAACTATTCATTGTGCTAATCTATGTTAAAAAATTGAATCCTTCAAGGTTACCTGTAGAAATCTTTGAAGATACAAAGTCATTGTTGTTTAATTTAGATATATTTAATTTAAATAAGTGGATAATGATTTAAATATATAGAATGTTGAATATATGATCCTTATCTAAAAAGTAATGAATAATAAAAAAATTGAAGAAGAATTTCCATAGAACATAGTAATTCCATCAGATATGAATGAAATTGAATTCACTAATTTAGTTAAAACATTAATAATTTTAGAATAATATTTATAAAATTAAAAAAATTTGATGCCCAAGGACCATAATAGTTAAGTGTCTTTGGAATCACATAACAAATTATCCGTGTTGGGTAAAATGTATTAAACTTATCCCTTAATGATTATTCCATATTGTACTCCTATATAAAAAAATTTATTTATAAAACAGGGAAAGGAAACATAAAAAAGAGGTGATCTTGAATGATCATTTAAATAATATAATGTAAATATGTAGTCATAATATTAATATTACTGTACGAGAACATAAGGAATCATTTGAAGATCATACCCTTATTATCAATGATAAAATACGCGAGACTTGGCATAAATATTGGATGTTCATAAGAAAATAATAATAATATAATCATGAACATGACCCATGTGAGAATATAATTTGCATAAGACATAGAAATTTAATGAAAACACATAAACATATAAGATCTTATGTTAAGGATACCAACCAAGACATTCATAAAATGTTTGTACTGGGATATAATCCATGTAACTTCATTTGGATTTAAAAAATACCCAATGTACCCTATTACTTTCAGTCTTGGTTTATAACCCATATGCCAACATACAATCAGTCTTGGCCTAAATATTGTGTAACTTTTTCATGTTTATACTACATCTTTACTACCGTTTGAGCTATTGTACCATTTATCAATACCCATTGAAAAAGTTGGAGATATTGGTCGAACATGTCCAATAAAAAATCATGCATAAATGTTTCCAAAAATAATTAAACATCCATAACATAGTGATAAATAAAATAACTTTGGTTTACAGAACATAATATAAAAACCCATGAAAAGAAATGGGTATGATAAACATTTCCCCAAATCACTAGATACGAAAAAGAGTAATGTCTAATAACAATTTCATCAAACAGTAACCCATGAAATGAAGTAGGATTGTGGAGAATATAACTTCAGTAAGTGAAATGGGTGTCATATACACAATTCTTTCAAAACATAAACATATCAAGAAAAAATATTAATGGGTTTCATACATCATATCCGTAACAAAGAAATAAACCATAATATAGTATTCCATATTATATGGAGAATTTTTTGGAAAGATGACAAGAAACATTTCTTATGTAAAGTTTCCTTTCATTGAAAATAAATTTTATGAAACCATTTAAAAAACCTTTTATTATAACGATATATTTACAATTTCAATTAGAATCATTATCGATGAAAATTTATTTTTTTTAATAAATACAACCATTTTAAAACCATTTTCCATTAATATTTCATTGAATACATTCTAAGAATAATGAAAACTTTTTTCATTGAAAACATATAAAATATGCTTTATGAAATATTAAAAACAATTTTCCTCGGAAAATTATAAATGAAACATGAAAATATTTTGAAAACAATTTTCTTTTATAACAATTTTAAAACATATAAATAAATATTTAAATCATTTTTATTGAAAAAAACTCTTGAAAACATATAGGAGAGGCTTTGAAAATCATTTAAATCACTTTTTGAACATTAAACATTTTTAAATATTTTTTTGAAAACCACTTTATATTGAAAAAAATTACATAATATTAATAAATTTTTATAACAAAAATATTCTTCTAAACTTATAAATTCTGCTTTAGGTAAATGTTGTTCATGGAATGGGTATGTGCATACATGTCGAAAATTTCTTTTGTATAATAAAAGTTTTAAAAAGTCCCTTGAATGGAAAAAAGAAAAGAAGATTCAATTTTGATTCCCATATTTTAAAAAGTAAAACATGGGTAAAAATGTGCTTTTATAAAACATAAGATAATATTAAAACATTTTCAAAAATGCTTTTAGAAATCATGGTTTAAAAATAAAATAGATTTCCGACCCAAAGGAGAACCAATGTAATAATTTTATAATCATCTACTCAATTATATTATTTTCCAAAGAGTCTAGAAATTCAACTAATACATTTATATATCATGGATAACCATATTAGAAATTAATTCATTAGTTTTTTTTTCAGATATGGATCATAATATTTCACTAAAGTAAATATAATCCTAAATAGTCTTGACAATTATTTGATTGTAGCAATATATAGTTACCACTTTGTTAACATTCAATCATAATCCCCATGAATGAATAAATTTAAATGAAGATAAAAATATCATGAAAATAATTATATTTATGATATAATATTTCAGTGGGTAGTATATTCAACCCATTGAAAAATATTTCTGCATAACGTGGCATGTGTCTTCATAAAGGAAAATTGAGAAAAAATTAATTTATCGATTTGGTAACATTTGAACCATAAACCACATAATTGAAAATCATCAAATAGATATGTAATTACAAATAAATTGAATTCTATGAATAATATAATACAACCATGGGTATTATATACTTCTCATTTATGTGATAGGTGCTGAACATGTTTTTTGTCTCGCATTAAATAAAAGTGTGACGACAAAATAATTACATTAAGTCTTGACGTTCTTCATACACATTCACGACTCCTATATAATAAATATAATTTTACCATAAATCTTCCAGGAAACAATTTTATTATATATATTACCATATATGGATTTATTTTACCTTATATTATCTAGTTATTAAAAATTTAACGTTAATGTCACATTTCACGAAATATTGTTGTTGTTTTTCATATATGCTTTGACCTTTTAATCTTTATACCCTTGCTTAGATCATGATTTACTTATTTAAATTATATAATAAATTATATTTATATAATATTCATTATATATTTACATATAATATTATAATATATATATATATATATTTGAAATGTAATGCATCATTCATGGAGATAATAGGACATACATACACCTGAATAGTTTTTCGGTTTTGTTTTCTAAACGAAATAATGAAATTTAAAAAAAATATAATATTAATAAATTATGATTATTATTTAACATATATCATATATTTTCACTAAACCAATCCCTAATACATTCAATTTAGAGTGTGAATGAGTCACATAACTTTTAAGAGGTGGTAGTCCACAAATCGCCAAACTAAAATATCATGTCTAAAAAAAATATAAAAAATGAAGTTATGGGTAAAATTAGAATTTCTATAGCATAAATGTATAAAAAATATAATATATATCATAAAACACTGAGTTTCCATCGTAATACCATACCATAAGATGTAGTAAACGATGAATGAAAAACAACATTTTGTGAGGTAGTAGTTCGTTGTAGACAAGAATATTATGTTCTATATCCATTAGATAAAATGTCTATATGTTTATGTGAAACCCATATAATAAATACAATTAAGTATTTTTATTATAATTATTTTATTATAAAATAACTGAATAAGAATAGTTTAGGGGGATGAGAATTAAAATAAAACAATGGGGATTAAGGAATGATATAACTTCTTCATTGTATAACTCATCTTTTTTTTGAAAAATGAGATTCTGGTGTTGGATTTCATCCCAAACAGAGGATTCTATGATTAAGTGAGAGATTTTTGGATATAATTTTTTTCATAGTTTGGGATATCCAAATGTTTTTAATAGTGACAATAATGTGGGAGGGGTGATGACTTTTTTTATAGTGGTGAAGAAGTGACATTCATATAAATTTTGGAAAAGGGAATTCTACCAACATTGTTTCCAAGTCAATAAGCTCTAATAATTGACCAAAATCAAGAAATGGAAGAATAAGGTTAGAATAATAACCTTAAATGGATTTCAGACGAATTTGAATGACCTTTTTTCCCATAGGATTATGTATTATCCATATGTTGAGCTAATTTCCATCTTAATCAAAAAAATAAATTTTAATTTCATTTATGAATATATTTTTCAAAAAACAACATTGAACATAATGAAAATAATATATTATTATGATTATAAATATAAAATTTAATTAACCAAATTAAAAACAAATTATTGGAATAATTCAATTTAAAATTAATCCCTCGGGAGGGTTGAAAATCTGGATTTTTAATGTAAAAAAGTTGAAAAGTTTGCTTGGATTTTTAATCTAATTTGAATTTGAAATTGATCAAAATGACCAAAATTGGATTAAATTATGTATAATATATATATTTTTATATTAAAAACAATGATAAATACAATTTATCCTTAAATATAAATTAAAAAATAGCATTTTAGAATTTCAGTTTTGTAGTTTTCACTATTCATCAAAAAATAAAGCATGACAAGAAAATTAAAAAAATTACTTGTAACCAATTTATATATATAAATTTAAAAATTGAAGTTTATTTTGATAGATAATATTTTATATACTTATAAAATTTATATTTAAAATAATATCTACATTAAAATACACTAATACTACTTTTATTAAAATATTTGGTTTAATGTGTAATATTGGGGTTTTTGGTATATTAATCCTATTAATATATTCAATTAATGTAAAAGTTATTTTATTGAATATTAAAAATAAATATTTCATTAATATCATTTTTCAATAGAAATTAATTTATTTATTAAGATAAAAATTATTTGTGAGCATAAAAGAAGCATTTATAAAAACATTACCCATATGTTTTATTTTTTCTTCTATTAATATATAATTAATTTGTTATCAAAGTATTAAACATTGATTTTTCATAAGTTATTTAATATTATTCCGAACAAACATCACAATCGTGAGAATATATCTTATTATACTAAATAATAATATATTTATTTATAAATTATGGCTTAGGAAAACTCAGTCTTGCTTATTACGCAAGCCATCGAGGAAAGTTAGGCATTGGTTTAACTTAATCTAAAATATGTGTTATATGTATAGTTCAATGAAATTTATGTTTTATGTATTGTATATTATCTTTTTGTTCGGTTTTTTAATCAAAACATCTCTCATTAAAATAAATAAATTATTTTTAGTGTTGCGTGGAATAAAAAATATGAAAAATAAAAAAATAATTCAAAATACATATTTCAAAAATTCAATGAATGTTACATTTTACATCCTTAAAATGAAATTGGCCCTAATAATTTTTCTAGGTTATTAATGGTTTAATACATGAATGTTCTTTTCCTATAAACCCCCTACATATAAATTAATACAAAACATCTTTTAAAAAGAGAATATCGGAAACATAACAATTACCCAAAGTAACACATATATAGGTTCACATAAAGGAAAGCATTTGTGGGATGTTAAAACATAGACATGAGAGCGATATATAACTATCATTTTTGGTTAGTGACTTATATATAATAAGGTTAGGGTAATGTTAGAAATCATAAATCGATAATTATATTATGATTTAAGGGGCCATTTGATTTATCAGATATTATGGTTCATGGAATACATTTTACCTTCATGATTATTATTTTTAATGTTCATGAATTTTCATAAAATGATATACATTCTTAACTCAGTACAATCAAACCCATTTTTATTCTTTATTTATTTTTACATTATATCATACTCTGTAGAATGAATTCGACCTTTTCCTTCCTAATGAACAAATAAATCACAAGATCCATAAATAGAATGATATGTAATTCCATCTATCACTTGTTATATAACACGTAATCAAATATTATTGAATATGTATAAATCCTCATTTGGTGAGATAATACTTTAATCTCAAAAAATAGCATCTTAGATTTAACATAATTTTATAAATGGCCACCCTTATAAACGTTCCTCATGATGAAAATACAAGACAATAGATATTTGGTCATTAAATTATCTTATCATAGATCCCCTATATATCCAAAAGAATCTTTTTGTTTCATATTTTAAAACATTTGAATTACCTCATTATATATTCTCCTGAAACATAGAAATAAAATGAATTACCATATATCTTTTTTGAAAAAATATGTTCTTTCAAAAGATAATTCCCCATTTCTACCATAAATAGGCACTTATCTAAATAAAATATTATATATTTGTAGATAGATTTGAAAATTGTAAATCTAGAAAATAAGATGAATTTAATTAATCAAAAATTCATTTAAAGAGGGATAATAAACTTTTTAGACTCATATAAAGTTACACTAAAGCATGAAAAGAAATACATTCATAGATTTTATTTTTTAAAAATACCATAGAAAATTACCAACAAATGGGGTCCCAATTATCATGGTTAACTTCATTCATTGTGATTGTATATGATTTTATATTTTTTTCTTTAGAGCTTTTTTGAATTTATTTTCATTTTTATACCCTATATTTGGTAATTTTTTTAGAAATTTACCAAAACCCCAACAATTGAATCACTGAAGAGATATATGTTCATTGTATGTAGTTTTCTCATTATTCAAATAATTATATAGCATTTTACAATAATATTGTCATTCAATCGCTCGATTTACTTCCTTTCTCTACAGAAAAAATTTAATAATCCCATTAATACAATTCCCTCAATGCATCGATAACCACTTAGAGCATAATGGAATTTCAATCTTCTTATATTCATGGTTTTTTCGATTTTCCATTGAACTCAAATATTCAATTCTTGATTAACCCATGTGATTGATATGTAACTCCAACATCCATTTCATCTTTGATTTCGTAATACAAAATATCTTCAAAACTACTGAAGACCCTTATGGAAAATTCATTTCTAATACTTGGATTTATGACGATGAAAAACCTATCTGTAAAGACACAGAAATTTCAAGGATTTTTTTTTCTTATTTTTCTTTGGAATTTTGCGAGTGCGTGGTTTCTGACAGCACCTAATTCCGTGGCCCGGTGTGCCCGGAATCAATTTCTGAAGTTTAGCTCTGGTACGTTCAGTGAACGAATGAGCAGGTTTTTCTAACTTTTGAACTAGTGCTCAGAATCGAAATCTGAGGGCACTGATGAAACCGCAGTTCTGGTAATTTCTTAGGAACACCTTTTCTGGAATTGCGTTTTCTCAGGTGTGGTTATTAAAAAAAGGGTTAACTAATGAATAAAAATAAAATTTGTGCAATAATTTTTATTTTCTATTCTGGGTAGTTTAAACCTAAGCATGGTGGTTGGAGTGGGACCCACTATATCCTAAATCCACTAGGTAGGATATTAGTGAGGTGGGGCCCAAACGAGCCCTACCCCTTCAAATCCCTTAAAAACCTCCCTTGTGCAATTAATTGAGTTACAAACCCGCACCCCTTTTAAATGCCTAGTCAACTCTCGCAATTAATTGGTCAACGCACGTTAATTGATTGTGATATTTTAAATTTTGAAAGGGTTTCCATAAGTAAATAATAAGGGAAACCTTATTTTATTATTGTTGTTTTGTTGGGCGACATGATTTGGAAGAGGAGAACTCTCATTTTGGAGAACGTTCTTCCTCATTGAACAATGCGAAGAACGATGAATAATGCTAGTTCCTCGGAGATCGACGACGTGACGCCATGTACCGCGACGTCGACGATCCTCTTCTCCACGACGCCGTGTACCACGACACTGATGATGCTTACGGAGCCTCGTTCTGCGATGTTGTCTTTCGCGACAACCTTTTCCCGCAACGATCCACATTCAATGACTTTGTCGAGGTAGGGTTTTTATTTATGTATAATTTAATTCTCTTGTTTCTTTCGTTCAAAAGAAAACAAAGAACACGAATCAACTTGTTGTCATGTTGATCTGCGAATGTTTTAATTGTGGGTTGGGAATTTTGTTATGCTTCAATTTTATTTTAGGGATTGTTGAATGATTTGCTTCAATTTTATTTAAATAAAATTGATTATTCGTTCTTCTTAAAGCCCTGTCTAATCTTGGATTTTTGATAACGTCTATCACGGAGGGCGTGGGACAAAAAAACGCGGCCCAATAACCCTGCGCAGATTGTTGTTGGTTTGAGGATTGATGGTGATGATGGAACGGGACAACAACAGTGATTTGAGGCCTTTGCAGAAAAGTAAGGGACCCAAGATGAACAACGGCGCAGACGGAATTGAAAACTTACCACTAGAGAAACTTTGGTGGCCCGCGGACATCACCTGTGGTGCGCATCCAGGAGGAACCATTGTGGCTGAGGCTGCGACATCAGGCGGCTGGATCTCGTGGCCGCACGGGATCTGGGGGTGCTGGATGCGGCGTTCGCCGCGTCCGTGGTGCGCAAAGGCCGTAGGGGACCACGTACCCCGCTCGGCTCGCTGGCCGAGCCAGTGTGCCACCCGGCCATGCCGGGCCGGGTTGCATGGACCGGGCCAGGCCGCACCCAGCCGGGCCGCACCCCACCGGGTCGGACCCGGACCTGGGTTGGGTCGACCCAGTTCGGGCCGACCCGGGGGGGGGGGGGGGGGGGGGTGGACCTGGTCGGAACGGGCCCAGACCCCGCATTTTCGGATCACTTCCTGTCTTTTTCCCATATCTTGGGATACTGAATTCTGATCGAAACACCGTTAGTTGCATGGAGATCCTTGGATTGAGACGGTCGTTTTGGTATATTACACTCAAGGTTTCGGAGAACTTTGGGTATGGCCGGGTTGGATCGAACATGAAACCAACCGGGTCCTCGGAGCGGGAACGCCTATAACTTGAGCTCCGGACGTCCGATTGATGTGTCGTCGACTTTGTTGGATTACATATAGTGAGACAGAACTTTGTCTTACTCAGCTCGAAGTTTGGACACAGTTGGAGTATGGTCGGGTTGGTTTGTACCCGAAATCCAACCGGGCCCCTGAACGGAAAAGCCGATAACATTCAGACCGGACGTCCATTTGACGAACCGTCAGCAGTGTTGGTGATCACGTCAAGAAACGGTCCCCATGAGTATACCACATGTGAGTTCGGGGTACAGTTGAGATATGGTCAGGTTGGTTAGTACACGAAACCAACAGGGCCCCTAGGATGAAAAGGCTAATAACTCACAGAACGGGTGTCTGATTGACGCGTCGTCTGTTGTTTTGAGACCCCTTTGATGAGGCGGTTCATTGAGATACTTATTCGTAGGAATTTGTGATACTTGGAGTATCAGCCTGTTGCTCATGGAGCGGATCCTCCCGAAGACAAGTGTACGGAATACGGAGTCCGTTTAGCTGGCTGAGACCTGATGACTGCTTGTCCGATTTGGTTCAGAGTGACATGCATAGCCTAGTGGGGAGCACTACTTTGTGAGGTGGCAGACCCATGGTGGAGGAGCACTACTTTGTGAAGTGGAAGACTTGCGGTACTTGACATGAGGATTATCTCTGTAGGCTATGAGGGGGAGCACTACTGTGTGAGGTGGCAGACCCATGGCGGAGGGGCACTATTTTGTGAGGTGGCATACCCGTGGTACTTGACAGAAGGAGTACCTCAGAAGTCTTAGGTTTGTAAGAAGTTCCTCGGAGTCGTGACAGGGTCACTGTACTCGTCAGATACAGAGCTCTTCAGCAGTTACAGTTTTGATAATGAAAATCCTGGTTTGAGCTGAGTCAATGACCTTTGTGTTTTCTTTATGATTGAGATGGGTTACTAGATAACTTACGTATATGTATGGGCATATACCTAAGTAGTGGTTATCCGTCAACATCAAATCTGTGTGATACCTTGTGGATGAGATGGGTTACATGGTAACTTAGGTATAAGTATGGGCTTATACCAATGTAAGGGTTATCTATTGAGAACATTCTTTGTGATTATCCTTGTTGGATTTTAGAGAGACCTTGAGGGTCTCGGGTTCCATACTGAGTATCATATACTCACCCCTGCATGGGATTTTCCCACACTTCGTTGTGTTGGTTGCATACAATGAACATCACTGATCGTGGTTGAGGCTTGTAGAGCTGGACGTTACCCAGAGGTGGATCTCATGACGATTCGGTACCCGAAGGTGGATCTCAGGATGATTCGGTACTCGGAGGAGATGGACAGACGTGGTGTGCTTAGGAGGACATCTATACCTACCCTTCAGGTAGGAACCCGGAGGACGATCCAGGAGCTGTTGTCACCTTTCAGCTGTTGTCCTTTGAGTTGTACATTACTTTCAGTTGTAGATGTACCTTTCTTTTGGGCTTGTAATTCCGGCCCCTTGTACTTTTAGCACGTTTTTTATACTGCATTACTTAGTGTAGCTTATTCTTGTACTCTATACTGTTGTTTACATTTATAAAGGTAATGCCTTCCCTTTTTATTGGGATGTATGCCTTCGATGCTAGTCACCATCCCCTGGCCAATGGAAGGTGGGCTTGGGGTAGTCACGACGCAGGCCCCGAGGATGGGTCGTGACACTATCAATGTTACTCTATGGTTGGATGATAATTCTTGAAGCATACTTCCCAATTCTTGTGAAATTAAACGTGTAGGTACTGATAGATTCATTAACCACTTACATCAAATCAATAGAATCATTTTCACTCTTTATACGAAAAACATGATCCAAATAATTATTCAAAATAAGTTCTTGAACCAATCCTATCCTTGGATTCAATTTATTATTTAATCCATGTATTATTAATTTGATTCCACGAGTAGTCTGAATCACCTTCCAAGTGATAAACATCCAAAATGACATTCACATGTTCTAAACACCAGTGAATGGAGAATATATTTTCATTAGTATTGATCTAGTGTTCTTTAGAAAGTGGATTAGAAGAACTATTTGAAGATGGTGGATGTTTCTTCATAAATGACTCAATATAGCATCGTTCCCTAAATTTCTTGTTTATAATATCAGTATGATTCATTTCATGGGAACATTGAACCATCATAGAAATGATATTTTTCATTCCATATCCCATATCATTTAGCTACCCATGAATATAATCATTTCATTTTACATCATAATAAATATTTACATGTTTCTTTAGGTACCATCCATTGAATAAAACTATATTAATAGATTTATAAAAATATGAATTTATGAGGAACTATGAAATCTTGAAAAACCCCTTATATGTTTTCTAAATTATAAAACCTTGATTAATATAGTAAACCACAGGTTTATATAGTGTTATTCATAGAAACCGTATTATTAAATACTTTTTGGTGGTTATTGAATAATTTGTTAATTCACAAAGCATATCCACCCAGAGTGTCAAACAAGTTCCATACTATGGCCCATTATTTTGTACTATGTTACGCTCGAGTTGGGTTCGTTTCACATTGTCAGAGTTGATACTCCAAGGTACATTTGTTCTAGAACCATTTCCCACCCACTATATCCTTTACCAAAATCCCAAGAGATTTTCATAATCATTACCCCATACTTATTCATATCCTTAGATTAATCCTTAGACATATGATTCGGAATATACCTATTGATCACACTAATTTTTTCTCGTCATTATATCTAATGGTTAAATAAACCATTCCTTTGATACAAACTATGGAAACCCTGAGATAACATACATAGATATTATATCATTTTACATGGATATTCAGAACATTATAGAAGTACTTTCCTGGGTACTATAATAGTATTGTGTCATTGGAAACATGGAACACATTCGTTTTTTTGAGTAAAAAATTCAACATCTCCCCTATAGATATTCAAATTTCGTACTACTAAAAAACATGTATTCATAATATGGGGAAAAGAAACAAAATAAATGTGTGAGATCAAATTCACACTAAGTGTATATAAAATTAATACATTGTTATGACATGAAGAAATGGGTTCTATAACATGATAGTAACATTTTATGTTCAAACATTGTATATCAAAGATCCTATACATGGGACATGGAATAATGATTGGAATTTCATAAGATATGAATCATAAGATAATGAAGAATAGTAATCATGTGAGAATATGATATGAATAAGATATATTATTTTTCAAAAACACATAAACATATAAAATATTATGTCAATATTATCAATCGAGACCTTCATAAAATGTGAGTATTGGTATAATCACATGTGTACCTACGTCAGGATTGTTCTAACAACCCATGTAACCTTTACTTTTGGGATTCATCTACAACCTATATACCATCATTCATTATAAATTCACATAAAAACCATGTACATTTTATTGATCATGGGGAAAAACATGTGTATCATTTCATTTCATATTCCATTTATCATTGAACAATGAATTGTTTGGAGATATAGGTCACACCCATATAATTAAAAAATAAACATAAATATGCCACAATATTTTAAAACATGCACCATATCATGATCTATAAAATGATATGGCTTTCATATACCTCATATCATAACCCTTGAAATGAAATAGGTATCCTAAAATTTTCATCATATCATTAGCTATAGAAAAGATATTGGTCTTATAATAATTTCATCAATGTATATCATATGAAGAGAATAAGGATTCAATATCATATAAATCATGGATGTAAAATGAGTTTCAAAAACATAATTGAATTAAAACAAAAAGCATTCAATAAACAATATTAATGGCGTTCTTGAAAAATATTTCCCATAATGATTAAATTAAAACAGAATTTTCATCTTATATGGGGAATTATTTTAAAATATCGCATAAAACATTTCAGAAGGAAAATAAAATGTTTTTGACAACATTTTTTTATAAAATCATTTCAAAATAATTTTCATAAAAATAAATCATTAAAAATTCATTTATAAACTCCATTAAAGAAATGTATTTATTTTTTTAATGGATTATACATTTTAAAAAAAATTACCTTCAAAACATATAAAATAAGCTACAAATAATTTGGGAAAACTATTTTGTTTAAAATTATTTAGTAAATTATAATTAATTATTCAAATCACTTAAATAATTTTCATTTAAAAAAAATTATTGAATGAAAATAAAAGTATCATTGAAAATCATCTAAAACACTTTTTGAATAATTGTTTTTTAAATTTCATTGAAAACGTATTAAATTAGAAATATTTCCAAAATAGGAGGATAATATTTCAATTAAAAATAATCATATAAATTTATAAATTTATTTTTATGTAAATTAAATTTATGATGATGATTATGTTCATACATTCTGAACATTCCTTTCTCACCAGTAATCTATACACATTTTCTATGACCGGAAAATAAAATGAAGATTTATTATTTAAAAAAACTTTTTAAAAAGTTAAAACATTGGTAAAAAATCACTTTAAACATAATTGGATAAATTTAGAACATCTTTGAAAACACTGTTATAAAACATGTTCATGATTGTACATATATTTCTGAATACAATGTGAAATAAATTTGTATTTTAATAAAAATATATTCTTAATTATCTTATATATGAGAGAGTGATATATGATAATAATACAAGAACATATCAGGGATAACCATAATAGGATAAAATTCATGATAATTAATGATTTAAGGATCTCAATATTTAATCAATGAAAATTTAATAATAAAAAATCTGTATAATGATGAGATTATAGAAACTTATTGTTACCCTTTTGTTAACATTGAATCCTAATCAACATGAAAGAATAAAATTATATGAATAATAAAATAAAATAAAAAATTTATATTAATGATATAACTTGTCAATGGGAATTATATATACCCCAATTAAATGTATAGGTGAATAACATCACATGTATCTCAATGAAAGAAAATTGAGAAAAAATTACATTACTGGTTTAGTAACATGTGAACCATAATCAACATGAAAGAAGGATCATAAAATGGATATGTAAATACCCATAATTTCTATATATTAATCCTGGAATACATTCATGTATAGTATATACTCCCCAAATAATAAATATGTGGGGATCATGGATACTATTTCATGAAAAATAAATGTCAGATGAGAAACCCTTATCATAAGTCTTGAAATTAGTTGTACACTTTCAAGAATCATATATAAGAAATATTAATTTGTTTTAAATTTTCCAGATAAACATATTCTTATATATAATATAATATATGATATTATTATGACTTTATATTACGTATTTATTAACAATTCTCTGTTAATGTGTCATTTAAGGGAACATCTGTATTCTTTTTCGTAAATGTTTTGATCTGTTATTATTTTGACCCTTAAATAGATCTGGATTTTATTATCTATAGAATATACTACATGATATAAATATCATATATATTCAGTATAGATTAATTTTAAATAATCTATAAAATATTGAAATAAGAAATAGAATACACAGTTTATGGACACGGTAGGACGTACGTGCGCATGATAACATTTGTCTATTTTATTTTCATATTAGAGGAAATAACAAAAATGACATCTAAGTATATATATATATATATAATATCAGTAAATATGAATTATTATTTCTTATATATCATATAATTTCAATAAAACCATCCTTAATACATTAAATTTAGAGTGAAAATGAATCACATTGCTTTGCAGAGGCAGTAGTCCACACATCCTCAATTTATATTATTACATTTTAAAAAACTGTAAATAATAAAAAAATATGTGTTTTATAATAATTCAACAATAATAAACATATAATATATGTCATTTAAATAAACTTACCTTTATAACGTAGAACCTTGATAGGTGGTAAATGAAAAATTAAAAATATGGTTTTCTGGGACAACAGATTTCCATTCACAATAATGGTGATTTCATTACCCATTAGATGGAATTGTTCGTTTCTGTAGGTAGATAAAATATAATAAAAATACCTCAGTATATTTAAGATACTGATGGTACTATATAATCATGGAACAATATTATGTCATGGGTAGAGAATTAATATATAAAAATGGTTTATTATGTGGATGTTACCTCTTCATTTGGTAAATCATCTTAGTTTTCAACAAATATAAATTTTTGTTATTTTTTTCTAAAATTGAGGGATATATACTAAATAGGGGATTTTTTGTGCTTATTTTAGAATATTTTTTGGGAAACCAATGGATTTATAGGTGTAAAAAAGGGGGAGGTGTGTGTACCTTTTTATAGTGGGGGAGTAGTGGTATTCTTTTCAATTTTGGAAAAATTATTTCCATAGACGTTTTTCCAATGCCATGTTGGGCCAATAATTTACCAAATTCAATCCATGAGATGATAGGGTGAAAATATAATCATAAAATGGTTTTTATACTAGTTTATATGTCAGTTTCCCTTTATATTAATGTTGATTACCTTGTTAATCTAATATTCCTATTAATCATTTTCATTAATATCAATTATATTTGGCATTATTTTTTATAATATGTGACATAGAACTTATTATAAATTACATATTATTATTATGGGTTAGATGAAAATGTATGTTTTTAAGGTAAAAATGATCAAAATTTTATTATGTTTTTATATCCAATTTTATAGAGATATTGGTCCAAATGTTACAAATTGGATTTTTCAATGAAAATTTTATATATTTAGTCTTTAAATCCAATTATAAATATATTTTTTATTTATAAATTAATTAGATAAAAATATAGTTTTGAATTTAAATTATGATTGTTTAACTATTAATCAAAAAATGAAACATCAAGTAATAATCCAAACATAACCCATTTCCTAGTTCTTATGAATGTATATGTAAAATGAAGTATATTATGACATTTAAAATTTATAAAACTTCAAAATATTAAATTTTAAATAGGTTCTTTATTATAATATTGGAATACTACATTTATAAAAAAGAGGTATTTATGAGTAATATAGGGTATGTTCCTTTCTTATGATAATAAAATATATTTTATGAATGTAAAAAAATGTTGAATATAATATATATATATATAATTAATATCTTTATACAAGGGAAATTAATTTATTTTTATGATAAAATTACATTATGTTCATACAAGTATCTTTTATAAAATCATAAAATTTAAATTCAATTGGTTCTCATATTCATTTAAAATTAATTTGAAACCATTGAGTTAAACCATGAATTTTCATGAGATAGTTAATAATATTCATAACCTCCATATTAATAACTAGGTTATATATTCTTATATTAAATATTAATATTTTTTATAATATATTATGGTTTTGTAAAACATGGGCTTGCATGTTATGGAAGCTATCAAGGAATGTTCGTATTTCCTGTAATGTAAGATATCCTAGGTGTTCCATGTTTAGAAAGTTGAAATTTATATTTTTTAGCTCATGATTAAATGGGTTTTGTGTATAATTCAAGGGAAGAATAATTATTTAAAATAAAAAAGTCTTTTCAGTGTTATAATAAGTGAAAAATATCGAAAGATAAAATAATTTAAAAATATATATTTCAATAAATATCGTTGTGTTATAGAGTGTAATATATATTCTTACTAGAATAATATTTAAAAGACAACGTGGTTGAATAAAAATGAGTTTCCCTTTAAAGAATCCATTATAACTATGAATAAAAAGATAATTAGTTAAAGTTATTTTCTAAAATAAATATTTGGGATCTAGAGAATTATACAAGAAAAGAGTATAAACATAAAAAATACATGATTACACTGTAGAAAAAAATAATAAGAGATGATAAGTTATAATAAATTTAATTATTTTATAATTATATATATATATAATTATATAAATATATGCGATTTCAAAACAAAGGATCATGAAATAGAAACAAAATCCTAAATAAATAAGTACAAATTTTTGAATACCCATATTAATACCATAATAATAGTTGTGGCTAATGATAAAAATTAATAATTAGTCAAGAAAATAACTTCTAATTTAAAAAAATGAGAGAAAAAACCATAAAAAATATTTTCAAAAACACCAATTGTTTTATACTCATTGCCTCTAGCAGTAAAGAAATTTTAAAATAAAATATTGAGGTTAATTGATTAACTAAGCCCTATCGTGTGAAAGGAATACAAGTTACAAAATAAAGATGCACAAATGAAAAAAAATTGATCTATTTTTAATTAAGTGAAAACATTTTGAGGGATATATAATATTTAATTTGACTAATCATTTATAATAATATTAATGGGAGGAATACATGTGGAATTCCTCACAAGTTTAGAAGAACTAATGAAATGGTTGTAGAGATAAAGAATTAATGGAGTATGTCATGTGTTAATGAGATAAATCCCATGTTTTGGGTATATATAAGGATTTATAATTTAGAGTATACCAATTATAATATTTGGGATGTTTTTTTTTCAAGTGTTACAATAAAAAATATCCTCAAATATTTCATGAATGTGAGCTTGATAAAAGTAATGGTTCTGAAAGACCAAACACAATCCTAAACATGTTAAAGATCATGAAATTTCACTCCCATCATGTATTTAGTTTCCAAAAATTGTATTAAATGGATTTTAGTTTATATGGATAATATTATCTATTGGTTCACTGAATTTAAAGGAAGAAGAGCATAACTACATATCAAATTTAATATTTCTTACCATGATAAATTTATAAAATAATGTGGTGTTAATAAAAACATATAAATACAAGTAATTAATTTGGTTATTTTGTGATGGTCTGAAAACTATATGTGCTAATAATATTTAATAAAGGTGTTATCCAATATTGATATATAAAAATACTATAAAACATATATGAAACTATTTTAGTTTATAAATTAGAAGTATGGTAGCAAAAAAAAGATGGAGAAAAAGAAAATGGATTGGGATAAATTATTGATTTAATTTTCATGATCTAATATGTGGTATTATATTATTTTTATCCTAATTAATGTTTCATATAAGATAATTCAATGATGAATATAATTCATTGATCACATGTTATATATGAAGGAACTCAGTATTATTATGGTTATTCGGTGTTTTATATACTTATTTTTAAAAAAAGAGATAGCATGTTGAAGAATAAAAACTTTTTTAATAATTGGGGTAAGTAAAAGAAATATTTTCAATATTATTTACTTAAATTGATGTGTACTTTTTTATTAAATTCATTGTGATATTTATGATAAAATTAAATTCTCATGTTTTAAACATTTATGGGTATAAGTGAGTGAAATGAAAACATCAATGTTAATAACTTATTACCTTATATTAGAAACTGAGCTATAAATCATGTTCACTTATAATATTTTTTTATAGTTTATTTAAAATTTGAAATTTCACACAATGAAAATAATTATGATGGTTTACCAGAATTTAGGATAATATGATACATGGTTTAAAATGTTAATATAAACAATTTGTTTTGGCTAAAGATGATATATGGATAGTTATATTATGGAATCTATATTATTCAAGTTGTTTCAGACCCATGAGAAGAGTTTAATGATTAATGTATTTCTATAACTTAAAAAATAGTAAAATAATGTTCTATAGTGGTTTTAAAGTTTTGGAATATTTGAATTTTATTTTCCAACTAGTTAATAAACATAATGATTCATTTTGAGTAGATAAAGATCGATGATACGATAAGTGAAATTATTTTAAAAGTCATTAATATAGCTATAAATTTGATGTATGAAATGCATAAAAGATTATTTTCAAAATGAGGAGAAGAATATGTTATGATGATAATGTAAAATCTATCCTATAAAATTTATATATGGACCTAGCCTTAATAATTACATAATATTTAGTTATGGAATGAATTCTCATTTAGGATCTTTCAGTTTTAAATTTTTAGATAATTTAGGCCATAAATATTACATTAAATCCCAAATATAACAAAATAGACACTTCTACTCTAACCAATTATTTTCACAAAAATAAAAATCCTTAATTTAAATGAGAATTATTTTATAGACAAAAATATTCATTAATTTATTCTTTATCTTACTCATCATTACACCCTGTGAAAATCATTTTGAAAACAAGAGATGATCATAAAAGGCTTTGTAAGGTCTATAAAATAAGGAAAGAAAACATTATCCCTTGAATACATACAAAGAAAATAAATCAAACATTTAAATAATAAAACATACTCAATTTAACATAAATTGTGAAATAAAATGATTTATGAATAACAAAATTAAATAATAAACCATAAAGATATCTTGTGTAATCCATAACATGCGTGAATTGTAACTTTCACTACTACATAGGGAGTTACATATAGAATACCCATTATAGTATATTCGTTAAATATATTAGGAGAATCATTAATGTTTACCTCTATCAAATTACACAATGCATAGGAGAGCTATCTCAGTCTTACAAACCATATGATTATCATAGAACCACCCATATACGTAAAAATTCCCAATAACCATATTTTAATCACAACACATAAAAAAGAATATACAGAAGATAAAATTTCCACATTGCGATAAAAATATATCATTTCAAGATATTGAGACAATCTATTCTTTATCAAATACATATTCAATTCCAAAATATGTCAATAGGGTAAATTGTATTTATTTACCCTTAAAAAACATCACTTCTTGTTATGGAATCCAAATATCAAATAATACTCACCTCGGTAAAATGGTTTTTGTCACCACGTAGGATAAATAGAATAATTTACATTTTTCATTTAGTAAAACAATTCATAAAACAATAGATTATTTTTGGAAAACATTAAAAGAAATAAAAATGAAAAATGATATCATTATTCACCTTATAAAATAAGGTATCGTATAAACCAAAATATGTCTCAATAATGGTTGATTGAGAAAAAGTCCCGTAAAAGATTGTATCATTAGATTAATGATAAATCAATGACATAACTATGTGTGAAAAATATAAATACACTTAATATAACTAAATATTATGTGTAAAACAATGATATGACATTTAGACATATTCATGGAAAAAATGATGACATGGATATTGACCATAATGAACTGATATTGAGATAAGTTTTCCCATAAAAAGTTCATATAAACGATATAAGAATTTATCAATGGAGTGATTATGCGCTGAAAAAGTATATCCACACAAAGGTAACAAGAAATGAGAACATATATAAACCAATAGTGTTTCAATACGTATTCATAGAATGATATAATCAACAATTTATGGGTAAAACCCAATAAGTGTAAGTTAAGTTTATGAATTTCCATCCGAAAATTCGGCAGCATAGCAATATCACTTAAATATACATATAATGAGTTGATGAGAGAGTAAAGGGTCTCTGATCACTTGAAATTTTTTTATAGCAAAAAGGATATATAAGAACCCATTCTAATAGAATATAATGGAAATTAAATGACATAACATAAAAGAAGTCTTTAGCTTAAAGAGGAAGGTGAAAGGTTCCCTTATGAATATCATATTGAAATTTAAATAGATAGATTATGTGTGTTCAATATAAGTAAACAAAAAGAAAGTATAAATAGAAGATAGTACATAAAAATTTATTTCTCACATAATCATAGAATTGCATAATTAATAATTAGAATATTAACTCAATGAATTGAAATTGGGTTAAGAAGTTACCACACATTGTGTTTGAATTGTCTTATTCATTCTTTATCTCCTTAAATAATAAACTATAGTTAATTTATAATTTAAATAGAATCTTTTTCTGGATAATTATTTTTTTTATAAAACCTATTACATTTTTATAACAATCATATAATTATTCAAGTTCGTATCTTTTGTTTTCTCAATATTTGGCACTTGATTTGAAAAATAACATCTTTTTATGTAAATATCACTTATAGTTAAAAATACATCATCAAAAAAATTATTAATTATTTAAGAATCATATATATACTTTATATATGTATTTAGAATAGTCGATAACATTTGGAGATAAGAAATGAATTGCACCAGTCATTGTGATTGTAAGTCGTACGTACACATGAACGCTACATACATTTTTTTTCATATTCCAAAGAATGAAAACTAAATGATACATAGGTATATTATAATTACATTATAATATAATATTATATAAACATTATATAATTTCACTGGAGACACCCTTTATACATTCCACGTTTTAATGAATGATTTATATAACATTGGGGGGCTAGTAGTCCGCACTTCCTCAAATAAAATTATCATATTGAAAAATTATGGAAAGAATAAAGGTATGATTCAAATGAATAATAAAAAATCATAGAAAAAATATAAATATATCATATAGCATATATAAATACAGTTCCAAAATAATGGCCACCATGAGATGTGTTAGGGGGATATTTAACAATAATCGTTTTGTGAGGCAGTAGTTCTCCGTACACAAAAACAGTATCTTTGTATCCATTAGATAGTGGAGTGTGTATTTTTTATTTTGGATAAATATCATAAAATAATTATAGTATATTTAAGATATTTTTGTTTTTATGTAATCATTTAATAATAATATAATATGTAGAGGATAATGAAAATAAAATAAAATAACATGAGAGAATATGTTACCTCTAAATCAAGTAACTTCTTTTGATTTGAGGAAAAATGATTTATTAAATTTCCTTCTTCCCAGGGCAAGGCTTTAAGGAGGAAGGGATGTATTTTGGGGGAATATTTTAGAAGAATTTAGGCGAACAAACAGGCTTTATATGTGTGATTAAGTGGGCAGAGGTGGTTCCCTTTCATAAGAGGGAGGAGGGGCACTTTAGGATTCTTTTTAAATATTATTTTATTTTAAATGACACTCGATTTCAAATAGAGATGAACTCATTTATTTCAAAGATAATATTAGGTTTGATCAAAAACCACTCAACCAATAGTTTTTACGCATGATTATGTCACAAATTTTACCATATCTTTTTAACTATAACCCTTATTTAAAAACATCATCTCTTTCCATGCCTTCTTGCATTTTCATAATATATGGTAATTGTATTTACTGTAAAATTAAAAGAGAATCATAACTGGATTTTTAATTGAATTTTGACATATAATTCAGCAGGCCAAATATAATAATTATATTATTAAATAATTTAATAAAATTTTTGTTGTTTTAAAAACACATTTATTTCAATTTTGACACTATAATGTAAATGATTTTTTAATTTTGTGCTAACATGATTACACGAAAAAAGGAATTACCTCAAACATAATATATCAATATCATCCATAATATCAGTTAATGAAATCAAAATAACACAATTACAATTATTATGATATTAATAATATCATTTATTTGAATTGTTTATTAATTAAGCAATCACAACATCATCATTATGTCATATTTAGTTGTATTTATATAATGTATAATAAATATAAATAAAATATCAGCATATATTGAATTTTTTTTCATTATAAATAATATTTATAGTTGAATAGATAAAATATATAACCCTATATGAAATTTGTTTTTATAAAAGATACATGTATATGTTATATTTTCCGTTACATTAAATTAATTCTTATAAAATGTTATTTTCACACTCACATGGTTCTATGCGGTCCCAAATTCGACCCATGGATTCCCATGGTCAGAAATATCTCATCCAATAGTATTAAGACAAGTTCAAGGGTAGTTTAATATTATTATAATATTAGTTTTCATCCTTATATGATATATTTTCCATTTAACAATTATAAATAAAATAATTACTAATGTTAATATTCATATTATCCGAAAATAAAAGATATATATTTACACAATTGGGCCACTTTATTCCATATAAGAATCCATTTTTACAAATTCAAAACATATAATTAGAATAGATTAATTTAAAATTAATACAAGTTGTCAATACCAAATTGTGTGTTTTTAATAAAAAAAATAACCTAAATATTGACATGTTTTTATGTCCAATACAAATGTGAAATTTCATAAAATGTGTCACGACCCACCTTCACCAAAAGGAGGGACGGGTCAGAAGATTGCCATGCCCTTCCTTCTTTGAGTTGAAGGAGAGATAATGACCCCTAAGACCCACCTTCAATAGGTCCCGGAGTGGCGACTAGCACCAAGAGTATAGAAATTTCTCACAAATGGAAGGCATTACCCCTTTGTGTTTTATAAGATCGAGAGATGAGATGATGAAACTCAACAACACCAAGGTAACAGAAAAGTAAATCCAAAAAAAAAAGAAATAAACCATTCCCACATGCATGTTCCAAAAGTAAAGCCACAAGTACAAAAGGTGACTACAAGGTAAGTACCCAAGAGGAAAAGAAAACAACAACTGCAACTGCTCCAAGGGTCCGAGCTAGTAAGGTCCTACATGATCCCCAAAGTCCTCCTGGAAACCTGAAAGCAGTTTTATATACGTAGGGTGAGCATACAAGTACACTCAGTAGGGAAAACCAAAGACTCTCGTGCACAAGTGGGGGAATGTACTAAAGTCCCGTGAGAAAAAGAGTAAACCAAACACCTAACACGGAAAACTATCCACCCCAGGCCTCACCAAGGCACACTCCCCAAATAACACAAGTAAAGTAATTTATATATTGATATCACATCGATGTTTGGGTACCCCGCGCCACTTTCCCACTGGTTATTGAGACATCATACGCATCAGACCAATCCCTCCATTCTCACCGCAGTCCCACTTCCACACCCACCCGCACACACCTGGGCCACAACCACACGCAGTCCCACTACCGAAATCCCGCTCGCACACACCTGGGCCTCAACCGCAAATAGTCCCACTGCTGAATCCCACCCGCACACACCTGGGCCACAACTGTCACATGTAACCATGCCTGTAAACACCTAGGCCAGAACAACTACCACCACACCCAAAGACACCTGGGTTAAAGGATCCATTGCCACGCCCGAAGACACCTGGGACTCATCCCAAAGACACTTGGGAAACCACCTGCCGCACACACCTGTCCAACCACCACACTACCCCGCCCGAAGGTTCTTGGGCTAGTAATGGTCCTCAGGACTTCACAGCCTGCCCGAAGATACTTGGGCTATCCGGGAAAGGGAGCAGAAAAGGTGCTAATAACCAGCCACTATGAATAGTGTTGGGAAAAACACCCTCCCCCAGGAAATGGGGGTGTTCGGCACTAAATGCTCAACTTGGGTGGGGCAGGAATAAGAAACACAAAGCTACAAGTATATATATAGGTAGCAAGCACTCACCCAAGCTAGGTTTTTCTTCAGACAACCTACAGATCACAACAACACTCAAGTCCGAGTCACGACTCACGCTAACAACCCATTCGTCCCCTTTCTTGTTTCATGTTCAGTAATAATGTTCAATTGAGTTCAAGCACTACTGGGCAACTAGAAAGCATAGGCACAAGTCCAGGAAAGTAAACAGTCAAGCATCAACCATAACGCCCACACCCGGTTCTCAACAACAGAGGATCCCTCCCCAATTTGTGATATAAACAACTAACGACCGGGTCTTAAAACTCACAACCATCGAATCCATACCAACAGGGGATCCCATCCCCAAATTCACACAACCATCGAGGGTATAAAAGAATAGGGGATCCCATCCCCTCTCACATCTCTAGCAATCGGCCCTAAAGGAAAACAACCAACTACCACCACCAATACAAGTAGGGCCTTGCAGGTATTTTCAGATTTAAACGACTTAACACACTCCATGATTCAAATTCCGTGTGTTCTAACTGGGAGTTATCACATAAGGGTTGATCCTGGTGCTTTCAATTTATTCAGCCAGATATACGTGATTAACCAATTCACTTTTCACAGCAGGAGTTTACAACCACAAACAAGCCATTTTAAACATCAGCAGGGTTCATTAGTGCACAAACAACGACCACCAACGACCTCGATTTTCAGGAGGCATAAGCCAGCACAACTCAACAAGATGGTCACAGAAGAAACAGAATCAAAATATAAGACAACATCAACGATCACAGCCCTCCTCCTTTCTTTATATAATTCATTCATTATCTTTAATTAGGTCTGGTTTAACCAGTTATACAGAAACAAAAGCACACCCACCCCGCATGATACACAAAAGAGAGAGGAGAAGGAGAAATTCCTTACCTGTTTGATCGATGATCGATGCTTAGGACGGGCGCAGAACTTTACGGATAACGATGCGGTGCACCCGTTGCACCAGAAGCTGTTTGTGAAAAGCCACGATCGAGAAAAGAGAAACCACAGCTATCCCTTAGTTTATAATAGCCGAGGACGGTTGCGGTGAAAACGTGAAACCGTGTAAGGCGCAGGGGTCGTGGGTTGACCACGCGACTCCACTCGTCATTAAAAAGGGGGGTCGGGTGGTTTAATCCGGCTCATGAATTGATTAAGTATTTAATTAAAACTCTTATGCACGTTACGGGTCTTTAAAACACGCTTAAATGAGTCAGAATAGGGTTTAAAACCCTATTTGCATAAAGGAGCACTACTGGAAACAACTTGACAAGGCCGGGTGACGCCGATCGGTCTCACAGATTGGTCTCACCGATCGGTCACGCCGATCGGTCTCACCGATCAGTCTCGCTGATCGGTCTCAACGATTGGTCTTGCCGATTGGTCTCACCTATCAGTCTCGCCGATCGGTCTTGCCGATCGGTCTCGCCGATCGGTCTCACCGAGACGCCACTCTTTTAGGACCCGGATTTTGGCAAAGGGAAGAACCAAGAGAGTCTGGGTCATCACATCAGATGCCTCTCAAACTATTCTCGTCCTCAAAAATTTAAACAACCCAGAAGGGAAGGTCGGGTCTGAACAACCACCCCGAAAGATACCTCTCAAGAGTGAACCTCATCGTTAACTAAGAACACCTTCCTGTCACGAACCAAGCAACATACCATGCCAAACTGCCTGGGCATGTGGTTTGGGGAGTCTCCTCTCCCATGTCAAGATATTATCCTCTTTGGGCGGCACTGAGTCTCCCACACAGGATTAATCGCATCCACCTTAATGCGTCTTGATTAGGGGTCGGGTTCTCTCTTTCCCCATAGCCGGGGCTTTTTACACACAAACAGAGGGAAGAGAACCCGCACATTTCATAGCCAAAAGACAAAACATTCTATCAAAACAGGTAAAACAAGGAACAAAACTTAAAACAACTCTGGGTACTGGGTATGCATCTTTTCTTACCACTCCCACGTACTCTCCTCAAGCCCAACATGTCTCCACAACACGCGAACCAAGGGAATGGTTCTCCCGCGAAGCACCTTTTATTTGGGCTCCTCGATCACCACTAGTTTCTCCACAAAGGTCACGTCGTCCTCGATGTCCAGCTCACCCCAATCAAGGACGTGTGAATCGTCGTGCAGATACCGAAGGAGCTGGGACACATGAAAGACATCATGTATCCTTAGTATCAGTGTTGGAAACGCTAGATGGTAATCCAGTTCACCGACCCGCCACAACAATTGGAAGGGTCCGATGAATCTAGGTGAAAGCTTACTCCCTTTGCCGAACCTCCGCTGCCCACGTCGAGGGGAGACCTTTAATAACACGTGGTCCCTAAACTCAAACTCCAAGGGCCTCCTCCTGGTATCAGCATACGACTTCTGTCGGTCCTAGGACGCCTTCATCCTTTGCCGTATGAGCTGAACCTTCTCTGTCGTGTTGTGCACCACCTCTGGACCAAGGATGCCTGCCTCTCCTACATCGGTCCAACACACAGGCGAATGGAATGTCCTCGCGTACAAAGCTTCAAACGGGTCCATGCCAATGGTAGAGTGGTAGCTATTATTGTAGGAAAACTCTACCAGAGGCAAGTGTTTCACTCATGATCCTCCTGAGTCCAGAACACATGCTCGTAGAATATCCTCCAAGGTCTGGATGGTGCGCTCTGTTTGTCCATCTGTCTGAGGATGGAAAATAGTGCTAAGGCGTAACTGGGTGCCAAACGCATGCTGCAATCCTCTCCAGACTTGCGAGGTAAACCGTTCTTCCTTATCTGAGACTATAGACCTTGGAACTCCATGAAACCTCCCCACCTCATCCACATACATTCGTGTCAAAGCATCCACAGTACTCGACTCCCTGATCGCCAGAAAGTGAGCCGATTTCGTCAACCTATCCACTACCACCCAGATGGCGTCGTATCCCCATTGGGCCTTGGGTAGTCCCGTTACGCAATCCATTGAGATGTCATCCCACTTCCACTCGGGGACTTCTAGAGGCTGGAGTAGGCCACCTAGAACTCGGTGTTCAACCTTCACTTGCTGACACACTAAGCACTTGGCCACAAACTCTGCCACCGCTCGCTTAACTCCGGGCCACCAAAACTGCCTCTTCAAACACTGGTACATCTTGGAAACTCCTGGGTGTACCGACAGGGGTGAGTTTTGGAACTCACTGAGAACCTTGCCGTGCATCGTCTCCAGAACAAACAACATTTTCTAGAAAAGCATCCGGTTCTTACCATCCTCTGTCCATCCTTCCAGAGCATTTCCCTGGTCAACTTGGTCATGCATCACTTCACACTCTAGGTCTCCCCACTGAGACTCCTCCACTTGCTGAAACAGGGATAAATGCACTGTCATCTGATATAGGCAGCCCCTACCGCTATCCAACTTTGCATCCAGGTGTAAGGTGGCCACCTCCTCCATTGCCTTCCAGGAGTCTGCCGACTCTCGGACCACATCCTTCTGCGTCCTCCTGCTCAAGACATCGGCCACCACATTGCCCTTTCCCTAAGTATAAGAGGTCTCGAAGTCGTAATCTTGGAGGAACTCCACCCATCTCTACTGTCGGAAGTTTATGTCCCGCTGGGAGAAGATATACCTCAAGATTTTGTGATCCTTGAAGAACACAAAGCGTTCCCCGATGAGGTAGTGTCGCCATAACTTTAGGGAAAAAACGACCCCTGCAAGCTCCAGGTCGTGGGTGGCGTAATTACGCTCATGGGAATGCAGCTTCCTGGACCCATAAGAGATCACCCCTTGTCGCTGCATCAACACGCATCCCAGGCCCTGTCCCGAAGCATCATAGAATACCTCATAGGCCACCCCTTCTTCAGGTAATCTCAGCACTGGGGCACTGACCAACATCTCCTTCAGATAGCTGAAGGCTCACTGGCACTGCTCACTCCATACGAATGCCTGGTCCTTCTTGGTCAGAGCCGTCAAAGGGGCTGCTACTCAGGAGAGGTTGGGTACGAATCTCCAGTAGTAACCCGCCAGCCCGAGGAAACTTCGGACTTCCACCACATTCTTGGGTGCTTCCCAAGAAAAAACCGCCTCAACCTTTGATGGGTCCACCGCTACCCCCCTGCTCGGACACCACGTGTCCGAGGAAGTGCACTTCCCATGTCCATAACTTGCATTTTGACAACTTCCCATAGATCTGGTGCTGTCGGAGGACCACCAAAACTGTCCTCAGGTGCTCTGCATGGTCCTCCTATGATCTTGAGTAGACCAGGATGTCGTCGATGAACACAACCACAAACCGATCCAGGTACTCACGGAATATAGAGTTCATAAGTCCCATGAACACAACCGGGGCGTTCGTAACACCGAAGGGCATGAATACGAACTCAAAGTGTTCATACCTGCACCTAAACACTTTCTTCGGGATGTCTCTCTCTTTCACTCTTAGCTAGTGGTACCCAGACCACATGTCGATTTTCGAGAACCATCCTGCCCCTTTCAGCTGGTTGAAAAGATCATATATCCTTGGAAGAGGGTAGCGATTCTTGATCGTCACCTGATTCAGCCTCCTGTAGTCTATGCACAACCTAAGACCACCATCTGCCTTCTTTGCAAACAAGACCGGAGCACCCCACGGTGACGCACTCTGACGAACATAACCTCTATTCATCAGATCATCAATCTGTATCCGCAACTCCCATAGCTCCAAAGGTGCCATCCGGTAAGGAGACATCGAGACTGGAAGAGAACCGGGCTGAAAGTCTATCCCGAACTTGATATCACGTCGAGGGGGTAGAGTCGTCACCTCCTCAGGAAAGATGTCCATAAACTCATGGATGATCTCTGGCACTTCCACCATTTCAGCATCTACTGATCCCACTATCACCTCGGTCAACAAGGAGAGGATAGGTTCCTCTCTCCTATTTGCCTTCGGACTGATCCGCTCGCCAGTGAAGGTAACACGCCGGCTGTCCGAGTCTGAGAACACCACCCTTCTTTGAAAATAGTCAATGATGGCGCACATAGAAAATAGCCAGTCGATGCCTAGGATGACATCGTATGGCTTAATCTGTAGTAGAAGAAGATCCATAACCGACTGATGTGGCCCTATCATTAGTCTAAATCCCCGACAAACAAACAACAAGTTGGTCTGACCTTCGACTGGTGAGCTCAACACCAGGGGAACAGGAAGTCTATACGCATCTAAACCCAAGGCACGGGCTAGGCTAGGTGCAACAAAGGAGTGAGAAGCTCCGGTATCAAATAAGGCATAAGTAAGAGTGCTAAACAGACTGATCGTACCTCAAACAACCTCTGGCCCTGCTGGAACTGCTGCCTCTAAGGCGTGTAACTATCCACACGCAGCTCCCCTGCCCCTCGACTGTCGGCCACCTCCCCAACCACACCCTGGTTGAGGTCCATGTTGAGCGCGCTGAGGTCGGCCTCCTCCTACGTCTGCCCTCGGAGGAGCAGGAGCTCTCTGCCCCTGCTGCTACTGCTGGAAATGTCTGGCTGGAAGCTGCTGCTGGGGTGGGTGCTGGGGCTAACTACCACTGCTGTACTGAACCCGGTCTAGGCACTAACCTCGGAGATGTCCAGGGCTCCCACAGATGAAGCACCACGGTCCTGGGCCCGAAGGGAAAGGGCGAGGGCCGGGGGATCGAAACTGAAACTGCTGCCGTCTTCTCCCTACTGGTGGGAACCTGGAGGTCCTGATGCTGGAGGCCTGGTGCTGATGGCCTTCCCCTTCGATGGTCCCAGCTGGATCCCCTCTCGTGACACTCCTCCTAGAGCATGCATCTTTTCCACCACTTCGGCCTTCTTATGGACCTCCAAGTACGTCGGCAAGGTAAAGGGGTAACAACATACTGGAGGGAGGGTGGGAGTGCCTCCTCTAAACGTCTTGCCCGAGACTCCTCGTCGGGAAATAGGTCCGGTGTAAAATGTAGGAGGTCCTTGAACATGATCCTTAGCTCCCTTGAGGACATACTCCCCTGCTGGAGGGAGAGTAGTTCCTGCCTCTTTTCTGCCTTCATCGTCGAGGGAAGGAATTCCACCCAAAACTCCCTCTCGAAATTCACCCAAGCCACCTCAGACTCTCTCCTCTCCCCCAGGTAAAGCGTCCACCACTGACGTGCCTCTCCCTGCATCTGGCTGACAGACAGAGGAACCTAGTACTCGGTCGGGGCCCGAATCAGGCCGAAGGATATAACTAGCTCCTCTAGCCAGCCTTCCATCTTCATATCAGAGGTGTTGTCCTTATACTTCTCGAGGGAATGTTGTTGGAAGGCTCAAAGAGTTTTCTGCCACTGGTCATCCTCTTCTTCTCGATCAGCTCTCTGCGGATCGGCCAAAGTAGTCTCCGGGGCCTCTATCGCCTGTACCACACGTGGTCGCCTTCCAGGTTCCATAGCTGCAAGGTAAAAAATGAATGCCTAAGCCCATGTAGTGCCGAATATCTTTCTTAAAACTTCATAAAATTTAATTTATTCTTAATCCCCAAGACATCCCAGAAACACAAGAACACAAGTCATTATGATGCATGTACCTTTCCTAGGGTCTCTACCCTGCAATCAGTGTGGCCTCACTTGGACGTTCGGTAGTTCCAGAGTCCTTTCATCGGATCACAGGGGCCCATAAACTCTCGTGTCCTAGCCGGTCTTCCCTGGCCTAATTCACGCACCAAGGTCACCCAACACTGTTTCCTTACCACCCCATGCAATCCACATTGTGCCTAACTCCATACTCCATCCTATCTGTCAACCATTCCCTCTGATACCATTCTGTCACGGCCCGCCTTCACCAAAAGGAGGGAAGGGTCAGCAGATTTCCAAGCCCTTCCTTCTTTAAGTTGAAGGAGAGATAATGACCCCCGAGACCCGCCTTCAATAGGTCCCGGAGTGGCGACTAGCACCAAGGGTATAGAAATTTCTCACAAATGGAAGGCATTACCCCTTTTTGTTTTATAAGATCGAGAGATGAGATGACGAAACTCAACAATACCAAGGTAAAAGAAAATTAAAGCCAAAAAAATAAAATAAACCATTCCCACATGCATGTTCCAAAAGAAAAGCCACAAGTACAAATGGTGACTACAAGGTAATTACCAAAGAGGAAAAGAAAACAACAACTGCAACTGCTCCAAGGGTCTGAGCTGTTAAAGACCTGTGTGATCCCCGGAGTCCTCCTGGAAACCTGAAAGCAGTTTTATATACATAGGGTGAGCATACAAGTACACTCAGTAGGGAAAACCAAAGACTCTCGTGCACAAGTGGGGGAACGTACTAATGTCCCGTGAGAAAGAGTAAAACAAACACCTAACAAGGAAAAATATCCACCCCAGGCCTCACCAAGGCACACTCCCCAAATAACGCATGTCAAGTAATTTATATATTAAAAGCACATCGATGTTTGGGTACCCCGCGCCACTTTCCTACTGGTTATTGAGACATCCTATGCATCGGACCAATCCCGCCATTCTCACCGCAGTCCCACTGCCACACCCACCCACACACACCTGGCCCACAACCACACGCAGTCCCACTGCCGAAATCCCGCCCGCACACACCTGGGCCTCAACCGCATGCAGTCCCACTGCTAAATCCCGCCCGCACACACCTGGTCAAAAACTTTCACATGTAACCATGCCTGCAAACACCTAGGCCAGAACAACCACCACCATGCCCGAAGAGACCTGGGCTAAAGGATCCACTGCCACGCCCGAAGACACTTGGGCCTCATCCTGAAGACACTTGGGAAACCACCTGCTGCACACACCTGGACAACCACCACACTACCCCGCGCAAAGGTTCTTGGGATAATAATGGACCTCAGGCCATCACAGCCTTCCCGAAGATACTTGGACTATCCGGGAAAGGGAGCAGAAAAGGAGCTAATAACCAGCCACTATGAATAGTGTTGGGAAAATCACCCTCCCCCATGAAATGGGGGTGTTCGGCACTAAGTGATCAACTTGGGTGGGGTGCAAATAAGAAACAAAAAGCTACAAGTATATATATAGGTAGCAAGCACTCACCCAAGCTAGGTTTTTCTTCAGACAGCCTACAGATCACAACATCACTCAAGTCCGAGTCACGACTCACGCTAACAACCCATTTGTCCCCTTTCTTGTTTCATGTTCAGTAATAATGTTCAATTGAGTTCAAGCACTACTGGGCAACTAGCAAGCATAGGCACAAGTCCAGGAAAGTAAACAGTCAAGCATCAACCATAACTCCCACACCCGGTTCTCAACAACAGAGGATCCCACCACAATTTGTGATATAAACAAGTAACCACCGGGTCTTAAAACTCACAACCACTGAATCCATACCAATATGGGATCCCATCCCCAAATTCACACAACCACCAAGGGTATAAAAGAACAGGGGATCCCATCCCCTCTCACATCTCCAGCAATCGGCCCGAAATGAAAACAACCAACTACCACCACCAACACAAGCAGGGCTTTGCCTGTATTTTCATATTTAAACTACTTAACACACTCCATGATTCAAATTCCGTGTGTTCTAACCGGAAGTTATCATAGAAGGGTTGATCCTGGTGCTTTCAATTTATTCAGCCGGATATATGTGATTAACCAATTCACTTTTCACAGCAGGAGTTTACAACCACAAACAAGCCATTTAATACATCAGCAGGGTTCATTAGTGCACAAAAAACGGCCTCAATTTTCAGGGGGAATAAGCCATCACAACTCAACAAGATGGTCATAGAAGAAACATCATCAAAATATAAGACAACATCAACGATCACATCCTCCCTCCTTTCTTTATAGAATTCGTTCATTATCTTTAATTAGGTCTGTTTTAACCAGTTCTACAGAAACAAAAGCACGCCCACCCTGCATGATACACAAAAAAGAGAGGCGAAGGAGAAATTACCTACCTGTTTGATCGACGATCGACGCTTAGGTCGGGCGCGGAACTTTATGGATAATGATGCAGCGCGCCCGTTGCACCAGAAGCTGTTTGTGAAAATCCACGATCGAGAAAAGAGAAACCATAGCTAACCCTTAGTTTATAAGAGCCAAGGATGGTTGCGGTGAAAACAAGAAACTGCGTAAGGCGCAGGGGTCGTGGGTTGACCACGCGGCTCCAATCATCATTAAAAAGGGGGGTCGGGTGGTTTAAGTCGGCTCATGAATTGATTAAGTATTTAATTAAAACTCTTATGCACGTTACGGGTCTTTAAAACACGCTTAAACGAGTCAGAATAGGGTTTAAACCCCTATTTGCGCAAAGGAGCGCTACTGGAAACAACTTGACAAGGCCAGGTGACGCCGATCGGTCTCACCGATCAGTCGCGCCGATCGGTCTCATCGATAGGTCTCACCGATCGGTCTCACTGATCGGTCCCACCGATCGGTCTCAACGAGACACCACTCCTTTAGGACCTAGATTTTGTAAAAGGGAAGAACCAAGAAAGTCTGGGTCATCACAAAATGACCATAATTGGATTAAATGATAAAAACATAATACAATTATAATTTCAAACCAATTAATATTAATATTTATGTATATAAATCAATTAGATGAAAAGATAGTTTAAAATTAAAATGCAGTATTTTTCATTATTAATTAATAAATGAACTTTATTAGAAAATTACCCAAAAATGAACCATAATAAATTTTTGTGTCACTATTCTATAAAAGAATATTATTTTTTCAAATATAAAAAATAATGGTGAAAATTTTAAATTTAAATACAGTTCTCTATTAAAAGTTGGTAAAATTGCATTTGTAGAAAAATATTTCCTTTATCCAAAAATTGGGATTTATTCTTATATTTTATATAGAAAACCAATAACGATAATTAAAAACATTTCACTGAATACATAAAATATATTTTTCATTAAATAAAATTCATAGAGAGTAATACTATTTTAAAAACATAATTAATCTATTTTTAAAAAGGATTTCATAAAAACAAATAATTTATATTAAATTAGTTCTTATTTCCATTCATAAAAAATTGGGAACTAATGAATCATTATTTAATCAACTGTAAACCATATTTAAAAATTTATTTGATACTATTTATTCCCTTGATTCCAATTTCTAAGAATTAAATAACATTTATAATATTAATAATATTGTTGTATTAATTTTTAGTATAACAAAAAGTTCTGCGCAACGTAATATTTCAGAGAAACCCGTTGTTGCGTGTTGAGTACGTTGTTAGAAAAAATCATCCACTTTAACATAAAATTAAAAACATATTATTAAATATTAATAGAAAAGTATATTATTGTTATAAAAATACCTAGGTCATTACATGATTCAAAGATTTTGGATATTTCCTCCTAGGAATTCTAAAATTATGCTCAAAAACATCATTTAAAACTCCAAATTAGAAAAAGTGTCAATAAAACTATCACATTAAAATAAAAAAAAGATTTTCAAAGGTCACCTGATATAAAAAATCCTATGATTCCATGTTAGCAAAATTGGATATGGAAGAAAAAATTGCCATCTTGTTCTGATGGAGAGTGAAAGAAAACACGATCAGGAGAAAGGTAACAGCTAGAAAACCATAAACTTGTGATGGGTTAAAGAGTCATTATTTCCAAAGTAGGAAAATAAAATGGACCACATTTTTTATGTTCCTTTTCATATTTTTGAGTAAGTAATTTACGACATTGACTAGGAAAATAATTAAATACACTTAATTATAAAGTATATTTTCATCGGTTAATAAATATCAAAACAAACTCATATTTTCTCCCAACGATGAGTATTTAATAATACTTGGTCAAACCTAAAGTTCTAGATTCAACATTAGAGAATCACATAATCCAAAAAAGATGATCTATATATTTCCCCTATCTATAAATATTAAAAACACGAAAACGTTTAGTATGATATTAGATAATCTCAAAAAATGATTATCCTTTATGAAACGAAATAATATTCTAAATCTAAAAATTCAACAAACTATACCCAAAGATAATAAAATACCATTCACTAAACAATTATCATTAAAATTATTCAAAACAGTCTATATTTAGGTTGAAACCCAAAATTCATTAGGATTTGATCAAATTGTCTTCCCTGATAAATCTTAACATTTTTCTCCAAATAAATTTAAATACTCTTAATGTCTCATACTTATAATTAATTATCCTAATAACATATTATCCATGATAGGTTAATCATTTCCATAAATAACCCAAATAGCCATATGTCCACAATAAAAACAAGTATTTTTCTAAAAAAAATTCATTCATTACTCCTCTAATAAAATCCAAAATTATTATATTTTCCATAGGCATATTGTGTTCCCAAATGATGGAACGTCTTCCAAAATAAAATTTATCACTCAATCACCGAATCATATTCTGATACTAAGGATATCTATTTTATAATACATAAGTTCCCAAAATAAAATTATTCATGATCTATAGATTCATTTAACGTAAAATAATAAGTCATAGTAACCGTGGACATCATGTAGTCCAGTGATAGGAAAAAAATCCCAGACACACATTGGTTGTGGGTTCGATTCCTACAACATTGCCTGACATAATGGGGTTTCTCAAAGTTTGTGTGTTTTCCATTTAAAAAATTATATAATTATTATAAATTTACAAAATTAGATAAAATCTGAAAAAACCATAACATATTTTAACCTCAAAGGTTATTTCATACCTCACATTATTCAACCAAAAATTAATAACCCATAATATTATCAATGGTGAATGTCTCAAAAGACTCTATTAATCACCTTGAAATAACATAATTCTCTAAAATGTTTTCTATTTTAATGAACATATTATATAACATAAAATTATAAACCCATGATGATATCTCAAACCCTTTAAAAAATATCATAATCTTTAATGTTGTTTAAACCATTCCATTGATACCAACAATAAGGACACATCCTTAAAATTACATAATATTGAGTTTTTTAAAAATTCACAATGAGGATCTTTTTAGGTTTACTATTTTATAGAATTAGGCCATATTAATTACACTACATCTCAAATTTTAAAATATAAACACTTCTACTCTATTCATTTCCTTCCACGGTAATAACACTCCTTAATTGTAAATAGAATTACTTTCTTGAAGAAAATATTGATGAATTCTACATTTCTCAAAACCATCCTTATACCCTATGAAATTAATATAAAAAAATTGGATGAGATTAAAAGTTTCAGAAAGAAATATTATATAAAAAATGAAACCCTAAGACCATCAATACATGATATTCAATGAAATCATACTTTTCAATCATAAAACATAATCTCTTTAACATACCTCCTGAAATCAAATGATTTATGAATAGAACATATAAATCATAAACCGTTAAGTTAACTTATGGCCTCCATAACATACGTACATTAGTAGCATTCACAGCTACATAGGGAGTAACATTTTGAATACACATCACAGTATATTTCCTATATCTCTTAGGAGAAACATTAACATTTATGTCCATCATGTTACCTATGTATTAGAGAGATGTATTGGCTCCACCCACCATATAATTATCATACAACCACCATTATATGTAAAATATACTCATAAACCATAATATAATCATATCAAATAAAACAAGAATAAAGAAAAAGATAACATTTCTACATTGCAATAACAAAATATTATTTTAAGATATTGACATAAGAATTGATTTCTAAAAACCATTTTCAATACCATAGTGTGTCAAAATGGTATATGGTATGTATTTTACTTTTAAAAACATTAAATATTGACATGGAATGAAAATATAAAATAATACTTATGGTATCAGAATGATTGTTTTCACCACATTCGTTAAAAAGAAACCTTCCCATTGTCATTAAGTAAAATTCCTCGTAAAAAAGATTAATCGTGAAAAAATTTAATGAAATTAAAATAAAAAGGGTATAATTATGCACCCTATAAATAAATTAAATGTATAAATCCAAATATTTTTCAATTAAATTAAATTGACATGAATTCCCTTACAAAGATCGTATCGTTAGATAAAGGATATAAAATGACATAGTTATGTGTGAAAAATATAATTACACTCAATATAAGTGGATATAAAGTGATAAATAATCATAGGTAATTCACACATATTCTTGTAAAAATAAAACCAATTACATGGATATTAAACTCAATTAATGGATATTGAGCAAAGACTTCCATTACAAAGATCATATAAAGGACGTAATAATTTATCAATAGAGACATTATGTGTTGGAAAATTATATCCACAAAAGGGAAGTGGAAATTACAACATAAATAAAACAATAGTCACTCCACACATAATCATGGATTAATATAATCAACGAAGTATGCGTAAATCCCAATGAGTGAAAATTGAGTTTAAATATTCCATTACGGATATTTGGCAGCCAAAGAGCATCACATAATTTTTTTGAAAATTAGTTGAACAATTAAAAAAGGGTCCTTAATCAATTGTAAATAAAACATAAAACAATAAGGATATATAAAAATGTATCTCATCATAGGAAAATGGAAATTAACAGATATAACATAAAAGGCGTCTTTAGAAAAAAGAGAAGGGTGAAATGATCCCATACAAAGATAATTTTGTTATTAAAATAGAGAGATTATGTGTATAAACTATAAGTACACATAAATAAAATATAAATAAAAGATCGGATATAAAAATTTATTTATCACATAATCATATCATGAAATAATCAATAATTATAAGATTAACCCAATGAATGGAAATTTGGTTAAGAAGATCCATTATATTAAGTCCAACTTGTTTTGTTTATTATTTATCTCCTTGAATAAAACTTTTTTGTTAATATAAAAGTTATATAGAACCCTTTTCATGTTTATTATTAATTTTATATAACTTTTTTCCTTGTTTTAAAAACCAGTTAATTATTCAAGCTCATATAGGTCGTTTTGTCAATATTTAGTACATGAGTTGAAAATGACCTTGTTTTGATGTAAATTTTTCATGTAGTCAAAAATCAATCATAAAAATAATATTATTCATGATTTATGTATCACATATATCCATTATATATGTATTTATAATATTTCATAACATTTGGAGATATGAAATTAAATACATCATTCTTAGAGATAGTAAGCCATATGTACGCATGAACACTACATTCATTTCTATTAATATTTTAAAAATTGAAAACTAAATGATATATAGTTATATTATAATTCCATTGTAATATAATATTATATATATGATAAATATGATCACTAATTCTATCATTTATACATTACATTTATACCATGAAGGAGTCATATCACTTTCATGGGCGATAGTCCGCACTTCCTCAAATACAATTATCGTATTTACACATTATTGAAAGCATAAAGGTATGATATAAATTAAAAATAAAGAATAAAAGAGACAATACCAATATAATATATATCACATATAAATATAGTTCCATCAAAATGGTCACCATGGGAGGGGGTAAGAGAAAATTGAATAATCATCATTTCGTGTGGCAATAGCTCACCATACATAAAAAATGTATGGTCATATCCATTATATGGAGCCATGTGTAAGTGTAGTTAAAATAATCCCAAAAAAATACTAATATATTGAGGATGATGGATTTATTATTTAATAATAGAATAGATAGTGTAAAAAGAAAAATAAAAGAAAGAATCATGAGAAGAGTCGTTATCTCTAAATCCGATAAAATCTATTGATTTGAGAAAAAACACATTCTTTAATTTCCTTCTGCCAAGGTACGGAATTTAGGAGTAAGGGATGGATGTTGGGAGATAATTTAAGCTGAATATGGATGATCCATTAGGCTTTATATGTGTGCGTAAGTAGGTAGAGGTAGTACCCTTTTATAAAAGGGAGGAGGGGCACTTTAGGAATGTTTTGATATATATTTTTATTATAAAATTATATTCAGTTCAAATGGTACCAAACTCATTTATTTAAATGAAAATATGATTTTGGGTCGAAAAACTCCCATTCAATAGGTTTTACACAAGTTTAGGTCAAAAATAATTCTATATCTTTTTGCTTTGTCCCTTAGATAAAAACATTAACTCTTACAATGTTTTCTTGCATTAACAGTATATTTGGTAACAATATATAATATAAAACATCATGAAGACTGTAATTTGATCATTAATGAAAATTTTAACCCAATATATTTCACTTGGACTAATATTAGTTTTTTAGGACTTTTATATCATTTAATCAAACAATACTTGTCTTAAAAACTCATTTATGTCAATTTTGACACTATAAAGTAAATGATATTTGTTAATGTCATAAAAACATTAATATATTTAAAGAAAAGATTTTAATAATATATAATATGAAAATATTTTCCCAAAATTTATTGGATGTCATAAAAAAACAAAATTTCAATTTTTTAAAAATTTATAATATCATTTATTTGAATTCATTATTAATGATGAAATCACTCGCTCATATTTGTTTCATAATTAAATTTATATATTTAATGTCTAAAAATTATAAATAAAATATAATTATATAAAAAATAATTTTAAATTTATTATCAATATTTATATTCTTAGATATCAATTATATACCCCCATATAAAAAATATTTTTGTATTGCATACTTGTTTATGTTATATTTTTTGTTAGTTTAAATTAATTTTATAAAAGGTAATTTTCAGATCCAAGTGGTGCCATGGGGTCTCCAAATCGACCCAAGGATACCCATGGTCTGAAATATTTCATCTAATAGTACTCGAACATGTCTTTGGGTTGATTAATATTTTTATGTTTTATTTTTTTACCTTTATTTAATAGATTTACCCTTTAACCATTATAAATAAAATAATTACTGATGTTACTATTCATATAAACAAAAAATGTACCTTTTTACACAATGTTTAACTCTTGATTCCAAAAAATGAATCCATTTATATAAATTCAAAACATATAATTGGCTGAAATCAATTTAAAATTAATTCTTGTAGTCAAAACCAAAAAGCGTGTTTTTAAGATGTAAAAACTATCAAAAGATTACCGTGTGAAAATGTCCAATCAAAATGTTAAATTATTTACAATGACCATAGAATCATTAAATGATAAAAGATAATTCAATTACACATTAAAGCCAATTAAAATGTCTATATAACTATATAAAAATTAGATGAGATGATAGTTTGGAATTAAAATGAATATATCAGAAAATTAAGAAAAAATCTAACCAAAGTAAATTTTTGTGTCCCTATTAAGTAGAATAATTTTATTTATTCAATTAAAAAATATGAAATTGACAAAAAAATAATATAAAAATGTTTCTTTATCAAAATAATTAAAAAATTCTTTTTTAGAAAAATTATTTCTTTTTGCAAAAAATGAATTTATTCTTATATCATATCCAAAAAACAGATAATTTGAATTTAAAAAATTTCATTGAATATATATAATGTATTTTTTATTAAATAAAAATCTATAATGATTTATAGGATTTTATAAATTATATTATTCTCTATTTAAATTGGTTTTCAGGAAGACACATCTTTTATATTCAATTGGTTTTTATTTCCATTTATAGAAAATATGGAAACCAATGAATCATTATTTAAACATGTGTAAAAAGAATATAATATTTTATTTTATACTATTAATTCCCTATAATCAAATGAATATCCATTAATTAAAAATTAAAATAATAATATTATAATTTTATTATTTTTTAGTATAACTCAAAGTTGTGTGAAACATAAGATTTTGGAGAAACCCGTTGTTGCATGTCATGTACTCTATTGGAAAAAGTGTCCACATTAAAATAATATAAATATATTATTAATAAATACTAATTTAAAAGAAATATTATTATTATAACAATACCTGGGCAATCACATCATTCCCCCTTTTATAAATTGCATCCATGCAATTTTAAAATTGGGATCGAAAAAATTATTGAAAATCCCACAACGAAAAAAGAGTCTGTAAAAGTATCACATTAAAAGAAATAAAGAGAAGTATAAATGTCACCCGAGATAACATATACTATTATTCCATGTTGGAAAACATTGATATGGAAAAAAATTGACTATCATGTTCTATTGGAGAGTGATAGAAAACATGATCCTTAGAAAGGTAAGTACTCGAAAACCATAAACTTGTAACGGGTTAAACGGTCTTTTATTCCCTTGTAGGAAATGTATACATACTATGTTGTAATATTATGTTATATTTAATAAATTTTGGTAATATATTTATGATATTTACTACGAATATAAGGAAATATACTTTCATGTCATATAGAGTTTCACACATCAATAAATTTCCACCACAAAAACAACTTTTCTCAAAATGTTGAGTATTCAAGATTACATGGTCACATATGAAGATCTAGAATCAACTTCTAGAGAATCACATAATCCAAAAAAGATGAGATATATATTTTTCATATATTTTTAACATTATCCAATACCAATATGATCACAATGAGATCAGACAACCCCCAAAAAGGATTATGATTTATAAAAAGAAATACTTCTATTAATCTCAAAAATTGAAGAAACAATACCAAATGTTCATCAAAGTAAATTAACTAAATATTATCATAAAAATTATTCAAAACAATAAAAACAATGTTTGAAAATAAAAATTCAGAAGTATTTCATCACATAGTCTTCCACGACAAAACATAACATTGATCATCAAATAGCATCAACTACTATAAAAGTCTTATACTTAAAAGTAATTAACCCATTCACATATTATCCACGATAGGTTAATCATTTCCGTAAATAATAAAAATCAATATATGTCCACAATAAAAACATTTATTCTTCAAAAATAAATTTCAAACATTACTCTTCAAATGAAATCCCATAGTATTCTATTTTCCATGGGTAGATAGTGTTCCCAAATGAGTGAACGTCTTCCAAAATAATGTTTATCACTTAATCACCAAATCATTTTCCTATATTAATGATATCAATTATATAAAATATGAGTTCCCAAAATCAATTTATTCTTGATCCATATAATCATTTGACCTAAAAGAATAAGTCATACTAACTAGGGACATCATGTTGTCCATTGGTGGGAGATAAATCCAAGTTACACTTTGGTTGTGGGTTTGATTCCAGCAACATTTTTCAATGTGATGGGTGGTCACAAGGTCTGCGTGTTGTCATTTTTAATAAACTGTATAATACCAATAAAATAAAAAAATGAGATAAAATCCTAAAAAAATAAAATAACATGTTTTAACCTAAAATGTTATTTCATACCTCACATGTTTCATACCAAAAATTTATAACACCTAATTTTCTCAAAGGTGAATGTCTCCAAAAAACCATTAGACACCTAGAAATAACATAATACATAAAATTTTTTTTCAATATCATTGAACATATAATATACCATTAAATTTTAAACCCATGATGACATATCTAACCATTATGAAAACATCCTAATATCGAAATTTTTCTAAACCTTTCTTTTGATACCAATTATAAAGCTCAGCCTTAAACATTGGATAATCTAGAGTTTTTTCTAGAATTCATAGTAAGGATTCAATTAGGTTTAGAGTTTTAGAGAATTAGGGTATAACTATTACATTACATCTCAAATATTAAAAATTAACACTTCTACTCTATCATATTCTTTTCACAATAAAGATACTCCTTAATTAAAAGAAGAATAATTTTCATGATAAAAATCTCTAGGAATTCCTCCTTTCTCTTACACCCCTTAAAATAATGAAATAAAACATTAGTCCAAATAAAGTTACAAATCAATGATATCAAAATTTTCAATCATATAACATATTCTCTTTAATATACCTTTTGAAATCATATGATTTCAGAATAACTCATATAAATCATAAACAATAAATGTAACTTGTGGCATCCATAACAAAATTATATTTTATCATTAAAAGCTATAGAGAGAGTTATGTTTATATTACCCATCATACATTATTCCCACAATCTCTTAGAAGAAACATTAAATTTTACCTCTTTCATGTTAACCAATGCATTGGAGAGCTATCTCGAGCTCACTTGACAATAGTTTATTGTAGAACCAACTATATAAGTAAAAAATTACCAATACCCATAATATAATCATAACACATAAAACAAGCATAAAGGAGAGATAATATTTCCACATTTAAATCACAAAATATCATTTCAATATATGGACATAATAAATGATTTCCCAAAACCATTTTCAAAAAAATATATTTAAAAAGGTTATATGGTATTTATTTTTCTTTTAAAGTCATTATGACTTGTTAAGGAATTTTAATATCCAAAAATACTCACAACAACAGAAAGATCATTATCACCGCGTATGTTAAAAAATATATTCCCTTTGTCGTTTATTAAAATGTTTCATTAAAAAAGATCCCTTTTGAAAACATATGAATTAAATTAAAATAAATTTGTTATAATTATATATTTTAATAATGAAGGACTTCTTTAAACAAAAATATGCTTCAATGAAAGTATATTTATACGATGTTCATTACAATGATTTCATCATTAGATTATGGATAAATTAATGACATAGTTATGTGTGAAAAATTTAAATATACCCAATATAAGTGGATAATAATAAAAAAACATTCATATTTCATTCACACATATTCATAAAAAAAGATAACAAATTACATGGATATTTAACTCAATAAATATTGATTGAGTTAAGATTTCCCTTATAAATATTGTAACGATGTCATAAGAATTTATCAATGGAGTTATTATGTGTTGAAAAAGTATATCCACACAAATTTAATTGGAAATAAAAAAATAAATAAACAAACAGTGATCCCACACATAATCCTGGAATAATATAATCAATGAAGTATGCGTAAAACCCAAAGAGTGAAAATTGAGTTTTGAAATTCCACTATGAAAATTGGGCAGCCTAACAACATCACATAAAAATTTATAAAATGCGTTTATTAGATAGAAAAGCCTCTCACATAAATTATACATAAAATTTACAGTAATAAGGATATATAATAACATATACCAACCTACAAAAATGTAAGTTAAAAGAAATAACAAAAAAAAATCTTTGGTTAATAGATGAGTGTGAAAGGTTCCCTTATGAAGATCATTTTGTAATTCAAATAGGTAGATTATGTGTATTAACTATAGGTAAATATAATGAAATTATAAATACAATATAGTACATAAAAATTTATTTGACACATATTTGTTGCATGACATAATCAATAATTATACGTTTAACCCAAATAATTGAAATTGGGATAAGACGTTCCATTAAATTGAGTTTGACTTGTCTTGTTCATTCCTTATCTCCCTAAATCATAATCATATCATTATTTAAACATTATTTAGAACCTTTTAAGGGGTTTTATTCCATTTATATAACAGATAATGTTGTTATAAAAATCATATAATTATTCATGTTCAAATCGGTAGTTTTGTCGATATTAGACACTATAGTTGAAAGTAAACTTGTTTTTATATAAATTGTTAATGTAGTAAAAAATCCATCAACAAAATAATAATAATCATGATTTAATTATCATATATATCAGTTATATATTTATTTATATTATTCCATATTATTTGGAGAAATGAAAAGAAAATCCCTCAAACCTGTAGATGGAAAGTCATACGTACACATGAATGCTGCATTATTATATTTTTTATAATTAAATGAATGAAAACTAAATGATACATAGATATATTATAATTAAATTATAATATTATATTTTAAATACATTAAATAAGTTCACTAATTCCATCCTTTATATGTTCCATTTATGCCACGAACAAGTCATGTCACTTTGAGGGGGTGCTAGTTCGCACATTCTCAAATGAAATTATCATATTTAAACATTATAGAAAGCATAAATGTATGATGAAAAAGAAAAATAAAAAATAATAGATACAATATAAATATAATATTTTTCATTTTAAAATATAGTTCCATCATAATTACAACCATGATAGGTGGTAGGGGTAAATTGAACAATCGTCGTTTCGTGAGGCAGTAGTTCTCCATACATAGAAATATTATGTTCGTATCCCTTAGATTGAGGTGTTTGTATGTGAAGTTAGAATGATTATAACAAGAATAACCTAGTATAATTTGGATAATTTTGTTTAAATATATTCAAATAATTATAATATAATAGTTAGTGGTTAAGGAAAATACAAGAAAATAACTTGAAAGAAGACATTACCTCTAAATCGGGTAACTTCTTTTGATTTGTGCCATAATGCATTCTTAAACTTACATCTTCCCAAGTTAAGGGTTTTATCAAGATGTTATGGATGTTTATAGATTATTTTTGAATACATTTGAAGTTACAAGATTCTCGATATGTTTTAGAAAGTGGGTAGATGTGGTTCATGTTTTAAGATAATGGAGAGGAATTTTAGGAATGTTTTGAAATATTATTTAATTATAAAATTATTTACAGTTTTAAATGGTCAAAACAAACTTTTAGGTCAAATATAGGATACTTTTTGGTTGAATACCACTAAAGAAATATGTTTTATACAAGTTTAGTTTAAAAATATATCCTTATTATTTTTCCTTTAACCCTTAGTTGAAATCATTAACTCTTACAATGTCTTCTTGAATTTTCATAATATATGGTAAAAATATTTTCTATAATATTCCATGAGAACTATAAGTGGATAATTAATAAATTTTAAAATTATATTAGTCAGTTTTATGAAAATTTGTCTTTTAGTACTATTATTTCATTTAATAATGTTTTACTTTTTTTATAAACCATTTTTGTTTCAATTTCAACACTATAAGGTAATTGAATTTTTAAAAGTCATAAAAATATAATTCCTTTGAACTAAAAGGATTAACGAATGAATAATATGTCATTATAATCCCTAAATTTTTTTGGATGACATCAAAACAAAAAAAATTATTTATTTTAAAATTTATATTATCATTAAGGTGTATTCTTAATTAATAAGAAATCCTTCCATCATCATTGTGTCGTAAATAAATTTATTTATGTAATGTATAAAAATTATAAATAATATATCATGATTTTTATAATTTTATTAGATTTAAAATTTTATTTATCGTCAAATATCTCAATTATATGACTGCATATAAAATATTTTGTTAGTAAAACATACATTTTTTTGTTATATTTTTCATTACGTTAAATTAATTGGCATAAAATGTCATTTTCACACACAAGTTGCTTCATGGGGTCCCAAAATCAACCCAAGAATTCCCATGGTCAGACATATCACATTAAATATTATTAGTACATGTGTTAGGGGTTTTTAATATTTTTATAATATTATTTTTTACACTTATTTTCTATATTTACTATTTAACCATGGTAAATAAAATAATTACAGATGTTTCTATTCATAATTTCAAAAAATAAATTGTAACTATTTATAAAATTTGTTCCTAATGATTTCAAGTATGGAATCCATTTTTTCAAAAATAAAAACATGGAATTAGATAAAATTAATTTAAAATTACTTCAGGTTATCAAAACAAGAAAACGTGTTTTTAAGAAGTAAAAACTACCAAAATATTGACATGTGTTTATGTACAATTAAAATGTGAAATAACTTACAATGTCCATAATTAGATTAAATGATAAATACATAATCCAATTATACTTTAAAACCAAATAAAATGACAATCTATCTATATATATAAATTGTATGAAAAGATAGTTATGAATTAAAATGCAGTACTTTTTACTATTCATTAAAAATGTTCTTTATCAAAAGATTACCAAAAATTTAACCAAAGTAAATTTATGTGTTCCTTATATATATAAAAATATTATTTTGTCAAATAGAAAATATAAATGTGATAGAAACTAAATTTAAAAAGGGTTCTTTAACAAAAGGCAGTAAAACTAAATTTTTAGAAAAATACAACTTTTATACAAAAAAATTTATTTATTATTATTTCAAATCTATAAAAAATATAGGATGCAATTAAACCATTTCATTGAATATATAACATATATTTTTCATTAAATAAAAATATATAATGAGTTATATGATTTTATAAACACAATTATTCTCTTTTTAAATGGGTTTTCATAAGAACACATCCTTTATATTCAATTGGTTTATATTTACATTAATAAAAAATTAGTTAACCAATGAACCATTATTTAAACATGTGTAAACCATATAACAAATGTTATTTGTAACTATTCATTCCCTCTATTCAAATGGCTAGGCATTAAATACCATTTAAAATAATAAAAATATTATTGTAGTATTTTTCAGTATAAATCAATGTTGTGTGCAACAAAATATTTCAATGAAACCCATTATTGCGTGTCGAGTAAACTATAATACAAATTATCCTCTTTATTATAAATTTAAATACTTTTTATAATTATCAATATAAAATAAAAATTATAATTCTATAAATACCTAGGTCATTAAAATTAATATGGGTTGGAAGTGTTTGACCCTTTGTCTTGTATGTAAAAGAGGGGTATATTATATTAAATTTTATTATATTCTCAAAACTAGTAATGTTCAAGTAAAATTTTACATTTCATTTCGTTTTTAAAGTGAGATTCGGGACTAAATATACAATAAATCCAAATAAAATATATCAATATATCAATTATAGGTGATTCTGAACTATATAGTATGATTTGTGAAAATATTGAATAAATAATCCAAAAAGAGTAAAGTTGTACCAACAATAAGTTATGTTTGGATTTATCATTATCATAGAGAAAGTCAAATTTATAAATTTCATCATTTAGTGGTATGGCGTTGAGTTCATTCGGTTTTCAATTAGGAGAATGTTTTAATAAAGTTGTTTTATTGAGAAATTTGACAATAATATCAAATATTGTGAGGTTATATGTCCTTGATGTGTCCTAATAGTATATAACATCTTATAAAAAATACATTATCACATAGATATATTAATAAATATATATGGAATATCAAGTGACCGTAACATGATGTTTCCAAACTGACTATAGAGGATATTAATAAATAATGGGGTGCATGATTTCTTGAGAAGTATAGATCAATAATTTGGATTGTATGATGATGTCATGTGACAGGAAATATCAATTCTATCTTATTTAATTACTGAGATTTTTTTGAGGGTGAAAGGGTAAATTTTCAGATGTTTTGAATTGTTTTTGCAAATGAAAGAATATTAATTTAATAGATACTATAAAAAATTTATTTTACATAAAAAATTTATATTGAAGGGGAAATAAATATTACATTGTGATTTTATACATTTAATCATAAAACATGTTCCCTAATATTGAATAGTTGAAATATGAATAGAATATAAAATCATTAATAGAAAATTATTACACATAAGATGAATTAATTCTATTGATTGATGTTTGGGATATTTTAGGTTACCATTGAGTCCTAATAAAAATGATATGTTTCTACAATAGAGAGTTCAATCAATATTAAAATCCTGTAACAATACATATAAAGTTTTACACGAGTATTGTGTTATTGGGAAGAAATATCAAATACACATGTTTTACCTCCAACATCAGGCCATAAGGATCATTCAAAAGAACAATTATTATCAATTTATATGAAATTAATGTTATAAAAATTATATATTTAGCTATAACACAAAATTAATATGATATGAAGCTAAATATGTGTGAAGAGTTAATGTATATGGATCATGGATTATGGAAATAATGAAACCAATTATTTGGTGAAGTTAAAATATTTTCAAAATTGTTATATATTGTTTTGTGATTCATTCCATATCGAGAGGAATATATATTGTTCATTATGGATCATAGATCTTGCAACAACCTAAGGCCATTGATTGGAGAAGAGTGAAAGATTACACCTCATCGTCATTTATTACGTTATAAAGAATGAATCATTAGAATTTTTTTACCCTAATTGTCCCATAATTCGTGGATTCATTCTAGCTCTTATGGAATTAGTTTTTGGGAGATATTTTTTATTATAACATTAAATAATAAAAAAATTCATAAATTATGATGTGGATGAAATATAGATAAAATTATTATTGGAATTTTCTAAATATATGAAAATTATGTACTCTAATTTTTGTATTTTTATTAACACGTGAGCATGGTTTTTAAAAAAAATAATTCAATAAGAATAATGAATTAGTATGGGACATTGTGATAAATAAAAATGTTCTTATACCTCCTTAATACTTTTTATCATCCCGTCCCTGGTGCCACACACCTATGCGCCAAGACGGTCAGTCACATGACCTCAATCGTGCTACCTTGTATGCAAGAGGGTGTTGAATAATAGTGGGGGTTTGATATCGACCATGGGGGACTACAACCTCTTCTTTTAATTTTAGAGTAATAAACAAGAAAAAATAATAAATCAATAACATAAATTATATAACATTACTAGAATAATATCTTCATCACAAGATGAACAAAAAAAAAAGTGTCAAAACAGAATAATCGATTTTTGTAATTGATCACACCCTCATGGTCCATTAATCTTCCAAAGCCTGATGTTTCAGGAATTTTGGGGCCCATCAATGACTCATTGAGATGTTTTCCATATTTTAGGTTGGACGACTGGTGGAATGGATCCACACCAGTGGCACCGATGGGTATCAGTGGCACTGATCGACCATCTGTGGCACTGATGGACATTAGTACCAGGGTGACGCTTCCAGGGAGACAGTGCCATGGAGACGGTTCCTAGCTGACGGTGCCAGGGCGACGGTGCAAGGGCTATATTGTAGGTGCACGGTTCATGGGCGATAGTGACAGGGCGACAATGCCAGGGTGACGGTGTCAGGGCAACGGTGCCAGGGAGACAGTTCTTGGGTGATAGTGTTTGGGCAATAGTTCAAGAGTGATGGTGCCAGGGCGAAGGTACAAAGCTTCCAGTGACTCACCCATCTGTGAGTCATTTACAGTTTTTTCATGACCTTCCAATTTCACTACTATAACATATATTTAGATGTAAAAGTGTTTTAATACCACATTCAATGAGATTTAAATCCTATAAATTATTTTTAAAACCCCCCAATATTCAGGACACCCTTGAATTACCAAAACGTGTGGCATATCACACCCTATTCCATGTTTTCTAGCCCCTAGTGTTTTCTAGTTTCACCACCATTACATGTTTTTCCTTATTTAAAGGAAATAAATCTACACACAGTCATCAGCTAGTCTATATCCATAGTTTATAAGGGGAATTGATAAATCAAAATAAATCCCAACATGTGAAACTACTAATGCGCATGGTCAAGAAATGATATGTATTTTTAAATACATCAAAATGGTCTCCCAAATTTTTGGATCTGTCTTCATATTATTATGATATTCTTTCTTCATTTTTCTTTTTCATTTCTCTATATGCATCTCGAGTCTTCCATTAGCGATAAATCATGTGCCTTTGTCATATCTCTTTCTTCTCATCCTTGGGGATATTCCTACAAGTCACGCTTCCCAGTTCTTGGCCCTATGGAAAAACATTGATCCCTGATCATCCATGTAGTGTTTTTTCCATCATCTCTCTTTATTGATCAAAATGAGGGGTGGGTATGATGATGGTCCCTCCTGACGTATATGAAACCAACTTTTAGGAATATAATAAATAGACTTTTACAGAATTAAAGGGTGGGTATGTTGATGATTATTCCTAGGTTATTCTATTTTAATGTTGTTAATTGTATGGGCTTATGTCCACTAAAAATTGTGGTCATTGGTGGTCCTTTCATGCACAATAATGAAGCTCTATTTTCGTTAAAATCTTTTGATTCAGTGACTATAACATGTGAACTGATTAGTCACAGTAACATGGTTCATTAACTAGATGGAAGATTGATAATAACCATTGTGTGATCACCCTGATTAACCAAACATAAGGATGTATCTTAATGAATGGTGTTTGCTAAATCGGAAAACATACTTGCTCCGTTATGATGATATGCATGGTTTTTCTATTTAATGATGGTGGGGTGACATATAGGGCGAAAGGAATCTCTAGTGGGAGATTGTGGGTTTGTGAATTTAGGGCTATGTAGAGAATTTGGTTAATGTTAGGGACCCCATATGTTGGAACATGTTTTGGTTCTAGTACTTATAGGGATCTAATATATCCCTTTTGATGTTGTTACTTAAAAGTGAACTGGGTGTGAATTCTTGGACGCATGCTTGGATATTTTCCATCAGTTTTTTTGACATGTGGGTATGCCTATTAGTTTCACATTAGTTAGGGAATATTGAACTGAAATCATTTGAACATGATAATTTGAACTGGTACACATGGAACTGTTTTCCAGAAATGGGTTCTGCTTTAGTTGTGGTCATTGTGTACATGTGAAAGTATGGTAAGAAGGAAGAGTGCTCATGTATGGGATTTTTGTAAGTTTTGATTACCTTCGGTTGGGATTAGTGCTCTATTGCATTTATTTATATAATTATTTCTTGTATTTATTATGTGCACCCCACAAATGTTGGTAAAATCATGTCGAACACACCCATTTCTTGGGGGAGGGTGTTATTACCAACATTCCTATGAGTGGATGGTTATTATCTATTTTTCTGATCCCTCTGCCGGGCAGCCCAAGATAAATTAGGCTGGCTATGATAGCCTAAGGGTCATTATGTCCCATGACTCTTCGGTCGGGGTGTGTGGTGGTGTTAGGAGCAGGAGTGTGTAGGCAGGATTGTTTCCCAAGTTTCCTTGGGATGTGGTCTTGCTGTCTTCGGTCATGATAGTTGTTTTTATGTCCCAGGTGTCTTTGGGATTGGAAGAGGTTTGTGGTGGACCTATTTTCATCTGGCGTGGTTAGTTGTGGTTTGGTGGACTAGTTTTTTGCAGGACAGATATATGTGTGGTTGGAATGGACCATGGGGCTGTTGTTGGGGTGGAAGTGAGACTATAGTGGAATCTATGGGGAGGGCTAAAGTGTAGGATGTTCTGAATAACCAGTGGGAAATTGGTGTGTGGTACCCAAATATATATGTGACATTACTATTACATTACCTAAGATGCATTATTTAAGGAGAAATCTATGGTGAGGTTGGGTGGATGGTGTCCTTTCTAGGTGTTTTGGTTATCTCTATTTTATAGAATCCATTAGAATGTCTCCCCACATGTGCTTGAGAAATTTTGGTTATCCATACTTATTATACTTTTATACTCACCCTACATTTATAAAACTTCTTTTATGATTCACTAAGGACATTTATGATTGTTCCAGACGTTACTTGTTCGGGCGTCGAGTGATTTCATTGATGTTATTCCTTTTTCTGGTACTTTGATTTAGAGTTTCTTGTACTTCGTATCACTCTATTTTTTACGTGCATATGTGAATGGATTTTGGGAATTATTTATATTTTAGTATTTTTAGTTGATTGAGATTTACCATATTATTGTCCCATATTATTATTTAAAAAGTGTAATTCTATCCATTTTTCATGAGATTATATACCTTTGGTGCTAGTATCCACTCTGGAACCTATTGAAGGCATGACTCAGGGGTCATTATCTCTCCAGCTACATGAGGAAGGAAAGGTCTGGATGTTTTTTCCCTTACCTTGTCCAATAGAAGGTGGGTCTTTACAGAATGTTATCAGATATGTTGGTTGAGAGATTAAATAAAGTTTGGGGTTAGGCACAATGGGTATTTCATGAGATGGTTGGGAAACAGTTATAGACAATCTTTGTTCATGAAATAGGCAAGGGAAGACTATCTAGGACATGATATTTTGGATCCCCCATGAAATAATGCAAGAAGATTGGATATACTGAATGACCCTTTAAGGAAACACTTATTGTAGGGTAGAGAACATATGAAAGGTACATGCATCATAATGACTCATGTTCCCTTGTGTCTTGGGTATTTTTGGATATTAAAATAAAACAAATGTTTTATCCAACTTTTAAAAAGGAAAATTCTACATTACTCGGGCATAGGAATTCTAGTTCATCTATTTAGTAATGTCAACTGGATGAATTCCAAGAGTAGTGGAGGAATTCGAGCCCTAGAAGGTAGATCTGGTTAATCAGCGGAGGTCTGAATGAGGGGAAAAGTATATTAAGTGGAGGAAGACTCAACATGTTTTCCAGTCGAAAAACCTCCAGAAGTACAAGGGCATTGTTTCTGACATGATGACTGAGGGATGGATTGAAGAGATGGAAATCACCTTTACCATGATTCGTGCTTTGAGGGAGTACCGGGTTTTATTGGTAGTTATTCAGATGAGGGGAATAGGGTGTCAGTGGTGGATTTTCTACCTTGGATAGTATATGTAGACTGAGGATTTGTGGGCTGACATTGAGAAGGATATATAAGGAGAATTCTTATCTTCCATTATTAAGGCCGAAAAGGGGAAATATCTACTCTCCAATAATAAAGGAATTTCATTTGTAAGGGAGTTCGAGGTTAAGTTAATTGTTCACTTTTATTTCTCTCCAAACCTCTTCTAATATGATGTTTCATCGGAAAGTAGAATAGAAGAGGTAAACCATCCTTCTCTATACTATGCAATTACTCCATTCACACTGCTAACAATCATGGAGGTTTAAAAGAAGAATGTGGTAGTAGAGAGGATGGGAACATTGTGAGGTGTTCCATGAGAGGGTATTTATTTGGGTTAGTCATAGGGGGAGGCCATCAGCAGCAAGCCACTATCATAAGGGCCATCCAGTTTTCGGCTAGAGGGGAGCATGCCTCAGCTGTTCTAGTTTCCTTCTCCCAATCCTCTCCCATACTACATGAGCCTAGGAACAAGATACAGTAACTGTGGTAGATTTGGGATCATTTGGAATCAGTGCCCAGACCGTGTGAAGAACAGTGGGGGAGAGTAGGTTCAATGCCCACCTCATCTACACCAATTGTCGACCAGACCATTTCAGTAGAAGTATCAGTGAAAATGTGCCCCCACACCAGTGAGGGGGGATGGTGGTGGAGGAGGCCTACCATAGGGTTCTCCTCAGGGACCTCTACCAGAGCATGCTCAGGGTGGTGGATGATGTCCGACGACCGAAGGAGATATGTGAGGGTTGTTTTATGCCATAGAGGCAACAAATCCAGTAGGCCCAGATGTCATTCAAGGAACAATCAGCTTTTTTAGTACTCTTTCCTATGATTTGTTTGATTCGAGATCATTGCACTCCGTTGGTGCAACTAGTCTAGCCCATGCCTTGGGTATAGACGTAAATAGACTTTCCATTTCCCTAGTGTTAAGCACCCCATATGAATGTCAGACCAACATGTGTGATGTTTGACAAGGATGAAAATGGATGTTGGGGCTGCATCATTATAGTGGGGATCTCATTATTCTACAAATGTAGTCAAATGTTGTCATACTATTCCTTACATTACCATTTTCTATGCATGATGTTATCAACATATTTCAAATGAGGGATGTGTTCTCAAATATGGGTGGCCAGCAAGAGTCTTTCTTTGGAAATAGTGGTTTCTATGATGGAAGACGAAAAGTGGATCCCCTTCTTTCCTTGTTAGATGAGCAGTTAGTGGAATCATCAGAATCATAGATGGTGGAGGTTACATGGATTGTTAGTGATTTATTAGATGTCTTCAATGAATAGGTTGCGACTCTACCGCCTCAACGTGATGTTGAGTTTGGGTAGAGATATAACATTTGTCTCGTCCGATCTCAATGGTTCTATATCGGATGACACCTTATGGGTTGCGGGAGATTCTGATTTAGGTTGTTGACCTAATGAAGAATGGTTTTATCAGACCAAGAGTGTCTCCATGGGGTTCTAGAATATTTTTCTCATAGATTGAATATGGTAGTCTATGACTGCTCAAAAACTACCTATCACTAAATTGGGTAACAATCATTAACTTTTACCCTCTCCCATGGATCGAGGAATTTTTTGACCAGTTGATAGGACCACTTTTGTTTTATAATATTGGCATGTTCTGTAGATATCACCTATTGAGGGTAATGGAGGAAAAAATATCGAATAATTCTTTCAAGTGCATAAATGGGAACATTGAGATTGTGGTCATGTCCTTCAGCATTATGAATGCACCAACGTGTGTTGATGGGGCTCATAAACACTATTTTTTTCCATGTATCTGGAATGGATCTAGTTTATGACATCCATATCTACATGACATTAGAGGAGGATCTCTCAGAGCATCTAAGTAAAATTTTGGTGGTCCTCCGACACCACTAGCTCTATGGGAATTTGTCCATGTTTGTTTTTTGGGCACAAAAGGTACACATATATGGACAAGTGGTTCTCCTATAGGGAACATCAGTGGACCTGTCGAAGGTTGAATGAGTTGTTTTATTGGCTTCACTCGTTAACATGGTAGAGGATTATAGTTTCCTAGTACTGGAAGGTTTATACCGGAGGATCATACATGAATTCTCTTGAGTTTCAACAACTTTAAAGTTCTTGAACATAAAAGGCTAGGCTTGTGTATAGATTTTTAAGTACCATGAATCTTTTGGTTATCTAGAAGGTAAGATTTTTAGTGCCCCGGTGATGAGGTATCCAAAAGAAGGGGTAACGTTTGAAATGTACTGTGATTCTACTGGTGAAGGCTTGGGGTGTGTGCTGATGTAGTAGCGGGGAGTGATCTTTTAATGATCTTGGCAGTTATGCCCTCATTAATAACTATTCTATCCATGCCTTGGAATTTGCATCGGTTTTTTACTCACTGAATTTGTGGAGGAAATACCTCATTGAAAAACGCCTTTTGGTTTTCCCATATCAGAAGAACTGGAGGAATGTCTTCTCCCAGCGATACAAAAACATGCGTCAACGAAGGTGTATGGAGTTCTTCTAGTACTACAACATTGATATCTCCTTCATCTCAGGAATGGGGAATGTGGTGACTAATTCCATGATCAAGATTTCACTTTAGGATGTGGTTTTTAGGTCAAGAGATGCTTGGAATGGAATGCAGGAGTTGGGTGCGCTACATCTGGGAATGAGAGTAGAGGATCGTAGAGGTTGTATATTTCAGATGACAAGGTAGTATTCTTGGTACGTAGGTGGATGAGTCTATATGGGGATACATAGATGTTGAAGTGATGTGTGATCACATTATCCAATGTGATGAATTATATGGATGTTCAGAGGATGGTTAGAATCTGATACTGTTCTTTAGGAAGCAGTTTATTCAGGTAGAAATGTGCATGGGAGTTCTATGTGAGTTCCTTAGATCATCCATAGTAGTACACCCAAGAGTCTCCAAGATGTATTGGCTCATGAGAGGTCAGTTGTGGTGTCCCATAGTGAAACTGACAGTGGAAGAGTTTGTAAGAAAGTGCCTCCAGTGTCATTAGTTGAAGGTGGAACACCATGTTCCCAGTAGTCTATTGCATCCCTTAGACGTTCCCAAGTTGAAGGGGGATGAAATATTGAAGGATTTTTTTAAGAACTTCCTAGATCAGAGGGAGGCTATGATTCCATCTATGAATTGGGGGCCCTTTTGAATAACTTGGCTCGCTTCAATATGGATAAGGAGTATAGTGTAGTGGATTCCTTTGCACATAAGTATGTGGGTGAAGTTGTGCGGCTACATAGTGTTCTAAGATCTATAATTTCATATTTAGATAAAACCTATACATCAAGTTTTTAGAAGGGATTACAACATACATTTTGCACCTAGTTATTCCTTATCACCGCTTCTACCACATATGGAAGTAAAGACAAAGAATACCATTCATACATTAGAGGATATGATACAATCATGTATTTTGGAAATTGGGTGATTATGGGTACACAAATTTTCTCTTAAGAGTTTTCATACAATAATAGCTATCACTCTACCATTGGCATAGTTTTATTTGAAGCCTTGTATGAGAGATTGTGTCCTTCACCAACGTGATAGACAGTGGTTGGGGAGGCAGGTGTTCTTGGCCTCTGAGGATGTGCATAGCATAAAGGATAAGGTTTGTCTTCTGCATGAGAGGATGAAAGTGACTCTAGACCAACCGAGGTCAAACGTAGATCATAGAGATAGACCCTTGGATTTAGATGTTTGAGACCACTTGTTCATAATGTTCTCCCCACACTATGGACATAAAAGGTTTGGCAAGGGACTAAGCATTCTACCAGTTTCAACAGATCCTTAGAGTTGTTGGGACGATTCAGCAAGGTGGAATATCTAATGAAATTATAATCAATGTTGGATAAGATCCACAAAGTCATTCATGTATCTAATCTCCATCAGTATCTACATGATGAATCTGACATCCTTGACTGGGGAGAGTCATATATCGAGGATGATATGACATTCGTGGAAAGACAAGTGGGGATCAATGATCGTAAGAAGAAGGTGTTTCATAGACATACTATTCCATTGGTTTGTGTATTGTGGAGGCATGTTGTCATTGAGGATAGTACCTAGGAATGGGAGGAATAGATGTGTTATCATTACCAAGAGAGGTTTTGAGTTTTTATCTTGTGTTTTCTTTGGCTCTTTCTTATGATGTAGTGTTTGACCCTACCTATTATACGATAACATGATTTTACATGTTCCAAACTTTTTTGTTAAAATTCATGACTATTGTGAGGGGAGGACCTGATCCAAAATCATGATTCATTAATGTGGATTGGATTAAACTCAAACAGGTGAGTTAGTGCCACACAAAGTAGATAGTATCATGACATGGAGAAAGGGACTCCCTAATCCACAAGTCCAGATTGTGTGAACTTTATATGTTTGTGTGGTTACATGGGGGAGAGTAGCGGTTGTGTTTTTGTGGTTTTTCAAGAGTGATATGAGAGAGGTGTTCCTCAATGGTAGTTTTTTATTCTGGATTTCAAAAAAATATATCATGGTTTTTCCCTTAGAGGTATCTTACGAGGTGGTTGTTTCAACCCCACTCTTTTCATTGGGTTTACTCTTGAATTTTTGAGGGTGTGAATTATTTTAGAGATATATGATTTAATGAACCAGACCCTCAAAGTCTATTACATTTCCACATTTTGAGGTCTGTGGAATCCATGGGTCCTTCAGTTACTCATTGAGAAGTTTATGAAATTTCTGGTTGGACGAACAGTGGCACCAATCTGTGTTGGTGGCACTAATGTTCATCAATGGAATTGATCGGGCACTGATGGCACTGATGGAAATCCCTACTAGGGAGAAGGTTCAGGGTTGATGGTACCCGATAAATTGTGCCAGGGTGATGGTGTGAGTGTGTCAGTGACCCACACATCGGTGTGTCGATTCTAGTTATTCTAGAACCTTGCAGTTTCACAGTCGTAACATATCTTTGGAGATAAATGTGATTTAGCAACCCATTAGAATCGATTCTAAGATAATGGAAGATGTCTTAAGCCCACCCCCCATGTGCTGGGAAACCCTTGAATTACCAAAACATGTGGCCTGCCACAATCTTTTCCATGTTATCCATCCTACCATGTTTTCCAGTTTCACCCATGTTATGTTTTTTTTATTTAATGAAAATCAATCAACCCACAATCATCCATTGGGTTATCTTAATTGTTTTTAGGGTAATTAATAAATCTCAATTCATACCAACATCTGAAACTACCAATTCATGTGGTTAATCCATGATCTGACTTTTTTGTACTTCAAAATGGCCTCCCTGATTTTAGGATCCTGTATCTTCTTAAGATGATATCTTCTCTTCCTTCTACTATTTCTTTTCTCAATGTGAACCTAGATATATCCTCTGTATACAAATTGTACACGCTTAATGGAGCTATTTATGCTCATCCATGGAGTTCATCCAACAAGTCACACATCCCCCATTTTTAGTCCTATGTGAAAACGTTGACCCCTAATCATCCTAGTAGGGGGTTTTCCTTCATCTCCCTTTATTTTGAATCATGTGGGGTGGGTATGATGATTTTTTCTAAGGACATCGATGAAATGAATTTTAACAATGATATGTAATAGAATCTTAAAAAATTAAGGGATGGGAATGTTGATGATTATTGTTGTGTTATACCATTTTGTTTATGTTGTGAATTGTGTGGGCTTACGTCGACTAAAAATCATGACCGTTGGAGGTCCTTTATTGCGCAGTAATGTAGCTCTATTTTATTGATAAAATTGTGATGGAATGATTGTAACATGGGAAATAATTATTCACATAAACTTGGTTGATTAACTAGATGCCTGATAGATAAAACCCCTTGTGTTATCACCGCGGTTAACCAAAAAGAATTAAGGAACATAATGAGTGGTGTTAGATATATCTGAAAACATACATGATTTGTTATGATGATATGAATGGCTGTTTTGTTTAACATTTCATGGTTGATGTATAGGGGGAATTGAATCTATGGTTAAGAGGTTGTTCATTTGTGAATCTGGGGTCTTGTAGATCATGTGGTAAATATTCCGGACCCCTTAGGTCGGGGCTTGGTTTGGTTCTACAACATCGAGGGATCTCACATATCCCTTTTGATTTTTTTAATTACAATAGAAATATGTGTCAATTCATTAACATGTTCTTGGATGTTTTTCTTCAGTTGTTGTTTTGACATGAGGTTATGCCTGTTAGTTTCCCATTAGTGGAGGAATATTTAAATGAAATCATCTTAACATGATAATGGGAATGGGTACAAATGGGTACTATTTTCTAGAAATTGGATATTCACTGGTGGTAGTTTTTATGTACTTGTGTATGTTGGGATAACATTAAGAGTGGTTGTGTATGAGAATATTGTTGGTTTCTGTAACCCTACATTGGGATGAGTTATTGATTACATATATGTATAAAATTAGTTATTGTGTTTTGTATACACATACCCACCCATGTTGAGCACTTCGTGCAGAACACCCCCTTTTCATGGGGGGGGGGGTGTTTTCCCAATATTCCTATGAGTGGATGGTTATTAGCTTCTTTTCTACTCCCTCTCATAGCTATACCAAGAATCTTCGGACATCAAACGATGGCCTAAAGATCCTTATGGCCCAAGTATCTTTGATAAGGAAGTTATATTATGGTTGGCCTAGGTGTGTGTGGATAAGCTTATTTCCTAGGTATCATTGGGATGAGGCTTATGTGTCTTTTTGCATGGAAATAGATGTTTTTGCCCCCATTTCTTCATGTGTGGTGGTTGTTTTTGTGTCCCAAGTGTATTTAGACATGGATAAATGTGATTGTGGTGGCCTAGGTGTTTGTGGGTGGGATTGATGTGTGGTGGGATGGTTCATGGGTATGTTTTTGGGGATGCAATGGGACTATAGTGGCAAATGTGGGGGAGGTCTGATGCATTTCATGTCTTATGAAACTAGTGGGAATGTGGTGTGGGGTTCCCAAATAAAAATTGGATATTACTATTACTTTACATGACTTGCATTATTTTTGGGGTGTGCCTTGGTGAGGCTGGGTGGATAGTTTCTTTGTTAGTTGTTCTAGTTATCTCTATTTATCATAGGGCATTAGAATGTCTCCCCACTTGTGCATGAGAGATTTTGATTTTATCTTATGAATATACCAATATTTTAACCCTACGTATATTATAATTCTTTAATGTTTCTAGGAGGACATTGTGTACCATGCCAGACCTCACTAGCTCAGGCGTTAGCAGTTTTCAATGCTTCTTTTCCATTCTATTGGTACTTTCTATTTGAGTTTCATGTACCTTTTAGCACATTATTTTGAAAATTCATATGGGAATGGATTTAGTGAATTACATTAATTTTGGTCATTGGAATTGTTTGTTTTTTGGTTTTATTTCTAGATCTTATTAAAAAAGTGTATTTTCATCCATTTCACGTGAGATTATATAGCATTGGTGGTAGTCCCACTTTGGGGCCTAATGAAGGAAGGACATGGGGGTCATTATCTCTCCTTATACATGAAGAAGAATGTGTCTGGAAGTTTTCTGTCCCTTCCCTCATCTTGAAAATGGTAGGTCATGATTATTTTCCATGCTCAAGTACATTCTATATATCAGTATGAAAAACCAAAAATAATAATATACATCAAAAACACCTCCAAGAGGCACTCGACACCATGTTTGGTTACCTCATGATGCTTCATCCTAATAAACACTCTAACAAATATCATTTCCCCTTATCCAATCTAGCAAATCATGTAATCTATTCAGAACCAATCAAGTAGCTCAAATTGGGTGTGATTAAATCTCAATTGGCCACCACCAACAACATTTAGAACAATATCATGTAAAATAATAGTGTATGGTGTTTTATAAATAAATAATTTTTGTTCATAAATAAAAAATAATCACATTATCAACTAATATTTATTGGACCACATAAACACATGTGTTTCCATAGAAACCCTTACCTCAAGAATTCTTTCAATTCATTCCATATCCCAAAGTATTCCGAGGTGATATCGTATCCAAATACATGACACCTCTCATTATAGTGCACAAAGTATTCCCATGTGGTTTAATATCTCATTTAATACTTTGGATCATGTTGGAACCTGATTTATTCCTAGGTGATTTTGTATTTCAATACAAGATTCAACTTATACTAGAATGCTTCATGTGGTAGAAACCACCAAAAATGTAGAGGATCAATGTTAGAACTCTTCATGGGGTAGAAACCACCAAAAATCAATGGGACAAAAAATCCATTGGTTTTTGAATAATTGTTAAGTTCCTTAGAAAAAGTATTCCACGATTTTTGGAGTAGAAAAATAGGAAAGGTTGTCATGGTCATTTATCACCTTATAAAAGGTGAAAATCAATTGTGTTTATTAATTCAAATCAAAAAGGAGGATGAAAACGTATCAAATATGGAATGGAGGGTGTTTAAATAGATATTTATAAAAAATACTTCCCTTGTGACCATCAAGTGAATATGGAAATACAATTTCTGAGTCTGAATAAAAAGGAGGATGAGAATGTTGTGATGTATGATGCTAAATTTACAAGGTTAGTAAGGAATGCATCAGATAATAAATTAAACTAAAGGAGTAATATTGGAGGAATATTTTATGGGTTAAAACCATTTATCTTTCAAGAATTAGTCTCACAATCCTTTTCTCATACATAGATATTGTCACATGTGATGTCAAGACATAAAATTAATTATATAAGTCTTATGACATTAATTCAAATAAAGAGAATGAGAGATCTATTGAACACTCTGGAATTGGAAATATGATGAACTAAAAAGTTAAATTTTCATCCTGCAGTTAATGTGGGATGAAATACACTAGTACATGCCTGAAGCAAATGGGAGTCTGTTACAATTGTGGTTAAAAAGTTCTCCAAGATCGTGATTACAATGGAATGAAAGTGGAAATCAATTTTTAATGATACAATAGTCGAGAAATGGGGCATTATGAAAATGAATTTCCTAATATCCAAGGAAATATACCTCAAAAAAGTTCATGGGAGTATTTCCTATCTTATGTGATCACTAAAGCTAAGGTTGAAGCTCTGAATGATGTGGTTACAGGTAATATAGTTTTTTCCTCAAATATAGCCAATGCTAAATTTGATTATTGATCATTGAGTTGTTTCATATATTCCCAGTGATCTATGAAAATTAGATATTTCTAATATGATTTAACAAGGGAGTTGTCGAAGATAACCCTTAATGGAAGTATCATTGAAAAAATATTTCGTGAATCAGTTCCCATTAGGGAATATAAAAAACTTTTATCTGTTGATCTTATCATCATACCCAGGATTTAATTTGATATAATGTTCTCTATGTATTTTCTTTCAGACCATGATGTGAAAATTTATTGTAATAAGAAGGAGGTTACAATTTTTTTTGATGATAATGAATATATTGTCATTAGAACAGAAATGTCACCATTAGAGTCTTATCTAGACCCACCCCTAGTATCTCTACTAAATTAAATTAATGGGGTGGAAAAGAGTGAAATAAATATGGGTGAGGAAAGAAATGATTAAATAGATAATGTACCTATTGTTCGAGAATATGTGTATGTGTTTCTATGGGATTTACCTGGACATCATCTAGAATGGGAAATTGAGTTTTACATTGACTTAATTCTTAGTTCATGGCACATATTGAAGACCCCTTATAGTATGGAAACAGTCGAATTAGTGAAACTAAATAATCAACTATCAGAATTGATTAATAAATGATTTATTCAACCTAGTGTCTCTCCATGGTTATAAGTTTGTCATTTTCTTAAGAAGAAAGATGGATCTATGAGGTTGTGAAATTACTATAGGGTGATCAATGAAATAACAATAAAGAACAAGTATCCCCTACCTCGCATTGATGAAATATTTGATAAACCTCATGGAGCTCAATTATTTTAAAAAATTGACCTTCGATCTGTATATCATCAGTTTTGTGTGAAAAAAGAAGGCATTCCAAAAACAGTATTTCGAACCATGTATGGGCATTACGAGTTTACAGTAATGCCTTTTTTACTAACTAATAAAACATTTGTCTTTGTGGATATAATCAATATAGTTTTCAAGGAATATCTTGATGAATTTTTAGTTTTATTTATTGATTATATCTTCATATACTCAAAATCCTATGAAGATCATGAAAATCACATATGCATAATTCTATAAACTGTTGGAATAAATGAATTATATGGGAATTTTAGCATGTGTGAATTTTGGCATCAAGAGATTTCTTTTCTTGACCATATTGTCTTTAAGGATTGAGTCTTTTTTGATACTTCTATAAAGGAGCAATACCAAAATGGACAATACCGACGACTATAACTGAGGTATGTAGTTTTATTTGTTTAGTAGGTTATTATTGGCATTTCGTCCATAATTTTGCCTGATTGGCTAACCCATTAACCAAATTCACACGTGAAGGGGTTAAATTTGTTTGGACAAAAGGGTGTGAATTATTTATTGAAGAACTTAAGATAAGATTAGTCAATGATCCAATATTTACTCTACCAATGGGAAATGATGGGTTTATTTTTTATAGTGATTCTTCATTGAAATAAATTGGTTGTGTCCTTTTGCAGAATGACAGAGTTATTTCCTATGCATCACGGCAACTATAATTTCATTAACATAAAAAATCCCAATAATGATCTTGAGTTAGAAACTATATTTTTTTACCTTGAAGAAATCAATACACTATCTCTATTGTGAGAAATGTGTGACATATATAGATTATAAGTGTTTGATGTATATTTTTTCAGAGAAAAAACTCAACATGAAGAAAAAGAGTTTTCTTGAACTACACACGGATTATGATTTCAATATACACTACCACCCATGGAAGGAAAATACGGTGACAAATACATTGGTCAAAAAGGATCATGGTCTTTTGAAGATGATGAGAGTTGAATGGGATCTTATGTTCTTGGATCTAGTAAATATTGATATGGGAATAATTATTGAAGGTGAAACATCGATACTTTTTCAAATGGATTCCAATACATCTTTACTAGAAAGGGTAAAAAGTTCATAGACTGATGATGAGGGTTTTGAAATGAAAATTAATGATGTGAATGATGAAATATTGATAGACATCATATATGAAGATGATGTTTTGAAATTTTGGAAGAGACATTGTGTTCCTAATATACCAGATATAAAAATGGAATTGTTGGATGATTCTCATAGATTCAATTTCTCTATAAACCCTGGTAGCACAAAGATGTATGTAGATTTTATGGAACATTTTTGGTGGGACAAAATGAAGTGGGTTATTGTTGATTATGTGTCATGATGTATGGCTTGTTTAAAGGCAAAGGCTACGAGACTGAATCCTAAAGGATTCATGCAACCACTTCCCATACCTGAGTGGAAATGGGATGATATTATGACGGACTTTGTAATGGGACTACCAAAGATACCTAGAAGGAATGATGAAATATAGTTCACAGTTGATCATATTACCATTTCATCTCATATATCTCTATAAGATATGATTTTACACTTGAATGTTTAGCAAGTCTATATATTAATGATGTTATACGACTTTATGGAGTACCCCTATCAATGGTTTCTAATCGTGATCCCCATTTTAAATCAAGATTCTGGAAAGGTCTTTTGAAGGACTTGGATAATTAACATCATTTGATCACTTCCTACCATCCTCATACTAATGGAAAATCAGAGCAAAAATTTCAAACCTCAGAAGACATGTTGATATCATTCTCACCTGACATTCAAGTTATATGGGATCAATATTTTCCTCTAATAGAATTTTCCTATAACAATAGCTTCAATTCAGGTATTCAGATGGAATTTTATAAAGTTTAATATGGAAATAGATGTATCACACCAATTTTTTATGATGATGTTGGTGAATAAAATCTCATAGGCACAGAAAATTAAAAAAAACAATGGAAATTGTGAAGATTATCCAAACCCACATCAAATAAGCTCAAAGTAGGAAAAAGAGATATGCTGATAATTGAATTAAGGATTTAGAATTTCAAGTAGGAGATCATGTTTTCATAAAGGTATCTCTATGGAATGGTTTTTTATGATTCGGTATGAAGGGTAAATTAAGTCACAAGTACATCGGACCTTTATAAATATTAGAAAGAATTAGAGTTGTAAGTTATTGTTTGGAAATACAGCCAAGACTCTATAATGTTCATGATGTGTTCTATGTATCACTATTGATATAATACATTCCTGACCTAACACATGTACTCACCTATGAAAAAATAGAACCTGGTCACGATATTTCTTATTGTGGAGATCCTGTGAAGATTCATGAAACTAGATAGGAAGTGTTGAGATCCTAAACGTCTCGTCTAGTAAAATTCCTATGGAGAAACCATAATATGTTAGAGGCAACATGAGACCTGAGGAACTTATGATGTGGAACCACCTGAATTTTTTTTATGTTGTAATATTCTAGAAATTTAGAGGACAAAATTATTTTATGGAGGGATGAATGTAACAACCCAAGCTTTCACAATACGCATCTCTATGAATAATGAAATATTTTGTGTTGTATAAAACATTGAGTTCTAGCACACCACAAACTATAAAAATAGCCATTATAAATAGTAATACACAATTTTTTAAACATATTTAATATTATTTTCTAAAATGGACCTTGTTTTTGGATTCGTAATATCAAAATTATCTTAGGGTGAATATTTGTTATATTTCTGAAAATGAGCAAATTTTGATGAATAATGAAAACACCACATTATTATTTAAATCTGAATTTTATTTAAATGATATTTATTTTTTATTTTAATTTATTTTAATTCCAAAATAGATAAATAATACTTATATTATTTCAATGTAATTCATTAGAGTTAATTTATCATAAGATTATATGTATAAAATTTAATTAAATTTTTTAACATATTTTACCATCCTTCTAGGAACATTTTAAAATGTGCATAAAATATAATTTTACCCCATCAATGAATTGAAATTTAAAAACATGAGAGAAATGGTAGAAATCAGTAAGTAAACATAGATTCAATATGATGAAAATAATAATTGGTGAATAGTATCTTTTGAATTTTATTTACTACGTCTAAAAGTAAATAGGGTAATTGAGGGTAAAAATGATATTATAATTACCCTATCACATGTCCTAATTCTATTGAATAATATTATTTTGACCAAAATCAACCTCATTAAAAATAGATGATCCTTCTGGTCAACATTGATTAGATTATAACCTTTATTATTATTTTATTTAAAGAAGAGTTAAAATTGTAAAATTCGACATTTGTTAACAAAAACATTTTTAATATACGGTTATACTTAAGATAAGTTCTACTATAAATATTCATTAGAATGATAAATATATTAAATACATAATGATATGAATTTATAATTTTTTGACATTATATAAATAAATTTAATTATGACATAATTATGATGTAATAATTACCTAATTAATAAAAGATTTAAATAATTAATATTATAAATTTTCAATGTATGGTAAATTTAGACTTTTGATGCATTCCACTAATTTTATAAGTTAATATGACATGTTATTATTGATTAAATTTGTTCTGTTCTAGGTGATAATATTTTTTGGAATTATACAGAAACCAAATACTAAATAGTGTCAAAATTGACATAAATGAGTTTTTAAAAAAAATACTATATTATTTATTGATATAATAATTCAAAAACTATAAGGTTTTGATAAAATACATAGAAAATTTTAGATATGTCAATAAATAAAAACTTTGGGTTCACTTGGATTTTATAGTAATTTTATACACCATTTATTATAATAAAAAAAAGAATAAATGGTAAAAGATGACCATTTAACAAAGAGTAATATATAAATGACAAGGTTACCATGGTCCCCTAAACCTATCTAAAACTTATTGGTTGAGAAGATGTTGACCCTTACCCACCATATCCTTGAAATAAAACCTTTTAAGACATTATAAACTGAATATGATTTTGTAATAATGTAATATATCAGGATTTTCTTAAAGTGACCCACACCTCTCTTATAAAAGGGTATTTCCACTTTTCACAAAATCACACCTCCAAAGCCATTTGTCTCGACCAACCACTACTCAAATATACTCCCAACTACCCTAAATGATTTTTTTTTTCATAGAAAATAATAACTCCATTACTTTTTAAAAACTGTGATGCTTTTATAAGTATGGTACAACCATATTCATCATTCTATTCATCCTACGAATGACAATGTCACCATACGTGCGTACGTACGTCTTACCGTCTCTACGTCGTGGTGTAGTTTTTTATTCAACACTTCATTATTTGGATGGGTATAATAATTATTATAATTTATGTAAATAATAAATATAACATGTTAATGATTCATTATATATGATATAACATCTAATTACATATGATTACATTGTCAATAGAATGATTTTGTCCCTCGAGTGTACGTACAAATTACGGCCTCCACAAGTACGATGAGATTCAATCCCCATCACAACCATTCAAGAATAAATTTGATTTTTTTATTAAAAAATAATTTTAAAGAATTTAATATCATTTAGTATATGAATCAAATTCTTCCTATCCATGTCCGACATGACTTACTTAAAAAAACATAGAATGGAAAGTGAATTAGTTTACACTCGAAACAATGACACTAATAAAATTTTATTAATAATGAAATATTAGAAGATCTTATATGATATCATATTTATGCATGTGGTTTTTTTTATAATTTAACAGAAATTATTTAAATATTATACAAGACGATAACGTACCCTCGACCAATGAAAATTATAGGGTATGAGTTAATTTTACAATTTATTTAATATCTGAGTTTGTTTTTACAAAAGTATCTATTATTACTTATTTATCATCCACATCAGTGTTTTCATAAAAATGTATTTCAAATAATGTTTACTATTTACATGAATTTGGGATGAATTAATTTATTCCCATATTTGACTTTTTATAAAAAATAATGAAAGGAATATTTTGGTCACTTTCCAAACATCGGTCTTTATGACCTTTATAAAAAAAATTAAGTAAATAATGTTTTTTACATATATGGTAGGTGTGAAAATTTTCTGTTATTATAAAACCTCATATTCTTCCCTTACAAGCTTATAAGAATATTTTAGAAATAAATGATTTAATTTATAATTAAATTACTATTAAATTATTTCAAAATAGAAACAGATATTTCTCTCAAAAAGTTTTGATTTCATCTATGTCACAATCATGCATTGAAATTTACACTTGTTTGAAGTTGATTTATTATGATACAATCTTCAATATTTTATTGAATGTTTTGTGATATGATTTACTATGGATGTATTATTTTTATTCGATTTAGGGTTTATAGTTAAAGTATTTACATTTCATATGATAGTTTTAATAAAAAAAATTATGTTATGTTTCATTATTTTTATATGAGGAGTGAATTGGACGTAGTAAGTCACGAGTAGATCCCCCTACTTCTCCTCGATGCATCGATATTTCACATGAGACAAACTAGTGTCTTGAAAAAAGGCCTTGACAAAATCTAATTTGCAGTCATGGAACGAGGCCTTGATTATGCAGTTATGATGTCTAAAATTATGCATTCTATCATTATCAAATAATCTATTTATATTACATGAGTTTATTAGACTACTATAATATCCATATGAATATGTAAATGAAATTATTTTATTTTTCTTTTCCATATTATACTGAATTTAATGTTTAAAAGGTTTCAGTTTTAGTCTTATACATTTCCTTTATTTTTTATTCTTATTTATGATAGTTTTTTCTATATCGTTATCTTTACCTAGTATCTGAGATCACCCTTTTCTTATTATTTCATTTTCAGAAGATGTAAAGAAGTGTATTACGATTAACCTACAGGAATTGGATAAAAGATATGACGGTTTTCAAAAGGGGACACAATGTGGTTGTTTTTTCATTTCATAATGTAATGTTAAACTTATGTATATATCTAGTCACCCAAGGCTACTAAATTAATTGGTCTTTTGAGCCATGATCTATTGTGCTCATGCCAAGGATATGTAATAATGCACAAAATTTAGGTAACTTGGTTCGGGGGATTAATAGAGTAGGTTATTCCATTAGAAATGGTTCTTATTAGGTTCGTAATAATAGATAGATTAAGATTATTTCCCAAGTAACCAACATGATTTTTCAATGCGTAAAATTAAATTAAATTAATTTTGTAATACATAATCAATAATATTAGAAAAAAGACCGACTTTTTATGACTAAAATGGAATGTTGTTACAAGATGATGTCCACGGTGAAGTATAAAATGTTCACAACTCAATGTAAAAAATTAATTCATCAAATTGAATGAAATGTTTTCATCCACAAGAAATTTTTAATTTAATATTTAATATAAATAATGTTTTAATTATAAGTGTATTTTAAAAATTTTTGAACGAAACAAAGTTAATAACATTAAAATTATCATCCCCCCATTTAAATCTCATCATTTAAAAAAAATTAACTTCGTGGTGGATGAATCAATTATGATAGTTTTATTGATAAATGGATTATAAATTTAGTAATTCAGTTCCAGGAGAAAAGGTTCAAAAAAATTTCAAATTCCAGGTTCCAAAAAATTTAATGTATTTTTCTAAATATTTTTTTGGATTTACCTACACATTACATCTAAAGGGATAGATGAATTTTCAATGCATCTATGAATATATTTTTAGTTATTATTTCCCATGTGTAAAGAATAATTTACTGTAAAAAAATTAAATTTTGATAAAATGTTATTGATTCTTTTTTAAAATTATCTTTGAAAAAGTATATTTATGAAATAATAACACAAAAAATTAAAAAATATGATCTATAATAATTGTTTTAAACTAATAACCCTTGTAAACACACAATTAATTTCCATAGAGGAATACATTTTCAATAAAGATTCACATAAATATTCTAAGTCATGTTTTTTGAGGTGTTTCTAAAAAAATAGACTGGCATAAATATCCAATGCAGAATGATATATTTAAAAAGTTTGCCCCCATAAAAATTGGTTCCTTTATTTCAAAATGTGAACAAAATTTTACCATATTTAGAACATTAAAATTCATTTTGATTTATTCATTCATGTAGTTAAAATAAAAGATCACGTATGATATGTGATTCAATTATGAAAATATGAAATAAATTAAAATGGTGAAAATGTGGAAATGAAGCTATAGTGAATTAATTGATTCAATTTTAATAGTGGAAATGAGTTTGTAAGGAATATATAGTGTGAATAAACAAAAATAGTATTAAGATACATTATTGAAGAAATAAATAACTAGAAATTTAAGGTTATAGTGAGTTTCCATATAGAGGTTGGTATGTTTTGATTCATCAGCTATAATTTCAACTAAAATGTCTAACCATGTTCACTCAAGCGGTGTTATGTTCCGATGATTATTATTTCTCTATAATTTTAGGTACTTCTAAAAAAATCTCATATAAATACTAAAACTCTATCATCAAAAAATTTGTTACTAAATTTATTTAAATCCATAGGCTTGAGGTTATTTACCAACAATGTATCAATGCCTAAAATCCCATAACCATTATGAAAAATAAATTTAAATGACCTATAAAATATAACAAAATAGGTAGAACCATTATTATATTGTTACCTATTAAATATTGAATCAAAAAAACTATATTTAGGTATAGTACAAGAATAAACTATTAACTTATTTGCAATGAAAAATCATAATATTCATAATTGTTTCTCCATTCAGGAAATATTAGAAAAATCCTTATTCTATAAAAAAACTTGTTAAAATTATTGACTACGAACCCCACGATTTTTTATATATTTACATCAATAACATAAAAAACTCCTTCTACGAAAATATTATCCATTTCCGATCTATTAAAACTCTCTATTGATTCATATAAATTTGTTTCATCAATAAAGGGGATAGAACATACCATAATATTTTCTTCATTTTTAATCCCCTCATTTTTAGATATAATCCTAATTAAATAGACACACATAGATCCTCATGATTGGTGAAAATATCTGAATCCAAATCATGTTCAAGGGACAAGGTTTCCTAAAATAAGGATTTGTAGAAAAAATTAATACATTTATAAACATTTTCTTTATAGTAAATTTGTCTATGTGGAACCACTTAATTGTCCTCTACAATGGGATTAAAAAAATATAATCTCATATATAATTCCCCAGCCTTAAACCTTACTTAATCTTGAGTTATTACAAGATTACACATTGAGGATCTTTTCAGGATTAGAGTTTTAGAGAATTAGATCATGAAACTTGCATTACATTCCACATTTAAACAAAGTGGTTACATAAAAGACAGTATTCATTCTTCCCATCAACGGAAACATATTTAAAATAAAACATGGATTCTTTCTTGACACATCCTTGACACTATCATCACATCATGTACCTTTCCCTTGACCTGTGAAAAACATTTCAAGAACTTGGGATGAGCATAAAAAGCTCAGTAAGAGTTATAAAAATATGGAAAGGAAACATGAGTTCATATATACATTAGAATGAAATCACACTTTTCCCATAAAACATAGGCATATCAAATCGTGAATAAATCATAGAAAACATAAGACATAAAGGTAACTTGAGGCATTCATAACATTCTTACGTAGGGAGTAACCCTATTGGTTACGTTTGAAATACCCATCACAGTATATTCCCTAAATCTCTTCGGAGAAACCTTAACGTTTCACTCCTTCGCGTTACCCAATGCATTGGAGAGCTATAACGGGCTCACCCGCCCTTAGTTTATCACGGAACCACCCGTTCTTCATAACAATTCCCAAGGACCATAACATAATCGTATCACATAAAACATGCATAAAGGAAACATATAATTTCCACATTTCAATCACAATATAACATTTTAGTATATTGAAATAATGAATCCATTCAAAAAGAAACCATTTCCAAAACCATTTAAAACATTTAATAAAGATATTTTTGAATCAAAGTGTCCCATACCACCTTGAAGCTTAAAATTTTAAACCATTAATATCCATATAAATAAATCCTTAAAACCATTTTGAAAACATGGATATTAATAAGAACAAATAATTAAAACATTTAAAATGATATTTTGGTTAAAGGGGTTTTACCAAAATTAGAGACACTTGAATTCAACAATTGAAGCATAACATTTAGTCAGAACTTTATAATATCATGAGAATAAATGGATTCATGATATAATACTCCAAAGGATAGTATATACACCATATAAGAGTGAGTTGGTTCATAACAACAATGAACCCTCAATAGAAATGTCAAATGTGATGAAATCCCTTATAAAGAAGGTATCCTTAAATTAAGGACAAATCAATCTCAAAAATATGTGTGACAAATATAAATACACCCAATATAAGTGGATATTAATTTTAGAACAATAAAAGGTCATTCACACATATTCAATGGATTACATATTCAATGACTACATGTTGAACCCAAAGAAATCGAAATTGGGTTAAAAAGTTCCCTTGACAGCCTAACGACATCACATCAAAATGAGTTGATGAGAGATTAAAAGTGTATCTCATCACTTGGACAAAAAATTTACATCAATAAGTATATATGAGAACATATCCCAACATAACAATATGTAAATTAAAAGACCCAACAAAATATGTCTTTAAAAAAAGGAGGGTGAAAGGTTCCCTTACCGACTTGGGTATCTTTCAAAACATACACCCCATGAAAGAAGGACAATAGATCATTGATGTAAATACTCATAAAAGAAAGTATATTACACATAGATTAGAATAATGGGGAGTATATACACCACTCAATGGAATTTGTGGAAAATGTAGCATAAATCTCACGGAAATAAAAGTGAGATGAAAAATTCCTTACGAAAACTCGGCAGCCTAACAGCGCCACATAAAACTTCCGAATATGGATTGGTGAGATCAAATAGGGTATCTCATTACATTACAATAAAATTTACAGCAAGAGGAATATAAAAGAACATCCCCCAACATTACAAAGAGGAGCTTAAAAGAAGTGACATAAAGGAGAGTACATAAAAAGAAAGAGAGAGGTTAGATCTCTTACGAAAGTTCGGCAGCCTAACAGCGCCACTCAAAACATCCAAAATGGATTTATGAGAGAGAATAGGGTCTCTCATCACATGAAGATAAAAATTACAGTATGTTTAATATAAAAGATCATCCCAATAACAAGAAATATGAGCTTTAAAAGGAATGACATAAAAGTGTATACTTAAAAAGAAAGAGAGGAGTAGGATCCCTTACCTCGGGTCTGACTTGACTCGATCGTTCTTTAATATCCTGAATCATAAACTTGAGTTAATTTCTACTTCCTTAATAACCTTTTTCAAGTTCATTATTCCTTTTATATCAATTATTACCATGTCATAAACATTATGTAATCATTTAAGTTAATAATATTTGTTTTGCCGATATTTTGTTCTTAAGTCGAAAGTGGACTTCTTACAATTACATGTTGTTCGTGTGGCCAAATGTTTATTATATCCAGAATTTTATTCATGATGTAGATATAATATATGTCATATATATCCAGTACATTCATACATTTATAACATTACATAATCATTTAGAGGTAAGAAGTTAAATGCATCGTTCATGGAGACGGTAAGCCGTACGTACGCATGAACGCTACTTTCATTTCTATTTAGTATTTTATAGAATGGAATAATAATGATATAAAGGTATATTATAATTCCAGTATAATATAATATATAATATCATAGTTCCATCCTTTATACGTCCCACATATGGTATTTAACGAATCAAATCACTTTGATGGGGTGGTAGTCTGTACTTCCTTAAATGAAGATATCGCGTTTACCCATAATGGAAACCATAAAGGTATGCCCAAAATGAAAAAAAACAGAAACTTAAGGAAAACATAAACATATTATATATCATATATAAAAATAGTGACATCATAATGGCCACCTTTGAAGGTGTTAAATGTGTATTGAACAATCATCGTTTCGGGAGGCAGAATTTCTCCATCCACAGAAACCGTATGTTCTTTAACCATTTGATGTAGTTTTGTGAGAGTTTAGCTCGTATAAATCTTATAACAACATCCTAGTATATTGAAGATACTGGTGTTGTTACAAAAGAAGTAAATAAAAAGAGTTTAGGGGGTTGGATAAGCAAAATAAAACAAATGAACATGAGAGAATGAATTACCTTTAAAAGTGTAACTCCTTTTTATTTGAGCCTAAAGGCTTCCTTTGAAAGGCTTCTGCCCAAAGGGAGTCCTCTAAGATGAGGAGAGGGATGTGGAGAGAGTAAATGGGAAGGGGTTGGCCGAGCCAAAGTCTTGAGGAGTGTGTGAAATGAGGTAGAGGTGGGGGCCGTTTATAAGAGGAGAGGAGGGGCACTTTTGGAAAGTAAGAAATATTACTTTATTTGAAAATGTGTTTCAGTTTTAAAAGGTCCCACATTGATATAATTCGTGGATAAGGTGATAAGGGTTCGAAATCCACCCATCCAATAAGTTTTTGACATGTGTAGGTCATAGAGTTTACATTATCTTCTCATTTTATTTAAATCGTCAGATAATGATGTCATCGCTGCATCATTATGATGTCATAAATAATTTAATTTATTTAATGTCTAAAAATTATAAAAAAATTACTATGATGTAGGAAATAGTTTTATATTTCCAATGAATATTTATAATAAAATATCTGACTTGTATAACCCCACTTAAAAATTGTTTTAGTAAAATATATCATATTTTTGTCATTTTTACTTTTACATTAAATAAAAAGTTATTTATGTCATTTCCCAACCAAAGTGGCTCCATGGGGTCCCCAAGTTGACCCATGGATTGTCGTGGTCGGCCATTACACATCCAATGAGGTTAGGACATGTGTCAAGTTCATTTCATATTATTAAAACATTATTTTTACCTTAAACTACACTAATTACCTCTAATCGCGATTAAAAACTTAATAAGTTACTATTCATCAAAAACTTATTTTTATCCCATTGAACCACATTTTACTTCTTAATGAAAACCATGTATGTCGGATTTTTGTAATTCAAAACACAAAGATGGAAAAATTTCATTTAAACGGAAAAATCAGTTTTTATAAGTACCACTTAGTGGTGTCACTATTCATCAAAAATTGATGTTTTTCAGAAAAATCCTGAAAATTCACCCTAAGCTATATTTGATATTCTGAATTCAAAAATGAAGTTTATATTAAAAAATTCCCAACATATAAGTTGCATTAATTAAATTAATAATTAATTCCCACTGTCAGAGAAAATAGCGTGTTTTTATGAAACAATAAGTATCAAAAGATTGACACTGGTTTAAGTCTGATTTCAAAGTGAAATTAATTCCAACGACCACTATTGGATTTAATGGTAAAAATATTTTCTAATTTCACTTTAAAACTAATTCAAAAGATAATATAATCATATAAATAAATTATATTAAAAAGAGGTTTTGAATTAAAATACAACATTTTACACTATTCATTAAAAAATGAACTTTATCAGAAAGATACCAAAAACTTACACAAAGTAAATTTTGATGTCCCGATTCTTAATAAGAGTTTTATTTGGTCCAAAAGAATTTTTAATAGTGAAAAAAACTATATTTAATGATGGTTCAACATCAAAAGGTGGTAAGTGAACCTTTAGTGAAAAACTAGGGCATATACGCCTAAAATTGAATTCTTTCCGTATTTTAAGCCTCTATCCTTTATTGGATAAATGTAAAAACATTTAGAAACATATATAATCATATTTTAGTTATTTCTATCCATTCCCGCCAATACAACGGCTACATGTTAACTACCATTTAAAATAATATTATTTTATTATTAGAGTGCAACGTAAGATTTCCAAGAAACTCGTTGTTGCGTGTTGGGTACGCCATCGAGCATAGCGTCCCCTTTAAAGTCATATCAATATTTTATTCAAAAATATGGATAAATATGAAAATTTCATATTCTTTATTTACCTGGGGTGTTACATCCTTCCCCCCTTTTGGGAATTGCGTCCTCGCAATTTTTAAAATTGAGCTTGGAAACATCCTTGAAAGTCCCACATCGGAACAAGAGTCGGTAAAACAATCACTTTAAAATAAAGAAAGAGAAGCACAGAGGTCACCCGAGTTAACCCATACTAGGACTCAATGTAGGAAAACATGGACATGGAGGAGAAAACATAGGGTCATGTTCTGATGGAGAGTGATAGAAAACATGTTTAGGAGAAAGTTAACAATAAGAAAATCACAAACTTGTGATGGGTTAAACGGTGTTGGGTTCCCCAGTAGGAAAAGTTAATAGACAACATTTTTGTTTTAAGTTACTTTTTATTGAGGAATTTATTCATAAGGAAACATAATCACTTATCATGTTGACTTTCATCTTTTACTAGATTCCTTAATCAAACTCATATTTTTTCCAAAAGACGAGTATTTAGGGAGACTTATTCACATTAAGAGTACTATAATCAACATCTAGAGAATCACCTAATCCACAAAAGAGAACTACATACATCCCATGTATTTAGGATTTAACCAAAACCAAAACCAAAAAGGTTAGTACAAGGTCAGATAATCAAGAAAAGGATAACCCATTAAAAAGAAAATCCATGCTTAATCTCCAAAATTTGTCCAACAAAACCCAATGTTCAATGAGGACCATCCGATAAAAAATTTGTCCATAAAATTTTTCAATGTAAACCAATATAAGATTGAAACCCAAATATTTGAAGGATTTAGTCACATAGTCTTCCATGTTAAATCATAACATTTATCTCCAAACAACATCAGTTGCTCCTAAAGTCTCGTATTGAAAAGTAATTAACCTAATCACATATCCTCTATGATAGGTTAATCATTTTCATAAATAACCCAAAATAAACTTACTCTTAATTCATAAAATCATATAACTAAAAAGAATCAGTCAAACTAACTAGGGACTTCACGTAGTCCAGTGGTAGGCGATAAATACCAGTTGCACTATGATTGTGGGTTCGATTCCCGCAGCTTTGTCCGACGTGACGGGTAGTCACATGGTCTATGTGTTGTCCTTTTTCCAAAACTATATAATTCTCAAATCATTCCCCAAAAGGGATAAAATCATCAAAAATAACCATAACATAATTTAACCTCAATTTTATCTCATGCCTTTCACTTCAATCATAAAATATAGTAACCCATAATTACCTCAAAAGTAAGGATCATATAAACCCAAATGGTTCTTTATAACTATGTCCACAAAAGAAAAGATAACTATTACTTGAATAAAATTTGCCTATATTAAACTTCAGGGTTACACATAATATAAAAAGTCTTCTAATGTAACTCCATCATCAAAAGAGACTTAATACTCTTAAGAATTTCACCATAACTCTTGAAGCCCTTATATGTTGACATCTTACTCATTCAACATTCTTCATGATCCATTATCCATTCCTTTCCAACTTATTCCAAAATACCTCTTTCCTACAAACAAAATCATGAATCATATCCTAAGATTCCAAAATAAGAAAACAATAGTCATGAAATAGTACATACCTTTGATTGGTCATTGTTAGTTCCTTCATCCTCAATCGGAATGGCATTAGGTATTGGTAAACGAATATTAGTATGCTCTTGGTGACCCCATTCATGAAACATCTTCATAGGACATGTGTTTGCATAATGACCATGCACACCACATTTAAAACATTCAATTGATCCCTCAGAAAGAACTTCTTTCCCTTTCCTCGAGTCAACTGGATGCTTCCTTTTTCCATGGCAGGTTCGTGCTTTATGACCTTCATTTCCACATCTATAGCATATTTCTGTCCCTTTGAAACATTTTCCTAGGTTTTTCTTTCCACATCTTTGACACATAGGTTTTTGAACACACTTACCTTTATGATTATTACCTATACATCCGTAGGGATTTGTTTCTTGCATATATGATGCCTTAGAGAAATCTCTAAGGTTTATCTGGTCAATAATGACTCCAGATAGTTGGTTGAGGATAATCAAAAGAGATCTCATTGCAGCTCTCATATCATTCAGTTGCTTGCTCAAAAAACTGTCACAGTTTCCTTCACATCCACTGATACTTTGGTGCCTACTAGATCCAGCCATTTACTAAAACCAAAAAGGTCAGTGTGAGTATATCAACAAAACCATCATGTACTAATGAGTAAGATAAACACTAAGATATACTTACTCATTCAATTTATCTAAAACTGGGACTCTTTCTGAAATCCTAACCATTACGGTAATGTCACTTATGCTTAAAGAATACCCTAACCTCTAAAGTTATCTAAACCGACCATTGATACCAACTATAAGGCCCCAGCCTTAAACCTTACTTAATCTTGAGTTATTACAAGATTACACATTGAGGATCTTTTTAGGATTAGAGTTGTAGAGAATTAGATCATGAAACTTGCATTACATTCCACATTTAAACAAAGTGGTTACATAAAAGACAGTATTCATTCTTCCCATCAACAGAAACATATTTAAAATAAAACATGGATTCTTTCTTGACACATCCTTGACACTATCATCACATCCTTACCTTTCCCTTGACCTGTGAAAAACATTTCAAAAACTTGGGATGAGCATAAAAAGCTCAGTAAGAGTTATAAAAATATGGAAAGGAAACATGAGTTCATATATACATTAGAATGAAATCACACTTTTCCCATAAAACATAGGCATATCAAATCATGAATAAATCATAGAAAACATAATACATAAAGGTAACTTGAGGCATTCATAACATTATTACGTAGGGAGTAACCCTATTGGTTATGTTTGGAATACCCATCACATTATATTACCTAAATCTCTTTGGAGAAACCTTAACGTTTCACTCCTTCGCGTTACCCAATGCATTGGAGAGCTATAACGGGCTCACCCGCCCTTAGTTTATCACAGAACCACCCGTTCTTCATAACAATGCCCAAGGACCATAACATAATCGTATCACATAAAACATGCATAAAGGAAACATAGAATTTCCACATTTCAATCACAATATAACATTTTAGTATATTGAAATAATGAATCCATTCAAAAAGAAACCATTTCCAAAACCATTTAAAACATTTAATAAAGATATTTTTGAATCAAAGTGTCCCATACCACCTTGAAGCATAAAATTTTAAACCATTAATATACATATAAATAAATCCATAAAACCATTTTGAAAACATGTATATTAATAAGAACAAATAATTAAAAAATTTAAAACGATATTTTGGTTAAAGGGGTTTTACCAAAATTAGAGACACTTGAATACAACAATTGAGGAATAACATTTAGTCAGAACTTTATAATATCATGAAAATAAATGGATTCCTGATATAATACTCCAAAAGATAGTATATACACCATATAAGAGTGAATTGGTGCATAACAACAATGAACCCTCAATAGAAATGTCAAATGTGATGAAATCCCTTATAAAGAAGGTATCCTTAAATTAAGGACAAATAAATCTCAAAAATATGTGTGACAAATATAAATACAACCAATATAAGTGGATATTAAGTGTAAAACAATAAAAGGTCATTCGCACATATTCAATGGATGACATATTCAATGACTACATGTTGAACCCAAAGAAATCAAAATTGGGTTAAAGAGTTCCCTTGACAGCCTAACGGCATCACATCAAAATCAGTTGATGAGAGATAAAAAGTGTATCTCATCACTTGGACATAAAATTTACATCAATAAGGATATATGAGAACATATCCCAACATAACAATATGTAAAATAAAATACCCAACAAAAGATGTCTTTTAAAAGAAGGAGGGTGAAAGGTTCCCTTACCGACTTGGGTATCTTTCAAAACATACACCCCATGAAAGAAGGACAATAGATCATTGATGTAAATACTCATAAAAGAAAGTATATTACACATAAATTAGAATAATGGGGAGTATATACACCACTCAATGGATTTTGTGGCAAATGTAGCATAAATCTCACGGGAATAAAAGTGAGATGAAAAATTCCTTACGAAAACTCGGCAGCCTAACGGCGCCACATAAAACATCCGAATATGGATTGATGAGATCAAATAGGGTATCTCATCACATTACAATAAAATTTACATCAAGAGGAATATAAAAGAACATACCCCAACATTACAAAGAGGAGATTAAAAGAAGTGACATAAATGAGAGTACTTAAAAATAAAGAGAGAGGTTAGATCTCTTACGAAAGTTCGGCAGCCTAACGGCGCCACTCAAAACATCCAAAATGGATTGATGAGAGAGAATAGGGTCTATCATCACATGAAAATAAAAATTACAGTAAGTTTAATATAAAATATCATCCCAATAACAAGAAAGATGAGCTTTAAAAGGAATGACATAAAAGTGTATACTTAAAAAGAAAGAGAGGAGTAGGATCCCGTACCTCGGGTCCGACTTGACTCGATCGTTCTTTAATCTCCTGAATAATAAACTTGAGTTAATTTCTACTTCCTTAAGAACCTTTTTCAAGTTCATTATTCCTTTTATATCACTTATTACGATGTCATAATCATTATGTAATCATTTAAGTTAATAATATTTGTTTTGCCGATATTTGGTTCTTAAGTCGAAAGTGGACTTCTTACAATTACATGTTGTTCGTGTGGCCAAATGTTTATTATATCCATAATTTTATTTATGATGTAAATATCATATATGTCATATATATCCAGTACATTCATGCATTTATAACATTACATAATCATTTAGAGGTAAGAAGTGAAATGCACCGTTCATGGAGACGGTAAGCCGTACGTACGCATGAATGCTACTTTCATTTCTATTTAGTATTTTATAGAATGGAATAATAATGATATAAAGGTATATTATAATTCCAGTATAATATCATATATAATATCATAGTTCCATCCTTTACACGTCCCACATAAGGTATTTAACGAATCAAATCACTTTGTGGGGGCGGTAGTCTGCACTTCCTTAAATGAAGATATCACGTTTACCCATAATGGAAACCATAAAGGTATGCCCAAAATGAAAAAAACAGAAACATAAGGAAAACATAAACATATTATATATCATATATAAAAATAGTGACATCATAATGGCCACCTTTGAAGATGTTAAATGAGTATTGAACAATCATCGTTTCGGGAGGCAGAATTTCGCCATCCACGGAAACCGTATGTTCTTTAACCATTTGATGTAGTTTTGTGAGAGTGTAGCTCGAATAAATCTTATAAAAACATCCTAGTATATTTACGATACTGGTGTTGTTACAAAAGAAGTAAATAAAAAGAGATTAGGGGGTTGGAGAAGCAAAATAAAACAAATGAACATGAGAGAATGAATTACCTTTAAAAGTGTAACTCCTTTATTTGAGCCTAAAGGATTCCTTTGAAAGGATTCTTCCCAAAGGGAATCCTCTAGGATGAGGAGAGGGATGTGTAGAGAGTAAATGGGAAGGTTTTGGCCGAGCCAAAGGCTTGAGGAGTGTTTGAAATGAGGTAGATGTGAGGGCCTTTTATAAGAGGAGAGGAGGGGCACTTTTGGAAAGTAAGAAATATTACTTTATTTGAAAATGTGTTTCGGTTTTAAAAGGTCCCACATTGATATAATTCGTGGATAAGGTGATAAGGGTTCTAAATCCACCCATCCAATAAGTTTTTGACATGTGTAGGGCATAGAGTTTACATTGTCTTCTCATTTTATTTAAATCGTCAGATAATGATGTCATCGCTGCATCATTATGATGTCATAAATAATTTAATTTATTTAATGTCTAAAAATTATAAAAAAATTACTATGATGTATTAAATCTTTTTATCTTTCGAATTAATATTTATAATAAAATATATGACTTGTATAACCCCACTTAAAAATTGTTTTAGTAAAACATATCATATTTGTGTCATTTTTACTTTTACATTAAATAAAAAGTTATTTATGTCATTTCCCAACCAAAGTGGCTCCATGAAGTCCCCAAGTTGACCCATGGATTATCGTGGTCGGCCATTACACATCCAATGAGGTTAGGACATGTGTCAAGTTCATTTCATATTATTAAAACATTATTTTTACCTTAAACTACAATAATTACCTCTAATCGCGATTAAAAACTTAATAAGTTACTATTCATCAAAAACTTATTTTTATCCCATTGAACCACATTTTACTTCTTAATGAAAACCATGTATGTCGGATTTTTGAAATTCAAAACACAAAGATTGCAAAATTTCATTTAAACGGAAAAATCAGTTTTTATAAGTACCACTTAGTGGTGTCACTATTCATCAAAAATTGATGTTTTTCAAAAAAATCCCAAAAATTCACCCTAAGATATATTTTATATTAATAATTCAAAAATGAAGTCCATTTTACAAAATTCACAACATATAATTTGCATTAATTAAATTAATAATTAATTCCCGCTGTCAGAGCAAATAGCGTGTTTTTATGAAACAATAAGTATCAAAAGATTGATACTGGTTTAAGTCTGATTTCAAAGTGAAATTAATTCCAACGACCACTATTGGATTTAATGGTAAAAATATTTTCTAATTTCACTTTAAAACCAATTAAAAGATAATCTAATCATATAGATAAATTAGATTAAAAAGAGGTTTTGAATTAAAATACAACATTTTACACTATTCATTAAAAAATGAACTTTATCGGAAAGATACCAAAAATTTACACAAAGTAAATTTTGATGTCCCTATTCTTAATAAGAGTTTTATTTGGTCCAAAAGAATGTTTAATAGTGAAAAAAATATATTTAATGATGGTTCAACATCAAAAGGTGATAAGTGAACCTTTAGTGAAAAACTAGGGCATATACGCCTAAAATAGAATTCTTTCAGTATTTTAAGCCTCTATCCTTTATTGGATAAATGTAAAAACATTTAGAAACATATATAATCATATTTTAGTTATTTCTATCCATTCCCGCCAATACAACGGCTACATGTTAACTACCATTTAAAATAATATTATTTTATTATTAGAGTGCAACGTAAGATTTCCAAGAAACTCGTTGTTGCGTGTTGGGTACGCCATCGAGCATAGCGTCCCCTTTAAAGTCATATCAATATTTTATTCAAAAATATGGATAAATATTAAAATTTCATATTCTTTATTTACCTGGGGTGTTACATCATATCTACCTAATATTTTAATTTTCGTAATGGATTCCTATTCTAAAAAATTCACTATATTTTACTCATAACCTAAAATTTTAATCATTTCCAAAAATGGATTTTTGGATATCCTTATTAACATTATTTATAAACACATAAAATAAAAAATTAATTAGATTACATATTACAACTATCATTTGTTTTATAATGAAAAATAATTCAACATCATCAACACCTATAGGGAAAAAAATTTCCCCCTTGAAACATTTTTAACTACATTACATGTATATCATTATCATATTCCTATAATGATAAGAACGTTCTTATCACAATCCATTTTAAGCACAAAAAATTAATGGGTAATATTATCTTCCCCAAAATGTCTAATAGGTCATCCACTCCTCTAATGCAATGATTAATAGACATATTAACCAATTATAGTGAAAAGATTTATTTTAGCTCCACTAATTCAAATTGGTAAATTAATGACAAATTAATACAATTAAAAGTATATTATAGAGAAAATAATAAATTTTTATCATAATTTTATCCAAAGATACATTGTAAAACAATGAATCCTGAGTCTTAGAAATTTGGTGGAATTTCTTTTAATAGAAAACCACTGTATTCATTTGTTAAAAATCGTGTTGGAATCTGTTCTTGACTTTTTTTATTATGAAAAAATAGATTGTGATATTTTATTTATGATGGGATTTGGGTCTAGTATTTGAATAGATATAATGTAAATTAAATGTTCTATACATCTCATGTATTTTCAGGTAAATTAGTTTACTATTATTTGGATTGAAACTTTTCAAAATGGAATGCGAGGAATATAGTTTTGTAATATAATTTGATTCTTCTATTTACCCTCACTACAATATGTATTATGAAATCCCTTGAAAAATCCCCACATCAGGTCCCTTTTTCCATTTTCTTTTTAAACTTTTGAATCATCAAATTTTTTAGTTTGGGTGTGTCCATCAATTTTCCCATAATTTGTTATGGTTTTTTATTTTTAACATCACCATGAAATTTAATCACAACTTCTAAATGATACACTCTAACATTCACTAGTGTTTTCAAGCTATAATTGGTGGTGGAACCCCTATAAGATTCTGTCTGGTTAGCTTATATATTGTTTTCAATACTTACCTAGTCTCCAATTCAAATTTATTTCTTCTACTTGGGACATTTAAATCTCAATTATTCGAGTTATAGAATGATGATAATTCCCCATACTAATTGAATTCCAAATAAAATCATATAAATTAATGTAATAATTTAATGTTTTAATAACATTCATATATTGATCACTTTGATACATTATATATCGAGGGGTATCAAATTATTTTAAAACCCATTATTCAATTACTAGTTTGGATTGAATATATATATCTAGATTTTTAGTTTTATTAAAATTAGTATTTAATACCCTAATTGGTGGTCCAATAATCCAAAAACAATTTAATCTAATTTTTCTAATGGTAAGTCATTGTTGGGTCAATAATTCCAATTATTCCAAAATTTTCTCACCAATTTTCTTTCTGCACATAATAACTCTCATTCCATTCATTAATAATGTCATCAACCTGAAACAAATGACTCATTTCTATGTATAGTAATTCTCCTTTATAATTTATTCAGTTTGATTTTATCCATTATATAAAAAAAATTTAGTTCGAACTATTTTGAATGATGAAAACCATTATCAGAGGATTAATAAGCTATGATAGAGTTGTATCGAATGATACTATTATAAATTGATTAATTATAGAGGTGGGATCCAAAGTGGTTATTAGGGAACTACTTAATAACTCTTCTATATTTTTTCCATGTTGTTTGGACAATTTCTCCCTCATCCATGAAAAACAATTGTTGATATTTTACCTCACCCGATTGGTCTAATTCATTAAATGAGTTTTGTAATAAATTAATATAAGACTTTGTCCAAAGAATCATATAAATATTATAATAACTGATGGATCTATCTTCTAGTTATTTCTTTTACATAAAATGGAAATGATCAAACTAATCACTATTAAATTAAGTCCACCTAAATGTAGTTTATTATCCAAAATATAGATATCTCTAAAATCTACAACGAACCCTCATTGGGAAGTGTACTAATTGAGGTTATAAAGTAATGATATTATTTTTTCAACATGTATTTTCAAGGCCTGGGGAATAAATGTATACATGATTGGTTTTGAGAAAATATGGGATGTCAGAAATTCCTATGTCCAAATCTAGTAGAATAATGATTCATAGGTTGAGGTGGAATATAAATCTCACTTATTTTTTTAACTCTCTGAATTTTTAAATTTTCCTTCTGTATTTTTTAGTTAGGAAACATTAATTATATTCCCTTTCATTTATGAGATAATTCAATTTGTTTTTATATGATTCCATTATAGGAATGATGATTCAAAAATAAAAAGTTAATAATTTGGCATAGATTAGTGAATAAATCATGTTTTCTTATTTTTTTTTGAATTATTGTTTAAACTCAAAAACACAGACACACACATATTATTTTTAATTTTTTCATGGTCACAATTTCATTATTAAAAATATATATTTTTGTAATGATCTCACCTAACCTTATATAAATTAAAATATAAAACATACATATGCCTAGATAACAGTAGGTAAGTTGAACCGTAGAGAAATATAATAGTTAAATATAATAAAAGTAAAAATAAATAAACAAAAAAAAATGTAGGCATTAATGAAATTGTTCAAAAATTAGGATATGGTAATGGAACATAAGGAAATGATATGAATTTTATGAGAAGTGAAAAAAACAATGGATACAGTAAATAGAGAATTAAATAACCATATTTGAATAAGATATACCCTAGGGAGACAAAACTCATTTTAATTTATTGAAATTTATTTTTATTCGATCATCAAGTTAATTAAAATTATGTAAAATCTTCGAGTAATTGAGGTTGATAAACTTAAATAAACATATGTGATCAACACAGATCAATTAACAATACTTTTTATTTTTATTTTTTTTCAAATCATAAATAATTCATTTAAAAATAAAAAGTATATTTATTAAATTACTAAAATTTAATTGAATATCCTACATTTAAATATAAAATACTCTCCACATGTTGGTTGATGATGTAGTGTAGAAATATTTCACATAAAGAACAAAAAATTATATTTCTGAACTGAATGGTCCACACTACTAATCTTATAAAAATAAAAACAGCAATATATCAATTACATGAGAGGAGAAAAATTAATTTCCACTGTAAAAAAAATAATAGTTCTTATGGTTATTTGTTGAATTTTCATTAGAGAATCGAAGAAATACACAAATAATTTAGAATCAGAATACAAAATTTATTTAAAAATAATCAAAAGAGTAAATTATTTTATATTAACTTTTATTATATCACCTAAATGTATTTACAAATACATGTTCCAAATAGAATAATTACATTTCAATGAAAACATCTAGAAATGTTATAAATAAAATTAAATATTAAGAAAGATAGAAGTGTATTCCATATAAAGAATAAAGTGTTTATCATGATAAAATTCCTTTACTATGATTTTTGGGTGAATTCGGGGAGGGGGATTTTGAAAATTTAATTTCAATAGAAATAAACATTTTTACTTGTTAGTGTAAATTACACTCAAATCAAAAATAATTCAGCCTCACATGATCATGAAGAAATTGAATGAGAGAGTAATAGATAAATTTTAAAAGTTTTGGAACCAATTTGAAAAAAGACACCATTCCATGGCTAGTTAATCCCCTCAACAATAGAATCATTACACTATAAATCCTTGTGAACTCATATTGAAAGAAATTATACCACATCCCACTAAACATGTTAGTAGTCACATGGAACATCATAACTTCATGTTGCATTAAAATAGATTATTAAAACATTAATATGATCACTAGAAAGAATATATTTCTTCTGAAAAATATGAATTAAAATCTACTTCCTTGAGACAATATAATATATATAAAATAACATCCCATGGTTAATTCTCTTAATTTTCTGCAAAAAAATTTCTTAAACTCAAATATGATCTCGTGAATTCATGATTTTCATCATATGTTGACAACTAAAGATTCAGGTAAGGAACCGAGAATAACCAATACATAATATAGTTATTTTAAAACTTAGATTAACATTATTTTATTAATGATATTTTTGGTTAAAATAATTAGATAATTAGGAAAAAATCATACCTAGAAATCTCATACATCATATTTGGAAACTTATGCTCAGTATCCATTTCTTCCACTATTGAAAACCCTTTTACATTAAAACGTGTTTTCTTTTCTTGGAATATTTTACAAAATTTTTATCTTTAACACATTCTTGTCCTTAATATTAAATTAAATAATGTGAATTTTTTTAAATAATGGATTGAAAAAAATATTATTATGGGACATAAAATGAATGAAACAAAAAAATAGTCCACAATTTTATAAAAACATTTCCCATTTTATAATTTAACATTGAGACCAAGATAATCATTTTGTTAACAAAAAAATTCACCATATCTACCAAAATTATTCACTAAAAATATAATAATAAATCATAAATGATGAATAATAAGTCAGAATGGTTTGATGAATTCTTTTTACAAGGTGATAACTTTCATTCATAAAACATTAGCACTTTATCCCGCCTTTTGATTCCATAAGTTCTCCGAAGAATCTATATCAAGAAAAAATAATAAATTTAACTTGTCAAATCATTTTAGTATAACTATTATATATTATGTATCACTCATTTCTATATTGGTAGAAACCATCACTGTTACATTTTTAATGACCATCACAGTATATTCTCATAATATCTTAGGAGAAACCTAATCAGTTAACTGCTTCCCTTTATACAATTCAATGGAGAGTGGTAATAGGCTCACCCACCCTTACTATATAACAGTACCACACATACTCCAAAATAATTCCCACAAACCATATCATAAAAATAAAACATAATGATATCATTAAAAACATTATTGGGGAAAATAACCCTTCCATTCCGAATTCACGTTTTTTTAAATAAATGATACTCCTATAAAAAGAAAATCTAATTTAAAATAAATATGTATATTTGTAAAATAATATTTATAGTTATATGGAATAAAGAAATAATTATCTTCCAAAATATTATATAATTAGTATAAATTACAAATTCATAAGGATATTTTTCATTTTTAGGATTAATTTAATACCACTATTTTTTTGTAAAATTATGTATTCAATTTAGTTTTCATCAGATGTTTTGTTGATATTGAGTTCATAAGTCCAAAATAGAAATGATCAAAGATTTCATTATTAATTATTATAAAAAATAATATTCATGATATAATTATAATTTTTATACATAATTTATAATTTTAAATCTGAAATTTGAGTAATTTTATGAGAAATCAACTATGATAAAATCATGGAGGCGGTAGGTCATACGTACACATGAGTAACATTTACATTTTTCAACGATCACAATGAAATTAAGGTTAGTATAATTTTATTGTTAATCAAGGAGAATAAAATTGGAAATATGATATTTATATTTTAAATATAATATTAAATATAATTAATGTGATGCAGTTATGGAATAGAATCACATCACATTTTGGTGGTGGTAGTCCACACATATTCACAAAAAACATTATTATTATTACATGAATGGATAGGTAAAAACGTAAATGATATATTATCTTATAATAGAATTAAATGTTTCATTAGTATCATATATAAACATTATTCATATCATTATTACCTTTATTATGAAATGGTGAAGGAAAAATAATTACACTTGTTCGTGATGTCGTATTCCATTATAACGGGGAATGATTAGATATTATTCCATTAGTTAGAATATGATTTGGATATGGGTATTTTCACTAACTTAATAAAATATATTTATATTAAGGAAAATTTATAGATTATTTTATAAAGTTTGAATATAAATTTATGTAGTTGGAAGAAGAAACTAAACCAAAACAAGATAATAAAACTATATATCTACTGTGCAAACCCCTATTTGATTTACACTTTAAAACCACATATCATGGTGTTATAAAAAAATGAGGCCTCTATAATGACCTTAATTTTTCATGTAAGGAAATTAAATTTATATTTTTTGAACCAAATGGTTTTTAAAATATGAGTAAATGAACAGATCTGAATACCATTTATTGGAGAGGAGAGGGATACTCATGGAATTAATCAAATATAATAAATTTATATTAGTTTATTATAAATTAAATATGGATTAAATGATATTTATCTCCAAGATAATATATGTATGTGTCTAAATACTATCATACAATAATTTTTAGTTAAATTTTGGATAATTTATTTCCCTTATCATTTAGTTTTAACCGTTGATTAACCCATTTAACTCCCACCAAGACAACCTTGATTTTTACTCTTTATGGGTCAATATTGTTACTAGAGAAATAAAAAACCCATTAAATTAATCCTTTTTGATATTTTTGATATTATCTAAATCACATGGCTATATTTAATAGTTTTCTTAATCTTATATCATTTAATAAAATATTATTTATTTTATTATATCATTAATGACAATTTTGGAACAATTCATTACACTAAAGTTTATAAATATTAATATAAAAAGATAATTTCAAACCAAATATTTTAATAAAAATGTAAAATTTTAATATAATGTTAAAAATTAAGGAATTTAAATAATTATCTAAAAATATATTTGTTTGAATGTTTTTAATATCATTTATTTGATTTTTCAATTAATTAAATAACTATCGCATTAGTTTTGTGAAAGCATTGAAGCTTATTATTTCGAAACTAAGAATTAGAAATAATTTACCATGTTGAACATATATATATATATATAAATATATTATATTTAAATATACTATTTATAGTCAAACTTATATTCTTGATAATATAATAGTAAATATATTATACTTATTATAAACAAGTGTCTGACAAGGCTCACCATTCTTTAAATAAAATATTCTAAAAGTAATAATTTTAAAAAATGTTGTATAATAAGACAATTAACCCAAAAATGACTAATAATGTGTTAATATTTCTTATGTAATATAATTAGGGAATGTTTGTTATTCAGTTTCTAGTCCTTATGATTATAATTATTCCCTTTAAATGCCTAATTTACTCTTTATAATGGCAACAACAATTTCTAATGTTACTATTCATATTTTTCAAAACTAAAAGAGAATTTTTTTTAAAAAATTAAATTTTCTATTAAAATTATGATATGCATTTTAAGAAATCAAAAACACATTATATGTATAATTAAATTTAAAAAGAAATTGGAAAAAAACAATGAAAATGGATTTTTTAGAACATTAACATTTAAAAGAAAAATTATTTTTACAATGAATTAATGCATAAAAATAATATAAAAAAACAAAAAATTGAATATTTTTATTCAAAAATAAGAAATAAATTCATAAAATTAATATAAATTTTATGAATTTAATTTTTATATACTAGAAAATAAAATACAATTTTCATTAAAATTTCTTATTTGTCCCTATAGATTATAAAATAAAACTGTTCAAAAAATTCTAAATATTCCCCCCATAAGATAATTTTGATATTTCGAAATAAAAGATTTTATAAATTTAAATAAATTAAGAGTTAAATTTTTTTGAAAAGATATAAAATTTTTCCCTCACATAAATAATAAAAAAGATTATTCAAAAAAGATTATTTGAAACATAAAAACAGATTTAATAAAATTTGGTCATTAACATTTCAATGAATTAATTAATACATTATTAATGAGTATAAATATATTTTATTTCATAATTCAGTTGACACTGTTAATTTATTTCAATTTAATGGAATGGTTATAAATATAACATAATAATGATATTTAGTTTTTTGTTTACATTTAATGTTTTATATCTTATATGCTATCAAATATAATCATTCCTTTCAAAAAATCATGATGTTACATTCACCCATAATTTTTATAATTGAGACCTCAAAATTTTAAAATCAGTTTTATTGACTTGGGATTTACCTTCCAAAATTATCTTTATTAAATCCCACATCGTAAAAATGATTTATAAATCATTCTCCTAAAAAATAATGAAATTGAATTTTGAAGGTCATCTAGAGTAATACATACAAGGTTTCCATTGAAGAAAACATAGAAATGGAAGAGAAAAGATAACTCTTATGTATTGATAGAGAGTGATAGAGAAAATGATCCGGATAATGTTATCAATAACAAAACTCTATGTTTATTATTCATTAAAAGGTCATTGATTTCATTAAAAGAAATGTAAATAAATATCAATTTTTATTTTAGTATTCATTTCATAGAGTTGAGGAATTAAATTTCCTAAATATCTAATTACCTGGGTAAATATACATTCTTGACAAGTAATGTTTCAATGATTAATCATTTTCTACCACTATATCTTCATTCTGACATAATTTTGAGACTTTAAGGTGATATTTTCATCCATTAATATCTAGAATCAACTTCTAACGAACACTAAATCAATAAATAGATTGTAATATATTCCTCCTATCATTATGAATTAACTAAAACCAAAATGTTTAGGATATTATAAACCAACTCCCCATAAAGAAGAAACACTATATAATAGAAAAATAATTTATTAACTAAAATTAAATAGTTATACACCATGTAAAACATAGAACATTTAATAAATAACAATTCTTAAAATTATTCAAAATAGTCTAGACTCAGATTGAATCCCAAAATTCAGAAGTATTTTACCAATTAGTATTCTATGATATTTGTTATATTTATCTCAAAATCGCATAAATTATTCTTACTAACAAAAATTATATACCAAGATCATTTAATCTTTAAGATATTATAATCAATTAAAGAAATACTAAATCGAGAAAAAGGAAATTTGGACATATTTCTCAAAGAAAATCTCATAGTATTATGTTATTCTTGTAATTATTCAAAAAGATATAGTGATCTTCCTAAAAATTATATTAATCACTTTACCACCAAATAAGTATTCAATCTCATGGTATTCTATCAGACAGAATTTATTTCCCTATAATCAACTTCTTCTTCATCCATTTAATATTTTGACAAAATAATAAAAATTCATACTAAACGAAATTTCACAGAGGACTGTGGCATAGATTACACCCTTATTACCTGTCTATTGTGGGTTCATGCCTCGTGGACTTGCTGGACGTGATTGGATGTCACCCGGTCTTTGGGTTTGTGTTTTTCTAATATTATATAATTTATTTAAAATTCTACCTAAAATGATGATCATAATAAAAAAATGTATCCTTAGAAATAATATTTTACTTTCCAAGGTTATCCAATACATTTTAGTTTGAATCTAAAAATAAAATAACCTATAATTACATTAATAAAATAAATGTCTCTGAAAGTATCATTAGACACCATAAAATTTCTGAACATAAAGACTAAAAATGAATTTACAATACATTGATATTGTGACGAAACATAAAAATAAAAACTCGTGATGATATCCATAACTCTTATGAAAACCACACCTGAAAACATTATATTTCCAAATATTATCTAAACCCTACTCTGATACAATAATTAAGTACCCAACTTAAATAAAAATAATATAGTTATTATAAAAATATAAATCTCAATTTTTTTCCAAATACGATTTAGGATTTTAATTTTATTGAATTAGGTAAAACTCTTCAACAGTCAACCCGAAAATTACAACTGGAAACATATACTAAATATTCAGTGATTAACTAATGGAAACCCTCTAATTTATTTATATTGATGATATATCTACATATAATTAATCATTACCCCTTACCTTCTCTTAATTCTACATAAAATCCTGTGAATAACATTTTAAATTCATTGTATCAGATCTAAATTCTCATTAAGGGAGAAAAAAGAATGCAATAATACATCATTCCTTAAATACTTATTAAAATTTCATTTCAAAATTAAACTTTGTGCTTATAATAATAATTTATTACCTATGAAATCATTTTATCATTCAAATTATTTCCATTAAATATTTCATAACAAACTATTAATTTAAAAAAATAAAAATTCATAAAGGTATCGTGAAAATATTTCTCTATGTTATAACTTTCTTCTATAAATCATAAAGTCTTTATCTTACTATATAAAACTACATTTTTCCTGTAAAATTAAGAGAAATAAATAATTATAAAAGTAAATTGTACCATAATTTTCATATCACTCTTATATATACTTTATCCTTGACTACTACACTGGGATTAACCAGGACAATTACAATTAGAATAACTACTGTAACATATTACCATAATCTCTTAAGAGAACAAAATCGATTAACATGGTCCATTTACCCAACAAATTAGAGAGCTATAATGGCACAAACTTCCCATGATTTATAATGGAACAACCCATTTTCATATACAATTCCCAATAAAAATATTTTAATTATAACACACTAATATTTCATTAAAAACATTTTTGAGTTAAATAACCGTTAAATTTTTAAATAACTTTTCTTTCAAAAATATTGTACTTATAAATGAAAATGTTTTATTTTAAAATATTTCTTTGAATTATTAAAGTAATATTTAAAAATCATGGCACTATGGAATATTGAAAATAAGTTCATCCCATATGAGTTAAAACATATTCTTTGTGACATTTGAAAAAAGAAAATTTATAATATGATATTTATATAGATTTTCCCTTATAGAAAACCTTAAATTATTTATTATTGAAAATGATTTGAGAGAAAATAAAGGATTTTATTATTAATAATTAATTTTAGTATGAATAAAATTTTAAAATTAGTTTCAAAAAAAATTATCTTCAAAAATTATGTTTTGAAAATAAATAATTAAAACATTTAATATAATGTTATTTAGTTAATGGGTACATTACCTTGATTCTGAATCATCACGTACAAAATTTTTCTTCCAATATATTAAATGTAGGTTATTTTATAAATTATTAATAACCATTTTAAAGGTTATTTAATTATTTAATGTATCTTAATTAAATTTTATATTTAATTACTTAATAATTTATGTTTTCATTGGATGCTTTTATGTATTCAGTTCATAAGCTAAAAATTTGACTTCGCTCAGTTGACTACGTTCAAAGAGTTCATTATTAAATCATATCAGTAATAATATTCATGAAATAATTATAATTATTAAAAATAAATTATTATTTTAATCAAAACCATTAAATATTGTTATAAAATATGAACTATGTTCGAATCATTGTGTTGGTAGGTCCAACGTATGCATGAGTACATTCAATTTTGGATAGATAATTATGGAATGAAATTATATATAATTTTATAGGTCCATATTGATAATAATAAAAAAAATTATTAACTATTAAAATATACTAATATATAATATTAATGTTATGAGATGATGAAAATGAATCACATCTCTTTGTGGAGTTGGTAGTCCACACGTAGACACGAATGATTTTAACATTTTTTCTATGCATGGAAATTTATGAATTTGAATGATATGTTATATTAAAATAATTTATACACTTTCATTAATATCATTTACAAACATTAATTCCATAATTATAACAATTAGTAAGGGATTGTGAATGAAAATGAGTTATATCAGTTCGTGTGGTGGTTTCCCATCATAGACACAAATGATGAATTATTTTCCCAATTTATGGAATCATAGGTGGGAATGTTCCAAGAAACAAACATTATAAAATCTAAAGATAGGTATGATACTATAGATAATATTTTATGAGGATTTAATAACATTTTGAATAGTAGTAATAAGAAACAAAACTCAAAGAAGCGGAAAAACTATACATCTTATTTGGAAAAAATTCTTTGAATAACTACTTAAAACAAATTTGAATGACGTTTTGAACATATTAAGTAAATCATAAAAATTCTAGATAAAAAATGCAGGTTATAGGGAAGATTAGGGCTGATCTAAATTGGTTTAAAGAGTAAATAAATGATAAGAAGATCTCCCCTTTTATATGATATTAGAGGGAAACTCTTTGAATTTCTTGAAATATTATATTAATATAAATTATTTATTAATAAAATTGGATTTAAAGTGAGTAATTTCAAATATTTTATGAGTATGGTTGTAAATTATCAAGCAAGATGATTTTTAGAAAATAAAATTCCCTTTATTACTCATATCAATTAGTCTAAACCCTCATGTAAACCTGTTAGCTCTTACCATGACAACATTGATATTTACTCATTGACTTTCAATATTGTTATATTAAAATTACAAAATTATATTATATGGATCATGGTTGATATTTGAAAACATAATTTAATATATTATAGTAATATAATATTTTTTGAAAAAAATTTATCCTTCAATAAAATAATAAGTATTTTTATGGATCATTATTGACAATTCTGACACTATTCATTATACTTACTTCTTAATAAAATCCATAAAACATGTTAACATAATACAAAATATATTAATACATCCCTAAATTTTTAATTGAATTTATAATGTTCTAGGATTTTATTAGTAATATATTATTAAATTTCTTTTAAATTTGTTCCTTTCATTTGTTAAACATTTCAAGTAATCGCATAATTAATGCATCATAATTGTGAAAGAATTTAATACAATTATTTCTCCAATGAAAATTAAAAACAAATTATCAAGTTTATTTAAAATACATCAAAATTAAAAAAAAAATTATTGTCGAACATATCATCTAGATTACACCATATGAAAAATATTATACATATACAAAATTATAGTGTGAAATATTTCACATTTCATTAAATAATATTTTATTATGGACATATTCTATTAAAAGTGGCACTAAATGGTCATATAACAGATCCATGAATGATTATTGATGTATTTTACTAATCCAATAATATTTTGGATTCTTTTATTATAAGGCCCCGACCTTAAACATTTCTTAATATTGAATTAAATGAATAATTCACATTGAGGATCTTTTCAGGTTTAGAGTTTTAAAGAATTAGAACATAACTATTACACCTCAATAGTTTACAAAGTAGACACTTCTACATAGTTTCCTTTTTTTACAAAACATTAACTCTTGAAAAAAAAGAGTCATGTCTAGTTCCATGTTTAAGACAACATGACTTTTCTTTGATCTCATCCTTGATCCTATTCCAAATTATGTCCTGTGTAAAACATTTCAAAAAAAACTCGGGATGAGCATAAAAAGCTTTGTAAGGGATACACAAAGAAGGAAAATTGTTAGTTTATAAAAACAACAAGTAAACCATGAATAATTTATCAAAGTAATAGTTTTCACCTTTATGAAGTTGTAAAAACTCTTCCCTGAATGAAATATCATTACTTACCCTTTTGTTATCAAAATATTACCATAAATCCCATATAAAGGACACATAACATATAAAGGTAACTTGGGACATAAACATACGTAAATAGAATAACCATACGGTTGACTTCCACAAATATCCTTTAATGGAATAGCCATATGGCCGACTTCCATACCCAATGCATTGGAGGTTATAACGTAACCACCCATCCTGGTATTCACGGCACCACCCGTCATTTAGTTTATCATGTAACCACCCGTCAAATGTCCAAGTACCATTATAAAATCATAAAACATAAAAAAATTATAATGGAAAGAAAACATTATGACAATTAGATCACAATATATCACTTAAATATATTGACAGAAAAAACCCATTATAAAAACCATTTTAAATACCAAAATACATAATAGAGTATATGGTATTTATTTCATTTTAAGAAAAACATTACGGCTTGTTGAGGAATCCAAAGACCAAATAATACTCGTGGCAGTGGAAACGGTCATTGTCACCGTGTATGTAAAAAGAAACATTCCTCTTTTTCATTTAGTAAAATGCTTTGTAGAAAAATATTACTTTTTAATAAATGTAAAAGTCAAAGGGGTTTATACACCGAATAAAAGAAACTAGTGTATAAAACAAAATATGTCTCAATGAAAGGAGATTGAGACGAAGTCCCTTACCTCGTGTCCGATGTGACTCGATTGCACATTAATCTCCTGAAGAATAATCTAAAGTTAATTTAAATATTCTTAAGAATCTTTTTCAAGTTTATTATTCCCTTTATATAACTTATTTCCATGTTATAAACAATATTTTATCTTTTAAGTTATTAAAGTTCATTTTGTTGATATTTGGTAGTTAAGTCAAAAATGGACTTCTTACACTTACATGTTGTTTATGTGGTAAAAGGTTCATTATATCCAAAATTATATTCATGATTTGGATATCATATATATCATATATATCCATCATATACATTTATTTATAATAGTACAGAACATTTAGAGATAATAAATGAAATGCACCGTTAATGGAGATGGTAAGTCATACGTACGCATGAACGTTACGTTCATTTCTATTTCTTATTTAATGGAGTGAAATAATAATTATATAAAGGTATATTATAATTCAAGTATAATATCATATATAATATCATTAACTCTATCCTTTATACATCCCACATATTGCATTAACAAATCTAATCACATTGAGGGGGTGGTAGTTCGCACTTCCTAAAATTAAATTATCGTGTTTACCCATAATGGAAACCATAAAGGTATGCCACAAATAAAAATTACAGAAGCATAAAGAAAATATAAACATAATATAAATCATTTATAAATATAGTTACATCTTAATGGACACCTTTTAAGGTGTTAAAAAAATATTGAACAATCATCGTTTCGTGAGGCACAAATTCACCATCCATGGAAACAATATGTTCTTTAACCATTAAATGTAGGTGTGTGTAAGTGTAGCTATAATCCTTATTATAAAAACATCATATTATATTCAATATACTGGTGTTGTTACAAAATAATTGAATAAAAATATTTTAGGGGGTTAGAGAAGAAAAATAAAACAAAAGAACATTAGAGAAGTCGTTACCATTAAATCGGGTAACTCCTCCTGGTTTGTACCAAAAGGGTTTCTTGAAGAGCATTCTTCCTAAGGTAAGGAATCTAGGATGAGGAGAGGGATGTGGAGAGATAAAAATAGAATAACCTCACTGATCCAATGGCTTTAGTGGTGTGGGTAATGTGGTAGAGGTGGGGGCCTTTTATAAAAGGAGAGGAGGGGCACTCTTGGATAGTTATAAAATGTTACTTTATTATAAAATGCCTTCCAAATTTAAAAGGTCCCAAAATTATATATTTCGAGGATAAGGTGATATGAGTTCGAAATCCACCCATACAATAGGTTTTTGACAAATTTAGGTCTTATATTTTACATTATCTTTTCATTTTATTTAAATGGTTAAATAAAGATATAATCACTGCATCATCATGGTGTCATAAATAAATTAATTTATTTTATGTCTAAAACTTAAAAAAAATACTATGATGTAGGAAATTTTTTTAGATTTATAATGAATATTTATAGTCAAAATTATGAATTTTATAACCCCATATAAAAATTGGTTTATCAAAACAATACACGTTTTTGACATTTTTATTTTAACATTAAATAAAAAGTTATTAATGTCATTTTCTTACCCATGTGGCTCCATGGGGTCTCCAAGTTGACCCATGTATTTTTTTAGTCAGCCATGACACATAAAATAAGTGTGGGACACGTGTCAAGGTAATTTCCTATTATTATAACATTATTTTTACCTTAAATTACACTAATTACCTTTAATCGTGATTAATAAAACATCAAAGTTACTATTCAACAAAAAATTATTTTAATCTCATTGAACCACATTTTACATCATAATGAAAACCATGTATGTCGTATATCTAAAATCCTATTCAAAAAAGTGGTAAAGTTTCATTAAAATGATAAATCAGTTTTTTAACCACCACTTAGTGGTTTCACTATTCATCAAAAAATGAACTTTATTGGAAAAATACCAAAAATTTACACAATGTAAATTTTGATGTCTTGATTCTAAAGAAGAATTTTATTTTGTACAATAGAATTTATAAGAGTTACCAAAACTATATTTAAAGAGGGTTCGCCATCAAAAGGCGATAAGTCGACCTTTTAGTGAATATTAGAGTATTTATGCTTAAAATTGAATTCTTTTCTTATTTTAAGTCTTTATCCTTTTATTGGATAAATGTAAAAAAATTTAACAAACATATATAGTCATATTGTTTTTATTTCTATCCATTCCCACCAATACAATGGCTACATGTTAACTACCATTAAAATAATATTATTATATTACTAGTGTGCAACGTAAGATTTCAAAGAAACCCTTTGTTGCGTATCGGGTTCGCTATCAAACATAGAAACCCCTTTAAAGTAAAACTAATATTTAATTCACAAATATTAATAAATATGAAAATGTTTTATTCTTTGTTTACATGGGATGTTACATCCTTCCCACCTTTTGGGAATTGCGTCCTCGAAATATTATTTACTTATCAAAATAAGTGGGGGTATGTATCCCTCATAGAATTTTCAGATTCCCATGTTGCCACTTCAACCATATGGTTTTTCCACAAAACCTTTACCTGGTTAATTACCTTATTCCGCAACACTTGCTCTCTACGGTGAAGAATCTGGACTATTTGTTCTTATTGAGAGAGATTCTCTTCCAACTGAACTACCTCTGGGCTCCAAACATGAGATGGATCTGGTATATACTTTCTCAACATCAAAACATGAAAAACAATCTGTACCTGAGATAAACTCGGAGGTAAAGCCACTCGGTAAGCAACTGATCCAACTCTCTCCATAATTTCATATGGTTCAATGATCCTTGGACTCATCTTTCCTTGTTTACCAAATCACATCTCACTTTTCTGTGGTGATACTTTGAGAAAAACCTGATCACCTACCTCAAAAGAGAGATCCCTCCTCCTGTTGTCCACATAACTCTTCTGCCTGCTCTGAGCTGTTCTCATGTGTCTCTATATCAGCTGAACTTTTTCTGCCAAATCATCTAACAATTTCGGTTCCATAAACTTTCTTTCACCTACTTCATCCCAAAAGGCTGGAGATCCACACCATTTACCATATAATGCTTCAAATGGAGCCATCTGTATACTGGAATGAAAACTGTTATTATATGAAAATTCAACCAAAGAAAGATGTTGGTCCCAACATCCCTGATAATCCATCGAACAAGCACGTAGCATATCTTCCAATTTTCTGAATCGTTCATTCTGACTGGACATCTAATTGAGGATGAAAAGGTGTACTGAAATTTATTTCAATACCCAATGACTTCTAAAGGCCTTTCCGAAAGTTAAAAGTAAACCTGGGATCACGGTCAGATAAAATGGAGATGGGAACTCCATGTAACCTGACTATCTCATTGAGATACAAACGGGAATGTTGATCTAGGGAAAAAGTATCTTATATAGCATGGAAATGAGCAGATTTAGTCTAGTGATCAACAATAACCTAGATTTCATTATTACCTCGAGGTGTCTTCATCAATCCCACAATGAAGTCCATGGATATATTCTCACATTTACACTCTGGTACTGGTAAAGGCTAAAGCATACCTTTCGGTAAATACCGCTCTACTTTAACATGTTGACAAGTCATACACTTCACTGTAAGATCGTCAATATCTCTTTTCATTCCATCCCACCAGTAATACTCCCGTAGATCTCTGTACGTCTTAGTACTGCCAGGATGAACTGAAAACAGGGAACTATGAGCCTCACATAACAACTCATTCTTCAACTCTGAATCACAAGGCACACATAATCTCTTCCGAAACCACAAAACACAATCATTATCAATGTTAAATTCAGGAAACTTACCCTTCTGAACAAGCTCTACCTTTTTCTACAACCCACTGTCTTTCCTATGATCTTTCTTAATTCTGTCTGATAGGGATGATCTCACTGATACCTGAAAAAAACAGAATAACTTCCTGCACCAAAAACTTCTATGCCAAATTTCATCAAATCAAAAACCAAAGGATCTCGTTCCAAATGTAGCATGGTTAATGAAGCATTAATTTTTCGACTCAAAGCATCAACCACTTTATTTGCTTTTCTCATATGGTAATGAATTGTAAAATCATAATCCTTGATTAATTCCAGCCATCTCCTCTATCTCTTGTTCAAATCATCTTGAGTGAATATATACTTTAAACTTTTGTGACCAGTATATATTTCACACTTTACTCAATAAATATGATGCCTCCAAATTTTTAGAGAAAAAAAAACATCAACTAATTCCAAATCATGTGTAATGTAATTTAACTCATGAGTTTTCAACTGACGTGAAGCATAAGCAATTACCTGATCATTCTGCATGAGGACACAACCAAGTCCCTTAAATAAAGCATCGCTGTAGAAAACAGAATCTCCATTCCTAGAAGGAAGTGCCAAAACTGGAGCACTCACCAATCTTCTTTTCAACTCTTAAAAACAATAATCACATTGTTTGGTCTAGATAAACATAACACCCTTCCAAGTTATCTTAGTCATTGGACTAGATAACTGTGAAAATTTTTCAACAAACCTTTAGTAGTAAACTGCCAAACCAAGAAAACTATAGATCTCAGTAACATTTTTGGGTCTTGGCCATTCTTCCACAACTTTGGTTTTAGCAAGATCAATAGTTATGCCATTTTTTAAATCAATGTGGCCAAGGAATGAAATTTGTTGTAACCAAAACTCATACATGATGAATTTTTAATACAGTTTATTTTCTTTTAAGGTTTGAAAGAGAACCCTTAAATGACTTTCGTTCTCCTCTTTACTTTTAGAAAAAACAAAAATATCATCAATGAAAACAACCACAAACTTATCTAAGAACTCATGGAAAATTTTATTCATAAGGTCCATAAATACAGTAGGTGCATTGGTTAACCCAAAAGGCATAACTACAAATTTATAATGGCCATATCTAGTACGAATCATAGTCTTCAGAACGTCTTCTTATTTTACATTCAATTGATGGTACCCCAACCTCAAGTCAATCATTGAAAATTACTATGCACCCTTGAGCTGATCAATCAAATCATCGATATGAGGCAAATGATACTTGATCTTAACAGAAATGTTATTCAAGGATCTATAATCAATGAAAAGTCTCATTGAACCATCTTTATTTTTAACAAACAAGACAGGAGCACCCCATGGTGATGTGCTAGGTTGAATGAAACCCTTTTCTAATAACTCCTGCAATTGCTTCTTTAACTCTAAAAGTTCATATTGAGCCATTCAATAAGGGGGTTTTGAAATTGGTTTAGAATCAAGAACTATGTCAACAGTAAATTCAATCTCCCGATCATGAATAATAACAAGAAACTCATTAGAAAAAACATAAAGATACTAATATACCACTTGCAAATCATTAATCTGGACATTTCCATTATTTTCAACAACATGTGCAAGGTAACATCCATTTCCATCTTTTAATAGTTTCTCAACTTCCTGATATGTTATCAAAATAAAGGGTTCATTCTTGTACACAAACAGAAAATCATTCTGAAAAGAAACCATATTATCTCTACAGTCAATCTTAGCATGATAAACAGAAAGCCAATCCATGCCCAAAATAACATCAAACTGTACTAGAGTCAAAACAATAAGGTTTGCAGGTAGAATCTTTCCGCACACAAGGATAAGAAGGTTCTTATTATTTATTTTTGTCTCAACTTTTATTCCAGGTGTTTTTACTATAAGTTCATGATTCATATCTTGAGATGGAATTACCAATTTACTAGAAAACGTCTCAGAAATGAATGAATGTGTAGACCCTGAATCAAAAAACACATTGGCATAATATGAAAAAAAAACAGTGTACCTGATACTACTTCATTCGATGGCCCAACATATGCTAACGTAGTTGCAAAGGATTTCACCACTCATTTTTACTTGTAGTCTGGCAGCTTTCCCCTAGTTGAGTTATTCGTTAGACACTCATTTTCATAATGACCCATTTCATTACACTTAAAACATCTTACCGCTGGCTTTTCATTGCATACTTGATCATCTTCCTTATAGTTACGAGTAATATGATCAGACTTACCACACCAAATTCACTTTCCAGACATGAAAAAACATGCTCCAGGATGAATTTTATCAAGCTTATCACAAGATGGATATTTGGTTTTCTTACCTACTTACTTATTTAATGAATTTTTCCCCTTTTCCTGCCAACTGGACCTCTTATTCTGTTGTTTGTAAAATAACACCTGATCATCGGCAAACTCCATTTCCACCTTCTCTACTAATTGAACAAGTTTATCATAACTTTTGAACTCATGATTAGCTAAATTCCTAAGATACATTGGATTTAACCCTGAGTAAAAATGGATGATTTTACAATCAAGATCTCGTATGAAATTTGGAGCATACCTTCCAAGTCGAGTGAAATTTGCTACATAAGCAGCCACTGAGTCATCCTCCTGCCACAATTCTAGGAATTTCTTTCCATCCTAAGCTGAACCACCTTAGCAAAATATTTCTCAAGAAACATACCTTTGAATTAGTTCCAATGAATATCATAAATCTCATCAATATCCTTGATAATTTTCACCATCAACCACCACTGATCAGCTTGACCATCAAAATGGTTCACAACAAGACTAACCTTTTGATGTTCTGAACACGCCATGAAATCAAAAATCTTCTCTAGGGATTTAATCCACCCTTCAGCTAGCACATGGTCATATGATCCTCTAAATTATGGGGGATGTTGCCTCATGAAATGTTCCACCACTGACATGTTCCTCTGCGGTTGATCTGGCTGATCTCGTGCACGGATACCACCACCATTTATAGCCTGAGTCAACAGTGCCATCACTACAACAAACTATTCAGTTCTGATTCCGACCATCTCAGGTTGCTGATTTGGAAGGTTGTCTTCCTCCTGATTTCGTCCCAACATAGCTTCCTTGTTTACTATGTAGAAAACCATTCTGAACACATAAATATATTAGCCAAATCAACATTGTAATCTTTAAATACTATATCATTTAAATCATACCATTAATTAATTTATACTTTTACAATTTTCTAACCCCTAAAGTTGTCGAAACCGACCTCTGATACCAACTATAAGGCAATGGCCTTAAATATTACTTAATATTGAATTAAATGAATAATTGAAATTGACGATCTTTTCAGGTTTAGAGTTATAGAGAATTAGGACATAACTATTACATCTCAAAAGTTTACAAAGTAGACACTTCTACATAGTTTCCTTTTTTAAAAAACATGAACTCTTGAAAAAAAGGATTCATGTCTAGTTCCATGTCTATGAAAACATGAATTCTCCTTGATCCCATCCTTGATCTTATTCCACATTATTTTTTGTGAAAAACATTTGAAAAAAAACTTTGGATGAGCATAAAAATCTCATTAAGGGATACACAAAGAAGGAAAACTGTTAGATTTTCAAAACAACAAGTAAACCATGAATACTTTATCAAAGTAATACTTTTCACCTTTATGAAGTAGTAAAAACTATTCACTGAATAAAAGATAATTACTTACCCTTTTGTAACCAAAATATTACCATATATCCCATATAAATAACACATAACAAATAAAGGTAACTTGGGACATAAACATACTTTAATGGAATAACCATACGGTCGACTTCCACACATATCACTTAATGGAATAGCCATAAGGATGACTTCCATACCCAATGCATTGGAAGTTATAATGTAACTACACATCCTGGTATTCACTGCACCACCCTTCATTTTTTTTATCACGTAACCACCCATAAAATGTCCATGTACCATTATAAAATCATAACACATAAAACAAATATAATGGAAATAAAACATTTCCACATTTCGATCACAATATATCACTTAAATATATCGACATAACAAACCCATTCTAAAAACCATTTTCAATACAAAAATACAAAAAATAGTATATGATATTTATTTCATTTAAAAAAACATTACAGCTTGTTGAGGAAGCCAACGACCAAATAATACTGGCGGTGGCGAAAAAGGTCGTTGTCACCACGTACGTTAAAAGAAACATTACTTTTTTTTGTTTAGTAAAATTCTTCTTAGAAAAATATTCCTTTTGAATAAAAGTAAACTTAAAAGGGGTTTATACACCATATAAAATAATGTTGTGTATAAAACAAAATATGCCTCAATGAAAGGAGATTGAGACAAAGTCCCTTACCTTGTGTCCGACGTGACTTGATTGCTCTTTAATCTCCTGAATAAGAATCTAAAGATAAATTCTACTTGATTAAAAAACTTTTTAAAGTTTATTATTCCCTTTATATAAATTATTTCCATGTTATAAACAATATGTAATAATTGAAGTTAATAAAGTTCGTTTTGTCGATATTTGGTACTTAAGTCAAAAATGGACTTCTTACAATTACATGTTGTTTATGTGGTCAAAGGTTCATTATATCCAGAATGATATTCATGATTTGGATATAATATATATCATATATATCCAGAATATTCATGATTATATAATAGTACATAACATTTAGAGGTAAGAAATGAAATGCACCGTTCATTGAGACGATAAGCCATACGTACGCCTGAACGCTACTTTCATTTATATTTCGTATTTAATGGAGTGAAATAATATTTATATAAAAGAATATTATAATTCCAGTATAATATCATATATAATATCATTAAATACATATTTTATACGTCCCACATATGGCATTAACGAATCAAATCACTTTGAGGGGGCGGTAGTCTGCACTTCCTAAAATGAAATTATCGTGTTTACCCATAACGGAAACCATAAAGGTATGACACAAATGAAAAATACAGAAGTATAAGGAAAACATAAACATAATATATATCATATATAAATAGAGTGACATCTTAATGGCCGTTTTTTAAGGTGTTAAAATAATATGGAACAATCATCGTTTCGTGAGGCAAAAATTCTCCATCCACGGAAACCGTATGTTATTTAACCATTAGATGTAGGTGTGTGAAAGGTTAGCTCTAATACTTCTTAAAAAACATCTTAGTATACTGAAGATACTGGTGTTGTTACAAAATAATTGAATAAAAAGAGTATATGTGGTTGGAGAAGCAAAATAATAAAAAAACATTAGTGAAGTCTTTACCTTTAAATCGGGTATCTATTATTTGTTTGTACAAAAAGAGTTTCTTGAAAAGATTTATGCCTATGGTAAGGCTTCTAGGATGGGGAGAGGGATGTGGAGTGATAAAAGGATCAGATCTTGGCTGAGCCAATGGATTGAGAGGTGTGGGTAAGGTTGTAGAGGTGAGGGCCTTTTATAAGAGGAGAGAAGGGGCACACTTGGAAAGTTATAAAATGTTACTTTATTATAAAATTATTTTCAGATTTTAAAGGTCCCAAAATTATATATTTCTAAGATAAGGTGATAAGAGTTTTAAATCCTCCCATGCAATAGGTTTTTGACAAGTTTAGGTATTATATTTTACATTATCGTTTCATTTTATTTAAATCGTTAAATAATTATGTAATCGTTGCATCATCATGGTGTCATAAATAATTTAATTTATTTAATGTCTAAAAATTATAAATAAAATAATATGATTTAGGAAATATTTTATCTTTCCAATGAATATTTATAGTCAAAATTGTGACTTGTATAACCCCATTTAAAATTTGTTTTACCAAAACAATACATGTTTGTAACATTCTTATTTTAACTTTAAATAAAAATTTATTAATGACATTTTCATACCCAAGTGGCTCTATGGGGTCCCCAAGTTGACCCATGTATTGTTTTGGTCATCCATGACACATCCAATAAGGGTCGGAAATGTGTCAAGGTAATTTAATATTATTATAACATTAATTTTACCTTAAATTACACTAATTACCTTTAATCGCGATTAATAAAACTTAAATGTTACTATTCACCAAAAAATTATTTTAATCCCATTGAACCACAATTTACATCCTAATGAAAACCATGTATGTCGGATTTTTGAATTTCAATTAACAAAACTGGTAAAGCTTCATTAAAATGAAAAAACAATTTTTTAACTACCACATAGTGGTTTCCCTATTCATCAAAAATTGAACTTTTTCAGAAAAATACCAATAAATTACACAGAGTAAATTTTGATGTCTTGATTCAAAAGAAGAATTTTATTTTTTCCAAAAGTTTGTATAAGAGAGACCAAAAAAATATTTAACGAGGGTTCTCCATCAAAAGGTAATAAGTCAACCTTTTAGTGAATATTAGAGTATTTATGCTTAAAATTGAATTATTTTCTTATTTTAACCCTTTATAATTTTATTGGATAAATGTAAAAACATTTAACAAACATATATAGTCATATATTTGTTATTTCTATACATTCCCACCAATACAATGGCTATGTGTTAACTACTATTTAAAATATTATTATTATATTACTACTGTGCAACGTAAGATTTCAAAGAAACCCTTTGTTCCGTATCAGGTACGCTATCGAACATAGCAACCCCTTTAAAGTAAAATAAATATTTAATTCCAAATATTAATAAATATGAAAATGTTTTATTCGTTATTTACCTGGGATGTAACATTTAAGGTCATTTTCAAGTCCATATCATTTCATTTATACACTTAACAACATGATGTACTATTTATTATGGTTAGTAAAATTACAAAAGTTACTATTCAAATTTTCTAAAAATAAAAGATACATATTTACTAAATTCGTAAATCCAGATTGTAATATTGAAATCAATATTTTTTAATTCAAAGCACGTAATTTCCAATATTTAATTTAAAAATAAATCGTCAAAACGAAATGAAAACTAGTTTTTTCTTAAAAAATATGTTTTGAACAAAATTTTGTATGCTAATTTATAATCTAAATTACAGTTCAAAACCCCATAAATAAATTAGTTTCATTAAATATTGGAAAATTAAATTTGGTAACTAATCAAAAAAATAATTGTAAATTTTTAATTTTTGAAAATAATTCAAGCTTTTCAATAAAAATTGGTAATTTTTAGTATTCAATGAAAAATAAATATTTTCTAAAAATTATCAAACATTGTGAAAAAAAATTAATATTCTTATTTATAAATTGATACTTATTTAATTAATAAATTTTTAACATTTATATAGACTAATTATATTGTTCTTTAAAAAATGTTTTATATATCATTCTTGATAAAAGTGTGTGCTATGAATTAAATATGTTTTTAAATTAGGTGCATAATTTTATAAGAATTAAATAATTCATTATTAATGAGTATGATTATTTTATCATTAATAATTTAGTTAATATTATTCATTCATGACAATTTTGAATCCATGTTATAAATGTCAGTTCAAAAGTATATTTAGTTATTTGTTTAAGCTCAGTGTTGTGTATCGTGTATGATATCAAATATATTCATTCCTTTTAAAAACTATAGATATTACCATTAAGTCAAGGATTTAAACATATCTTCTTAATCTACTTTAAAACAAAATAGTATATAACATGAATATTTGTCCCTCTATATTTTTTTCCCACACATCCATGATATCAATTTTATCTACAGATCTATCCCGTTCTTCATTATTGCACTAAGGGCATGTCACATGATCTATTTTCCATATTTTTTTTTATTATAATGGAAATGTAACATAACGATTTCCACCAATAACTCCATCATTTATCTATAATTTAATTTTCCTTTATAATATTTGAAAAAACCATCAAAAAAAGCTAAATTAATTACTTAAAAATGAATGAAATTATTTTGTAATAATTTTATTTGTTCACATAACATCATTATTTAATTTTTTAGAATATTCCAAATCTAGAAATAGATGGAAATTTAATCCATATATAGAAACTATTTTGAATTGAAAATTTTTATATCATCCACCTACATAGAAATCATCAATGTGGTTCTCAAAGGGTATAAGATTGAAATAATATTTTCCTACTCCAATATTTATTCGACTACATTTCCAATCAATAAAATCGTTCTCCTCATCATCTGGTTACATGATGTAATTGGATATGTTGCTGAAAATTTTCCTCCCGAATTTAAAATTTTTCTATTTAAATCTTTGTTCAATGTAACACATTCACTTGTGTCATTGATAATGGTGATACGAATTTAAAAATCATTCACATCGTTCATTTGGATATGTCATGATTTTGGTTACAAGGATGAATCTAATATATGATATTCATATGTATCACAATTGGATATGGAAATTTCATACATAAAAAAATGGATATGTGAATCATCACCTATAAAAAATAATTTTTTTGGATCAAGAATATATTAATTAAACTATGTCAATCTAGGATACAATAAAAATAAACATAACCAATTCATTCAACTACTAGTACTACTAGAAAACATATTATTTTATCATAATAAATTCTTTTATGATATATACAACCTAACAATAAAGGCTTGAAACATTACATAATCATGATTATTAGAAATGTCCATACATTATTTCACATTGAGGAACTTTTTAGGTTTGGAGTTTTAACTAATTTGGATATCTTACATACATGACACCACATTAATTTAATAGGATACTACTAAAGCAATATCCATTTTTTAAAAAATGTAAAACATTTAAACTTAAAACATTAATTCTTTGACAACACTTAATATCAAGCATCACGACTCCCTTATTTCTCATAACCATCATTATATCCAATGAAAAACACTTTAAAATAATGGGATAAGTATAAAACAGAGTAAGGGATATAAAGAAAGAAAGCATTAGTTATGTGAATCATAAAAACAAATAAAACCCATAATAATAAAAAAATCATATGCATAGAAACATCATGTAGTTTCCTTCGGGAATATTTACAATATCACACTTACATTCACCCTTACACATGGAATAACCTTTTGGTCAAATTCTATCTCTGGAGTACCCAATGCATTGGAGAGATATAATAGGGATCACCAATCATATCATGTGCTATAATGGGCTCAAATAAACATATCATGATCTATAATGGGATCAACCAAACAGAAATAAATTTTAGGGAAAATATCATGGTAATAAATTATATTGAAATCAGGAGAAACCACTCATTCCTTACACATAAAAAACAATACTTTTAAATTTATTTAAGAGGGTTTTAAAAATATTTTAAAAGGAAAGTCCCTTAATATTTAATTGGAGTGAGAATTAATTGATTGGAATGGAATATATATATAAATATATATTATATAAATATAAATAATCTAACATAATATAAACTAAATAAATCACAACAATAATCTTAGTATCACATAATGAATAAAGATGAATGTTAACCCAATGATTGGAAATTGGGATTAGAATTCCCTTACATTGGGTTATGCATAAATAAAATGTGTTTAAAACTCATGTATAATTGTTAGATGAGTGTTATTTATATCTTAATAAAACATGTTCAGGTTTTTAATACCTTATATGCTGGTATTACAACATAATTTGACACATTTATTAGTTATTTCTTGTTATTTGCATTGTGTCAGGTGCATTCTTCACATGGTTTACATGATCTGTTCATGATGCATATTCTTTTCAATTGGTAGATAAAATATATAATTGGAATGGAATGACAATTATACATTTAAATAACCATAAATTATACTATTTACTTTTTTTTTAATTCTGAAACGTGGATGATTCATTAGTTAAATCATTATTGATGTTCGTTTAGATCATTTTAGTAGTTTTTTTGATAATAATGAACTCATTTGATATTATAAATTAAAACCATTTATATAAAATAATTATATATCCATGTATGAGACATAATACATATATTATAACCTATTTTAACCATAAAAATGGTTTTATGACCTAACTTGATTGATTTAATGAAAATTAAACTCACATCATCCTCGATGTTTGTAATTCAATACATCACGGAAAATATTTTTTTCCCTTGAAAAATTGGGTGAGGAGAAGAATAGTGATGATGAAGTTTCAATGAACATGTGAACATCCAGAATAAAAAATATTTCTGGATCTTTCATGCCTCTTGTCTAATAGTAGTGGAAGAGACTATAAAAGAAAGGGAAAAATGAAAAACACTTAAAAAGGAAGATGATTTTTAAACTCTTGATCTCTTCTCCATGAGATCCTTTTTAAGGCCTTCAAAATGTAAAAAAATGATGTAAATAAAATATGTTTAATGTCTATTTATAAATTTCTACTTAAAAAAACTTTTAATCCATTTCAATTTTTTTAACCATTGGGTGTTACAGTGTCCCGACCTCTTAGAAATTGCTCCCTCGCAATTTTTTTCACTCAGTAAAAATTTGAGGGTACCTTTACCTCATAGAATTTTCAGATTCCCATGCTTCCTCTACAACAAATTGATTTATCCTCAAAACCATTACCTAGTGGATTACCTTATTTCATAATTATTATTCCCTTCGATCAAGAATATGAACAAGTTTCTCTTCATAAGAAAGGTTCTCTTCTAGCTGAACTACTTATGGAATTAAGACATGTGAGGATTCTAGAACATACATTCTCATCATTGAAACATGAAAAACATTATGAATCTGAGATAAAATCTGATGGAAAGCCACTCGGTATGCAAATGTTCAACTATCTAATGGATTTTAAAAGGTTCAATGATTCACTAACATAGATTTCTTTTCTAAAAATAACACATCACACATTTAAAAGGAGATATTTTAAGTAAAAAATGGCCACCTTCCTCGAATGATAAGTTTTTCCTTCTATTATATACCTAACTTTTCTAACTTCTCTAATATGTCATCATGTGCTACCGTTTCATCCTCACAATCTCGGCCACCTCCACAATTAATTATTATCCCATCAACTTCATTTTTATGACTTCATCCTTCAATGATGGAGTTCGACAACACTTCCCAAAAAATTCCTCATAAGGTCCCATATGTATAATAGAATGAAATATGTTATTATATAAACACTCAAATAAAGAAATATGTTGATCCCAATATCCTCATTAGTCCATTGAACAAGATCAGAACATATATTCCATGGTTTGAATAGTTTTTTCTAACTTCCCATCTGATTGAGGATGAAATGTTATACTATAGTTTAATTACATGCCCAATTTATTCTAAATCCCCTTACAAAAGTTAGAAGTTTACTAGGGATCCCAATTAGATATATTGGAATGAGGAACACCATGTAGCCTGAGAAAATCTATGAGGTACGGTTGTGAAAGCTGATCCAACGACATTGTATCTCGAAAAGAAATGAAATGTCTAGATTTTATCAGCTGATCAACAATTACCCAAATCGAATTGTTTCATTGAGAAGTCTTAGGTAGTATCACCATGAAGTCCATATATATATTCTCCTATTTCCACTATGTAAATATAAAAGGCTGAAGCACCCCATATGGGAACTGATGCTCTACTTTTACATGTGGACATGTCTAACAATTCCCAGGAAATTATATAATATCAATTTTGATTCCATCCCACCAGTAATACGCTCAAATGTCTCTATACAACATAGTACTTCCTGGATGAAAAAATGGATAACTATGAGCATCAAATAAAAAATCATTTTTTAACTTGGAATCACAAGGCACACACAATATATTTCCAACTCATAAACTGAAATCATTATCACGGATATATTATGGAAACATACACATTCTAAGAAATTATACTTTGTTCAATAGCTCATGGTCTTCCTTCCGTGCTTTCTTAATTCAATATGATAACAATGAAAAAATTGAAACATAAAATAAAAAATATGTATTCTTAGCTCCAAAAACATCTATGAAAAAAGTCATCAAATCATTAATCTATGGATCACGTTTCAAATGTTACATGGTTAATGAGGAATGATGTTTTTAAGTCAAGGCATCCTCCACATTTATTATTTTCTTGGATGGAAATTTATTGTGAAATCATAATCCTTTATTAGTTCAATCCATTTTCTCTGCCTCGTGATTAATTCTTTATGAGTGAATATAAACTTTAGTCATTTATGGACAGTATATATTAGACATTTGGTTATGTATAAATGGTGCCTCCAAATTTTCAAATCAAAAACCACAATTTCCAATTCCAAATCATGTATGGGAAAATTCAACTCATGAGGTTTTAGTTGTCTAGAATGATAGAAAATTACCAGATTATTATTCCTCAGAACACAACCAAGTCCCTTCAATGAAGCATCACTATAGATGACAGACTCACCATTTCGTGATGGAAAGGTGAAAACTAAATCGTTCTAAAATCTATTCTTCAATTTCTAAAAATAAAAATCAATTTCATCTATCCAAATAAATGTAACCCCTTTTTTTATCCTAGTTAGCGGGCTTGATAACTATAAATTTTTTATAACAAACTATCGATAATATCATTATAATTCATGAAAACTATAAATCTCTGTAACATTTGTAGGTCTCTTCCATTCATCAAAAACTTTTTTTATTTTATTAAATGTTATTCCATCCTTATTTACAATGTTCCCAAGAAAAGAAATATTATTTAACCAATAAACACACATGTGGTCTTTTCCATACAATTTTTTTTCTTTTGTGGTTTGGAAAACAACCCTTATATGTTTTTTATGCCTTTATTTAAATATTGAATATACCATAATTTCTTCAATAAAAAGAAAAAAAATTCCACAAACTCATGAAATATTCTATTAATTAGTTCTATGAATAAATCATTTACATTAGTAATCCCAGAAAGCATAACTAAAAATTAATAATGACCATATCATGTATGAAACACAGTATTCAGGATGTCTTGATCCTTTACATTCAAATTGTTGTACCCCAACATCACATAAACCTTCGAAAAATACGACTCTTCCACGAGATGATCAAAAAATTATTGATATGAGGAAAAGGATACTTATTTTAAACAGTAATATTATTCATAGATCTATAATCAATGAAAAGTCTCATTGAACCATGTTTCATCTTAACAAAAATTACAAGAGGGCCCCAGGTTGATGTGATGGTTCAGATGAAGAACATATCTAATAATTATTCAAAAAAAATTATTAATTACATATGATTCATTTGGATAATTCAATAATGAGGTTTAGAAATTGTCTTACAATCAGGAGCATAGTTAATAGTAAAGTCAACCTCTTGATTAAAAATAACACCCAGAAAATCATCTGGAAAATAATACTTGAATTAATTTACCACGGGTACATCTTTAGTCTGTATAGTTCCCTTATTTTAAATAATATGAGCAATATAAAAATAATTTTCATCTTTTATTAGTGTCTTGGTATCTTGATATGTTATTAATGGTAAAGGTTCATTCATGTACAAAATCTGAAATTATTTTTAAAAAACAAGTTATTTTTATTTACAATCTTACATAGCATGATAAATGGAATGAAAATCCATACCTATAATAACATCATACTCATCATGAAGCAAAACAAAAAAAGTTTTCAGGAAAAATTCTTCCACAGATGATGATATGTAGATTTATATAATTTATTTTTTCCAAAATATTTCGTCTTGGTGTTTTTACAGTGAGATCTGGTTTCACTTCATGAGGTTGAATTCCAATTTTTTCTGATAATTTCACAGAAATGAATGAATGTGTGGACCCAAAATCAAACAACACATTTTCATAATCTCTAAAAACAAGAAATGTACAATATACCACCTCATTTTATGGCTCAACATCTATTGGAGTGGTTGCAAATGATTTTACCAAACCCCTTTACTTCCAATCTTGAGGATTCACTGCTTGAGTAACTTGCTTCAAGAAAACATTATCAAAATGACCCAATTCCTTATAGTTGAAGAATCACACCATCAATATCTCATTAATATTAATATCATTTTCCATGCACTCAGGAGACTTGTGTCCATACTCTCCAGATATAATTTCCCATAATTTACAATATATTCACCAGGATGCCTTTTTTCAACTTATTTTCTATGATGAGAAATTAATTTCCATACCACCGAACATCATTGAAGAGTTATACCCCAGTGCCTACCAACTTTACCACTTATTATTCATGGCCTTACAAGGCACAAAAGTGTTAGCATTATCTATCTCAACTTTTTTAGCACAATGAACCATATTCTCATATATTTTAAACTTTCATGAGGCCAGAGCTATTCACAAAAATGGTTTCAAACCAATGGAAGATCTATAAATTTGTCATTCCCAATCTTGAGTAAAATCCAGTACATACATGGACAATTTTTTGAAATTGTCTTCATATGCTTCCTCCGAATCATCATATTTCTACTTCATTTCCACGATTTATTTCTCCATTCTGAGTCAAAAAGTTTTCAAAAAATATTTTTTTAGAAAATAACTCTTAAAATCATCCCATTACAGACAGTCAATATCATCTATTTCTCTTGTATTATTAAGTAGAGGCCACCGTTGGTCGTATTCTCCATCCAAATCATAAATGAATAGTATTAACTTTTTATGTTCTTCAGATCCCATGACATCAAATATTTTTTCTAGATCACTGATCTATCCTTCGGCTATCACTAGATATGTGGTTCAACAAATTTTGGAGGATGTTGGCTCATAAAATTACCCATAAAAGACATGTTTCTTTGTGATAGATCATGTTCCTATATAGCATGGATAAAACCCTCATTTTTTTCTTGTGTGAACTAAGCCATTTCATTCAAAAACTACTAAGTTATGATTACCACCATTTAGGGATGTAGATACAGACAAACATCAACCACTTGGTTCCTTACTATTCCAGCTTCCCTATTTCTAATGTGGAAAACCATCATATACAAACAAAACATATATGAAGAAATATGGTAATCCTTAAATTCTATAACATTTCAAATTAACCTAGAGTAAAAACATTAATCGTATTCTTTTAGTATCATCTGAACCCCTAAAGTTATCTAAAACTTCCCCTAATACCAACTATAAGGACCTGACCACAAAAAGATACATAGTCATGAGTTTTAGACAAGACCATACGTTATTACTAATTAAGTATTGTTTCAGGGTTACAGTATTAAGGAATCATGGTAGCATACATACATGACATACCACATTAATACAAGAGGATACTAATAAAACAGTAATCATTTTGTAAAAAAAATTAAACATTTAATCTTAAAACATGATTTCTTTATCAAAACTTCATATCAAATATCCAAAATCCCTTATTTCTCTTAAACATCCTTATATCATGTGAAAAACATTTTAAAAACATTGGTTCAGTATAAAACTAAGTATATATATAATGAAAGAAAGAATTAGTGAAAAAAATCATTAAAACCAAGAAAAATAATAATCATAAACACTGATATCTCTAGAAACATCATGTAGATTAATTTAGAAATATTTATCATATCAATCTTTCAGTCACCCTTAAAAATGGAATATTCTTTTGATAAACATCAATCTCTCAAGTACCCAAGGGATTACCGAGCTATAATGGGGATCACCTACCATATCATGAGCAATAATGGTCTCAACCCATCATTTCCTGATCCATAATTGGATAAACCCAATGTAACTAATGAAAACATATTATTGTAATAAAGTATCTAGAAATCAAGAGAAACCACTCATACCATACACATAAGAAACAATACTGCATAAATTTTTTAGGAGAGTTTATAAATTATTTTAAAAGGAAACCCCTTAAAATAAAATTGTAGTGAGAAGTAATATAATGGAATATAATATGTATATAAAAAATAAATACAAATAATTTAATATAATATAATAAAAAAATAATCACACAAATAATCTTAATACCATGTAATGAGTAAAGAATAATGTTAACCCAATTATTTGAAATTGTGTAAAAAAAATTTTTACCTGAGGTTCTTCTTAATTAAAATGCTATTAAACATCATGTATAGAGGTTAAAAAGTGTTATTAATTTATTAATGAAACATATTAAAGTTTATAACTCCTTATATGATCATTTTATGACATATTTCAACAGATTTATTAGAAATATTTGGTTATTTACATTCTGTCAGTTGCATTCATTACATGGTTTCCATGATCAGTTCTTGATGGATATTCTTGTAGATTGGGAGTGAAACACTAGAATGATAATGGGATGGTAGTTAAATATTTGGAGAACCATAAATTATACCATTTTTTATTTTAGATTCTTAAATGAGGATTATTCATATGTTAAAACATTAATTATGTTTGTTAGGATCATTTTAGTGGTTCTTTGATAATAACAACCTCATTTTTTATATATTATAACCATGTGAACAAGCTAATTCCAAAACCATGGATGAGACATAATAAATATTTTATAATATGGTTCATCCATAAAAATGGTTTAATGATCAGTCTTGAAATAATTAATGAAAATTGAAATAGTATCATCCACGATGTCGGTAATTAGACACATCACAGACAATGATTTTATTCACTGAATATGAGTGCAAGGATAAGAAATATTATGGTTAATTTTCCATGAACATGAAAAATTCAAGAATATAAAGTATTTCTGTATCTTTCATTCCTCTTGGATAAAATAAGGGTAAGAGACTATAAAAGGAAAGGAAATGAAATTAAAACACATGAAAAAGAAAAGGGTTTATTTCCACTTTATCTCTTCTCCTTGAGATCTTCCTTATATCCTTTGATTTTGGCCTTTTGGTGACGCCGGAATGTCTTAGACGTGTGGAAGGATATTAGGGAGTGAATTTGTCCTAAATTAGACAATTATGAAGGCTTGAGAGGTTTGGGGAGAAGAGTGGAATGAGGGTAATATTTATTGAGGTCGAGATGAGGTATTTTACATTATTTAAATCATTATTATAAAATTATTTTTCTCAATACTATGAATTATCTAAATTCATGTGACCCCCACTAGTAATAATGTTTTGTGAGTTCGAAAAAACTGTCATTTCATTACTTATGATTCCTTAAATAGTTTATATAACTGATAATTTCTAATATAGGATATTTTACCGTATTTCACAATTCCTCTAAAAATCATGAATTTTAGAAAAATTTTGAAAATTTAAACAAACCATTTTATTGGTGTAGAATAAAAAATGGAATCCATTTTTTGAAAATAATTATCTAAATATTTTTAATTTAATTTTAATTAAAATCATAATTTTTTCAAAAAATAACAATTTTAATTCCATAAGTACAATTATATCATATTAAGAAATTAACCAAAATTTAATTAGCATAAATCCTTAAGAAAATAAAATAGTAATACAATTTACTATTCATTAAGGTCATTTTACTATTCATATTAGTATTCATTTGTTTATTTTACTATTCAAACAAAAAAATAGATGGTTCCATCACACTTCAAATAACTTACTAAGCACAATAAAAGATAAACATTTCTCGAAATTAAATACATAGAAGCCAAAAAATCATGTTTAAAGTATTGTTAAAAATATCTACAAAAAACAATGTTTCATTTTTTTTAAACCACGGGGTGTTAAATTATCCCACCCTTCTAGAAATTGCGTCCTCACAATTTTAATTACTCATTAAACAAGTGAAGGTACCTTTCCCTCATAGAATTTTCAGATTCCTATGTTTCTTCTTAAATAATGTGGTTTCTCCACAAAACCTATACCTAGTGGATTACTTTATTCCACAATACATCTTCCATTTCATCAAGAATTAAACTGGTTCTTCTTCAGAAGAAATGTTCGCTTCTAGCTAAACTACTTGTAGACTCAAAACATGGGATGAATCTAGCACATACATTCTCAACATCGAAACATGAAGAATTCTATATACCAGAGATATACTTGGAGGAAAAGTTACTCAGTGTTAGACTGGTCCAAAATTCTCTATGATTTCAAAAGGACCAATAAAGAGCATACATAAGTTTCTTTTTTAACCAAAATTTGTCACATTTCCAAGGAGTGATTTTATGGAGAACATGGTCAGTGTCTCGAAAGAGAAGTCATTCCTTCTATTATAAACATAAATTTTTCTTGGCCTGAGTTGTCCTCAGGTGCTACAGAATCATATTCACTTTATTATCCACTTACTCTACTAATTTAGGTCCTTATAACCGTCCTTTCCCTTACATCATCCAAAAAATTTGGAATTCGAGACCACTTCCCATACAATGCCTCAAAACGTGCCATCTGAATAATGCAAAAAAAATAGTTATTATAAGAAAACTCAACTAAAGAATGATGATTATCCCAACTTCTTTGGTCATCCATTATTCAAGATAAAATCACATCCTTCAATATCTAAATCGTTTATTATGACTTCTCATCTGATTGAGGATGAAAACATATACTAAATTTTAATTATATGCCAAACGACTTATGATCCACCTTCAAATGCGAGAAGTGAACCTATAACCCTAGTAAGTTATGATAGATAAGAGAAATCCATGTAACATGAAATCTCTTTAAGGTATAGTTGAGAAAGATGATCCAATTACATTGAATCTCAAATAGAATGGAAATGCACAGATTTTTTAGTTGATCAACAATGACCCAAATCGCATTGTTTCATCTACAAGTATTGGGTAGTCCCACCACGAATTCCAGGGATATATTCTCCAATTTCCATACTGTCACCGGAAAAGGTTGAAGCACCCACTTCAGTGACACCCACTCTTCATTAACTTATTGACACATCAATCATTTCATAGTAAATTTTTCAATATCAATATTCATTCCATTACCCCAGTAACACTCTCGATAGTTGTTGTACAGATTAATACTTCACAGTTGAACTAAAAATGGGGTACTAAGAGCTTCACACAACAACGTATTTTTTAACTGGGAATCATAAGTCAAACTTAACCTTTTTCCATATCATGAAAAACAATCTTTATTAAGGATAATTTATGGGGACATACCAATCCTAGAAAATTGTACCTTTTTATGTAGCTCATGATCATCCTTCTATGTTTTCTTAATTATATCATATAATGATGATTGCACTGATACCAGAAAAAAAAATATGTATTCTTATCATTGACAACTTCTAATCTATAATTCATCAAATCAAAAAATCAGTGGATTAATTTCTAAATATAAGATGGCTATCGATACATGATGTTTTCAACTCATGGCATCCTCCACTTGGTTTTCTTTTCCTGGATGGTAATTTATTGTGAAATCATATTCCTTTATCTGTTCAATACATCCTCTATGAAACATGTTTAATTCCTTCGAAGTGAATATATAATTAATATTTTTATGGTCAGTATATAATTATTAATTTCCCGACCCTAGTTACACATAGTCTGCTCATTATTACATAACATTGGCATGATCCCAAGAGATCATGTCTCGAAATACTAATGTATTCAGTAACCATTGAATTACAGGATATATACATAAGTTTTATAGTACATTATGAAATGATAAAACAACAACATTTCGTCCCCTTTTGAATTCACTAATATCCCTTAGCCTATTCCTACAGGTTAATTGTAATATAATTCATCACATCCATGTCAAAAAGAAAACATAAGAAAGGGGTGAGCTCAGATGCTCAGTAAGGATAAAAATACAGCAGAAACTATCATTGTTAAGCATAAACATTCAATGCAATGTGTAAGACTAAAACAATCCTTTTAAATTTAAATTTTTTAATAATATTTCAAAGATAAATCAAATAAATAAATTTACTTATTAAAATCGATATTCTACTAGCCGAATAATCACATGAAATATCAATTCATAATTTCATAAATATGGAATTCAGAATGCCATCCATCATAAACACATATTCAAGGCCTTGTTATATGACTACAAATAATATTTTGTGAAGGCCTGGTTGCATGAAACAAGTTTGTCTAATGAGACCTACCGATGCATCGAGGAGGTATAGCGGGCTCTACCAGTCACATATTATATAAGGCCCCGGCCTTAAACCTTACTTAATATTGAATTAAATGAATAATTCTCGTTGAGGATCTTTTCACCTTTAGAGTTTTAGAGAATTAGAACATAACTATTACATCTCAAAAGATTACAAATTAGTCACTTCTACTAAGTTTCCATAAATAAAAAAACTCTTAAAAGAAACATGTCTAGTTCCATGTTTTATATAGGATGACATTCCCTTGATCCCATACTTGACATTATTCCACATTAAGTCCTGTGAAAACATTTCAAAAAAAAAACTTGGGGTGAGCATAAAAAGCTCAGTAAGGGATACAGAAAGAATGAAAACTGTTAGTTTTTCAAACATCAAATAAACCATATATACTCTATCAAAGTAATAACTTCACCTTCATGAAGTAGTAAAAACTATTCACTGAATAAAGTATCATTACTTACCTTTTGTAACCAAAGGATTACCATAAAATCCATAAAAAGAACACATAACATATATAAAGGTAACTTGGGACATAAACATACTTAAGTGGAATAACCATACGGTCGACGTCCACACATATCACTTAATGGAATAGCCATACGGCCAATTTCCATACATACATAATGGAATATCCATACGGCCGACTTCCATACCCAATGCATTGGAGGTTATAATGTAACCACCCGTCCTGGTATTCACGGCACCACCCGTCATATGGTTTATAACGTAACCACCCATTAAAATGTCCAAGTTCCAGTATAAAATCATAAAACATAAAACCAATATAAAGGAATGATAACATTTCCACATTTCAATCACAATATATCATAAATATATTGACATAATAGAATCCTTTTTCAAAACCATTTTCAATACCAAAATACATAAAAGAGTATATGGTATTTATTTTATTCTAAAAACATTACGGCTTGTTGAGAAAGCAAAAGACCAAATAATACTCGCGGCGGCGGAAAAGGTCGTTGTCACCGCGTACGTTAAAAAAACATTCCTTTTTGTCGTTTAGTAAAAAAATTCGTAGAAAAGGATTCCTTTTGTATAAAAGTAAAAGTCAAAGGGTTTTATACACCGTATAAAAGAAAGTTGTGTATAAAACGAAATATGCCTCAATGAAAGGAGATTGAGACGAAGTCCCTTACCTCGTATCCGGCTTGACCCGACCATTCTTCAATCTCCTGAATAATAAACTTGAGTTAATATCTACTTTCTTATGAACCTTTTTAAAGTTCATTATTCCTTTTATACCAATTATTGCCATGTTATAAACATTATGTAACCATTTAAGTTAATAATGTTTGTTTTCTCAATATTTGGTTCTTAAGTGGAAAGTGGACTTCTTACAATTACATGTTGTTCGTGTGGTCAAAGGTTCTTTATATCCAGAATGAAATTACCGATATGGGGTATAATATGTATCATATATATCCAGCATATACATGTATTTATAATATTACATAATCATTTAGGGGTTAGAAATGAAATGCACCGTTCATGGAGACGGTAAGTCGTACGTACGCATGAACGCTCCTTTCATTTCTTTGTCATATTAATGGAATTAAAACTAAATGAGAGGTATGTATATTTTAATTCCAGAATTATATTCATCCTTTATATATATCATTAATTATATATATCCATTATATACATGTACTTTTAATAGTACATTACATTTGGGGATAAGAAATGAAATGCACCGTTCATGGAGACGGTAAGCCGTACGTACGCATGAACGCTACTTTCATTTCTATCTCATAATTTAATGGAAAGAAATAATAATGATACAGAGGTATATTATAATTCCAGTATAACATCATATATAATAACTTTAAACCCATCCTTTACACGTCCGACATATGGCATTAACGAATCACATCACTTTGAGGGGGCGTTAGTCCGCACTTCCTTAAATGAAGATATCGTGTTTACCCATAATGGAAACCATAAAGGTATGCCCAAAATAAAAATACAGAAGCTTAAAGAAAAAAATAAACATATTATATATCATATATAAAAATAGTGACATCATAATGTCCACCTTTGAATGTGTTAAATGAGTATTGAACAATCATCGTTTCGGGAGGCAGAATTTCGCCATCCACGGAAACCGTATGTTCTTTAACCATTTGATGTAGTTTTGTGAGAGTGTAGCTCGAATAAATCTTATAAAAACATCCTAGTATATTGAATATACTGGTTTTGTTAGAAAAGAAGTAAATAAAAAGAGTTTAGAGGGTTGGAGAAGCAAAATAAAACAAATGAACAAGAGAGAATGAATTACCTTTAAAAGTGTAACTCCTTTTGATTTGAGACTAAAGGCTTCCTTTGAAAGGATTATGCCCAAAGGTAATCCTATAGTATGAGGAGAGGGATGTTGAGAGAGTAAATGGGCAGGGTTTGGCCAAGCCAAAGGCTTGAGGTGTGTGTGAAATGAGGTAGAGGTGGGGGCCTTTTATAAGAAGAGAGGAGGGGCACTTTTGGAAAGTAAAGAAATATTACTTTATTTGAAACTGTGTTTCTGTTTTAAAAGGTCCCATATTGATATAATTCAGGGATAAGGTGATAAGGGTTCTAAATCCACTCATACAATTGGTTTTGGACATGTTTAGTTCATATATTTTACATTATCTTTCCATTTTATTTAAATCGTCAAATAATGATGTCATCGCTGCATCATTATTATGTCATATATAATTTAATTTATTTAATGTCTAAAAATTATAAAAAAACTACTATGATGTAGGAAATCGTTTTATCTTTCCAATGACTATTTATAATCAAAAATCTGATCTTTATAACCCCATGTAAAAATTGTTTTCGTAAAACATATTATGTTTGTGTCATTTTTTACTTTTACATTAAATAAAAAGTTATTTATGTCATTTCCCAACCAAAGTGTCTCCATGGGGTCCCCAAGTTTCCCCATGGCTTGTATTGGTCGGCCATGACACAAACAATGAGGGTAGGACATGTGTAAAGGTCATCTTATTTTATTAAAGCATTATTTTTACCTTAAACTACACTAATTACCAGTAATCGCGATTAAGAACATAATAAGTTACTATTCACCAAAAAATTATTATAATCTCATTGAACCAAATTTTACTTCTTAATGACAACCATGTATGTCGGATTTTTGAAATTCAAAACACAATGATGGAAAACTTTCATTTAAACGGAAAATCAGTCTTTATAAGTACCACTTAGTGGTTTCACTATTCATCAAAAATTGAAGTTTTTCAGAAAATTACCAAAAATTCACCCTAAGCTATATTTGATATTACGAATTCAAAAATGAATTCTATTTTACAAAATAAAAAACATATAAGTCACATTAATTAATTTAATAATTAATTCCCGCTGTCAGAGCAAATAACGTGTTTTTATGAAACAATAAGTATCAAAAGATTGACACTAGTTTAAGTCCGATTTCAAAGTGAAATTAATTCCAACGACCACTATTGGATTTAATGGTAAAAATATTTTCTAATTTTACTTTAAAACCAATTCAAAAGATAATCTAATCAAATAAATAAATTAGATTAAAAAGTGGTTTTGAATTAAAATACAACATTTTACACTATTCATTAAAAAAATGAACTTTATCAGAAAGGTAACAAAAATTTACACAAGGTAAATTTTGATGTCCCGATTCTAAAGAAGAGTTATTTTTGGTCCAATAGAATTTATAAGATTGATAAAAACTATATTTAATGAAGGTTCGCCGTCAAAAGATGATAAGTGAACCCTTAGTGAAAATTAGGGTATAAATGCCTAAAATTGAACTCTTTCCGTATTTTAAACCTTTATCTTTTATTGGGTAAACGTAAAAACATTTAAAAACATATATAATCATATTTTAGTTATTTCTATCCATTCCCGCCAGTACAACGGCTACTCGTTAACTAACATTTAAAATAATATTATTTTATTACTTGTGTGCAACGTAAGTTTTCAAAGAAACTCATCGTTGCGTACCGAGTACTCTATCGAACGTAGAAACCCCATTTAATTAAAATTAATATTTAATTCATAAATATTAATAAATATGAAAATTATTTATTCTTTATTTACCTGGGATGTTACATCCTTCCCCCATTTTGGGAATTGCGTCCTCGCAATTTTATTCACTTATCAAAATAAGTGGGGGTATTTATCCCTCATAGCATTTTCAGATTCCCACGTTGCCTCTTCAATCACATGGTTTTTCCACAACATCTTTACCTGATGAATCACCTTATTCCGTAACACCTGCTCCCTGTGGTCAAGAATCTGGACCGGTTGTTCCTCATAAGATAGGTTCTCTTCCAGCTGAACTACCTCTGGACTCAAAACATGAGATGTATCTGGAATATACTTTCTCAACATTGAAACATGAAAAACATTGTGTACCTGAGATAAACTCAGAGGTAAATCCACCCAGTATGCAACTGATCCAACTCTCTCCAGAATTTCATATGGTCCAATAAACCTTGGACTCAACTTTCCTTTCTTACCAAATATCATCGCACTTTTCCAAGGAGAAACCTTGAGAAAAACATGATCACCTACCTCGAAAGATAGATCCTTCCTCCGGTTATCCGCATAACTCTTCTTCCTGCTCTGAGCTGTTCTCATGTGATTCGGAATCAACTGAACTTTTTCTGCCATCTATTCTACCAATTCTGGTCCCATCAGCTTCCTTTCACCCACTTCATTCCAAAATGCTGGAGTTCGACACCGCTTCCCATATAATGCCTCTAATGGTGCCATCTGTATACTGGAATGAAAACTGTTATTATAAGAAAACTCAACCAAAGAAAGTTGTTAGTCCCAAATTCCCTTATAATCCATAGAACAAGCTCGTAGAATATCCTCCAATGTCTGGATGGTTCGTTCTGACTGCCCATCTGATTGAGGATGAAAAGCTGTACTAAAATTTAATTCCGTACCCAACGACTTCTGAAGGCCTTTCCAAAAGTTATATGTGAACCTGGGATCACGATCAGATACAATGGAGAGAGGAAATCCATGTAAACTGACTATCTCTTTAAGATACAAATGGGAAATTTGATCTTGAGAGAAAGTATCTCGTATAGAAAGGAAATGAGAAGATTTGGTCAAGCGATCAACAATAACCCAGATTGCATTATTACCTCGAGATGTCCTCGGTAATCCACAACAAAGTCCATGGATATGTTTTCCCATTTCAACTCTGGCACTGGTAAAGGCTGAAGCATCCCTTTCGGTAACTGCCGCTCTGCTTTAACCTGTTAACATGTCAAACACTTCACAGTAAAATCAACAATGTCTCTTTTCATTCATTCCCACTAGTAATACTCCCGCAGATCTCTGTACATCTTAGTACTGCCAGGATGAACTGAAAACGGGGAACTATGAGCCTCACATAACAACTCATTCTTCAACTGTGAATCACAAGGCACACATAACCTCTTCCCAAACCTCAAAACACAAACACAAACTTATCCAAAAACTCATGGAAAATTTTATTCATTCGGTCCATGAATACAACAGGTGAATTGGTTAACCCAAAAGTCATAACTAAAAATTCATAATGGACATATCTAGTACGGAACGCAGTCTTCGGAACGGCTGCTTATTTTACTTTCTACTGATGGTACCCCGACCTCAAGTCAATCTTCGAAAAATACTGAGCTCCCTGGAGCTGATACCACTTCATTCGATGGCCCATCATCTGCTGATGTTGTTGCAAAGGATTTCACCACCCCTTTCTTCTTGTAGTCTGGCTGCATTCCCCCAGTTGAGTTCTTCGTTGGACACTCATTTGCATAATGACCCATTTCATTACAATTAAAACATCTTACCGTTGGCTTTTCATTTCCTTCTTGATCATCTTCCTTACAGTTACGAGCAATATGACCAGACTTACCACACCGAAAGCACTTACCAGACTTGGATAAACATTCTCTAGGATGCATTTTACCACACTTCTCACAGGATGGATATTTGGTTTTCTTACCTCCTTGCTTCTTTGAGGAATTCTTCCCCTTTTCCTTCCAACTAGACCTCTTATTCTGTTGTTTGTCATAGAACACCTGATCATCGGCAAACTCCATTTCCACCTTCTCAGCACATCGAACAAGCTTTTCATAACTTTTAAACTCACGATAAGCTAATGCCCTTCAATATTTTGGCTTTAATCCTGAGTAAAAACGATTGATTTTACTATCAAGGTCTCGGATAAAATTTGGAGCATACCTTACCAATCGAGTGAACTTTCCTTCATAAGCAGCCACTGAATCATCCTCCTACCTCAATTCTGGGAACTGTTTTTCCATCCTAAGAAGAACCACCTTAGGAAAATATTTCTCAAGAAACATACCTTTGAATTCGTCCCAGTGAAGATCCACAATATCATCACTATCCCTTATATTTTTCACCATCGACCACCACTGATCAGCTTCACCTTCAAAACGGTAAACAGCAAGACTAACCTTTTGATGTTCTGAACACCCCATGACATCAAAAATCTTATCCAGTGATTTAATCCACCCTTCAGCTTGCACAGGGTCAGATGATCCTCTGATGATGGGGGATGTTGCCTCATAAAATGTTCCACCACTGACATGTTCCTCTGCGGTTGATCTGGATGATCTCGTGCATGGATACCACCACCATTTATAGCCCGAGTCAACTGTGCCATCACTGCAACAAACTGTTCAGTTCCGATTCCGACCATCTCAGGTTGCTGATTTGGAAGGTTATCTTCCTCTTGATGTCTTCCCAACATAGCTTCTTTGTTTCCTCTATAGAAAACCATTCTGAACACAGAAATATCTTAGGCGAAGCAACATGGTAATTCGTAAATTCTATATCATTTCAATCATATTATAATTTAACACTTTTCTAACTCCTAAAGTTGTCTAAAACGACCTCTGATACCAACTATAAGGCCCCGACCTTAAACCTTACTTAATATTGAATTAAATGAATAATTCTCGTTGAGGATCTTTTCAGGTTTAGAGTTTTAGAGAATTAGAACATAACTATTACATCTCAAAAGATTACAAAGTAGTCACTTCAACTAAGTTTCCATAAATAAAAAAACTCTTAAAAGAAACATGTCTAGTTCCATGTTTTATATAGGATGAAATTCCCTTGATCCCATCCTTGACCTTATTCCACATTAAGTCCTGTGAAAACATTTCAAAAAAAACTTGGGGTGAGCATAAAAAGCTCAGTAAGGGATACAGAAAGAATGAAAACTGTTAGTTTTTCAAAAATAAAATAAACCTTATATACTCTATCAAAGTAATACCTTCACCTTCATGAAGTAGTAAAAACTCTTCACTGAATAAAGTATCATTACTTACCTTTTTGTAACCAAAGGATTACCATAAAATCCATAAAAATAACACATAACATATATAAAGGTAACTTGGGACATAAACATACTTAAGTGGAATAACCATATGGTCGACTTCCACACATATCACTTAATGGAATATCCATACGGCCAATTTCCATACATACTTAATGGAATAGCCATACGGCCGACTTCCATACCCAATGCATTGGAGGTTATAACGTAACCACACATCCAGGTATTCACTGCACCACCCGTCATATGGTTTATAACGTAACCACTCGTTAAAATGTCCAAGTACCAGTATAAAATCATAAAACATAAAACCAATATAAAGGAATGATAACATTTCCACATTTCAATCACAATATATCATAAATATATTGACATAATAGAATCCTTTTTCAAAACCATTTTCAATACCAAAATACATAAAAGAGTATATGGTATTTATTATATTCTTTAAACATTACGGCTTGTTGAGAATGCCAAAGACCAAATAATACTCGTGGCGGCGGAAAAGGTCGTTGTCACCGCGTACGTTAAAAAACATTCCTTTTTGTCGTTTAGTAAAACGCTTCGTAGAAAAGGATTCCTTTTGTATAAAAGTAAAAGTCAAAGGGGTTTATACACCGTATAAAAGAAAGTTGTGTATAAAACGAAATATGCCTCAATGATAGGATATTGAGACGAAGTCCCCTACCTCGTATCCGACTTGACCCGACTATTCTTTAATCTCCTGAATAATAAACTTGAGTTAATATCTACTTGCTTATGAACCTTTTTAAAGTTCATTATTCCTTTTACACCACTTATTGCCATGTTATAAACAATATGTAACCATTTAAGTTAATAATGTTTGTTTTCTCAATATTTGGTTCTTAAGTCGAAAGTGGACTTCTTACAATTACATGTTGTTCGTGTGGTCAAAGGTTATTTATATCCAGAATGAAATTCCCGATTTGGGTATAATATGTATCATATATATCCATCATATACATGTATTTATAATATTACATAATCATTTAGGGGTAATAAATGAAATGCACCGTTCATGGAGACGGTAAGCCGTACATACGCATGAACGCTACTTTCATTTCTTTGTCATATTAATGGAATTAAAACTAAATGATAGGTATGTATATCTTAATTCCAGAATTATATTCATCATTTAGATATATCATTAATTATATATATCCATTATATACATGTACTTTTAATAGTACATTACATTTGGGGATAAGAAATGAAATGCACCGTTCATGGAGACGGTAAGCCGTACGTACGCATGAACGCTACTTTCATTTCTATCTCATACTTTAATGGAAAGAAATAATAATGATATAGAGGTATATTATAATTCCAGTATAACATCATATATAAAAACATTAAATCCATCCTTTACACGTCCCACATATGGCATTAACGAATCACATCACTTTGAGGGGGCGATAGTCCGCACTTCCTTAAATGAAGATATCATGTTTACCCATAATGGAAACCATATTGGTATGCACAAAATAAAAATACAGAAGCTTAAAGAAAAAAAATAAACATATTATATATCATATATAAAAATAATGACATCATAATGGCCACCTTTGAAGGTGTTAAATGAGTATTGAACAATCATCGTTTCGGGAGGCAGAATTTCGCCATCCACGGAAACCGTATGTTCTTTAACCATTTGATGTAGTTGTGTGGGAGTGTAGCTCGAATAAATCTTATAACAACATCCTAGTATATTGAAGATACTTGTGTTGTTACAAAAGAAGTAAATAAAAAGAGTTTAGAGGGCTGGAGAAGAAAAATAAAACAAATGAACAAGAGAGAATGAATTACCTTTAAAAGTGTAACTCTTTTTTATTTGAGCCTAAAGGCTTCCTTTGAAAGGATTCTTCCCAAAGAGAATCCTCTAGGATCAGGAGTGGGATTTGGAGAGAGTAAATGGGCAGGGGTTTGCCGAGCCAAAGGCTTGAGGAGTGTGTGAAATGAGGTAGAGGTGGGGGCCTTTTATAAGAGGAGAGGAGGGGCACTTTTGGAAAGTAAAGAAATATTACTTTATTTGAAAATGTGTATCAGTTTTAAAAGGTCCCATATTGATATAATTCGTGGATAAGGTGATAAGGGTTCGAAATACACTCATACAATTGCTTTTTGGACATGTTTAGTTCATAGATTATACATTATCTTTCCATTTTATTTAAATCATCAAATAATGATGTCATCGCTGCATCATTATTATGTCATATATAATTTAATTTATTTAATGTCTAAAAATTATAAAAAAATACTATGATGTAGGAAATCTTTTTATCTTTCCAATGACTATTTATATTCAAAAATATTATCTTAATAACCCCATGTAAAAATTGTTTTCGTAAAACATATTATGTTTGTGTCATTATTTCTTTATATTAAATAAAAAGTTATTTATGTCATTTCCCAACCAAAGTGTCTCCATGGGGTCCCCAAGTTGACCCATGGCTTTTCTTGGTCGGCCATGACACAACCAATGAGGTTAGGACATGTTTCAAGCTCATCTTAGTTTATTAAAGCATTATTTTTACCTTAAACTACACTAATTACCACTAATCGCGATCAAGAACTTAATAAGTTACTATTCACCAAAAAATTATTATAATCTCATTGAACCACATTTTACTTCTTAATGACAACCATGTATGTAAGATTTTTGAAATTCAAAACACAATGATGGAAAAATTTCATTTAAACGGAAAATCAGTCTTTATAAGTAGCACTTAGTGGTTTCACTATTCATCAAAAATTGAAGTTTTTCAGAAAATTACCAAAAATTCACCCTAAACTATATTTGATATTACAAATTCAAAAATGAAGTCTATTTTACAAAATTCAAAACATATATGTCACATTAATTAATTTAATAATTAATTCCCACTGTCAGAGCAAATAGCGTGTTTTTATGAAACAATAAGTATCAAAATATTGACACTAGTTTAAGTCCGATTTCAAAGTGAAATTAATTCCAACGACCACTATTTGATTTAATGGTAAAAATATTTTCTAATTTCACTTTAAAACCAATTCAAAAGATAATCTAATAATATAAATAAATTATATTAAAAAGAGGTTTTGAATTAAAATACAACATTTTACACTATTCATTAAAAAATGAACTTTATCATAAAGGTACTAAAAATTTACACAAGGTAAATTTTGATGTCCCGATTATAAAGAAGAGTTATTTTTGGTCCAATAGAATTTATAAGATTGATCAAAACTATATTTAATGATGGTTCGTCGTCAAAAGATGATAAGTGAACCCTTAGTGAAAATTAGGGTATAAATGCGTAAAATTGAACTCTTTCCGTATTTTAAGCCTTTATCTTTTATTGGGTAAATGTAAAAACATTTAAAAACATATATAATCATATTTTAGTTATTTTTATCCATTCCCTCCAGTACAACGGCTACTCGTTAACTAACATTTAAAATAATATTATTTTATTACTTGTGTGCAACGTAAGTTTTCAAAGAAACTCATCGTTGCGTACCGAGTACGCTATCGAACGTAGAAACCCCTTTTAATTAAAATTAATATTTAATTCCTAAATATTAATAAATATGAAAATTATTTATTCTTTATTTACCTGGGAAGTTGCATCCTTCCCCCCTTTTGGGAATTGCGTCCTCTCAATTTTATTCACTTATCATAATAAGTGGGGGTATTTATCCCTAATAGCATTTTCAGATTCCCATGTTGCCTCTTCAATCACATGGTTTTTCCACAAAACCTTTACCTGATGAATCACCTTATTCCGTAACACCTGCTCCCTGTGGTCAAGAATCTGGACCGGTTGTTCCTCATAAGATAGGTTCTCTTCCAGCTGAACTACCTGTGGACTCAAAACATGAGATGGATCTGGCATATACTTTCTCAACATTGAAACATGAAAAACATTGTGTACCTGAGATAAACTCGGAGGTAAAGCCACCCAGTATGGAACTGATCCAACTCTCTCCAGAATTTCATATGGTCCAATAATCCTTGGACTCAGCTTTCCTTTCTTACTAAATCTCATCACACTTTTCCAAGGAGAAACCTTGAGAAAAACATGATCACCTACCTCGAAAGATAGATCCTTCCTCCAGTTATCCGCATAACTCTTCTGCCTGCTCTGAGCTGTTCTCATGTAATTTTGAATCAACTGAACTATTTTTGCCATCTCTTCTACCAATTCTGGTCCCATCAGCTTCCTTTCACCCACTTCATTCCAAAATGCTGGAGTTCGACACCGCTTCCCATATAATGCATCAAATGGTGCCATCTGTATACTGGAATGAAAACTGTTATTATAAGAAAACTCAACCAAAGAATGTTGTTGGTCCCAACATCCCTGATAATCCATAGAACAAGCTCGTAGCATATCCTCCAATGTCTGGATTGTTCGTTCTGACTGCCCATCTAATTGAGGATGAAAAGCTGTACTAAAATTTAATTCTGTACCCAACGACTTCTGAAGGCCTTTCCAAAAGTTAGATGTGAACCTGGGATCACGATCAGATACAATGGAGAGAGTAACTCCATGTAACCTGACTATCTCTTTAAGATACAAACGGGAAAGTTGATCTAGAGAGATAGTATCTCGTATGGAAAGGAAATGAGCAGATTTGGTCAAGCGATCAACAATAACCCAGATTGCATTATTACCTCGAGATGTCCTCGGTAATCCCACAACAAAGTCCATGGATATGTTTTCCTATTTCCACTCTGGAACTGGTAAAGGCTGAAGCATCCATTTCGATAACTGCCCCTCTGCTTTAACCTGTTGACATGTCAAACACTTCACAGTAAAATCAGCAATGTCTCTTTTCATTCCATCCCACCAGTAATACTCCCACAGATCTCTGTACATCTTAGTACTTCCAGGATGAACTGAAAACGGGGAAATATGAGCCTCACATAACAACTCATTCTTCAACTATGAATCACAAGGCACACATAACCTCTTCCCAAACCTCAAAACACAAACACAAACTTATCCAAGAACTCATGGAAAATTTTATTCATAAGGTCCATGAATACAGCAGGTGCATTGGTTAACCCAAAAGGCATAACTACAAATTCATAATGGACATATCTTGTATGGAACACAGTCTTCGGAACTTCTTCTTCTTTTACTTTCAACTGATGGTACCCCGACCTCAAGTCAATCTTCAAAAAATACTGAGCTCCCTGGAGCTGATACCACTTCATTCGATGGCCCAACATCTACTGAAGTTGTTGCAAAGGATTTCACCACCCCTTTCTGCTTGTAGTCTGGCTGCATTCCCCCAGTTGAGTTCTTCGTTGGACACTCATTTGCATAATGACCTATTTCATTACACTTAAAACATCTTACCGTTGGCTTTTCATTTCCTGCTTGATCATCTTCCTTACAGTTATGAGCAATATGACCAAACTTACCACACCGAAAGCACTTACCAGACTTGGATAAAAATTATCTAGGATGCATTTTACCACACATCTCACAGGATGGATATTTGGTTTTCTTACCTCCTTTCTTCTTTGATGAATTCTTCCCCTTTGCCTGCCAACTAGACCTCTTATTATGTTGTTTGTCATAGAACACCTGATCATCGGCAAACTCCATTTCCACCTTCTCAGCACATCGAACAAGCTTTTCATAACTTTTAAACTCACGAGAAGCTAATGACCTACGATATTTTGGCTTTAATCCTAAGTAAAAACGATTGATTTTACTATCAAGGTCTCGGATAAAATTTGGAGCATACCTTGCCAATCGAGTGAACTTTCCTTCATAAGCATCCACTGAATCATCCTCCTGCCTCAATTCTGGGAACTGTTTTTCCATCCTAAGACGAACAACCTTAGGAAAATATTTCTCAAGAAACATACCTTTGAATTTTTCCCCGTGAAGATCCTCAATCTCATCACTATCCCTTATATTTTTCACAATTGACCACCACTGATCAGCTTCACCTTCAAAACGGTAAACAGAAAGACTAACCTTTTGATGTTCTGAACACCCCATGACATCAAAAATCTTCTCCAGTGCTTTAATCCACCCTTCAGCTTGCACAGGGTTAGATGATCCTCTGAATGATGGGGGATGTTGCCTCATGAAATGTTCCACCACTGACATGTTCCTATGCGGTTGATCTGGCTGATCTCGTGCATGGATACCACCACCATTTATAGCCTGAGTCAACTGTGACATCACTGCAACAAACTGTTCAGTTCCAATTCCCACAATCTCAGGTTGTTGATTTGGAAGTTTATCTTCCTCCTGATGTCGTCCCAACATAGCTGCTTTGTTTCCTCTGCGGAAAACCATTCTGAACACAGAAATATCTTAGGCGAAGGAACATGGTAATCCATAAATGCTATATCATTTCAATCATATTATAATTTAACACATTTCTAACTCCTAAAGTTGTCTAAACCGACCTCTGATACCAACTATAAGGCCCCGGCCTTAAACCTTACTTAATATTGAATTTAATGAATAATTCTCGTTGAGGATCTTTTCAGGTTTAGAGTTTTAGAGAATTAGAACATAACTATTACATCTCAAAAGATTACTAAGTAGTCACTTCTACTAAGTTTCCATAAATAAAAAAAACTCTTAAAAGAAACATGTCTAGTTCCATGTTTTATATAGGATGACATTCCCTTGATCCCATCCTTGACCTTATTCCACATTAAGTCCTGTGAAAACATTTCAAAAAAAACATGGGGTGAGCATAAAAAGCTCAGTAAGGGATACAGAAAGAATGAAAACTGTTAGTTTTTCAAACATCAAATAAACCATATATACTCTATCAAAGTAATACCTTCACCTTCATGAAGTAGTAAAAACTCTTCACTGAATAAAGTATCATTACTTACCTTTTTGTAACAAAAGGATTACCATAAAATCCATAAAAATAACACATAACATATATAAAGGTAACTTGGGACATAAACATACTTAAGTGGAATAACCATACAGTCGACTTCCACACATATCACTTAATGGAATAGCCATACGGCAAATTTCCATACAAACTTAATGGAATAGCCATACGGCCGACTTCCATACCCAATGCATTGGAGGTTATAACGTAACCACCCATCCTGGTATTCACGGCACCACCCGTCATATGGTTTATAACATAACCACCCGTTAAAATGTCCAAGTACCAGTATAAAATCATAAAACATAAAACCAATATAAAGGAATAATAACATTTCCACATTTCTATCACAATATATCATAAATTTATTGACATAAAAGAATCCTTTTTCAAAACCATTTTCAATACCAAAATACATAAAAGAGTATATGGTATTTATTTTATTCTAAAAACATTACAGCTTGTTGAGAAAGCCAAAGACCAAATAATACTCGCGGCGGCGGAAAAGGTCATTGTCACCGCGTACGTTAAAAAAACATTCCTTTTTGTCGTTTAGTAAAACGCTTCATAGAAAAGGATTCCTTTTGTATAAAAGTAAAAGTCAAAGGGGATTATACACCATATAAAATTAAGTTGTGTATAAAACGAAATATGCCTCAATGAAAGGAGATTGAGACGAAGTCCCTTACCTCATATCCGACTTGACCCGACCGTTCTTTAATCTCCTGAATAATAAACTTGAGTTAATATCTACTTGCTTATGAACCTTTTTAAAGTTAATTATTCCTTTTATACCACTTATTGCCATGTTATAAACATTATGTAACCATTTAAGTTAATAATTTTTGTTTTCTCAATATTTGGTTCTTAAGTCGAAAGTGGATTTCTTACAATTACATGTTGTTCATGTGGTCAAAGGTTCTTTATATCCAGAATGAAATTACCGATTTGGGTATAATATGTATCATATATATCCAGCATATACATGTATTTATAATATTACATAATCATTTAGGGTTAAGAAATTAAATGCACCGTTCATGGAGACGGTAAACCGTACGTACGCATGAACGCTACTTTCATTTCTTTGTCATATTAATGGAATTAAAAATTAAATGAGAGGTATGTATATTTTAATTCCATAATTATATTCATCATTTAGATATATCATTAATTATATATATCCATTATATACATGTACTTTTAATAGTACATTACATTTGGGGATAAGAAATGAAATGCACCGTTCATGGAGACGGTAAGCCGTACGTACGCATCAACGCTACTTTCATTTCTATCTCATACTTTAATGGAAAGAAATAATATTGATATAGAGGTATATTATAATTCCAGTATAAAATCATATATAATAACTTTAAATCCATCCTTTACACGTCCCACATATGGCATTAACGAATCACATTACTTTGAGGGGGTGGAGTCCGCACTTCCTTAAATGAAGATATCGTGTTTACCCATAATGGAAACCATAAAGGTATGCCCAAAATAAAAATACAGAAGCTTAAATAAAAAAAAATAAACATATTATATATCATATATAAAAATAGTGACATCACAATGGCCACCTTTTAAGGTGTTAAATGAGATTTGAACAATCATCGTTTCTGGAGGCAGAATTTCGCCATCCACGGAAACCGTATGTTCTTTAACCATTTGATGTAGTTGTGTGAGAGTGTAGCTCACATAAATCTTATAACAACATCCTAGTATATTGAAGATACTGGTGTTGTTACAAAATAAGTAAATAAAAAGAGTTTAGAGGGTTGGAGAAGCAAAATAAAACAAATGAACAAGAGAGAATGAATTACCTTTAAAAGTGTAACTCCTTTTGATTTGAGCCTAAAGTCTTCCTTTGAAAGGATTCTGCCCAAAGGGAATCCTCTAGGATGAGTAGAGGGATGTGTAGAGAGTAAATGGGCAGGGGTTGGCCGAGCCAAGGGCTTGAGGAGTGTGTGAAATGAGGGAGAGGTGGGGGCCTTTTATTAGAGGAGAGGAGGGGTACTTTTGGAAAGTAAAGAAATATTACTTTATTTGAAAATGTGTTTCGGTTTTAAAAGGTCCCATTTTGATATAATTCCTGTATAAGGTGATAAGGGTTCGAAATCCACTCATCCAATTGGTTTTGGACATGTGTAGTTTATATATTTTACATTATCTTTCCATTTTATTTAAATCGTCAAATAATGATGTCATCGCTGCATCATTATTATGTCATATATAATTTAATTTATTTAATGTCTAAAAATTATAAAAAAATACTAGGATTTAGGAAATAGTTTTATCTTTCCAATGACTATTTATAATTAAAAATCTGATCTTTATAACCCCATGTAAAAACTATTTTCGTAAAACATATTATGTTTGTGTCATTTTTACTTTTACATTAAATAAAAAGTTATTTATGTCATTTCCCAACCAATGTGTCTCCATGGGGTCCCCAAGTTGACCCATGGCTTTTCCTGGTCGGCCATGACAGAAACAATGAGGGTTGGACATGTGTCAAGCTCATCTTATTTTATTAATGCATTATTTTTACCTTAAACTACACTAATTACCACTAATAGCGATTAAGAACTTAATAAGTTACTATTCACCAAAAAATTATTATAATCTCATTGAACCACATTTTAATTCTTAATGAAAACCATGTATGTTGGATTTTTGAAATTCAAAACACAATGATGGCAAAATTTCATTTAAACGGAAAATCAGTCTTTATAAGTACCACTTAGTGGTTTCACTATTCATCAAAAATTGAAGTTTTTCAGAAAATTACCAAAAATTCACCCTAAGATATATTTGATATTACTAATTCAAAAATTAAGTCTATTTTACAAAATTCAAAACATATATGTCACATTAATTAATTTAATAATTAATTCCCGCTGTCAGAGCAAATAGCGTGTTTTTATGAAACAATAAGTATCAAAAGATTGACACTAGTTTAAGTCCGATTTCAAAGTGAAATTAATTCCAACTACCACTATTGGATTTAATGGTAAAAATATTTTCTAATTTCAATTTAAAACCAATTCAAAAGATAATCTAATCATATAAATAAATTAGATTAAAAAGAGGTTTTGAATTAAAATAAAACATTTTACACTATTCATTAAAAAAATGAACTTTATCAGAAAGGTACCAAAAATTTACACAAGGTAAATTTTGATGTCCCGATTCTAAAGAAGTGTTATTTTTGGTCCAATAGAATTTATAATATTGATCAAAACTATATTTAATGACGGTTCGCCGTCAAAAGATGATAAGTGAACCCTTAGTGAAAATTAGGGTATAAATGCCTAAAATTGAACTCTTTCCGTATTTTAAGCCTTTATCTTTTATTGGGTAAATGTAAAAACATTTAAAAACATATATAATCATATTTTAGTTATTTCTATCCATTCCCGCCAGTACAACCACTACTCGTTAACTATCATTTAAAATAATATTATTTTATTACTTGTGTGCAACGTAAGTTTTCAAAGAAACTCATCGTTGCGTACCGAGTACACTATCGAACGTAGAAACCCATTTTAATTAAAATTAATATTTAATTCGTATATATTAATAAATATGAAAATTATTTATTCTTTATTTACCTGGGATGTTACATATTAAGTCAAAATTATCCCTCATATGAATAGGCTGAAGCGTAACATGAAAATTCGTATTAAAAATAGCATATAAAATTGTAATACATTAACCATAAACCATTAATGGTAGAAAGATAACACATACACAGTCAAACAAATCACAAAACCTTAAATATAATATGGATGACAGTATCATAATAAATCAAATTCAATCATGTGTAAAATACATCAAAGGAAGTTGACATAGTTGAGATCAATACTATATGAGAGAATCATCTCTTTCTATTTTGAAATCATTTAAAAGTCACATAATTATAAAAGAAAACTTTTTTTTGAAAATATTGTTATAATGTTGTAATGGAATATTCGAAGGTGTTATAATGGAATAATATAGCTGCACCCGCCATATTAGATAATTAACATTCTTTCCTTAATTTGATGAAATGGTCAAAAGTATCCTTGTTTGGAATGAGAGGGAATGATTAATTAAAAAAATTATAAAAAGTCATTCATGGGTATTAATGAATTTAACCCCTAGTCTTGATAATTGTAACAAAAATTTGAAAGACATTTTTATGAAAACACGGATGAGGAAGATAAATAAGACCTAGTAGATACTTTTGTAAAAACCACTTCAGATAATATATGAATTTAAAAATTAACCCTTACCTTGTAATTTTCCATGGTCGAGGGTATATTAAACTCATTTATAATAGAGAAATATTTTTTATTAAATTATGAAAGAACCACATAAATAAATATGATATCATATATGACCTTATAATATTTCATTGTTAATAAAATTTTAGCTGTATCATTGTTACGAGGGGAAGTAAATCTCATCGTGTTCGTGGAGACGGTAATCTGTACGCACACATGAGAAAAAATATCATTTTATTGATGGTGAAATCATATTAAATTTGATATTATATCATATATAATGAATAATTAACATTTTATATTTATTATTTACATTAATTATACTCATTATTATACCCATCCAAATAATTAATTGTTGAATAACATACTACACGACAACGTGGAGACAGTATGTTGTACTTACACACGTATGGTGACATTTCCATTCATAGGATGGATAGAAGTATGAATATGGTTGTACCATATTTATAAATACATCACAACATATTGAAGGTGCTGGAGTTATTATTATGGTATGAAAACAACCATGAAAAAAGGAATAGGAAGAATAAAAGATCTCTGAATGAGGTGATAAAATATTTACCACTTTTTCGGGTGCTTCCTTTTGATTTGATCAAAAGGGATCCTTAGGTTGGATTTATGATCAAATTAAGGACTCTAAGTTGATGTGAGGGTATTTGGGAGGATATTTGAGTAAGGGAGGGCCGAGTTAAATGGATTTGAATGTGTGATTTTGAGAGAAGGGGAATTACCCTTCTGTAAGAGAGGCGATGGTTACTTTAACAAAAACTTTAAATAATAATTAATTACACAATCATATTCGGTTTATAATGTCTCCAAGAGGATTTATTTTGAGGATAATGAGGGTATGGGTTGAAAACCTCCAAAAAATAGGTTTTATACAGGTATTGGTACCCATATTAACCTTATATTTTAGATTTAACTCTTAGTTAAATAGTTTATATTTTACCATGTATTCATGTATTATTATAATAATTAGAAATTTAAAATACTATAAAAAGACAAATTAACCTCAAGTGGTTCTTTATGGAAATATAAAACCATATATATTTCTTTTATCCAAACCTTATATTTTTAATAATATTATACCAATTAATAATATATTATTTGTTTTAAAAACATATTTATGTCAAATTTGACACATTTTAGTATTTGATTTTTGGGAAAGGTAAAAAAACTTGATTACTTCTAAATAAATTCACTAAATCCATACTAACATGTAATTTTTACCAATAAAATTATTGTAATGTATCCATATTCTCAATTAAAATTTATTTGGATATTTATTATTCAGTTATTTTAATCCTTCTTTAATAAAGTAATTATGGGATCATCATTGTCTCTTAAATAAATTTAATTATTTATGGTTTAAAATTTAAAAATAAAACACCATGATGTAGGAAATATTTTTCAATTTAATATAAATATATAGTTTCTAATTTATATTAATTATACACTTATATTGAAAATTGTTTAGTTATTAAACATTGAATTTAACACTTTTAAATCTTCTTTAAATTAAATATTAAAAATTATATGAATCTAATATATGTGGACCAAATGGATCATATTTTATTCTTAAGGTTTCTTTGGTTGAAATACATTTATCAAATAGAATTAGAACATTTTTAGGATAATTATAATATACTTTATACCTTTAATTACCCAAATTAATTTTAATTGTGGTAAATAAAATTCAATAGATATTATTAACCAAATATTATTTTCATCATATTGAACCCCATTTTACATTGTGATGTCAATCGAGTGTCTTGGATTTTTCAACTACAATTCAAAGAAGTTGTAAAAAATTGTTTTATGCAAATTTTAAAATGTCCATAGAAGGTGGGTAAACAACGTTAAAAAATTCGATAAAATTTTATATATCTATTTTATTATGAAATGAAATCAATGAATTACATTTAACTAATATAAGTACTATGTATCTATTTTGAAATTATAAAAAATTTAAATTAAAAAATAAATATTTATATCATATTCTGTTATACACTATAATACAGTGTCTTTCAATATTCATATAGAGTTGAAAATTTTTAGATAAATAAAAAAAACTCACTCTGATAATTTTGATTTTCAGAATCATAAAATGAATTCCATTTTGAAAAATTAAATTTAAAAAATTTGGTATTAATATTCATAATGACTAGTTTGATTGGTCATGGTATACTAGAACTCAATGTTCCATTCAACACAAGCTATTGAATTCTTCCAAGAGAGGAGTACCATTGAAGCATGGGGTGTAACATTATTCCTTATTTTATGTAATTTCTTCTTCAAAATTTCCTGAATATTATAGCATAAAAAGATTCAGGTGTTTAATCATCATAGGTTCCTCAGGTTCCCACATTACCTCTTCCACCTTATGGTTTCTCCATGGATATTTTACTAGACGAGTTGTCTGGTTTCTCAACACTTGTTCTCTGGTATCAAGAATTATGGAAGTCTTTTACAAATAAGATAGATCAGGTTCATGTTCTATTTATTCATTGGGGAGTACATGCATTGGGTTTGGAATGTACTTTCTCAAAATTTATACATTGAACATATCATTAACATCCGAGTGAATTGGAAACATTTCCAAATGATATGCTACAACTCTAAGTAGTTCTATAATTTTGAATGGTCTGATGTACCTAGGACATAATTTACCCTTCTTACTGAATTTTACAAGACCCTACCAAGGAGATACTGTCTAGAAAACATGATCTCTTATTTGAAATTCCAAATACTTACTTCAGTTATCAACATATATCTTCTTAATATATTGATCTGCTTTGATGTGGGCTTAGATAATCTTCACCTTTTTCATTGTTTCCTTAACATGTTCTGGGCCTACTAGTTTTCTTTCACCCACATCATCCTAACAAGTTGGTGTGAGGCATCTATTTATATATAAAGCTTCATATGGTTTCATCTAAATACATCAATGTATTCTATTATTATATTAAAATTCTACTAGAGGTAAATATTGATCCCACATACATTGAATGACCAGTGGAAAAGATGTCAACATTTCTTTTATGGTTTGAATAGTTTGTTCTGATTGTCCATTATTTTGAGGGAGGTTGGTAGTGTACAAACGAAGTTCAGTATCCTAGGCCTTATGATGAACTTTCCAGAATCATGATATAAAATAGCGATCATGATCAGAAAAAATCGATTATGTTACATCATGATCTATTATAAATTTATTAATATATAGTCATGATAAATGTAAAAGTGGAAAAATCTTCTCTTGTAGCAAGAAAATATGCTAACTTGGTAAGACTATTTGAAATGAATCATATTGGGTCATTCCTTCTAACATTTTTTGGTAGTCCCAAGACAAATTCATTCATAGTATCATCCCATTTCCAGTCAGGTATGGGAAGATGTTGCATGAATCCTCTAGGATGTTGTCTTTCAGCTTTCACATGATGAAAAACCAAAACACTTGACACATAATCTGCAATACCCCTCTTCATGTTGTCCCACCAAAAATGTACCTTCAAATCTCTATAAATCTTAGTGCTACCAGGGTGTATAGAGAAATTGGAGCTATGAGTGTCGTCCAACAATTCATTTTTCAGATCAGGCATATCATAAACACAAACTCCCTTGCCAGATTCTAAAATTCCATCTTCATATATGAATTTGATCCATCTCCCATAATTCATAACTTAAATTTTCTTTTACAACTCCTTATCATCAGTTTGAGAACTTCGTATCCTAACTAGTATCAATGTATTACAATCCATTTGAAAAAGTAGTGATGTTTTACCTTCCATGATTATTCCCATATCCATCTTCACTACATCCATGAACATATGATCCCTTTCAACTCTTATCATGTTACGAAATCCATGATCTTTTCTGCTAAAAGCATATTCCACCTTATTTTCCTTCATTGAGTGGTTGTGTATAGTGCAATCAAAATACTTGATTTGTTTAATCCATCTCCTTTTCCTCATGTTTAGTTATTTCTGTGAGAAATTTTACATCAAACTCTGTTGATCGGTATATATCTCACATTTTTCAACAAAAATAATAGTCTACATATCTTCAAAATAATGATTATAGCTGTTAACTCAAAATAATGAGTGGGATGGTTTTGTTCATGAATTTTTAGCTATCACGATGAATTAAAAATAACTATATCATTCTGCATAAGGACACCACCAAGTCATTTTTTGAAGCATCACAATAAATAACTAACACATAATTCTAAGGATGGTAGAGTAAATATAGGATAATTTTCAAATATTCTCTTTATTTCATCAAATCGTTCTTCAAAAACTTTTATCCAAAAAACAATTAACCCATTTATGTGTGAGCATGGTTAATGGGTTAGCCAATTGGGTAAAATTCTGGAAGAAACATTTATAATAGACTATTAAACCAATAAAACTATGTATCGTAGTTATACTCGTCGTTGCTGGACATTCTTGAATTCTTCTTGTATTATATGGATCAATAGAGATAACTTTAGTAGAGGAAATATTTCCATGAAATGAAATATCTTGATGCCTAAATTCACACTTTCTAAACATTCTATATAATTCATTTATTTTCAGAGTCTTTAGAAAAGTGCTCATGTTATTTTCATAATATTCGTAGTTTTTTAGTATACCATAATATCATCAATAAATACCACTAAAAATTCATCAATATATTCATGAAAAAATTATTCATTATATCCCTGAAGATTGAGGGTGAATTAGTCAGTACAAAAGGAATTACTGTAAAGTTGCAATGCCCATACCTGGTTCAAAATGATGTATTTGTAATGTATTCTTACTTCATGCACAATTGATGAAATCAAGATCGAAGGTAAATCTTTAAAAAATATTTATCTTATTAAAGATGGTCAAATAAATCATCAATGCGAGATCGGGGATACATGGTAATTATTGTTATAGAATTGATCTCCCTGTATTAAATGAACAACCTCATAGATCCATCTTTCTTCTTAACAAAAAGTTCATGGGCTCCCCATGGAGAAACACTAGGGGGGAATAAATCATTTATTACTCAATTACTAAATGTGTTTCCTTTCTTATACTAATTCTATAGTTTCCATTCTATAAGGGGTCTCTGATATGGCCCTTGAACCTGGAATAAAGTCAATGGAAAACTCAATTTCCCATTTTGGAGGATGTCTCGGTAAATCATCTTGAATCACATCAGCATTTCTTTCACAATAGGTCCATCCTATACTTGAACATTACTTTCCTTACCCATAGTTATATCACTCTCTTCCCCCATACTAATTTAATTTAGTAGACATACTGGTGGTGGATCTAGATATGAATCTGATGGTAATGTTTCTTCTCTAAAGATCAGGTATTTCTTATCATCGTCAAAAAATTTATCCATCTTCTTCTTACAATAATTTCTTTCATCGCTATTCAAAATATCATCCATAATAATGATTATATCAAATTAAATCATGGTTATGACAATGAGATCAGATGATAATGCACATTTATTATCCCTAGTAGGAACTAATTCAAAAAACATTGTTGCAATGATACTTTCCTTAAGAGTTTTGACAGAAAACACCGTTGTTAAATCAAAATGAAAATATCTAATTTTCATAGAAAATTGAGAATATATCAAAAAATGTGGTGATCCAAAATCCTATAATTAATTAGATAAATTTGATGAAACCATTAAATTACTTTCCACCACATCATTCGAAGCTTCCACCTCAATAGTAGTGATCATATATACTTGGCCTTCCTCCCTTGGCCTTTTCTGAGGTTAGTTTCTTTGGATCTTAGGAAATTATTTTTCATAACTCCCCATTAATCTAAAATTGTACCATTAAATATTTACAACCACTTTCTTTCCCTAGAAATCAAAAACTTGGTGGCCTTTTTTACCACACGTGTAACAGACATTCATTCCCTTCAGGAAAGTACCTATGCATTTCTTCCCATATTTACTATAGGATGGGAATTATAATTTTCCTTTCTTCCCCTTACTTTTATTTCTAGAGTGTTCAACAGATCGCTTCTTCTCTTAATTTTCTTTAAATCCAGAATTCATAGAGAATTCCATTTCTATCTTGATAGCATATGAGACAATATAATCATATTATGAGAAGTATTTTGAGACTAATTCAGGAAGGATTACTGGTTTTAACCCATAAAAATAGATAAATATTAATCCTTGGGTTATGTATATAATCTTCAGCATACCATTGTAACCTTGTAAAGTTAATCTCTTATATTGTGACATTCTCATCCTTCTTTTGCCTCAGACTCAGAAATTGACATTCTATATCTACTAGATGGTCATGAGGGAAGTATTTCTCAAATAAAATCTCCTTAAACCCCATCCATTCCATATTCGATAATTATTCAACCTCTTTTAGGTTTTGAATTATTGGCCACCATTGATCTGCATCTCTTGTTAGGTGATGAACTTCCATAACAACATTTTACCTTTTTCTACTCCCCAATACATGAAATATTTTCTATAAGGAACTTATATTTTGTTCAGATAAAAATGGATTTGTGGTCCCATTGAATGTTGGTTGTTGTTTTCTCATGAAGCGGTCTAACATTGATCCATCTGTTGGTGGATCAAGGTGCTATATATGGGTAAGGTTATTATTCATAACCGGAGTGAGTTCTCTCCATATAATTATAATCTATTCAGCACCAGTTGTATCAGCATCCCCACTATAATTATCTTGTGGAGGGAAATCACTACATGGATTACGTGCTTTAATATAGTTTCCATTCCTTCCACTCTGCACCATTTATAAAAAATAAAATACACTAGATTTGATTTTGAATCAGAATACCTAATTCCAATCTCATAAAATACCTACCATAAATTGAACAATTTATGCATATAATCCCTAATCAATAAAAAAAATTCTTTAAGGAAGTATTTACATCTAAATCCTTCAAAATGGTTTCCAAAGAAAATGTTAATTATTCTAAAAAAATCCCCCAATTGTGTTGTAACCACGAGTACCGCAAGGCCGGTTGTCATTTACCAGGATACCCCGGGTCATGCCCGAAACTCTTTGACATAGTTTTCACTCCTATGAAAATTTGTGCCTTAGCCGCCTCTACCTGCTCGTATCCATACAAGGATGTATTCCTTGGAAAATTAAAAAATCTCCCCATTTCTAAAATTCTAGGATGTTCTTCTATACTAATCATTAAAGTCTATCATAGGGTAATGTTCTCTATTCTAAGTTTTTATAAATCTTCTTTCCAAGGTATTTACTGAACATCCTCTAATAAAAAATGTAATGCCCTAACCCAAGTTACCCATAGTCAGTGAATTATTATATAACATTTTCATGATCAGAAGAGACCAACTCTCAAAATAAATATTAGTTTAGTAGCCTTATAATTACTTGATACACACAAAAATTTTACTTTTAAATTATGAAATGGAATATCAACAACATTGTGTCCCCTTTTGAACACACTTGTATCCCATAGACTATTCTTACAGGTTAATCATAATATATATCTACAAATCCTACAAAAATGAAAACATAAGGAAAGGGTGAGTTCAGATGCTCAGTAAGGATAACAATATAGTAGAAACTGTCATAAATAAGAATAAACATTTAAGGCAATCTATACGAATAAAACCAAATCCATTTAAACATAAAATTGTACATAATATTACAATGAAAAATAATAGTATTCCGTTTACTTATTCACATGGATATTCTACTAGTCGAATACTCGCATGTAATCTCAATAGATAATTTCTTACTAATGGAATTCATAATTATCCACATCATAACCACATAGTCAAGGCCTTGTGTGAAGACTAAAAATTAGATTTTTTCAAGGGATTGTGCCAAGACACAAGTTTGTCTCATGAGACCAACTAATGCATAGAGGAGCTATAGAGGGCTCCACCCATCACTTACTATGTCAATTTCATTCTTCATATGAAAAAGAAAAAACAAAACATAAACATTTATATTAAAACTACCATAGGAAATGATAATTATTTAACCATAAAACATTAATGGTATAAAAATAAAACATCCATAGTAAAACATATCACAAAACCTAGAATACTATATCGAATATTTTATCATAATAAATCAACATCAAACAACAGTAAAATCCATCAATGGATGTTTTATGGATGAAATCAAAAAAAAATTAACAGAAATGACTCTTTCTATTATGAAATCATTTAAATGTCAAGTAATTATAAATGATAACAATTATTTCAAAAATATTTGTATAATATTTTTAGATATTTTTCAATGTTTTTATAATGGCAGAAAATATCTGCACTGACTTTATAAGTTAAAAATCAGCTTTCCTTAATTTCTCTAAAATGTCATAAAGTACATTGTCTAGAAAGCGACGAAAAGATTCCTTTCTAAATTTTTTATAAAAATTAAAAAAATTGTATAAATGACTATAAACCATTATTTAGTAAATATAAAAAATGTTTTGAAATAAATTTTAAGGAAAACGAAGATGTGGATGAAAAATAGTTCCTAGTAGATACTTTCTTAAAAACAACCTCGGATAATAAAAGGATTGTAAAATTAACAATCACCATGTAATATTCCTTTGTCGATGGTAAGTTCATCTATAGTATAATAGTTAAATCATATTTATTAAATTATAAATGATCCACATATATAAATATGATATGATATCTGATCTTCTAATATTACTTTGTTAATAAAAGTTCAGTAATATCATTTTTTCTGGTGTTAACTGGTTCATTTTCCTTTATATGTTTTGATACGCAAGTCATATTTTATGGATAAATTTATTTGATTCATATCAAGAATGATAATATGTTCTTAAACAATTCTTTTAATCATAAAATCAAATTTATTCATGAATGGTTACAATAGGGAATGAATCTCACCCCGTTAATGGAGACAATAATCCAAATGTACACATGAGCGACAATATCAATCTATTGATGGGAAAATAGTATATAATTGGATAGAATATAATATATAGAGAATAATTAAAAATATTTTATTTATTATTTAAATTAATTATTCTCATTATTATACCAATCCAAATAATGATGTGTTGAATAGCCAACTACACCATGACGGTGAGACTGTATGCCGTACGTACTCACGTATGATGACTTTGTCATTTGTGGGATGGATAGAATAATGAATATGGTGGAACCATATTTATAATAAGATCTAAATATTTAGAAGGTACTAGATTTATAATTCTTGTATGGAAACAAACAAGAAAGTGGAAGTGGAAGAAGAAAATAACTTTGAAAGAGGTGAGGAAATAATTAACCTTTATTAGTGTTCTTCTTCAGATTTTATCAAAAGGGGTCCTTAGGTTGTCATTATGATCAATGTAATTAATCTAGGATGAAGATAGGTTCTTTGGAAGGATATTTTAGTAGGGGTTGGCTGAGCCAAATTATAACGACCCATACTTTTCATACATTGTTAATACTTCAAAATTGAAGTACACTTATTACAAAAAATAACAAAACCATGAAAGGAAAATATAAGTATAGAGTCTTTAGAAACTGGGAAACATAATCAACTGGTTCATAGAGAATCTACACTGTCTCCCATTTGTTTCATCATATCTAGAGTCCCTTTTGGCATATCCTACTTAATAACCTTCTTCCCGACCTGGGGAATGAAAACATGCAAAGGGGTGAGCTAAAATGCTCAGTAAGGGTAAACAAAAGAAATATCAATCACATCATATTTATAAGAACACAACATTTTGGAAATCTTACCCTATAAAAGAGATCAAAATTTCATAACATGGGATAAATCATGGTAGAGAAATGTAATCACAATAATCATAACTTAAAACATGAAGCTTTGTGGAAAACACACATAATCATAGAGAATCATTTCTTATTAGTCAAGACTCAATTCCAAGACTATCTTAGTGGACAAAGTCCATTTCTGAACCGAGTTCATTCCTCGTTTTAGTCATGTTTCATTGAACCGGTTTAACCTGCCGTTCGAGCCATGTCTATCTCATGAAATATAAAATCTTTACCCAGTGAATTTGAGGGAGATATAGGTCCCACCCATCTCATAATGATACCATTCTTATGTGTGCCAGAAAATCATAAATCATACATCATAGCATAACCCATGTAATAAAAATGGGATTCTTAAACATCGTGACATCATAAAACAATTCATATAAGATAAAGTAATTCATAAAAATAATTCCATCACAACATAATCAAATCAATTTAATAATAGGGATAGAAACCTAACCCTTTATTATCTTAGATGGAAAATAATTTTGATAAAACACTTGAACTCCATTCTTGAGGAAAATATCTTTTCTACTTCAAAAAACACTTTTACTTTCATAACATGTCATACAATTATAAAATAATTTAATTTAAAATAAACATGAAAACATGTAAAGTAATCTTCTTGGAAATAATGTTTTAAAAATCCATTCATGCCGTATATGTTAATAAAACATTCTTCCCGTACTTTGGCCAGAAAAGTCAAAAAGTACATCGTATCAAAAACGACAACAGATTCCTTTCATATCATTTACCAAAAACTCACAGAAGGGTAAAATTGGATTTAAAAAATTTTAGGTGGATGGAAATAATATTAAATATTTAGGAATCATGGATGTGGATGACAAATATTCCCTTGTAAATTCCGATGTAAAAACAATCTCGGATAAAAATGAGATTGTGATATTTTCCCTTACCTTAGGTCTGATTTGCTTCGTAAGTGTCTGAACCTACTGTATAATGATTTAAATAATGTCATTTAATTATTCCAGAATCATAATCATTGTTATGATATCATATATGGTTATATTCTTAGCTTATTATTAGTAATATTTCATTGATACTTGTTATTCGGGTGTTCATTACTTTTTGTTCTTATGCGTCTTTTGTTGAATAAATTCTTATTATTATTATTAGGTTATAGATACCTCATTTAAAGAATGGTATTAGTGTAATATATATCATATTTATTCACTGAATTCATTTATGTAATCCTTATGCAATGAAAATCATGTAGAACGAGTCGCATCACATCGTGGAGACGGTATTCCGTACGTACGCACGAGCGATGATATCGTTACCATGATTGTGGAATTGTATTGGAGTGTATGTATACTATTTCAGAATCAATATCACTTTACAATAATCATATATATTCATTCTTTACACCATTATACCCATCCAAGTAAGGTGGTGGTGGAAAATAGATTACACCACGGCGTGGATACAGTATTCCGTACGTACGCACGAGCGGTGATTTTGTTTTCCCTAGGATGGATAGATGGTGAAATAGGGTTTTTTCATACTTATAATAAAAAATCCATATATGAGTGATACTGATGTTATTAATTCATAATGAAACAACTAAAGAAGATGAAGTGGAAAAAGAAATAAAGTTGAAAGAATCGGTAACGGACATTACCTCTTCTTTGAAGCGCTTCTTTGAGACCTCCTTTTAGGGCACTAAAATTGGTCTTTTAAGAAGACCAGGACCTATATGATGTTTCTAGGTAAGTGGAGAGGAGAAATTGGCAGGGTTTGGTTGATCTTGAAGGCTCAATGTGGTGTGAGGAAGAGAGGGAGGCGGTGCCCTTTTATAAGGGAGGAGAGGGGCACCTTTGAAAAAACTAAAAATATTATTTTATTATAAAGCCATATTCGGTTTTAAAATGCTCCAAATTGATTTATTTCAAAGCTAAGGTGGTGATGGGTCGCAATACTCTCATAAAATAAAATTTGGACAAGTTTAGTTTACTATTTTAACCTTATCATTTAGATTTAACTTTAAGTTAAATAATTTTACTTTTACCCTGTCTTTTTGTGTTTTTACACTATAAGGATAATAAACTTACTATAACAATCCAAACAAACCCCAAGTTGTTTATTATTAATATATATAACCTTATCTAAGTCATTTGGCAAAACCTTATATTTTTATGAATAAAATAACAATTAATAATATAATATTTTTTTAAAAAACTATTATATGTCAATTTTGACACTATTTATAAATTGATTTTTGTAAAACTCATAACAGAAATATTAGTTCGAAAAAAGTTACTTAAATCAATAATAACATGTCATAGTAACCTATAAAATTAGTTTAATTCATAAAAAGTCTCAAATTACATTTATTTGGGTATTTATAACATCAATTATGTCAATATTTCATTAATAAGATAATTACTGCATCATATTTGTGTCATAAATAAATTAAATTATTTAATGTATAAAATTTACAGATAAAATACCATTATGTAGGAAATATTTTTAGCTTTATAATTAATATTTATATTCTAATTTATCTTATGTATAACCCTATTTATCTTATGTATAACCATATATTAAAAATAATTTACTTATTAACCTTGATTTTAACTATTTTATCCCTTCTTTAAATAAATTATTAATAAATGGCCTAATCTAATTCAAGTGGGCCTAAATAGTCATATTTTATACCTAAAACTGTTTTTGGTCGAATTACACTTATCCAATAGAATTTGGACATGTGTTAGGGTAATAATAATAAAATTTTTACCCTTAATTACCCAATTTACTTTTAACCGTGGTAAAAAAAAGTAAAAAGTTACTATTCACCAAAATTTTCTTTCATCCCATTGAACCACATTTTAGTCCTTGATATTAACCGTGTCTCTCGGATTTTCGAAATTTTACTCACAGAAGCGGTAAAATTAAATTTTATGTGAAATTGGAAATTATCCTAGGAGGTGGGTAAAAGACGGTGAAAAGTTTAAAAAATTTTATATATTTAAAATTATTATAAAATGACTCCAATGAATTACATTGAATTTATATAGGTTTTATGTATCAATTTTGACCAAAAATAAATATAAATAAAATAAATAATTATTTAAATAAAAACTCAGTTTTTAAATAGTAACCCAGTGTTTTCACTATTCATCAAAAATCAAAAGTTTCCAGAAAAAAACAAAAATTTCACCCTAGGCTAATTTTGATATTCCGAATCCAAAAACGAAGTCCATTTTGAAAAATAAAATTTACAAATTTTCAAAAAGTTCTTATTACTATTCATAACGACTAGTTTTAATAATATTTTAACAGCATATCGTTGTTTAGTGAAACTCGGTATTGTGTACGACACAAGCTATCAAGGAAGGTCGTGATTTATTGTAAAGAAAGCGAAGCTAGTGTTTTGTGTAGTGATAGATTCCTTTGATGATTTCTAAAATAAAAAACAAAATATTTCTTATAAAAGTCTCGGGTGTTACATTCAGGATATTTTCCTCAAGAATGGAGTTCAAGTGTTTTATCAAAATTATTTTCCATCTAAGATAATAAAGGGTTTTGTTTCTGTCCCTATTATTACATTGACTTGATTATGTTGTGAGGGAATTATTTTTATGAATTCCTTTATCTTATATGAATTGTTTTATGATGTCACGATGTTTAAGAATCCCATTTTTATTACATGGGTTATGCTATGATGTATGGTTTATGATTTTGTGGCACACATAAGAATGGTATCATTATGAGATGGGTGGGACCTATATCTCCATCCAATGAATTGGGTAAAGATTTTATATCTCATGAGATAGACATGGATGGAACGGCTGGTTAAACCGGTTCAGTGAAACAAGACTGAATCGAGGAATGGACTCAGTTCAGAAATGGACTTTATCCACTAAGACAGTCCTGGAAATGATTCTTGACTAATAATAAATTATTCTCTATGATTATGTGTGTATTCCAAAAAGCTTCATGTTTTATGTTATGATTATTTTGATTACATTTCACTACCATGATTTATCCCATGTTATGAAATTTTGATCTCTTTTTCAGGGTAATATTTCCAAAATGTTATATTCTTATGAATATGAAGTGATTGATATTTCTTTTGATTACCCTTACTGAGCATTTGAGATCACCCCTTTGTATGTTTTCTTTCCCCAGGTCAGGAAGAAGGTTATTAAGTAGGATATGCCAAAAGGGACTCTAGATATGATGAAATAAATGGTAGATAGTGTAGATTCTTTATGAACCAGTTGTTTATGTTCGCCAGTTTCAAAAGACTCTATAACTATACTGTCATTTGATGGTTTTGTTATATATTGTAATAATTGTACTTCAATTTTGATGTATTAAAAATGTATGAAAAATATGGGTCGTTATAGTTGGTATTAGAGGAAAGGTATAGTCAACCTTTGGAAACTAAGATGTGAAAGCCTTAGTAAGAATCCCAAGGATAAGTCTAAGCAAAGAACACAATATTCGTGTTTTAGAAATGTCCATGAATAACCTAGGATAAGACCTTAAGTGTGAAATTTTATTCTTTATTATGTTGTTTTCCTATTATAATTAGTGTTTCTCACACTATTCTTCTTCGTTTTAGTCAATTGATAGAACCCAAAGGAACTGTGTTAATGCGGAATGCGACAGGCAATGCAATGATTGTCCCCCTGGGAAACCAAACGTTATGGGAGCTAGAATGACAAATCTTGTAGCCATGCTCACACAACTTTCTCGAGCTATGAATCATGCTGGACTTCCAAACGAGCAAAGGAAGGAGCAACATTCTGTTGAATCCTTCATGAGACAGCGTCCACCTTCATTCAGCGGGTCTACTGATCCATTAGTTGATGAACAATGGATCAGTGCTACTGAAAAGATATTTTCAGTTCTTCAATGTTCTGAACATGATAAAGTTATCTTAGTAGTGTATCTTTTGGAAGGTGATTCTGATCAATGGTGGAATCCTATCAAGAATACGAGGCCAAGAGAAGAAATTGAGTCCATGGAATGGGACGAGTTCATGAACATATGTTTCAATAAGTACTTCCCTAATATTCTCCGAACAATGATGGAGAAGGAGTTTCTTGAACTAAAGAAAAAGGATGATGAATCTGTTGGTACCTATGAAGCAAATTTTAAAAGACTTGAAAGGTACGCTTCTAGTATTATTATCCAACCTGAGAGTAAGATCGATCGATTCTTTAGTGGCTTAAAACCATGTCTTCGAAGGGCATTAGCCATAAGGGAATTCAATAGCTATGTGGAAATCATTTGATGTGCTCTCAAAGTTGAGATGGAGATTGGAGTAACCCATCAGTCATATGGGTTTGATAAGAAGAGGAAAATGGAATTCAAAGGAAAATCTAAAGAGCCCACTGAAAAGAAGATGAGTTTTCCCTTATACTCAAAGTGTGGAATGAAACATGGAGGCAGTTTCCTTAAAGGGACAAGTAAATGTTTCAAATGTGTAAAGGAAGGTCATCGGGCATTTGAATTCTGCAATGATGGGAAGAAGATATCTAGTGATGCGAACAATGAAAAGGCTACACAGAGTGCACCTCCTACACTTCAATGTTACAAGTGCAAGGAAATGGTGCATTATGCCAATCAATGCCCTAATCCAAGGGTTTTTGATGATGATCGACGTCAACAAACTCTTAAGGCTAAAGATAAAGGAATGTCACATGCAATTTCTATCAGTGATGTGGAGTACGATAACGAAGTGGTGAAAGGTACACTTACCATCCACTCTAAAGTAGAAAATGTTTTATTTGATTCTATATCCACCCACTATTTTATTTCTGAAGAATTTTCTAAGGGTATCACCATATTACCTCAACAATTAGATGTTGAGTTAGCTATGACAACCTCTAATGGCACAACAGTCGCATCAAAAGTTTATAATTCTTCTATAATTGACGTTTGTGGGAAAGTGCTTCCTGCAAATCTTGTGATCCTCCCTATAGTTGAATTTTATGTGATTCGTGGCATGGATTAGATTTCTCTATATGGATCTCATATCAATTGCCAATGAAGGGAAGTCACATTTCATATTCCAGATCAATCTTTGATCGTCTATCGATGCAAGGATGAACATAATCTTCCTGTGGAAATTTCTTCCATCTTATGGGTCCTTATTCCACTAAATGAAGGTTATTTATCTCAAATTGTTGGTGAGAAACTCATGATTAAGAGTATGACCATTGTAGGGGAGTTTGATGATGTATTTCCGGTGGAATTGTCGGGTCTTCCACCAAAACATGAAGTTGAGTTTTCAATAGAACTCGTACCGAGTGCTTTACCTATTTCAAATAAACCTTATAGAATTTCCCTAATTGAGTTGCAGGAATTGAAGAAGAAAATCCATGTGAATCTTGATAAGGGGTTTATATGCCCTAGTGCGTCACCTTGGGGAGTGCCAGTTCGGTTTGTTAAGAAGAAATTTGGATCAATGAGACTCAGCATTGATTATCGATAACTTAACAAGATCACTATCAAGAAAAAATATCCTCTCCCGGGCATTGATGACTTATTTGACCAACTATGCGGAGCTCAATACTTTTCCAAGATTGATCTTCATTTAGGGTATCATCAATTAAGGGTTAAAAGTGAGGATATTCCAAAGACGGGTTTCTATACAAGGTATAGACACTATGAATTTATAGTGATCCATTTGGTCTTACTAATGACCATGCTATCTTCATGGATCTGATGAATAGAGTCTTTAGAGACTATCTTGATCAGTTTGTGGTAGTCTTTATAGATGATATTCTTGTGTATTCAAAGAGCAAGGAAGACCATGAATATCACTTGAGAATTATATTGAAGACCCCGAGAAAGGAGAACCTTTATGCCAAATTTACCAAGTGTGAATTTTGGCTTCAAAAAGTTTCATTTTTGGGTCACATAATCTCAAAAGAGGGGATATCTGTGGATCCACCAAAAACAAGGGTTATCGAAAGATGGTTGAGACCAACAACAGTAACTGAGATCCGAAGTTTTCTTGGTTTGGATGGATATTATCAAAGTTTTGTGAAAGATTTTTCACGATTATCTAATCCACTCACCAGGTTGACATGGAAAGGAGTTATGTTTGTTTGGATGGAGGAATGTGAAGAGAATTTCAAGGAGTTGAAAAGAGGGTTATCCAGTGCACCTGTGCTTATACTGCCTTATAGTGGAGAAAGGTTTGTGATATATAGTGACATATCCAAGAAGGGATTGGGGTGTGTTCTTATGCAAAATGATATCGTCATAGCTTATGCCTCATGAAAGTTGAAAATCAATGAGAAAAATTACCCAACTCATGATTTGGAGTTAGCTGCGGTAATCATTGCATTAAATATTTGGAGGAATTATCTTTATGGAGAAAGGTGTGACATTTATACTGATCATAAAAGTTTAAAGTATATTTTCACACAAAAGGAGCTGAATATGCGCCAAAGAATATCGTTGGAGCTGATTAAGTATTACGAATGCTCAACTCATTACCACCCTGGGAAAGCAAACAAGGTGGAAGATGCATTAAGTCGACAATACCATGCCAATTTATCCATGATGAGGATCACAAAAGATCCAATAATTATGGATTTACAAAGGATGGATATTGGAATTATAATTAAAGGGGAAAATCGTATCTTTCTCAAATGGATGTTCAACCATCTATACATGTTAAGATTAAAGAGGCACAGAAAGAAGATGTAGAGTTACAAAAGAAGGTGAGAAATGTTCCTGAATTAAACCTTGATTGTGATGGGATAATAATGTTCAGGAATTGGGTTTGTGTTCCTCCCATCCCCGAATTAAAAAAGGAGTTGTTGTATGAGGCTCATAGTTCATCATTCTCTATTCATCCTGGAAGCACGAAGATGTATAGGGACCTGAAAGAGTACTTATGGTGGGATGGTATGAAAAGAGATGTTTCTGAATATGTCTCTCGATGCTTGGTTTTTCAGAAAGATAAAGCTGAGAGACAGAAGTCTAAGGGGATGTTACAACCATTACCCATAGCCGAATGGAAATGGGAAAACATCACTATGGACTTTGTCATAGGACATCCTAAAACATCCAAAGGCAATAATCCTATCTGGGTCATATTTGATCGTCTTACAAAGTCGGCACACTTCATAGCTATTAGAGGGTATTTTTCTATCTAGATCAGCTTGCCATGATATATGTAAAAGAAGTGGTAAGATTTCATGGAGTACCACTTTCCATTATATCTGATCAGGATCTAAGGTTTACCTCAAAATTCTAGCGAAGTCTTTAGCATAATCTAGATACAGAGTTGAGTTTCAGCACTGCATATCATCCTTAGACAGATGGTCAGTCTGAGAGGACAATTCAAACTTTATAAGATATGTTGAGATCTTGATCTATGGATTTCAAAGGTGGTTGGGATCAACACCTACCTTTGGTGGAATTTTATTATAATAATAGCTTTCACTCCAGTATTATGATGGCTCCTTATGAAGCTCTCTATGGAAAGAAATGCAGGACTCCATCTTGCTGGGATGAAGTTGGGGAAAGAAAGCTATTAGGACCTGATCTTGTTGATGAGATGGCAGAAAAGGTCAGATCTATTCAACAACACATAAGAGCAGATTAGAGTCGACAAAAAAGTTATGCCGATAACTGAAGAAAATACATAGAGTTTGAAGTGGGTGATAAAGTGTTCTTATGAATATCTCCTTCGAAAAGAGTAATGAGATTTGGAAAGAAGGTAATGCTGGGCCCTAGGTATATCGGTCCTTTCGAAATACTGGATCGTGTTGGGAAGGTTGATTACCGATTGGCGCTTCCAACGAATCTCTCTCAAGTTCACGATGTGTTCCATGTATCTCTCCTGAGAATGTACATACATGATCCTTCACATGCACTCAGCACAGAAGTTGTACCGCTAGAGCAAGATCTTTCTTATGATGAACAACCGATAGAGATTCTCGATCGTAGTGAAAAAGTCATACGGAACAAGACCACTTGCTTGGTAAAAATTTTATGGAGGAACCACCAATTAGAAGAAGCTACATGGGAGCTTGAGGATATGATGAGAGAGAGGTATCCTCATCTGTTTGTTACAAGTGATGAATTTCGAGGGCGAAATTCATTTTAAGGGGGGTAGAATGTACACCCGAGACTTTTATAAGAATTTTTTTTAGTTTATAAATCATCAAAGGAATATTTCACTACACACAACACTATCTTGGCTTACTTTACACGCAGTCACGACCATCCTTCATAGCTTGCATCGTATGTAATACCGAGTTTCCCTAAACAACGATATCCTCTTAAAATATTATTAAAACTAGCCATTAAGAATAGTAATAACCACTTTTTGAAATTTATTAAATATTATTTTTCAAAATGGAATTCATTTTTGGATTTGGAATATCGAAATTAGCCTAGGGTGAAATTTTAGTATTTTTCTGGAAACTTTCAATTTTTGATGAATAGTGAAAACACTGGGTTACTATTTAAAAACCGACTTTTTATTTAAATAAATATTTATTTTATTCAAATTTATTTTAGGTCAAAATTGATACATAATACCTATATAAGATCAATGCAATTCATTGGTGTCATTTTATAATAATTTTAGATATATAAAAATTGTTGAACTTTTCACCGTCTTTTACCCACTTCCTAGGAGAATTTCCAAATTCACATAAAACATAATTTTACCGCTTCTGTGAGTGGAATTTCGAAAATCCGAGAGACATAGTTAATATCAAGGACTAAAATTTGGTTCAATGGGATGAAAATAATTTTTTTAATAGTAATTTTTTACTTTTTTTTACCACGGTTAAATGTAAATAGGGTAATTAAGGGTAAAATGTTATTATTATTACCCTAACACATGTCCTAATTCTATTGGATAAGTGTAATTAGACCAAAAACAAAATTAGGAATAAAATATGACCATTTAGGCTTACTTGGATTAGATTAGGACATTTATTATTAATTTATTTAAAGAAGGGTTAAAATAGTTAAAATCAATGTTTAATAAGTAAATAATTTTTAATATATGGTTATACATAAGATAAATTCGACTATAAATATTCATTAGAAATATAAAAATATTTCCTACATAATGGTATTTTAACTGTAATTTTTAGACATTATATATTTAATTTATTTATGACACAAAGATGATGCAGTAATTATCTTATTAATGAAATATTGACATAATTGATGTTATAAATACCCAAATAAATGTAATTTGAGCCTTTTTATGAATTACACTAATTTTCTAGGTTAATATGACATGTTATTATTGATTTAAGTAACTTTTTTAGAACTAATATTTCTGTTAGTATTTTCAAAAAAATCAATTACTAAATAGTGTCAAAATTGACATAAAATATTTTTTTTAAAAAAATATTATATTATTAATTGTTATTTTATACCTAAAAATCTAAGGATCGGTAAAATGACTTATATATGGTTATGTATATTAATAATAAACAACTTGGGGTTCGTTTGGCTTGTTATAGTAAGTTTATTAACCTTATAGTGTAAGAACACAAAAAGACATGGTAAAAGTAAAATTATTTAACTTAAAGTTAAATCTAAATGATAAGGTTAAAATAGTAAAATAAACCTCTCCAAATAATATTTTATGAGAGTATTTAGACCCATCCCCACCTTAAATTCGAAATAAATCAATTTGGAGTTATTTAAAACCGAATATGGCTTTACAATAAAATAATATTTTTAGTCTTTCCAAAGGTGCCCCTCTTCTCCCTTATAAAAGGGAACCTCCTCCCGCACTTCCTCACACCACTTTTAGCCTTCATGATCGGCCAAACCCTGCCAATTTCTCTTCTAAACTTCCCAAGAAACATCCTAGAGTTCCTGGTCTTCTTCAAAGACAACTTTTAGTTCCCTAAATGGAGGTCTGAACGAAGCGCTTTAAAGAATATGTAATGTTCGTTACCGATTCTTTCAACTTTATTTCTTCTTCCACTTCTTCTTCTTTAGTTGTTTCATTTTGAATTAATAAAAAACGTATCACTAATATACTGATATGTTATTATATGTATGAAACAACCCTATTTCACCATCTATCCATCCTACGGAAAACTAAATCACCGCACGTGCGTACGTACGGAATACCGTCTCCACGTCGTGGTGTAATCTATTATCCACCACCACCTTACTTGGATGGTTATAATGGTGTAAATAATGAATATATATGATTATTTTAAAGTGATATTGATTCTGAAATAGTATACATACACTCCAATACAATTCCATGATCATGGGAATGATATCATCGCTCGTGCGTACGTACGGAATACCGTCTCCACGATGGGATGCGACTCTTTCTACATGATTTTCATTGCATAATGATTACATAAATGAATTGAGTGAATAAATATGATATATATTACACTAATACCATTCTGGAAATGAGTTATCTATAACCTAAAAAAGAAGAATAAGAATTTATTCGACAAAACACGCATAAGAACAAAAAGTAATAAACACCCGAATAACAAGTAGCAATGAAATATTACTAATAATAAGCTAATAATATGAAAATATATGATATTATAACAATGATTATGATTCTGGAATAAGTCAATGACATTATTTAAATCATTATACAAGAGGTTCAGACACTTACGAAGCAAATCAGACCTAAGGTAAGGGAAAATCTCACAATCTCATTTTTTTCCGAGATTTTTTATACATCAGAATTTACTTGGGCATATTTATCATCCACATCCATGATTCCTCAATATTTAATATTATTTCCATCCACCTAAAACTTTTTAAATCCAATTTTACCCTTCGGTGAGTTTTTGGTAAAAGATATGAATGGAATCTTTTGGCGTTCTTCGTACAATGTACTTTTTGACTTTTCTGGCCAAAGTAGGGGAAGATTATTTTTTTTAACTTATATGGCATGAATGGATTTTGAAAACATTATTTCCAAGATGATTCCTTTACATGTATTCATGTTTATTTTTAATCAACTTCTTTTAGAATTGAATGACATGTTAAGAAAGGAAAAGTGTTTTTGAAGTAGAAATGGTATTTTTCATCAAGAATGGAGTTCACATGTTTTATCAAAATTATTTTCCATCTAAGATAATAAAGGGTTCTGTTTCTAACCCTATTATTACATTGATTTGATTATGTTGTGATGGAATTATTTTTATGAATTCCTTTATCTTATATGAATTTTTTTATGATGTCACGATGTTTAAGAATCCCATTTTTATTATATGGGTTATGCTATGATGTGTGGTTTATGATTTTGTGGCACACATAATAATGGTATAATTATGAGATGGGTGGGACCTATATCTCCCTCCAATGAATTGGGTAAAGATTTTATATCTAATTAGATATACATGGTTGGAACGGCAGGTTAAACCGGTTCAGTGAAACAGGACTGAAACGAGGAATGAACTCTGTTTAGAAATGGACTTTATCCACTAAGATCGTCCTGGCAATGAGTCTTGACTAATAAGAAATGATTCTCTATTATTATGTGTGTATTACTCAAAGCTTCATGTTTTATGTTATGATTATTTTGATTACATTTCACTACCATGATTTATCCCATGTTATGAAATTTTGATCTCTTTTGCAGGGTAAGATTTCCAAAATGTTATGTTCTTATGAATATGATGTGATTGATATTTCTTTTGTTTACCCTTACTGAGAATTTGAGCTCACCCCTTTGTATGTTTTCTTTCCCCAGGTCAGGAAGAAGGTTATTAAGTAGGATATTCCAAAAGGTAATCTAGATATGATGAAATAAATGGGAGACAGTGTAGATTCTTTATGAACTAGTTGTTTATGTTTCCCAGTTTCTAAAGACTCTATACCTATACGGTCATTTCTTGGTTTTGTTATATGTTGTAATAAGTGTACGTCAATTTTGAAGTATTAACAATGTATGAAAAGTATGGGTCTTTATACAAATGGCTTTTTAGGTGTGATTTTGATAGAAGGGGAAATACCCTTTTATAAGGGAGGTGGGGATCACTTTAGGAAATGTTTGAAATATTATTTTGTTAAACAATAATATTTGGTTTATAATTTCCCCAAAAGGATTACTTTCAAGGATAAGGTGGGTATGGGTGAAAAACCTCTCATCTAGTAGGTTTTAGATAGGTTCAGGTCACCATATTAGCCATATCAGTTAGATTTAACTATTAGTTAAATTGTTTAGCTTATTTCATGTATTCTTGTATTATTATAAAAAGTGGTTTATAAACATACAATAATAAACCAAGAGTACCCCATGTGGTCAACTATTGGAAAATATAAGCTTATTTAAGTCCTTTAGTGGAATATTAGATTTCTAGGAATATTATATCAATCAACAATATAATACCTTTTTAAAAAAACCATTAATGTCAATTTTGACACTATTTAGTATTTGGATTGTGTGAAAGTCAAAAAAACATGATGAATTGGAGAAAAATGAATTAAATCAATCCTATCATGTCATATTAACCAATAAAATAATTTTAATGCATCAAATATATTAATTTACATTTATTTAGATATTTATAATGTCAATTATTTTAATCGTTCTTTAATATGGTAATTACTACATTATCATTGTGTCATAAATAAATTTAATTATTAAACTTATAAAATTTATAAATAAAATACCATGATGTATAAATAAACTTATCCAATATAATTAGAAAATGTTTTAGGGTAATTAAAAAATCATTTTTACCATTAATTACCCTATTTACTTTTAATCGTGGTAAATTAAATTCAAAAATTACTATTCACCAAAAATTATTTTCATCATAATGAACCACATATTACTTATTGATGTCAACCATGTCTCTCAGATTTTGGAAATTAAATTCACAGAAGCAGTACAATTACATTATATGAAAATTTTCAAATGTGTGTAGACGGTTTGTAAAAGATGTAAAAAATATTCAACAAAAATTTTTATATCTAATATTTTTTTAAAATGACTCTAAAGATTTACATTGAAATATTATAGGTAATTTTGAATTTAAATTAAATTTAAATATGATTAATAATTATTTAAATAAAATTCAATTTTAAACTATATAGTTGAGGTTTTAACAATTCTTCAAAAATTTAATGTTCTCAAAAAAATAAAAAATTACAACCTAAGTTAATATTGTTATTCCAAACCCAAAAATGAAGTCCATTTTAAGAAATAAAATTTCTAAAATTTCAAAAAAGTGTTTATTACTATTAATAATGGCTTGTTTTATTGGTCATAATGTGATAGAACTCGATGTTTCATAAAACGCAAGCTATTGCATTCTTTCAAGAGAAGCGTATCACAAAAGCTTGGGGAGTTACATATTTGATATTAAGATCAGTATAAATGGTCCCTCCAAATTTAAAAAAACAAAATCTAACAATTCCAAAACATGTGTTTCATAATTTAACTCCAGAGGATTTAGTTGTCTTGAAGCATGAGCAACTACATAATCATTTTGTATGAGAACACAGCCAAGTCCCTTCAATGAAGCATCTCTATATATGAAAAACTCCCCAATTTGGTAAGTCAATGACACAACTTGAGCATTCACCAGTATTTTCATTAGATCATGAAAACAAAAATCACATTCTTCTGTCCAAATAAATTTAACCCTTTTTCTTGTTAACATAGATAGCAGGCTAGATAACCGTAATTTTTTTAATAAAGTTGTTGGTAATAACCCGCTAATCCAAAAAAACTACAAATCTCTCTAACATTTGTAGGTTTTGGCCATACATCAACAACTTATATTTTCAAGATCAACTAATGTTCAATTATTATTTACAATGTTCCCCTAAAAAGAAATTTTTTTCAACCAAAAAGCACACATACTGAAATTTCTCTACATTTTCATTTCTTTTATGTTTATCAAAACAATCCATATATGTATTTAGTTCTCTACATTACTTCTAGAATATACCATAATGTCATCAATTAACAAAACCACAAAATTATCCAAGAAACCCATGAAATATTCTATTCATAAAATCCATGAATATATCATGTGAATTATTTATCTCAAAAGGAATAACTACTAATTTATAATGACCATATCTGATACGTAACACATTCTTCAAGATATCTTCATACTTTACTTTCAACTGATGGTACCCCAACCTCAGGCCAACCATCAAAAAACTTTTCACTCCCTGGAGCTAATCAAACAACTCATTGATATGACATAGAAGTTTTTTAATTTTAACATTAATGTTAATCAAAGATCTAAAATTAATATAAAGTCTCATTGAACAATCTCTTTTCATAGCAATCAAGTCAAGAGCACCATAGGGTTAAGTGATGGGCTGGATGAAGACTTTATCTAATAATTCTTGCAAATTCTTTTCAAATTCGATAAGATCCATTTGGTCCATTCGATAAGGTGGTAGAGAAACTGTCTTCGCATAAGAAACTAAGTCAATAGTAATGTCACCCTCTCTATTTTGGAATAACACAGAGTAACTCAACCTGAAAAACATATGTGTTTTCAGTTACCACTGGTACTTAATTAATCAAGATAGTTCTATTATCTTAAATATTATGAGAGTGATAACTATAATTTCCATCCTTTACCAGTTTCCTATCTTCATGATATGTTATTAATGGTATGGGTCCATTCATGTTCAAAAACTATAATTATTCCCAAAAAAACTTGTTTTTATCTATAATCTATCATTGCATGAAAATAAGAAATCCAATCCATACCCAGAATAACATCAAACTATACGGGAGGAAAAACAACAAGGTTTGAGGGTAAACACTTCTCTTAGACAATGACTTGTAGATTATTATAATTTCTTTTTTCTATAATATTTCTTCCATGTGTTTTACCATGTGATTTGGTTTCATTTCATGAGGATGAATTGACAATTTTTCAGAACATTTTCATAAATGATTGATTATTTAGGCATTGAATTAAGAAACAAAGTTGAAAAATCTAAAAAAACAAGAAATGTACCTAATACCACCTCATTTTATGGATCAACATCTACTGAAGTGGTTTCAAATTATATTACCAAACCCTTCCACTTCCAATCATGTTGATTACATTCTTGATTAAATAGCTATAGACAAACATTAGAAAGATGAACCAAATCCTTAAATTTAGAGCGTATCACCATCAGCTTCTCATTAATTTTCAGATCATTTTTCTTTCACTCACATGACATGTGTCTAAAATTTGTGCATCGATAGAATTTTCCATAATTTATAATACATTCTCCCATATGAATTTTACAAAACATTCAACAGGAAGGGAAATTAATTTTCATACCTCCAAACTTTGTTGATGAGTTCTTCACCATTGCCTGCCAATATGACAGATACTTATTCTTTTCATCCTAAGACACATATATTTTGGAAATTTCCTTCACATATTTTCAACACAATGAACAAGCTTCTCATTTCTTTTAGACACTCACGAGGCCAAAGAACTTTACAAAATGGTTTCAAACGAGAGTAAAATTGATTAATTTTACATTCAAAATCCCGAGTAAAATCTCATACACACCTCAGATGTGTTGTAAAATTGGATTCATATGCTACTAAAGAATCATCATATTTTTTTCTTCAGATCCAATAATTCATTCTCTATTCAGAGTCGAACAATTTTTGGAAAATATTTTTTCAGATAAATAATTTTAAAATCAACCCATTCAATACAGTCAAGATCATCTATTTCCTTAATATTATTAACAAAATACCACTATTGATCGTCTTCACCTTCCAAATGATAAATGGATAGCATTACGTTTTTATGTTCCAAACATACCATGAAAAAAGATATCTTTTCTAGAGCAGTGATCCAACCTTCGACTACCACTGGTTCTATGGTTCCAGTAAATGATGGAAGATGTTTCCTCATAAAATGATCCAAAAAATACATGTTTCTTCCTGGTAGATAATGTTCCTCTCTTGTATGGATACCACCCCCATTTGTTTCTTGAGTCAATTGAGCCATTCCTGTCACAAACTGCTCAAATTTGATTCCCACCATTTTGGGTTGTACATTTAGACATAGATTAGCCTCTTAGTGCCATCCTACATTATCTTACCTATTACTTCTGTGAAAAAACATTCTGTTCAAACATAACATAGATGATGAAATATGGTAATCCTTAAATTCTAAAACATTTCAAATTACTATACAATAAAAATCATTTATGGCATTCTTTTAATGTCATCTCACTAAACTATAAACCAATAACAACTATAAGGACTTGTCCTTAAAAAGTTACATAATAATGAATTTAAAAAAGACCATACATTATTACACATTGAGGATCTTTTATGATTTATAGTTTATATGTATTGGGATATCTTACACACATGACATACGTCATTCATACCAGAGGATATTTCTAAAAAATATCCACTTTTTTGAAACTGTAAATCATTTAAATTTAAAACATAATTTCATTAACAACACTCCTTATCAATCGTCATGATTCCATTCAGTCTATTATCCATATTTATATCATGTGAATAACATTTAAATAACTTGTGTTGAATATAAAACACAGTAAGGGATATAACAAAAGAAAGTGTAATTCAAGTGGATCATAAAAACCAATAAAACCCATAATCATAAAAACACATATGCATTGAAACAACATGTAGTATCCCTATTACATATTTATCATATCACTCTTACATTCACCATTACACATGGAATAACCTTTTGGTCAACCTCTATCTCTGGAGTACCCAATGCATTGGATAACTATAATGGGGCTCACCTATCATATCTTAAGCTATAATGGTCTCAACAAAACATATCATGAGATATAATGGCCTCAAACCAACATAAATAATGTCATAGGAACATTTCATTGTATCAATGTATGGTGAAATTAGGAGAAACCACTCATGTTTAAACATAAAAAACAATCCTTTTCAAATTAATTAAAGATAGTTTCAAAAATATTTTCAAAGGAATGTCCCTTAAAATATAATTGGAGTGAGAATTAATAGAAAGGAATGGAATATTTATATAAACAATAAATAATCAAAATCAAATATAATATAAAAAAACTCATCAGAACAATAATCATAATATGACTTAATGAATTAAGATGAAGCTTAATCAAGAGATTGGAAATTGGGATAAGAACTCCCTTACCTTGGGTTCTTCTTACATCATATGTGTTTATACCTCATGTATAATGGATAAAAGAGTGTTACTAATATGTTAATGAATCATATTCAGGTTTAAAACACTTATATGATTATTTTACAACATCATTCGTCACAATTATTAGTAATATTGTGTAATTTACATTGTGTTGGGTGTGTTCATTACAAGGTTTACATGATCGGTTCATGATGAATAATCCTTTAGATTGGGAGTGAAACACAAAAATTGGAATGTAATGCTAGTTAAATATTTCCAGAACCATAAATTATACCAATTATAATTTTGAATTATGAAATAATGATGATTCATAATTTAAAACATTAATGATGTTCGTTTAGATCATTTTAGTGGTTCTTTGATAATAACGACCTCATCTTGATTTATTAATTATAACCATGTGTAAAGAAGAATTATAGAACCATGGATGAGACATAATACATATATTATAACTTGTTAAAAACATTAAAATGGTTACATGAATAGAATTGAAAAAATTAATGCAAATTGAAATTACTTTGTCCATGATGTCTGTAATTCGACACATCGCAAATAGTGTATTTATTAATTGAATTAGTGGGATAGATGAATTAGAATGAAGTTGAATTTTTCATAAACATGAGAAAATCCAAAATATACATGATAAGATGATATTTCATGAATCTTGGATAAGAGGATGTTAAGAGACTATAAAATAGAAAGAATGGAAAGGAAAACATATGAAAAGGATGATGATTTCTTACCACTTGATCCCTTATCCTTGAGATCCTCCTTAAGAGATTTGTTTTTGGATTTGGGAGAGACCAGAAGTTCTATGACGTGGGGAAGGATATTAGAGAGGGAATTCTGAAAAATTTAGAAAATTATCAAGGCTTGAGAGGTATGTGATTAATAGGGGAATGAGTGTGGTATTTATAGTGGAGGAGAGGAGGTATTTTCCATTATTTAAATATTTTTTATATCTTTTATTCTCATGAATATTCATAATCAAAGTTCATGTGACCCCAAATTTTAATAAGGGAATGTGTATTCGAACCATGTTATCTTAAATCACTTATGATTTCATAAATAGTGAATTTAAATGATAATTTCAATATACAATTTTTACAATATTTCAATATTCAAAATAAATTTATGAATTTCAGAAAGGTCCGGAATATTTTCCCAATACATTTTCTGATGTTTACAATTCAAAAATAAACACCATTTTTTTAAAATAATTTTGTAAATATTATTAATTTAGTATTTAAATAAAATACAAATTTATTGAAAAATTAACAATTTTAATTCAATAACTACATTTATATAATATTTAAATAATCACTGTAGAGACCCAAAGCTGGACGTACATGGACATTACATTACTTTTTCGGAATACTTAGTACATAACAAAAACACACACACAAGGACTTTAATAGTTTAGTGTCTTTGGAAACTCGGAATATAATCTTCTAATCGTGGTGAAAGATCTTCAACACCTCCGAAAAAGATCATCCTTTTTTTACCTAAAACCTTTCTTTATATCCTGGGGAAAAGAAAACATAAAAGGGTGACCTCAAATGCTCAGTAAGGGTAAACAAAAGAAATATCAATCACATCATATACATAAGAACATAACTTTTAGAAATCTTAACCTGCAAAAGAAATCATAATTTCATAACATGGGATAAATCATAGTAGTGAAATGTAATCCCAATAATCATAACCTAAAACATGAAACTTTGTGTCATACACACATAATCATAGATAATCATTTCTTGTTAGTCAATACTCAATTCCAAGTCTATCTTAGTGGACAAAGTCCATTTCTGAACAGACTTCACTCCTCGTTTCAGTCCTGTTTCACTGAACCGGTTTAACCTTCCATTCCAGCCATGTCTATCTCATGAGATATAAAATAATTACCCAATGCATTGGAGGGTGATATAGGTCCCACCCATCTCAAAATGATGCCATTCTTATGTGTGCCACAAAATCATAAACCATACATCATAGCATAACCCATGAAATAAAAATGTGAATCTTAAACATCATGACATCATAAAACATTTAATATAAGATAAAGGAATTCATAAAAATAATTCCATCACAACATAATCAAATAAATGTAATAATAGGGATGAAAACAGAACCCTTTATTATCATATATGTAAAATATTTTTGATAAAACACTTGAACTCCATTCTTGAGGAAAATATCCTTTCTACTTCAAAAACACTTTTCCTTTCATAACATGTCATATAATTATAAAATAAAATAAGTTGATTAAAAATAAACATGATAAATTGTAAAGGAAGATTCTTGGAAATAATGTTTTAAAAATCCATTCATGCCGTATAAGTTAAAAAAACATTCTTCGTACTTTTGTCGGAAAATTAAAAAAGTACCCCGTATGAAAAACGACAAAAGATTCCTTTCATATATTTTACTAAAAACTCACTGAAGGGTAAAATTGTATTTTAACAATTTTAGTTGGATGGAAATAATATTAAATATTGAGGAAACATGGATGTGGATGATAAAATACACCCCAGTAAATTTCAAAGTATAAACAATCTCGGATAAAAATGAGATTGTGATATTTTCCCTTACCTTAGGTCTGATTTGCTTCGTAAGTGTCCGAACCTCCTGTATAATGATTTAAATAATGTCATTGACTTATTCAATAATCATACTCATTGTTATGATATCATATATGGTTCACTTTTGACTTTATTTTACCCGTTCTTTTATAAATTACATGTTAAAGAGCGTTTTAGGTAAAATTGTTTCATTTGTCGTCTGTGTTTTGACTTGTAATTATTCATATGATTACTTAGATCATGATTACATAATTCTAGAATATAATACATGATTTATATATAATATATATTCATAATATACATATATATAATTTAACAGTAAATGGAAATAAATACACCATTCATGGAGACGGTAGGCCGTACGTACACATGAATGCTATTTTCGTTTCGTTATTGAGTTGAATGGAATTAAGTAGATGACATACATATATATACACATAAATCCTGTATCATTACTATTTCATATATTTCATGATTAATTTTTATATATACTTTATAATCATTCATTAATGGTTAACGTGGAGAATGAATCTCATCGCGTCGTGGAGACGGTAGTTCGTACGTACGCACGAGCGATGATATTGATCTCATGATCGTGGAATTGTATTGGAGTGTATGTATACTATTTCAGAATCTATATCACTTTACAATAATCATATATAGTTATTATTTACACCATTATACCCATCCAAAGTATGGTGGTGATGGAAAATAGATTACACCACGGCGTGGAGACGGTATTTCGTACTTACGCACGTGTGGTGATTTCGTTTTCCGTAGGATGGATAGATGGTGAAATAGGGTTTTTTCATACTTATAATAACAAATCAGTATATGAGGAATACTGATGTTATTACTTAATAATGAAAAAACCTAAGAATAAGAAGTGGAAGAAGAAATAATGTTGAAAGAATCGATAACGGACATTATCTCTTATTTGAAGCGCCTCTTTGAGATCTCCTTTTAGGGCACTAAAATTGGTCTTTGAGGAAGACCAGAACCTCTAGGATGTTTATAGGTAATTGTAGAAGATAATTTTTCAGGGGTTGGAAAGCTTGAAGGCTCAAAGTGGAGTGAGGAAGATAGGGAGGAGGTGCCCTTTTATAAGGGAGGAGAGGGGCTCTTTTGGAAAAACTAAAAATATTATTTTATTATAAAGCCAAATTTAGTTTTAAATAGCACCAAATTGATTTATTTCGATGATAAGTTGGGGATGGGTCGAAATAATCTCATCCAATATAATTTAGACAAGTTTAGGTTCATATTTTAACCTTGTCATTTATATTTAACTTTAAGTAAGATAATTTTACTTTTACCGTGTCTTTTTGTGTTCTTACACTATAAGGTTAATAAACTTACTATAAGAAGCCAAAAGAACGCCAAGTTGTTTATTATTAATATATATAACCTTATATAAGTTATTTGACCTAACCATATATTTTTAGGAATAAAAGAACAATTATTAATATAATATTTTTTTTAAAAACTATTTTATGTAAATTTTGACACTATTTATTAATTGATTTTTGTGAAACTTATAACATAATGATTAGTTCGAAAAAAGTTATTTAAATCAATAATAAAATGTCATATTGACCTAGAAAATTAGTTTAATTCATAAAAAGTCTAAAATTACATTTATTTGGGTATTTATAACATCAATTATGTCAATATTTCATTAATAAGATAATTACTACATCATTTTTGTGTCATAAATAAATTAACTTATTTAAAGTCTAAAAATTACAAATAAAATATCCTTATGTAGGAAATATTTTTATCTTTCTAATTAATATTTATATTCGAATTTATTTTATGTATAACACTATATTAAAAATGAATTACTTATTAAACTTTGATTTTAACTATTTTAACCCTTCTTTAAATAAATTAATAATAAATGTCCTAATCAAATACAAGTGGGTATAAATGGTCATATTTTATTCCTAAGGTTGTTTTTGGTCGAATTAAACTTATCCAATATAATTAGGACATGTTTTAGGGTAATAATAATATCATTTTTACCCTTCATTACCCTATTTACTTTTAACCGTGGTAAAAAAAAGTAAAATGTTACTATTCAGCAAAAATTATTTTCATCTCATTGAACCACATTTTACGTACTGATAGAAACCGTGTATCTCATATTTTTCAAATTCCACTCACAGAAGTGGTAAAATTAGGTTTTATGAAAAATTCAATTTTTTTAACTACCACTTAGTGGTTTCACTATTCATCAAAAAATGAAAGATTCCAGAAAAATACCAAAAATTAGGCCAAAGCTATATTTGATATTATGAACTCAAAAATGATGTCTATTTTACCAAATTCAAAACATATCAGTTACATTAATTAATTTAAAAATTAATTCCTGTCGTCAAAACAAATAGCGTGTTTTTAAGAGATAATAACTTTCGAAATATTGACACTTGTTTGTGTCTGGTTTAAATGTGAAATTATATCCAATGACCAACATTGTATTAAATTTTAGAAAAATATTCTAAATATAATTTAAAACCACTCAAATTAATAATTTATCACTATTAATTATTTTGATTAAAAGGTTGTTTTTAATTAAAATTTAGTAATTTTCACTATTCATCAGAAAATGAAAGTTAGCCGAAAAGTACCAAAATTTCACCCTAAGCTAATTTCGATATTCTGAATCCAAAATTGAAGTTAATTTTGAAAAATAAAATTTACAAAATTTCAAAAAGTGGTTATTACTATTCATAATGGCTAGTTTTAATAATATTTTAATAGCATATCATTGTTTAGTGAAACTCGGTATTGCGTACTACACACGCTATCGAGGAAGGTCGCGATTGCGTTTAATGCAAGGCAAGTCAAGGATGCATGTTGTGTAAGCTTCTTTTGGTGTAGTGTAACACCCCAGGATTTCATAGTGTGTTATTTCTTAAAAATAATTCAATAACTTGCACTACACGCAACACCGAGTTCAATCACACCATGACGTACAAAAAAAGCCATTAAAAGAGGTCATGAATAGTATTAACAAAATTTTGAACTTTATATAATCCTTATAATTTTAGAATCCCTATTATGAGTTTCTTAGTCATAATGCAAGAACAGATTCATTTTCAGTATTGCACTTTTATCAACTTTAATAGTGAATCCTTTTTTAAATAAAATATTTTAAACTATCTGAATAAATTGGGACATCAAAAAAAATTTAAATGAAACATCTAAAGCTTCCACGGTACGCTTTCCTTTGAATAAAATAGTAGCGTGTGTTGTACGCAACCTTGAGTTTTAACACACGCCACAACCAATCAAACTAGCCGTTATGAATAGTAATACCTAAATTTTGAAATTATATATATTTTATATTTTAAAATGGACTTCATTTTTGGATTCGGAATATCGAATTTAGCCTAAGGTGAAATTTTGGTACTTTTCGGATAACTTTCATATTTTGATGAATAGTGAAAATTACTAAATTTTAATTAAAAACAACTTTTTTAATCAAAATAATTAATAGTGATAAATTATGAATTTTAGTAGTTTTAAAGTATATTTAGAATATATTTTTACCATTTAATATAATGTTGGTCATTGGACATAATTTTACAATTAAACCGAACATAAACAAGTGTCAATCTTTTGATAGTTATTATCTCTTAAAAACACGCTTTTTGTTTTGACAGCGGGAATTAATTTTAAATTAATTTCTTCCACTTCTGTGTTTTGAATTTAGAAAAATGGATTCCATATTTGGAATCAGGATGTCCAAATTGTGTAAATAGGTAACTTTTATTTTTAGACATTTTGAATAATTACTGTGGTAAATATTTTATTTACCATGGTTAAGGGTAAATCCGGTAAATAAGGGTTAAAAAATAATATTATAATAATACAAAATTACCCAAAAACGTGTCATAACCTTACTGGTGGACACATACCCGACCATGAGTATCCTTGGGTCAATTTGGGGACCCCTTGGAGCCACTTGTATGTGGTAGGGACACTTTATATTAATAAAGTTAAAATAAAAATAAAAATGGCATAAGCTTACATCTTTTAGAAGAACAATTTTTACATAGGGTTATACATGTTGGATTTTCGATTATAAATATTCATTAGAAAGCTAAAACGATTTCCTACATTATGATATTTTATTTATAATTTTTATACATCAAATAAGTTAAATTATTAATGACACAATAGTGATGAAATGTTTACCTCATTAATAAATCATTTAAATAAATAAGATTATAATGATTAAAATATTATCTAAAACCTGTCCAATTCTTATTGGTTGATGTTATTTATAATATGAGTCATCTTATCTTCGACCTCAATGATTTTTGGACCATTATAAACCGAATATAATTATATTATAAAGTAATACTTTCACTCTTTCCTAAAGAGCCCCTCCTCTCCCTTATAAAAGGAGACCACTTCTACTCAATCCTCACACCTCTCGAGCCACTTGGCTCGTCCACACTCTGCCCAACTAAGCTCACCACATCCCTCTCCTCCTCCTTGAAGCTTCCCCTTAGGCAGAAAGCATTTCAAGAAGTCCTTTGGTTCCAACCAAAGTGAGTTACCTAAATTAAAGGTAACGATTTCTCTTAAATTATTTTCATTTATTTTGCTTCTCCAACCCCCAAACTCTTTTTATTTCCTTTCTTTTGTAACAACACCAGTATCCTAAATATACTAGGATGTTGTTATAAGAAGTATTCAAACTACACATACACACAAATCCATCTAATGGATGATGAACATAATGTTTCTGTGGATGGCAAACTAACGCCTCACGAAACGATGATTGTTCAAATACATCTTACCGCCTCTCATGGTGGCCATTATGATGGTACTGTAATTAAATATGATATTAATGATATATATTTTATATATAAGCTTCTGTAATTCCATTTTATTTCATACCATTATGTTGTATATACATACGACAATTTCATTTGAGGACGTGCGGACTACCGCCCCCTTAAAATGATATGACTCGTTCATACCACACATGGAACGTATAAAGGATGGTGTTAATGAAACTAAAGTAACATATATAAAATATTATATTATACTGTAATAGTAATATACCTAAGTATCATTTGGATTCAATTCTTTTAAAATAAAAATTAAATGGAAGTTGCGTTCGTGCGTACGTACGGACTACCGTCTCCACGAACGCGATGAGATTCATCCTCCATCGTATCCATTCAAGTATAATTATCATTTGATGATTTAAAAATGATTTTTAAGGACTTGATACCATTCTGGATTTGAATAATATACAACCTATCCTTTACAAACATGTCTTACGTAACAAAACATACAAAATAAAACAAGTAAGTTAACACCCGAAACAACGATAATACTAAGATATTATTATCAAATCAATATTAAAAGATCATATATGATATCATATTAATATATATTATTCTTGTATAATTTAATAACAATTATTTCACCATTATACAGGAGGTTAACCTACCCCAACCAAGGAAAAGTACATGGTAAGGGATTTTCTTATCTCACTTTCAATTCCGTGAGATTTCCATTGTTCGCCACTAAATTATTGAAAGTGGTGTATTGTGTACTGCCATTTGATATATATTATCATGATTCTATTTATATTCATGTTATTCTGTAAATCATTTGGTGGTTATTAACTTTTGGCCATACGACTCAGTTGATTAACGTGGTAAGGGGTTTTCATCTCACTCCTTATTCTCATGAGATTCATGCCATATTGCCACCATTACCTTTTGTGTGGTGTATGTACTGCCCATAATTATATTCTTTGTGTAATACAATCTAATTTATGCGTACTTACATATTCATTGTATGATACCTCTTTCATGGGTTGTATGTTTCATAAGTTACCAAACTGGTAAGGGTTATTTCACAATCTCTTCATTATCTGAGGTTGTTTATACGTAATAATCTACTGGGATCTCGTTATCATCCACATCCATGTTTCTTCAAAATGTATTTCAAAATTTTTTAATATTTAAAAGAATATGGGTTAAAGTCATTTATACCCTTGTTTGACTTTTTATAAGAGGTTTATAAGGTAATCTTTCCGTCGTTTTCCAAACAAGGTGCTTTTTAACCTTTTCGACAGAATTAAGATAAGAATGTTTTTTTAACTTATACGGTGGGTGCAGTTATTTTCCGCCGTTATAAAATCGTCAAAGCTTCTCTTAAAATCTTATAAGATTATTTTCAAAGAAAATGTTTGAATTTATATGGATCTTAAATGATTTCAAAATAAAAGGAGATATTTCTTTAAAAAGAATTTTGATTTCATCTATGTCAACATCCTTTGTTGGGTTTTAAGATTATTTGAAGTTGATTTATTATGATAAAAAACTTCTATATTGTTTTGAAGGTTTTGTGATATGTTTGACTGTGGATGTGATATTTTTATACCATTCATAGTTTATGGTGAAAGTATTGACATTTCGTATGCTAGTTCCAATAAGAATGTTTATGTTATATTTCAATCTTTACTTCATATGAATGTGTTGGACAAGTATGTTCCAGGTTGGGGACTGGTTAAAGTAAGCCCTCCAGGTTGGGGACTGGTAAAAGTAATCCCTCCAGGTTGGGGACTGGTAAAAGTAAGCCCTCCAGGTTAGGGACTGGTAAAAGTAAGCCCTCCAGGTTGGTGTCCAGTTATTAGAGGCACTCCGGGTTGGTGTCCGGTTATGTGACAAAAATTCCCTTTCACGAGTTTAGGAAAGAATCTATGCTTCAAGAACTCCGAAGCTTTAGAGGAACCATTAATGATGCGCCAAGTAAGGCAGGATTGGAGAGCATTATTGAAAAGCTTTAAATTTTTTATACCAATTTCGCCTTTATCAAGAGGTTTACAAAAAGAATTCCAAGGGATAGTGACAAGATTCCTTTCTAAAGTGCTCCCTGACCAAATAAAATTTTTGATATAGGTATTAATCTTTTTAAAAATGCCGGAAGGCCAATTGTAGATCATGAGCGAGTAGACCATTTTGGAAACAATGGTTGATTTGACCAGACATATCCTGACGGCCATGGAGAGTAATTTACCTTTCCAAGTGGAGAGTTGTTTAATAATTTGATCAGTAATGTTGGTGAAATAGCAGGCTTTAGGACGACCCCAAAATAGAGGGACGCCTAAATAATTGAAAGGGAGGAGGCCCTCTTTGATACCAAGAGAAACAATGATGCTAGGTTTTCTTCTAACAGGGAAGCTTTTGCCAAAGAAAATATAAGATTTATCTCAGGAAATCTCTTGACCAGAAAACTCTTCATAATGATTAAGGGCTTGTTTTAGAACATGTATATTTTTCTGATCACCTTTGAGAAAAAGGATAATATCATCAGCATAGAAAAGGTGAGTAGGGGTATTGAGATTCCTGGCAGCTTGAATAGGTCTGAGCTTGCTTTGTTCAACCAAGTGAATGAGAAGTCTACTTAAGTAGTCTTCAGCGATAACAAAAAGGATGGAAGAGAGAGGGTCACCTTGTCTGACACCCTTAGAACATCTGAAGAAGCCTATAGGGGAACCATTGATCAGAACAGAAATAAAAGCTGAGTTAAATAAAGTTTTAATCTTTAAGATGAAAGCATCATGAAATCCAAAAGACGAAAGCACATTGAAAATAAAGTTCCAGTCAATGGTGTCAAAGGCCTTCCTGATATCAAGTTTGATGGCCACACATCCCCCTCTAGAACTTTTGTTTAGACAATTAGTACATTCGGAGGCAAGGCAAATACAATCCTGGATGGACCTACCCTTAATAAAATCGAATTGATTCCACGAGACAATTTTGTTGCAAATAGGCATAAGTCTGTTCGCAATTATTTTGGTAATGATTTTATAGAGAGTATTGATCAGGGAAATTGGTCTGAATTGATGGATCTCCGAGGCATTTTCAACCTTGGGAATTAAAGTTAGGAATTGGGCATTTATTCCATGTGGAAGCGAACCATGTATAAAGAAATTCTTAACAGTGTTACAAACATCATTGTGGATAATATCCCAGTGTTTTTGAAAAAAACCATTATTGAACCCATCCGGTCCGGGCGTGCTGTCTAGATTCAGACTAAAAACAGTATTTTTAATTTCGTGATCTAAAGGAGTACATAGGAGAGATTCATTTTCTCTTTCATCAACCAAGGAAGGAATAATGCCAGATCTGAGATCAACATTAGTCTTCGTACCATTAAAAATATTATGAAAGTACGAGATGACATGATCCACTATTGCCTCTTCAGAGTCAAGGATCAAGTCTTGATAAGTAAGCTTAGAGAGAGGGCGGTTAGCCTTTCTGACTCTTTTAATGGAGTTATAAAATTTAGTATTGCGATAGCCATCAGTGAGCCATTTAGTCTTAAACATTTTCTTGCAGATATTTTCTTTAAGGGTAAGCAAATCATTTAGTTTGAGAGAGAGATTAGCTTCTAATTGAGGGTCCATATTAAGATCAGATGAGGTATTTTGGGTTTGGACCCAGTGCAGCTCCTCTTCAAAAGAGGAAATATCAAGGTCAATTTGAGAGCTTGCAGTTTTACACCATCCTTTCAGGGCCTGCTTTAAGGTTTTCAATTTGTACATACAGGCAAATGAATCCTTGTGGTAATTCATGGAGGTCCATGTGTTATGAATAAATGAGACACAGTCGTGTGTAGAAGACCAAGCATTATTAAATTTAAAAGGAAGGGAAAGCTTATGACTATTCATATTGAAACTGAGGAGGATGGGGTGATGGTCAGAGTTGAGAAGATGTAGAGTAGTACTGGAGATGCAATCCCAAGTATCAAGAGACTTCATGTTGACAAAAGCCCTGTCAAGCTTACTAGCAACCGTTTTATTATAATGCTTTCTGTACCAATTATATTTGGCACCAGTAAGATTTACTTCAATGAGGTCACAGTCTTCAATAGTAGATCTGAATTCCCTAGAGGATATATAAAGGTGAGAGGGGCCTATTTTTTCACCCGAATTAAGAATGGCATTAAAGTCTCCCATCACAACCCAAGGGTCATGAATGAAGGGAGCCATATCAAGAAGTTCCTGCCATAGAGTTCTTCTTTCTTGATACCTATTATTAGCATAAACCATGGTGCAATAGGTATGACGACTATTCCATAAGAAGTCGCATGTGAGTTGCTGGTCAGTGATTTTAAAAGTGTTGATACTTTGAAGAGAATTGTGATAAAAAAACCACAGAGAGTCAGTTTGAGAAGTATTTTTACAGAAGCTTAGAAAACTATAGTTAAGGGAACCAAATCTCATGAAGTTCATCTTATAGTTGACTTTAGGTTCAGAGATAGCAAAGAGATGAGGCTTATGGGTGCTTATAAATCTCTTAAGAGTTGCATAAGTATCATTATTGGCCAGAACTTGGCAATTCCAGAAGAGAAAATTCATCATTATTTATGTTTTGGGTTATCACCCTTCTTTTTTTTGGATTTTCCAGAACCTTTCTTCCCTTGGACACGAGTGACCATAGGGGTGGTAGGAGGTTTTTGTTTGGAATTGTGGTCAGGAACTGGAGTAGCATGAGAAGAGCTGTCCAGAGGATGGCCTTGTTCAAAAATAAGAACAGGCGGTTGGACTGAGGGCAGGGACTTGTGAGGAATAGGGTCCGAAGTAGTGACAACATGAGTAGAAATATCAGCAACCTCAATCATGGATATAGGTTTTTCAAAATCAGAAGATGGAGCAGGTGCTGTCAAAGACAGTGGAGAAACAAAAGAAGAATCTATTTCCATAGCAGGAGACACTGCATTGTTAATTCGAACAGGCAAAGATGGTTCAGTGTGTGCAGTGTTGTGAGCACCATTCTCAGCAGCACTAACAGAAGTCACAGCATTATTAATCAAAACAGGCAGACAAGGGTCAAGAGAGAGACCTGCTTTTGGTGCTATTTCCATGACAGCATGTGGAACCATGTCAGCAGAAGTGAGGTCTTTCAGCTCTAAAGGAACCAAAGAAGGACACTCTAATTCCTTAGAAACCTGTAGATGTAGGGTAGCTGTACCAGAGGTAGAGGCATGATTATCTATACCTTCTGCAACTAAAATACTTTTTCCAGTGTTAATGATTTCAGGTTTTTGTAAAGGCTTTTCTTCATCAACTAGTTCCCCCCATGTTTTACCCTCTAGAGATACATGAACATAGGATTTTTTGATCCAAGTATTTTGTCTCTTTTTGGGTAGATCAGGTTTATCCAAGTTGGATTGCCCTTTTTTACCATAATTGACAACCTTCCAGTCATTAGAGATTGGGGGTTCCATTTGTTTTCTAAACACTCTACAATTTGAGAGGTTATGTCCAACTAGTTTTCATACCTCACAAAAGGGTGGTTTCTTTTCATATTCTATTCTAAGTTCAGTTTTATGGTTAGGAGCATTAAAACCAATACAAAGTGGAGGTTTAGTGGCCAGATTAACTTCCACCATTATTCTAGCATATAGGCCAAGCTCACCATTCAAAGTCATGTGATCAATTTTAATAGGGGACCCTATGCAGGAGGCAATGTCATTAAGAATTTTTGGGTGCCAGTAATACCAATTAAGTCCATGCACCCGAACCCAAACATGTGCCAAGTGATTTTTGTGTGTGAATGGATTAAAATCAGCATCCCAATCCATGATTCTAAGGAATCCAGGCTTTAGTTGAAGATTACCGATTTTCCATACCTGGTCTAACTCACTTTGCGAGTTGAAAACGATATGATAATAGCCTTTACCAATTGGCACCATCTTCCATCTGCTTTAACCCCAGCAATTTGCAAGTCGGATCTTTAAATCAGCAAAGGACCATGGCCGGTCGCCTGTGCTGTAGGAGACCCGAGCCAGAATCGAGAATTTACAGAGTTGTTCTCGCTGCTTCAGAGCCTCCGGATCCGCATTAACAATGAAACCCCCATCATCAAGATTTTTGAAGTATTGTTGATTGTCAAATTTTGCACAGCCGATATTAGCTCCTTGAATCGCATCGCGGAAAGAGACCGGAAGATGCCGAAGAGGTACATCGAGATTACACACTTCAATTTTTGACGGATTAGATACCAGAGTAGCAGAAGTAGGAGATGGGAGTTCCCACACCGGATCGAATCCAGCCATCAACGAAGATTTAGGGGGAAACAGCAGTGATAGTTAGGGTTTTGGTTCACCCGTTGAGGAGCGTTGCACGAGATCCATCTTTCCCCAATTCTAAGATCATTAGTGCAATTCTACGACTATAACCTATACGTATACATAACCTTAGAGACATCCCTAGACATACCTTAGACATATATCAAGGGATCTCACTAATGTTTTTGCATCCTAGTTTCCAAAGGTTCACTAAACCTTTCCTCTGATACCAACTGTAGAGACCCGAAGCTTGACGTACATGGACATTACATTAATTTTGCGGAATACATAGTACATAACAAAAACACACACACAAGGACCATAACAGTTTAGTGTCTTTGGAAACTCGGAATATAATCTTCTAATCGTCGTGAAAGATCTTCAACATCTCTCAAAAAGATTTTCCTTTTTTTACCTAAAACCTTTCTTTATATCCTAGGGAAAATAAAACATAAAAGGGTGAGCTCAAATGCTCAGTAAGGGTAAACAAAAGAAATATCAATCACATCATATACATAAGAACATAAATTTTAGAAATCTTAACCTGCAAAATAAATCATAATTTCATAACATGGGATAAATCATAGCAGTGAAATGGAATCCCAATAATCATAACATAAAACATGAAACTTTGTGGCATATACACATAATCATAGAGAATCATTTCTTGTTAGTCAAGACTCAATGCCAAGTCTATCTTAGTGGACAGAGTCCATTTCTGAACCAACTTCACTCCTCGTTGCAGTCCTGTTTCACTGAACCGGTTTAACCTTCCGTTCCAGCCATGTCTATCTCATGAGATATAAAATCATTACCCAATGAATTGGAGGGAGATATAGGTCCCACCCATCTCATAATGATACCATTCTTATGTGTGCCACAAAATCATAAACCATACATCATAGCATAACCCATGAAATAAAAATGGGAATCTTAAACATCATGACATCATAAAACAATTCATATAAGATAAAGGAATTCATAAAAATAATTCCATCACAACATAATCAAATAAATCTAATAATAGGTATGAAAACAGAACCCTTTATTATCTTAGATGGAAAATAATTTTGATAAAACACTTGAACTCCATTCTTGAGGAAAATATCCTTTCTACTTCAAAAACACTTTTCCTTTCTTAACATGTTATACAATTATAAACTAAAAGAAGTTGATTAAAAATAAACTTGATAACTTGTAAAGGAAGCTTCTTGGAAATAATTTTTTAAAAATCCATTCATTCCGTATAAGTTAAATGAAACATTCTTCGTACTTTTCTCGGAAAAGTCAAAAAGTACCTCATACGAAAAACGAAAAAAGATTCCTTTCATATATTTTACTAAAAAATCACCGAAGGGTAAAATTGGATTTAAAAAATTTTAGTTGGATGGAAATAATATTAAATATTGAGGAAACATGGATGTGGATGATAAAATACACCCCAATAAATTTCAAAGTATAAACAATCTCGGATAAAAATGAGATTGTGACATTTTCCCTTACCTTAGGTCCAATTTTCTTCGTAAGTGTCCGAACCTCCTGTATAATGATTTAAATAATTTCATTGAATTATTCCAGAATCATACACATTGTTATGATATCATATATGGTTCACTTTTGACTTTATTTTACCCGTTCTTTTGTAAATTCCATGTTAAAGAGCATTTTAGGTAAAATTGTTTCATTTGTCGTCTGTGTTTTGACTTGTAATTATTCATATGATTACTTAGATCATGATTACATAATTCCAGAATATAATACATGATTTATATATAATATATATTCAGAATATACATATATATAATTTATCAGTAAATGGAAATAAATACACCGTTCATGGAGACGGTAGGCCGTACGTACGCATGAACGCTGTTTTCGTTTCCTTATTGAGTTGAATGGAATTAAGTAGATGACATAAATATATATACACATAAATCCAGTATCATTATTATTTAATATATTTCATGATTACTTATTATATATACTTTATAATCATTCATGAATGGTTAACGTGGAGAATGAATCTCATCGTGTCGTGGAGACGGTAGTCCGTACGTACGCACGAGCGATGATATCGTTCTCATGATCGTGGAATTGTATTGGAGTGTATGTATACTATTTAAAAATCTATATCACTCTAAAATAATCATATATAGTTATTATGTACACCATTATACCCATCCAAGTAAGGTGGTGATGGAAAATAGATTACACCACGGCGTGAAGACGGTATTTCGTACTTACGCACGTGCGGTGATTTCATTTTCCGTAGGATGGATAGATGGTGAAATAGGGTTGTTTCATACTTATAATAACATATCAGTATATTAGGAATACTGATGTTATTACTTAATAATAAAACAACCTACGAATAAGAAGTGGAAGAAGAAATAAAGTTGAAAGAATCGGTAACGGACATTACCTCTTCTTTGAAGCACCTCTTTGAGATCTCCTTTTAGGGCACTAAAATTGTTCTTTAAGGAAGAACAGAACCTCTAGGATGTTTCTAGGGAAGTGGAGAAGAGAATTTTTCCAGGGTTGGCCGATCTTGAAGGCTCAAAGTGGTGTGAGGAAGAGAGGGAGGAGGTGCCCTTTTATAAGGGAGGAGAGGGGCTCTTTTGGAAAAAATAAAAATATTATTTTATTATAAAGCCAAATTTGGTTTTAAATAGCTCCAAATTGATTTATTTAGATGATAAGGTGGGGATGGGTCGAAATCCTCTCATCCAATATAATTTAGACAAGTTTAGGTTCCTATTTTAACCTTATCATTTATATATAACTTTTAGTTTGATAATTTTACTTTTACCGTGTCTTTTTGTGTTGTTACACTATAAGGTTAATGAACTTTCTATAAGAAGCCAAAAGAACCCCAAGTTGTTTATTATTAACATATATAACTTTATATATATTATTTGGATGAACCATCAATTTTTAGGAATAAAATAACAATTAATAATATAATATTTGTTTTAAAAACTATTTTATGTCAATTTTGAAACTATTTAGTAATTGATTTTTGTGAAACTCATAACAAAATGATTAGTTCAAAAAAAGTTAATTAAATAAATAATAACATGTCCTATTAACCTAAGAAATTATTTTAATTCATAACAGGTCTCAAATTACATTTATTTTGGTATTTACAACATCAATTATGTCAATATTTCATTAATAAGATAATAACTACATAATTTTTGTGTCATAAATAAATTAACTTATTTAATGTCTAAAAATTACAAATAAAATATAATTATGTAGGAAATATTTTTATCTTTCTAATTCATATTTATTGTCGAATTTATCTTATGTATAACCCTATATTAAAAATGAATTACTTATTAAACATTGATTTTAACTATTTTAACCATTCTTTAAATAAATTAATAATAAATGTCCTAATCTAATCCAAGTGTGTCTAAATGATCATATTTTATTCCTAAGGTTGTTTTTGGTCGAATTACACTTATCCAATAGAATTAAGACATGTGTTAGGGTAATAGTAATATCATATTTACCCTTAATTACCCTATTTACTTTTAACCGTGGTAAAAAAAAGTAAAAAGTTACTATTCACCAAAAATTATTTTCATCTCATTGAACCAAATTTTACTTACTGACAACAACCGTGTCTCTCATATTTTTGAAATTCCACTCACAGAAGCGGTAAAATTATGTTTTATGAAAAATTCATTTCTTTAACTACTACTTAGTGGTTTCACTATTCATCAAAAAATGAAAGTTTCAGAAAAATGTCAAAAAATAGGCCTAAGCTATATTTGATATTATGAACTCAAAAATGATGTCTATTTTACCAAATTCAAAACATATCAGTTGTATTAATTAATTTAAAAATTAATTCTTGTCGTCAAAACAAATAGCGTGTTTTTAAGAGATAATAACTTTCGAAAGATTGACACTTGTTTATGTCTGGTTTAAATGTGAAATTACATCCAATGACCAACATTGTATTAAATTGTAAAAATATATTCTAAATATATTTTAAAACCACTAAAATTAATAATTTATCACTATTAATTATTTCGATTAAAAAGGTTGTTTTTAATTAAAATTTACTAATTTTCACTATTCATCAGAAAATGAATGTTAGCCGAAAAGTACCAAAATTTCACCCTAAACTAATTTCGATATTCTGAATCCAAAAATGATGTCCATTTTGAAAAATAAAATTTAAAAAATTTCAAAAAGTGGTTATTACTATTCATAACCGGTAGTTTTAATAATATTTTAATAGCATATCGTAGGTTAGTGAAACTCAGTATTGCGTACTACACACGCTATCGAGGAAGGTCGCGATTGCGTTTAATGCAAGGAAAGTCAAGGATGCGTGTTGTGGAAGCTTCTTTTGGTGTAGTTTACAACACAAGACATTAATGAAATTAAAAAGAATATTTTTCATAAAATCTCGGGATGTTACAATGACCAAGATATCATAATCTTAGAGCCTTACAAAAATAAAAAAATAACAAAATTTACTACTCATTAAGGTAATATTACAATTCATATTACTATTCAGAATGGCATATTATTATTCACCAGAAAGAGTTAGTTCTATCACACTCTAAATAAATTACAAAACAGAGTTGTAGATGACAATTTGTTCAGATTCAAAACCTAGAAGCATCAAAATTATGTTTATTGGATATTTACAAATATCAACATAAAACAATGGTTCATTCATTTCATTATTTTTTTAAAACCTTGTGGTGTTACAATATTATTCCATCTACAAATTGTGTTCTCATTATTTTATTTATTCATTAAACAAGTGATGGAACCTTTCCATCATAGAATTTTTAGATTACCATGTTGATTCTTCAACAATGTGGTTTATACACACTACCTTTTCCTAGTTAATTACCTTATCTGGCAATTCATGTTCCCTTCAATCAAGAATATGAACTCATTTCTCATCATATGAAAGGTTCTATTCTAGCTGAACTACTTTTGGACTCATGAAATGTGATGATTAGGGAATATACATTCCCAACATCAAAACCTGAAAAACCTTATGTACCTGGGATAAACTCAGAGAAAAAGCTACTCGGTATATAACTGGTCCAACTTTCATCAAGATTTCTAAAGGAATGAAGAATCACAGACATAGCTTTCCTTTCCTGCCAAAACGCATCACACATTTCCAATGAGAGATTTTAAGGAAAACCGGGTCACCTATATTGAAAAATAATTCTTTCTATCTGTTATCTACATAACGTTTCTCCCTACTCTATGTTTTCCTCATGTGGTGTTGGATCATCTTCACTTTCTCAGCCACTGACTATAATAATTATTGTCCCATCAACATCATCTCCATGAATTCATCCAATAATACTAGATTTCGACAATAATTCCCATATAATGCCTCAAAAGGTGTCATCAATATACTAAAATGAAAAATGTTATTATTAGAAAATTCAACTAAAGAATTATGACGACTCCAATATCCCTGGTAGTCCATTGAACAATCTTAAAGCATATCCTCCATGGTTTGAATCATTTGTTCTGACTACCCATCTGATTAATGATGAAAACCAGTACTAAAATTTAATTCTTCACCCAAAAACTTCTGAAGTCCCTTCCAAAACATAGAAGTGGACATGGAATCTCAATATGATACAATGGAAATAGGAACTCCATGTAACCTGATAATCACTTTAATGTACAGTCGAGAATTCTGATCCAACAAAATGGTATCTCAATTATAATGAAAATGTGAATATCATGTCATCCGACCAAAAATAACCCAAAATATATTGTTACCTTGAGAATTATATGATTTTCCCCCCTAAAATACCATGGATATATTCTCCCAGTTCCACTCTAGTGCATGAAAAGGATGAAACACCCCCTTCGGTAACTACCACTCTACTTTAACCTATTGAAACGTCAAACATTTCATAGTAAATTTGGCAATATCGATATTCATTACATCCCACCCTAAATAATTCTAAAGGTCATTGTACATCTTATTACATCTTGGATGAACTGAAAATAGAGAACTATGAACTTCAAACAAAAATGATTTCATTAACTAGGAATCACAAGGCACAAAAATCCTTGTTCTAAATCATCGAACACAATATTTATCATGTTTAAATTATGTCAACTTACCCATCCATACGAATTCTATCCATTTATTTAGCTCATGGTCTTCATTCTATGCTTTCACAATTCTTACACATAATGATGATTACACTGAAACCTAAAACAAAATAGATGTATTCCTAGAACCGACAATATCTAAGCCAAAATTCCTCATATCATTAATCAATGGATGTGTTCAAAATGTAACATGGTTAATGATGCATGATGTTTTCAACTCAAGGAATCCTCCACCTTGTTTTCTATTTTTGTATGGTAATTGATAATGAAATCATAATCCTTTATCATTTCAATCCAACTAATTTTCCTCATGATTAATTCCATCTGAGTAAAGTTATACATCAAACATTTATGGTTAGCATATATTTGAAATTGGGCTCTGTAAAAATTGTGCATCCAAATTTCAAAATAAAAAACCACAGTTGCCAATTAGAACTCATGTCTGGGATAATTTAACTCATTATGTATCAGTTTTCATGAATCATAAGAATGTAAATGATCATCCTACATCATAACACAACCAATTACCTTAAATGAAGCATCGCTATAGATGAACAACTCGCCATTTTGAGAAGGCAAGGACAAAACTGGATCATTCACCAATCACTTATTATGTTCCTGAAAATAGACATCACATTATTATATCCAAATAAATTTAAACCCTATTCATGTTAATTAAGTTATTAGGATACATAAATATGAATCTTTTGTAACAACCCATCGATAATAACCTTATAATCCAAGAAAACTATGAGTCTTTATAAAATTTGTAGTTCTTGGAAATTCATCAGCCCTTTTTTTTGCAAGATAAACTGTTATTCCATTTTTATTTATGATGTTTCAATGAAATGAAAATTATCACAACAAAAATGCACAATTGTTGAATTTTCCATAGTGTTTCTTTTATTTTAAATATTTCAAACAACCCTTTGATTTTTTTAATGTTCCAATTTTATTCTATAATATACCATAATGTCATCAATTAACCCAACCATAAACAAATCCTAGAAATCATGAAATATTATATTAATAAGAGCCATAAATATATCAGGTGCATTAGTAAACCCAAAAAAACTACAAATTCAAAATGACGCTATATTGTTGGGAACATAGTCTTCATGATGTTTTCATCATTTAAAATCATCTTATAGTACCCCGCCCTCAGGTCAACCTTCAAAAAATAATGTGATCTCGGGATCCAATCAAACAAATTTTTGATATGAATAAAAAACATTAATATAAGCCATGGCACTATAATCGATGTAATGTCTCGTTGAACCATATTTTTTCTTAACAAACAGGACATGAGTGCCACATGGTGATGTGATGGGTCAGATGAAGCCTTTATCTAATAATTATTGCAATTGTATTTTTAAATACACAAGTTCCATTTGGGGAATTCAATAAAGAGGATAAGAAATTGTACTTGCATCAGGAACTATCTTAATACTATACTCAACCTCTCGATTGGAAATAACACCTAGAAAATCATCAGGAAAACATCTATGTATTCATTTATGACTGGTACATCATTAATCTATATAGATTCTTTATCTTAAATTTTTTTGACAATATAATAATGATTCCTATCCATTATCAGTTTCATAGATTACTGATATTTCATTAATAATATGGGTTCATTCTGCTACATAAAATGAAATTCATTCGAAAAAAACATCATTTTATCTGCAATGTTCTTAGTAAGATAAAAAATAACTCAATGCCATACCCAGAATAAAATTAATCTATACTAGAGGTAATACTATATGTTTTTATGGTAAAATAATTCCACAAATGTGGATAGACATATTATTAAAAATAATTCCACAATATTTTCTCCATGTGTTTTTACCATGAGATCTGGTTTCATTTCATGAGGCTGAAATCTCAATTTGTTTTCAAAAAAAGGAATGAATGTATAAACCCTGAAACAAAAAGTGCATTTGAAAAATTAATAAAAATAAAAAAAGGACCTCATACCACCTCATTTTATGTCTCAACATCTACTGAAGAGGTTTCATATGATTTTATCAAACCCTTCTGCTTCTAATCTTGTTGATTCCTAGCTTGAGTAACTATCATCGGATAAACACTAGCAAAATGACTCCATTCCATACAGTAAAAGAATCTCACCATTGACTTATCATTAATTTTCGTAGCATTTTCCTCTCCCTCATAAGAAATGTGTCCAAATATTCCCTATCAGTATAATTTACCATAATTTACATGTAATTTACAAGGATGCCTTTTCCCAGAGTTTTTACATGATGTGGAATCCATTTTCTTACCTCTGGAAATCCATAAAAAAATTTACCCCATTGCATGCCGACCAAACCTCTTCTTATTCCTGTCATCACGAGGCACATATGTTTTAGTAAAATTAATCTCAACCTTTTTAACATAATGATCAAGCCTCTCATCACTTTTAAACTCTCATGAGGCCAAAGCTCTTCTGAAAAATTATTTCAAACAAATATAAAATCTAATAATTTTACTTTAAAAATTCAACGTAATACTTTGTACATACCAACACTATCTTGTAAAATTATCTCCATAGACTAATACAAGAATCATCAAATATCTACTTCTATTCCAAGAATTTTCTCCCCTTTCTAAGCCAAAATTTTTTGGGGAAATAGTTTTCCTGAAAAAGACTCTTAAATCATTACATTACAGACAGTCAAGATCATATATTTCTATCATATTCTTAACTAGATACAACCATTGATTGGTTTCACCTTCCAAAGAAGAAATTGATACTATTACCTTTGAAATTCTTAACATCCCATAAAATCAAGTATATTTTCTTGATAATTGATCCAACCATCAACTATCAATGGATATTTGGTTCCACAGAATTCTATATAATTTTTCCAGATAAGATTCTCCAAAAAAATATATTTATTTTTGGTAGATAATTTTCAACTCTAGTATGGATATCACCCAAGTTTATTTCTTGAGACAACTGATCCATTTGTTACACAAACTGCTCTGTTCCGATTCCATGCATTTCTAGGTGTAGATTTGGATAGACATTAGCCTCTAGGTTCTTTCCTACTTCAACCTCTCTATTTATTCTGCAGAAAACCATTGATTATAAATATAACATTGATGAATTAATATGGTAATCCTTAAATTCTATAGCATTTCAAATTACCATTGTTTAAAAATAATTTATTGAATTTTTTTAATATCATCCCAACACCCAAAGTAATATAAACCATATTTTGATACCAACTATAAGGATTCAGCCTTAAAAAGATACTTAATCATAAATTTTCAACAAGTCCATACCTTCTTATAAAATGATAATCTTTTCATGTTTATAGTTTTAAATAATTTGGATATCATACACACATGACATATCACATTCATAAAACTAGATAATACTAAAATAGAATCCATTTTTTTAAAATTTAAAACATTTAAAAACAAAAAATTATTTCCTTAAAAACACTCCATATATAACATCATGACTCCCTTCAATTTCTTCCCCATACTTTTATCTTGTGATTTTTTTATAAACTCGGGTTGAGTATAAAACTCAGTAAGGGATATAAGGAAAGAAACTCTTGGTCATGTAAATCATAAAAACCAATAAAACCCATAGTCATAAAAATAAATATTCATAGAAACATTATGTAGTTCCTTTTGGGCATATTTACCTTATAAATCTTACATTCTTCCTTACACCTCGAATAACCTTTTGACCAACTTCCATCTCCCGAGTACCCAATGAATTTGAGAGCTATAATGGGGCTCACCATTCATATATTGTGCTATAATGGTCCTAACATAACATATCATGTAAAATAATTGGCTCAGACCGATGTAAATATTATCTAAATATCTTATCATAGTAATAAAGTATCTGAAAACCATGAGAAACCACTAATTCCATACACAAAAAAAATCTTTCTGAAATTTATTATGGAGTATAAAAAATGATTTTAAATGGAATGTCCCTTAAAATAAAATTGGATTGATAATTAATTGAATGTAATGGATTATGTATATAAACTGTAAATATACATAATTAATCATAATATAAAAAAATTTCCTTCAACCAATAATATTAATACAAAGTATTTAATAAGGAAGAAGGTTAACCCAAAGATTAGAAATTGTGTTAATAATTCCCTTACCTCAAGTTCTTCTTACTTAAAATGGGTTTAAAAGTCATGTATAAGGGTTAAAAGAGTGTTATTAATATCTTAATGATACATATTCTGGTTTATAACACCTTATATTATAATTTTACTACATCATTTTCCACAATTATTAGTAATAGTTTGTTATTTACATTGTGTCAGGTGTGTTGATTACATGGTTTCCATGATCGATTCATGATGGATACTCTTTTCGATTGTGAGTGAAAATCCATAATTAGAAAGGAACAGTAGTTACATATTTAGAGAACCATAAATTATACCATTTATCATTTGTAATTGTAAAATGAGGATGATTCATATGATAATAAATTAATGGTTCTTGTTAATATAATTATAGTGGTCCTTTGATAATAACGACATCATTTTGTTTTATAAATTAAACCAATGTGTAAAAAATAATTACAAAAGTATTGAAGATATTTAATAAATATATTAATACATAGTTCTACCATAATAATTTATTCATGGATATACTTGAATGAATTAATGCAAATTGAAATCATGTAATCCACGATGTCAGTAATTTGACACATCACAGACAATGTTTTTTTATTTGAATAAGTGGATGAAGAGAAGAAAAATGATTATGAATTTTCCAAGAACATTTGAAAATAAAGAATATTCAATATTTTCAGATATTTAATTCCTCTTGGAAAAGAGGAGTGGATGATAATATTAAAAAGGATGGCAAAGGAAAACACATGAAAATGAAGAGGATTTCTTACCTCTTGATCTCCTCTCCTTAGGATCCTTTTTAAGGCCTTCAATTTTGGACTTTGGGTGATGTAAAGACCCGTAAAAATCAAGGATATTTTATTCTTAATTTTCATTGGGATTTTACAAGAACGCAGTTTCTGACGGCCCTTCATTCTGAGGCTCGGTGTACCCAGAATTTCTATCCGAAGTTTAGCTCGGGTACGTTCAGTGAATGAACGAGCAGGAATTTCTAACTTTTGAATCGGTGCTCGGAATCGAATTCTGAGGGCACCGGTGGAACCATATCACCGGTAATTTCTTAGGAACGCCATTTCTGGAGTTGCGTTTACACGAGAGAAGTTGTTAATTTATGTGGAAGGAAAAATAAAAATTATGCAACAAATTTTATTTTTACTTTAAGTGGATTTAGCTTTGGGTGGAAGTTGGGAAAAACCACCCAACTTCCATCTGTTGGTTATGAAGGTGGTGGGGCCCACACGAACCCTACCCCTTCACCTTCCCTAACCTTCCATAACCCTTCATAAATTATGACAACTTGTGCAATTTAATTTTGTGGTTTAATTCAAACTTTTGAATTCAAACCTTGTTGTGTTAATAAAATAATTAAGTGTCTTATTTTATTTTTGTTGGAGTCTTGTTTCCTTGAGAGATTTGGGAGAAAAAGCTAAGGGAGTCTTGAGTTCTTCATCCTCTTCGTCGAAGAACATGAAGAACGTGAAGAACGCTGGATTCCTCGGAGGTTGACGTCTCCTTCCACGATGTCTCCTTCCGTGACGCCTCTTCCCACGACGGATAATTCCGCGACGAATCCTCGTTCGACGAACCTCTGTTCAATCTAGGCCCAAGGTAGGGTTTTATTTATTTATTATAATCGTGATTACTACTTGACGTTCTTCGTGGAATATGACCAGTTGGTATCGATTAACGAGAGGGGGCCGGACAGCATAAACACGGACGACCCTGCTCCATTATCCATGTTGGTATCCAATGCGGATTGGAATGGAATGGCATGGTGTCGTCGCACCACGTGGGATCGTGTGGCATGAAATGCGCGGAGCCGTCGCGCCGTGCCGTGAAATCAAACAAGGACGTGATGTCATCGCTCCGCGTCGAGGAAACCCCAAGACACTACGATCGGAGCGGGGCTGCGGTGGAGGGGCGCGGCGGAGCAGAGTGACCGGCGGCCGATTCCGGGCCGCCGGCGTCGGAGCAGGGGGGACCAGCCGTCGCTGGTCCGTTGCGGCAGAAACTGGCCGGGCAAGCAGGCCGACCGGACAAAGTAAGGCCAGGGGTTACGAACCCCCGACAGCCAGCTCAACGACCCCCCTTAATTGGGCGTCGCGGTTATAAAACCAGGGGCAGGCGTCCCCCCCCCCCACTCAACGGCTCGGCCGTTTGGCCGAGCGCCTGGCCAGCGCGCCCAAGATGGGCCGGGCCGCGCCCAGGCTGGACCCGGACCCGGTTCGGGTCGACCCTGGGGGTATCGGGCCGGGTCGGACCGGGCCCGAACCCCTTAATACCGAATCATTTCAGGTCGGATGCCCATAACTTGTGCTTCATGCCTCCGATCGATGCACCGTCAGTTGCGATGTGATCCTTGTATCGAGACGGTAATTTTGGTATATCGCACTCAAGGATTCGGAATACTTTGGGTTTGACCGTGTTGGTTCGTACACGAACACAACCAGGCCCTCGGAGCGGAAACACTCATATCTTGAGCTCCGGACGTCCGATTGATGTGCCGTTGACTTTGTTGGATTACTCTAAGTGACATGGATCTTTTGCCTTACTCCACCCGAGGTTTGGATGCAGGTGGAGTACGGTCGGGTTGGTTTTTCCTTAAAAACCAACTGGGCCCCTGGAACGAAAAGGCCAATAACTCTCAGACCGGGCATCTGATTGACGCACCGTCTGCGACTTTGAGTTCCTGTTTATGATACGGAACTTTTGGATACATAAACTCTGGACTATGTGTCAGTTGATGTATCAGCCTCTCGGCTCGTGGAGCGGACCCTCCCGAACGAGTTTGCTGTGTGCGGGAACCCTAGTGCTTGCTGTGATTGTGACGACGACGACGGTACAGAGATCCTCAGTGGTTTCGATGGCGACGACTTCAGCACTCAGCGATCCTCCGTGGATCAGTGCTACCGATCCTATGTGGGTCTGATCCTGTGTGGGTCATCGCTCAATGGTTCTGTGTGAGCCAGCGCCTACAGATCCTGTGTGGGTCCGATCCAGTGTGGGTCTTTGCGGGGGTTAGTTACCTATCGATACTTTGGGGGTCAGATCCTTTGTATGTCATTGCGGGGGTTAGTTACCTATCGATCCTTTCTAGTCCAGATCCATTGTGGTTCATTGAGGGGGTTTGTACCTATCGATCTTTTGTGTGTCCGACGACTTAGATGAATCAGTGGCAATATCTGATCATCTCTATCGTCATATGAGAAGTATACCTGTGTGAGATGAATCCTGTTTTGCTTTTCCTTTTTGGATTGTGTTGTTCTATCCTGTGTGGATTTACGTTTTTCTTTCCTGTGTGGACAGGGTTGTACTGGGGCTCGGATGTTAGAGCCGAACGTGATTTGATGACTTAGGTATATGTATGGGCATATACCTAAGCAGTGTCGGATGTTACTTCGTGATTGTATCTTTCCTTTGTGGATTATACTTTGTGGATTCTAGGAGACCTTCGGGGGTCTTGGGGTCCCTACTGAGTAGATTATACTCACCCATGCATGGGATATGCCCTCACTACGTTGTGTTGGTTGCAGACGATGGACACAACTGATCGTGGTTGAGACTTGCGGAGCAGGACGTTACCTAGAGGTGGACCACTAGGCGGGACGTACTCGGAGCAGTCGGCTGGACCCGAGGAGTAGAGGAGGCTATCTGTACCCACCCTTCATGTGGGATTTCTAGTGGACAGCTTGACGTTATGGCATTACATTGTGTTGGTGTTTAACCTTTCCAGTTTTACTTTACTTTCAGTTTGGGTTTGTATACTGGCCCACTTACTTTTCCGCTCTTACTATTGTAATCAGTTTTTAGTTAGTGTTTACTTCTACTGTTGCTTGCTTTGTGGTGTTTGTTTACTTTAAAAAGGCAATGGCTTCCCTTTTTACCGGGATTGATGCCTTGGTGCTAGTCGCCAGCCCCTGGCCTATGGAAGGCGGGCATGGGGTAGTCACGGCACTGGCCCTGAGGACAGGACGTGACAAATTGGTATCAGAGGAGTTCGGTTCTACGACAGAACATGGGACTCTGAACTTTTTCTATGTGAAGCAATAGAGTTAAGCGTATTGGGTATGGTTATCAGTCCAGGGAGTCCAGTGTTGGTGCAGCGGCCGACGTATCCATACACCAGGACCCTGACTTCTAATTTCCGACTTAATGCACGAAAACATTGATTGCATGTGTGTTTAAAGATTTCATTGTGATTACTTTGTGTCATGTCACTAGGTATACTGTTCTGACCATGGATCACCTGTTTCTTTTTTAGGATGGCCCCACGATGGCAGCCAGCTAGGGTTATGAGAGTTGAGCGTGACGATAGACCACCGAGCGAAGAGGCCTCGGTGTAGGGACCTTTGACAGCAGAGGCACCGGTGGTACCTCTACCCGCCGAGCCACCAATGCTTCCAACCTCAGTCGCTGATGATGCACGTCACCTTAGTGCACTGCATGATTTCCAGTGCTAGTGACCGCCCAGGTTCCACAGGGAGATGGACCCCCAGGCATCCGAGGACTAGCTAGAGGTAGTGGTGAGAGTTTTCAGAATACTGAGGACACCAGCAGACCTCATGGGGATCCTTGCAGCGAGCCTGCTGCATGCGGCAGTAGGAAGATGGTGGAGCTTGATGCTCCAAGTGCACGATGAGAAATATCTTCTCTGGATGTACTTTGAGAGCCTCTTCCGCTCAGAGTTCGTCCCATCCACCCTTCGTGCAGTGCGCATCCATGAGATTCTTCAGCTGCGGTAGGGCAGCTTGACAGTCGCCCATTACTCGGCGAGATTTACCGATCTCTCATGCTACTCGACCGACATGGTACGAGACCCATTCTTCTGGGCCCGGACCATTGAGTAAGGATTGAGGCACGAGATCAGGGAATTGCTGATCTCCCTCAGCATTTCGACTCAGGTAGGAGTACTGGAGTGAGCCCTTTTGATCAAGAGCTTCCTTGCTGAGCCTTCTTCAGCAGCGAGACCTACCGCGGGGCATCACGTAGCAGAGTCTTCTGCAGCAGGCAGTCGATGGATGACTCATGGGTCCAGGTAGACCAGACCCTCAGGAAGACGACCTCAGGAAACTGGCTCAGCAGTGCGGGGCACACAGCGCGGAGCCGGTCTTTCAAGAGGCAGGCAGTGCTACACATCTGGCGGGCAGGGCCACATGGCTCGTGACTGCCCGACCCGCCGTGCTGGGGAGCAGCAGACGGTTGAGGGGCCACTCAGGTAGAGGCTGAGGGTCGATCGTGGCGGTCCGAAGGGAGCAGGCAGACGAGGCAGAGGAGCTGGACGAGCAGCAGGTGGTGGGTGACGCTTTGAGGCTCTACCACCAGCACCACCAGGATGTCCACCCCGACCATAGGGAGCTGGCGGACATAGACAGGCACAACTCCAGGAAGTGGAGGCCTACGACCACGGTGCGCCTGAGTTGATTCGAGGTACTATCTGTGTCTATTCCACCCTTTCTGTAGTTCTTATAGACACATGAACGAGTCACTATTTCATAGCCGCTGCCCTTGTTCGGAGATCGGAGATTCCGACAGAGCCGTTGGCTTGATCCTTACGGATAGAGACTCTTACGGGAGCAAACTCGACGATTACACACTAGTGCCGGTAGCGTGAGCTTACTCTAGGAGGCGAGAGCTTCGGCTGAGATCTTCTTGTAGCGGTGTAGAGGCATTAAGATGTAATCTTGGGCATGGATTGGTTATCTACATTCCATGCACAGATTACCTGTATTAGGCGCAAGGTGCGATGTGTACGCACCGACGGGAGTAGGTTCACCTTCACCGGCAAGAAGGGAGCCTTTGCAGCACATGATGGACTCTCGCAGAGGAGAGGACAACCCATCACTCATCAATTGGATAGCCTCATCCTAGGAGCAATTGACGTGCGAAGTACTAGTTTTCCTGTAGTGGTGGATCAGTATGCGGACGTCTTTCCCGACGATGTTCCAGGGCTACCTCCTCGTAGAGAGGTAGACTTTTATATTGACATGTACCCCGGGACAACCCCGATATCGACTCCAGCATATCAGATGGCCCCCACTGAGCTTCGAGAGCTATGGGTACAGTTGGAGGACTTGTAGGGAAAGGGTTTCATCTAACCCAGTGTTTCACCCTGGGCTTCCCCGATTTTGTTCTCCAAGAAGGCGGATGGGAGCTTTCTACTTTGTGTCGACTATCGTCGCCTGAAACAGGTGAAAGTGAGGAACAAGTATCTACTACCGAGGATTGATGACCTCTTCGATCAGCTCAACGGAGCATGGTGGTTCTCAAAGATAGACCTCAGGTCAGGCTATCATCAGCTCAGAGTTCGGGACGAGGACCTGCAGAAGACGACCTTCAAGTGTCGATATGGCCACTATGAGTTCTTGGTTATGCCATTTGGCGTAACAAATGTTCAAGCAGTGTTCATGGCCCTCATGAACATGATCTTTTAGTCATACCTCGATCGATATCTCATGGTCTTCATCGACAACATTTTGATTTACTCGACCACTGAGGAGGAGCACGCCTACCACTTGCAGGTTGTGCTAGACACACTCCGAGTTCACCAGATTTATGGTAATATCTCGAAGTTCTATTTCTGGATACGTGAGGTCCACTTCTTGGGACATGTCATATTTGATGCGGGAGTTGCAGTGGATCCTGCAAAGATCGAGGTAGTGCTAGCTTGGGAGCCACCTAGGAGCATGACGGAGGTGCGGAGTTTCTTGGGACTAGCTGGATAATACCAGAGATTTGTTCCATGCTTCTCCAGAGTTTTGGTACCACTCTTAGCTTTGAAAAATAAGGGGAAACCCTTTGTGTGGTTAGACAGATGTTAGTAGAGCTTCCAAGAGCTGAGACGTAGATTGAACAGCGCACCTATTTTGAGGTTGCCTAAGGAGGGAGTAGGGTACGTAGTCTACTGCGATGCATCAGGGACCGGACTCGGATGTTTCCTGATGCAGGAGCGGGAAGTGATCGCCTATGGATCACGTAAATTGAGGCTGTAGGAGAAGAACTATGCTACCTGTGACCTGGAGTTAGCAGCAGTGGTATTCTCTCTGAAGACATAGCGACACTACCTGATGGGTGAGCGCTTTACAGTCTTTTCTGATCATCAGAGTCTCAGATACATCTTCTCTCAAAAGGACCTGAATCTAAGACAGTGGCGATGGCTCAAATTCCTCCATGACTATGACTTTGAGATAGTCTATACACCTGGGAAGGGGAACGTGGTAGCTGATGCTCTCAGTAGGAGGGCGGGCATTCAGCTACTTGAGGAGGTGACATAGTAGCTAGCCTCTTTACAAATATCATTCGTGGATAGAGATGGAGAAGCCTTCCTTCAGTCTCTTACAGTCACCCATCCACTTCTGCAGTGGGTTAGAGAGGCACATAATGGGGAAGCTGAATGTGAGATGCGGCGTGCGCATATATCCTCAGGACAGGTACCTGATGGTTTCTCCTTTGGAGCAGAGCACGACGTCCTTTTTAGAATACATACCATGGTACTAGTTTCTTTACGGGAGGAGGTGCTAAGAGAGTTTCACACTTCTCCTTTGGCGGTACATCCTGGAGTGGCAAAGATATACCAGGATCTCAGAAAAAAAGCACTGGTGGCCGGGCATGAAGAAGGTTGTGGCAGAGTTCGTTTCTCGATGTCTCACCTGCCAGCAGGTGAAGGAAGAGCACTAGGTACCAGCAGGCTTGGTACAACCTTTGGAGGTCCCGGAGTGGAAGTGGTACGGGATATCTATGGACTTCGTGACTGGACTTCCACGCACTTCCAGAGGTCACGACTCCATTTGTGTGATTTTCGACCGACTCAAAAAGTCGACACACTTCTTACCCATCAGAAAGCTGGGATCAGTGGAGAGCTTGGGGAATCTCTACGTTTGGGAGATTTTATGACTTCACGGTGTGCCATCATCTATTTTCTCCGATCGAGATGCTATCTTTACTTCCCGGCTTTGGAAGGGGTTGCAGGAGGCGTTCGGGACGCAGCTACGTCTGAGTACAGCTTTTCACCCTCAGACGGATGTTCAGATGGATAGGACCATTCAGACTCTCGAGGACATGCTCCGCGCATGTTTCCTCGACTTTGGTCGTAGCTGGGAGGACCACCTACCCTTGGTGGAGTTCGCGTACAACCACAACTACCACTCCACCATCGGTATGGCACCATACGAGGCGTTGTACGACCGGCCTTGAAGATCTCCTTTTTGCTGGACAGACCCTGGGGAGTCAGCACTTGTGGGACTGGAGATGGTCCAGGCCACAATATAGAAGGTCCAGGTCATCCAGGAGAGGATGAGGATAGCTCAGAGCCGGCAGAAATCTTATGCTGACAGGAGGCGGAGGCCACTAGAGTTTGAGGATGGCGACCACGTCTTCTTGCGTGTCTCACCTCGATGTGGATTACGGAGATTTGGACGAGGCAGCATGTTATCTCCACGCTTCATCGGACCATTCCAGGTCCTTAGAAGGATTGGTGAGGTGGCTTATCGCCTGGCTCTACCACCTTAGTTGCACCGGGTGCACGACGTCTTCCACGTATCTCAGCTGAGGAGATACGTGCATGGCCCGACGCATATCATTGACCATGGGGAGCTAGATGTTGATGATGGGGTGACTTTCAGGGAGGTCCCAATAGATATCGAGGATCGACAGGAGCGGGTCCTACGTGGACGGTCGATTCCTCTAGTGCACATCAGATGGGAGCACGGGAATCTCCAGGAGAGCACTTGGGAGCAGGAGGCTCAGATGCATTCTTAGTACCCACATTTGTTTTCCTAGATTATGATGTAACTTTACGGGGACGTAAATCCCTGATGTGGGAGTAATGTAAATTCCCGTAAAATTCAAGGAAAATTTTTTCTTAATTTTTGATGAGATTTTACAAGAACGCAGTTTCTGATGGCACTTGATTCCGAGGCCCAGTGTGCCCAGAATTTCTATCTGATGTTTTGCTCAAGTACATTCAGTGAACGAAGGAGCGATAATTTCTAACTTTTGAGTCGGTGCTCGGAATCATGGTCTGAGGGCACCGATGGAACCGTAGCGCCGATAATTTCTTAGGAACGCCATTTCCGGAGTAACGTTTACACGAGAGAAGTTGTTAATTTATGTTGATGGAAAAATAAAAATTATGCAACAATTTTTATTTCTACTTTAAGTGGATTTAGCTTTGGTTGGAAGTTGGGAAAAACCACCTAACTTCCATTTGTAAGTTATGAAGGTGGTGGGGCCCACACGAACCCTACCCCTTCACCTCCCTAACCTTCCATAACCCTTCATAAATTATGACAACTTTTGTAATTTAAATCTGAGGTTTAATTCAAACTTTGGAATTTCAAACCTTGTTGTGTTAATAAAATAAGTAAGTGTATTATTTTATTTTTGTTGGAGTCTTGTTGCCTTGAGAGCTTTGGGAGAAAAAGCTAAGGGAGTCGTGAGTTCTTCATCCTCTTCATCGAAGAACACGAATAACGTGAAGAATGCGAAGAACGCCGGATTCCTCGGAGGTTGAAGTCTCCTTCTGCAACGTCTCCTTCCGCGACGCCTCTTCCCGCGATGGATAATTCTGCGACGAATCCTCATTCGACGAACCTCCGTTCAAGCTATGCCCATGGTAGGGATTTATTTATTTATTTTTTTCGTGATTATTACTTGATGTTCTTCGTGGAATATGACCAATTGCTATAGATTAACGAGAGGGGTCCAGACCGCACAAACCCGGCCAAACCTCCTCCATTATCCATGTTGGTTTCTAATGTGGATTGGAACGGAATGGCGTGGTGCCATCGCACTGTGCGGGATCGTGCGGCAAGAAATGTGTGGCGTCGTCGTGCCACACCGTGAAATCATCCAAGGACGCGACGCCGTCGCGCCGCGTCGGGGAAACCCGAATACACCATGGCCGGAGCGGGGCCACGGCGAAGGGGCGCAGCGCTGTCGCACCGCGCTAGAGGAGCCAAGGCCGTGACTGGTTCCAGGCAGCTGGAGAGCAGAGTGACTGGCGGCCGGTTCTAGGCTGCGGCGGAGCAGAGTGACTGGCGGCCGGTTCCGGGCTGCCGGCGTCGGAGCTGGGGGACCGGCCGTCGCTGGTCCGTGCCGGCAGAAACCGGCCGGCCAAGCGGGCCGGCCGGACAAAGGAAGGCCGAGGGTTACGAACCCCCAGCGGCCAGCTCAACTACCCCCAGTAATTGGGTGTCGCGGTTACAAAACCAGGGGGCAGCCCCCCCCCCCCCCCCCGCTCAACGGCTCGGCCGTTTGGCCAAGTGATAGGCCAGCGCGCCCAGCGCGCCGCACACAGGCTGGGCCAGGCCGCGCCCAAGCACGCCGGACCCGGACCCGGTTCAGGTCGGCCCTGGGGGTATCGGGCCGGGTCGGACTGGGCTCAACCCCCTTAATACCGAATCATTTCCGATCGTACGCCCATAACTTATGCTTCGGGCCTCCTATCTACGCACTGTCAGTTGCAATGCGATCCTTGGATCGAGACGGTCGTTTTGGTATATCGCACTCAACGTTTCGGAATACTTTGGGTTCGTATGAGTTGGTTCGTACACAAAACCAACCGGGCCCTCGGAGCGGAAACACTCATATCTTGAGCTTCGGACGTCTGATTGACGTGCCGTCGACTTTGTTGGATTCCTATAAGTGAGACAGATCTTTTGGCTTACTCCAGATGAGGTTTGGATGTAGGTGGAGTATGTTCGGTTTGGGTTTTCCTTAAAAACCAACCGGGCCCCTGGAACGAAAAAGCCAATAACTCTCAGACCGGGCGTCCGATTGACGCACTGTCTGCGACGTTGAGTTCCTGTTGACGATATGGAAATTTTGGATACATCAACTCTGGACTATGTGTCAGTTGATTTATCTTACTCTCGGCTCATGGAGCGGACCCTCCCGAATGAGTTTGCTGTCTGCGGGAACACTAGTGTTGGCTGTGACTGTGACGACGACGACTGTACATAGATCCTCAGTGGTTTCGACGGCGACGACTTCAGCACTCAGTGATCCTCCATGGATCAGTGCTACCGATCTTATGTGGGTTCGATCCTGTGTGGGTCAGCGCTCAGTGGTTCTGTGTGAGCCAGCGCCTACAGATCCTACGTGGGTCCGATCCTGTATGGGTCTTTGCGGGGGTTAGTTACCTATAGATCCTTTGTGGGTCAGATCCTTTGTGGGTCATTGCAGGGGTTAGTTACCTACCAATCCTTTATGGGTCAGATCCTTTGTGGGTCATTGCGGGGGTTAGAATCTATCGATCCTTTGTGGGTCTGACGGCTTAGATGAATCATTGGCAATATCTGATCATCTCTATCATCATATGAGAAGTATACCTGTGTGAGTTGAATCCTTTTTTTCTTTCCCTTGTGGATTGTGTTGTGCTATCCTGTGTGGATTTAAGTTTTTCTTTCTTGTGTGGACTGGGTTGTACTGGGTCTCGTATGATGGATCCGAACGTGAATTGATGACTTAGGTATATGTATGGGCATATACCTAAGCAGTGTCGGATGTTACTTCGTGATTGTATCTTTCTTTTTTGGATTATCCTTTGTGGATTCTGGGAGACCTTCGGGGGTCTCGGGGTCCCTACTGAGTAGCTTGTACTCACCCCTGCACGGGCTATGCCCGCACTACGTTGTGTTGGTTGTATACGACAGACAGTGCTGATCGTGGTTGAGACTTGCGGAGTAGGAAGTTACCTGGAGGTGGACCACTGGGCGGGACGTACTCGGAGCGGTCGGCTGGACCCAAGGAGCAGAGGTGGCTATCTGTACCCACCCTTCAGGTGGGATTTCCAGTGGATAGCTCGACGTTGCGGCTTTACTTTCAGTTTTTGTTTTCCCTTTCCAGTTGTAATTTACTTTCAGTTTGGGTTTGTATGCTGGCCCACTTACTTTTCCGCTCTTACTGTTGTACTCAGTTTTTACTTAGTGTTTACTTCTATTGTTGCTTGCTCTGTGGTTTTTGGTTACTTTACAAAGGCAATGCCTTCCCTTTTTATAGGTATTTACACCTTGGTGCTAGTCGCCAGCCCTTGGCCTATGGAAGGCGGGCTTGGGGTAGTCACGGCACGGACCCTGAGGATGGGTCATGACAGGTGAGACTAGAAGGTCTTAGATGTGGGTAATGAGATTGGGTTTAAAATTTGGAAGAAATTAGACTATTATAATGGATTGAGAGGTGTGGGAGGAAGATGGGAATGAGGGTGGTATTTATAGTGGATGAGATGGGTTATTTTACGTTATTTAAATCATTACTATAATATATTTTCCCAAGACATTGAATAATCCCAATTCATTTTACCAAATAAAGAAAAATTTGAATTTAAGTTCGAACTATGTGGTAGTCCTTCCCCTATGAAGTCATAAATTGTGTATTTAACAGATAATTAGAATATATGGTAATTTACCGTATTTCACTATTAATAAAAAATTCATGAATTTCAAAAAAATCCCAAAAATTCACCAGGACTATTTTTTGATGTGTATAATTCAAAAATGAACTATATTTTTTGAATATAATTTTCTAAATATTATTAATATAATATTTAAATAAAATCACAGATAAATAAAAATTTAACTATTTTAATTCTATAACTACTTTTATATTTCACTAAAAAATAACCAAGTTGTAATTATCAAAAATCCTTAAGAAAATAGAACAATTATAAAATTTAATATTCATCTTGGTCATATTAATATTCATAAGGGTATGTTACTATTAAATAACAAATCGAGTTGGTTCTATCAGACTCCAAATAACATACTGAACACTATTGTAGATGAACACTTTTCAAAATTCAAAGCATAGAAGCTAGAAAAATATTTTTAATGGATAGTAATAAATATCTACATAAAACAATGTTTCACGCATATCATTTATTTATTTTTTAATCATGTGGTGTTACACAAACATTCCACTTCAAAAACCATTTGTCTTAATGCATACCTCAATAATGTATTTCATCAAATATAAAAAATCAAACTCACTATGAACCATATTATCTTAAAGATTTTACAAACCAGATAAAAATTCGTAGGGTTTATAAAGGTCCTCTTATTCTCCAGTTCTAATTTCCTCTCATCTACCACTCTATAGTAAATCAGCCTTTCACCACCTTATGATTAATTCATTTATATTTATGTGTATTTCCCATTTAAAAATAGTTGTGTGACTAGAATAGAGTGGATCTCAACAACACATATCAATTTTATTAACTCGAGTCCCGAATTATTATCCCCAACATGGATTTAGTAACTCATTATGATCTTCCTTCATTGTAACACATAAAAAGAACCACATATAGAATTTTTACTCCCACATGTGTCCCTCATCAATTATTTGAATTTAGAATCTTGATGTATTTTTAATCATGGTTATTTAATTTGGTATTATCCATTTCGGACCCAAATAAACCCTTTTAATTTCACCACCTCTATTTTAATATATGGGACAATGAGATTCATTGTTTACCTTATTTTATCCTCAATTAATTTAAATGATTATTTATTTTTATTATATTTCTCAACCTAATATTTTGAATGCAATATGTCCAAAATTACCATTATTTCACCCCACATTCTTCAATATCCTTTTGAAATAATCCTCATTTATCATCAGATGGGATTACAATAGAAGCATTGCACAAGGAGACACATCTACTTTGTTATTCTATCATATACCTCATAAGAAGTGTTTAAAAAATGTATTGATCAGGAAAACTCATCTAAAATACCAGTGATATCTAGGAATTAATCTCCCCATAATGATATCTATTTCTTCGTGGTCACTTACATTTCATCATAGAGTCATATTTTAAACTTTGTTAACTGAGGGTTTAACCATAACTCATAATTGAAAAATCTTCAAAAAAATTGAGCATCGCTATATCATTTCATCAAATAGCTATTGTGCATCATCCATTGCTCTTGTAATTAGTTAATTTTGGATGATTATGGGATCCCCCAATTCAAATTGATCAAGAAAATATAAAAAATATTAACCAAATTCCCAATTCATTTGGGTTCTCATTCATAAGAAATATGGCGTAGCATTAGTTGTTCTTCATCCATCAAATATAAAGCATTAATAATGTTTTATGGAGGTTGGATTGATCTGTAGGAAAATTTCTTGTGAATTACTTATATATATATTGATTTTAATCCTCATTAACATTTTTGTGATATAGGTTTCACTCTTAAAAGATTTATACAATATAAAAATCCAGGTTATATAACCATCAATTTATGTAACCAACACATTAGGTTAGTGTTCCATTACATGTTTATCAATAAAATGTACTCTTCTAGAAATTTATAATGGAATGGTATGACCATTACAAATAATTACTTGATACACCAATATTTATTAACCTTATTATACAAGAAATAAAAATATGAATAACCAATAAAATCCTAAATGTAGAATTCAAAAAATATAAAATGTATCAATTCTCATAATAAATAAAAAACGGAACAATGATATTCAAAATTCAAATCCCATGAAAAAAATAAATTTCAAGAAATTTATAGGAAATTATAATTACAAAATTCTAATGAATTAATTTTAATAGAAATATTCATTTGTGGAAGACCACAAAATATTATTTACAATATTTTTTCAGAAGAACATACAGATATTGGTTATATATATATGAAATTTAAAACCAATTACCTTCACATATTAAGCACACAAAAATATGTTTTCAACCAAAAAAACAAATAATTAAAATTTTCACTCATTAGGATCATGATACAATAAATTAACAATTAAAATAAATTTTATGTTTAATAAAGAAGTAATTCATGAAAAAATATGAAAACCAAGAATAAAAAATTATTTCATACCAAACTAACCATTATTTACATATTTCATGTCCTAATGAAATCAATTATTAAAATTTAGTTAAAAAATCATTAAAATTAAATATTTTTTATTCTATTTAATAGGATATTATTAAATATTTTTTCCCATATGGTATCACATAATTTATAATTAATGATTTAAAATCTCTTTGGAAAATGGTTAAGTGAAATTATGAATTCTTATTTTAAAAATTGGATTAAATTTCAAAATGTTTTAAAAAATATAAAAAATTATATTTTCAATTAACTAGTATTAAAAAATATCAATTTTATCCTTGGGAAAGGGTCACACATAATTAGACCCAATTATGGAAGAATAAAATTGAAAAAAAATGTAAAATACCTATTAAAACTATATACAAGTTTCAAAAAATATATATGGTTTCTATCAGGATTTTAAGTTTGTTTTAAATGAATTTCAATTAAAAGTTAAATTGTTTAAACCCAATGAAGTTGATTAAATTCAATCTAAATTTTAAAAAATTCAATAAAAATTTCACACAGGGAAAAAACATTCAAAATATTAATGAAAATATTTTTAATTGTTAATTTCATGGTAATGTAAAATATATTAACCCCTCGATTATTAAAAATAGCAATTAATTTATTATCAAAATTGGAACCATTGATAATGGAAATTCGTAGATGAAAAAGAAAATTTTTTAAAATGTATTGGTCTGTTTTTACATGTACTTTATGAAATATAGTTTATCAAATTGAAATACTCCACCTCCATATGTGAAACACAAAATAATACACAACATTTTAATCTGATGTGGGATGAAACAATTATTATAATGTGATTTCAAAAAGGATTTGAAATTCCGTACTTCAAATTCAATATAATGGGTCACAATTAAATTGAAATGGAATGTTTCCAAAAAAATCGAATTACCTTAATAAATTTAGGATCTATATTAATTTTAGTTATAGATAAACACATGAATTTCATCGAATTTCATAAAATAAACTTGTTTAATATTATTCTATTAAAATATAGTATTTCATTCTAAAATATGACACTGAAAAAAATATTCTAATATTCTAATAATTATATTTAATAAATCACAACACCCATAATTTAAAAATAGAATCACTATCAAATTTAATATACAGTAATTGAAATTTTACCAACATTTAATTTAAGTCCATGAATTTATTACAAATGAATGTTTACATAAAAAAATTTTGTCATTTTTTCAGAAGATTATTTAGTAGTTTAGATAAGAATAAAATATTAATATTATAATTACAAAACCTAAAATGATACTCCCCATAAATTTATTTTTGTGTTTCCAGAATTATTCAAAATAATCAATTTCTTCCACAAAAAAAAAATCTTATTGGGTTATACTATTCATGTACATAAAATTGAGAAACATGTAATCCATGAGATTAACTCATCACAATTTGAAACTAAGTTAAATTTTATGAAGGTTGGAACAAATCTTGAAAAAAAATCAATGGGATTAATTTAAAAATTGTAAGGGAGGGGAATGAATAAAATTAAGATAACAGACATTAATTAAAGAAAAAAAATAATTTAAAATTTTATTTAACCATGGTTGACCACCAATTAAGTGATATGATTTTATTCTCATGTCATACTTTTTATTAAAATGTCTATCCATGTTAATTCAAGAGGTAATATATTCCAATAATTATTAGTTTACTATTTTAAGGGGAAGTATCATAAAAAACTCTTAAAAATTCAAAATAGAATGCATCTAAAAAAATATTACTGACTTTTGTAAAATCCACAAGATTGAGGCTATTGGCGTGTACTATTTAAATGCCCAAAATTACACAAACCAGACAAAATAAAAATAATTTTGACCTACAAAAATCACCAAGATTCCCAATACCATTAAGGTTGTTTTCACTCACACTTAAGGAATCATAATATTTAGATTCAGTATCAAATTCTATAAATTTCTGTTTTAGGGGCCACTAATCTATTTCGTAGTCGCTTTACCACCTAACCCCAAGGGTTCCTTTCTCTATGAAACAGGTTGTTAAGTAGCAATGATAGTCTAATAAGGATACTAGGGGACTATAACCTCTTTAACAATGTACCACAACATAAGAAAGCAAATAAAAAATAAAAAAATAATTATATTCAATTACTATGAATCAAGTAAAAAATCTCTATTATTGTGTAAACACCCTCAACCTAATATAGTAAACCAATCATACCATAACAGTATCATGTACCAAAGGAAACCCACAAAAATACAATTTTAAAGTACCCAAATTGGATCCTTAACTTATGTTGGTCCCCTCATCCATGTGCCATCCAGAAATCCATACTAATCTATCTAGCATATGGCCTTTTCCGTTATCCTGACATGTAATAATGAAATGTTCTTGAGTTCCAACAGTGGATCGAGAAGGGTATGCGTACAACTAAGTAAGAAACCACTAATAGAATTTAGGGAAATATCCTACTAATTAAAGTGTATTCAGAAGTCTGAATTAGTAATATTTAAGAAGTTAATAAAAAAATTCATAATAAATTTATTTCTAACTATCCACATGGGCTTTTGGGTTCCACAAATACACATAACTCATCAAACTACATCATCCCACATCAAAATACTGAATCAAATACCATGATGGGTTAAACCCATTACGTTATAAGGGTACTCAATAATCAATTCCATATGAATCATTGTACCTTAGATCATTAGTATATGTATCCATAGAATGTACAACTTAAGTATATTGAACAATAATCCATCCTTCAAACCATGAAATACATCTATGGGTAACTGAGTGTCAGTCTGGATCAAAAGACATAATGAATTTGAGTTTTTAGGGAGTCTATCTGGCCAACCACAAGGCTATGGAGCCTCTGTCCTAAATCTATCCATAACATAAGAGTTTAGAGCACCATTTTAATACACAAACCATGAAATTATACACATATTATCAGCTTTCATCATATATGACCTTTTTAAACATTATAAACAAAAACAATGGTTGACCATTCAATTAATGCAATATTAAGTGTTTTCCATGGTCTGTATAACAGAAGCATTAAACTCTATTTCACATTTAACAATACTATCATTTTTTTGAGTGATACAACTTTCATTTCTTCTATAGGAATCAATTAACAACATATACATGACCTTTCAAACCCATCACCATTCCTTCTCATGACCCTATCATAACTATTTAATTTCCAAATGAAAACAACCTCTATTCTCATGGTAACATGTCACACAATTAAGAGTAACTGTTATAATCTCATTAACCAATTATCCCATCATATTCCAAATCAGTTAATTTTTTTTAATGTAATTACACACACCTTGGGTGGACTTACATCAAGTCTAGTATTATTAAACAGACCCAAAAGAGTTCAAGAAGGGTCTCTCTAATCAAATTAGGACCTAATTTAATCTTCACAGTTAAGGAAGTGAATTGAAAACATGGAATAACACTAGTAAATACACATACACAAGAGGTATATCATGACTATGGGATAAGGATTTTAGAAAACCTACCAAAAACACATAGAAAATCACTCACCTAACCATGACCTATGATTGAAACTAGTAAAAACACTAACATTGAATCTTAGGATTTTCAATAAAATTCTGGGTGTTGGATATTTAGAAGAAAATAAAATAACCAACATTTTTACTTTCATTTAATGTAGTGAAATGTATTATAAGGATAACCAAAAGCATTTATTTTCACTTCACATAACATAAAACACATAAAAATGAAGGTGGTTAATCATTTAATGTGGTTAGAAAACTGAGATCTAAATTTAGGAAATTACAATAGAAAAATGAGTAAAAATTGGGTGAAAATAATATAAATATCAAGAGGAAATAATGGTGATTTTCCACCATTTAATTACGTATATAGTTAGGTGGTACCATCTTCATAACCATTCACTAATTTTGTGGTCCCTCTAAAACCAAAAAAACTAAACTTCACAATTTAGGGAGAGACCACATAGTTTGGAAAACCATAAAGATGTTTTTCTATTGTTCAATCCAATCATTCATCGTTTCTAGTCCCCCATTCACTATTTATCAACCATGCATCCCTTAAATCTACGATCTACTATTATGGTGCTAGTTATAACTAACTTTTCACCAACCATGGAACATGCATTAGATGGACTCATGTCATCCATTTTCATATCATGAATCCCCATAACCCTCCCAAGAACATTCCTAGCCCTGATAAGTATTACAATAACTTATTTAAATGTACATAAAAAGTAAAAATGAATATAAACCTCACTAATTATCAGGATCATTCAACATACCAACCTTACACCACTAGAAAACAAAATTATACCCATTTGTTCTATAAAAATAGTGGGTATAAGTCACCCTTATGAGCATGTTTTTTTAAATCAAGGGAATATGTATTGCATGGAAAAAAAGTTCACTTAAAGGACCTATACAGAAAATTCTCAGAATTCTGTGGTAATAGGTCATCTTTATACCAAAGGTATTTGTAAAAAATTGGAATATGTTTCCTCGGACAATAATTCATGATAAAAACCTCTACCCATAGTTCTCCAAAACCTATGGGTGTAGGTAACCCCTATAAAAATGGTTTGGTATTATACTGGTAATATGTTTCAAGAAAAAAAATTTACTAGAAGGCCATGGGAAAACATATACCCATGGTTTGAGCAAACCATGGGTACATGATGACCATATTTTTTCCATAATAATAATAGAAAAAATAATTTAATGTAAATAAATTTTTAAATAATTTAACATTCTTTTGTCCATATAATAATAAGAAATGTGTAATATAATTGTTGTAATTTCACTGAGTGCATGAAGAAGGTGATGACATCAAATCCCAGCATATGGTTTTTTTATAAGGACATATACCCACAGTTTTACCGAATTGTGGGTATAGGATAGAGGATTAATTTTCTATAATAATAATAATAATAACATAAATATTTTTTTATAAGTATACTTATATAATTTTTGAACATAAGAACCAAAACTATGTTCTAGGACAGTGGTAATGTATTTGTATTGTATGGGAAATGTGATAGTATCAAATACCAACAAATTATTTATTATATAAAGACCTATACCCACAGTTTTAGAAAAAATGGGTATAGACTGGCCCATTAATTTTTATTTAATAATAATAAATAAATAATTTGATATAATATTAGTTAATATATATATAATTCTATTTATTTTTGAATATAAGAATAAAAATATATTGTAGGGTAGTGGTACAGTCTTTGGGGTTTAGGAGGATGGTACTAACATCAATTCCCCTTTGAGGAATTTATAAAAAGTGAATATAACCAATGCTTTACCAAATCATAGGTGTGGGTCTATAACCAATGTTTAGTAAAATTTAGGGTATAGGTATTTCCAATGAAATTCCCATCATATACGGTTTATGAACAATGGGTATATGTGGTCTACACCAATGGTTTGGTAAAACCCTAGGTATAGGTCGATACCTATAGCTTCAGCCCCCGCAATTCATAGAACTATGGGTATAGCCTATACAAATGAATTTTTGCTCTAAAACCATGGTTTTTAATTGTGGGTATGGGTAATGATCCCATTATTGTAAAAACATACTATCATCAATATGTTCTCCAAAGCATCACAAAGCCTCCAATGTATGTAGATTAATCCACTAGGGATATATATGATCTTCCCTCTCTAAAGATTCTTCCTAATCATGACCATCCTTATATATATCTCAATCCAATGGTATAGTATTTCAATAAATAAGCATTCCATTATGATCCCCAATATGAATCACATTCTTCTCAAAGGATGCATCAATCTCATACTCAACATCATCCACATTGATCAAATGAAATGGTTAAGATTGATACTTTTGATTCAATGAAACACTAAAAACATCATTCATTTCACCATAATATTATTGAATATTCAACCAATACAGTAATTGCCTAATCCCCTCATTAATATGATTCAACAAAACATACATAAATTCTATCTTGGGCAATTTTGGAATCTAAAAATGACCCAAAATCAATGAAACCCAAAGGAATAAATGGTCTCCCACTATAACATTATGTGTTAGAAGAGGTCGATCAACATATAACTTATGCATACTCCATGTTGTATCCATATTAATTTAGATCAACTAAAGATACTATGATTTCTCCTACATGAGACTCAGCCCAAAAAAATTGATCCCATATTACCAACCAACCCCAAGGAGATCGACACGACCTACCATATAGTTCCATATATCATTAGATATATATAGTTTCATGTTAATGGTTGTTATACAAAAACTATAAAAGGGCAATGTTTTTTCCCACATCCTACCAAAATCTAGGAAACAATCTCTCAACATGTTATCTAATACAACACTATTCTGTTCCAATTTCCCATTCATCATTAATTGTATATATATACTCAAAATAACACCAGAGTACCACAATCCTTCTACATGAAATTATATAATCATGATGTAAACCATGGATTATGATTTGAGATAATACTTTGAGGTACCTAATACAAAAATATTATCTCATCAACATAAAATTCACCCCACTGATCCATGGTTAAAATCTCCTAGATCGGTATGAAATGTGCCGGCTTAGTCAGCTGATTTTTGATTACCCATATTGTGTCATTATTAAAAGGAGTCCATGGATAGAAAACCAAAACATAAATTATAATATTATCCCAATTCTATTCCATAGTGGTCAATTGTCATCAAAAACTATAATATCATTAATAAAACACCTTGACGTTTTTAAATGTGTAGCTTCATGTTCCAAAACCTAAAATATAATTTCTCATTCAATGTCACCTATAATATCTATGAAGATAATGAAACATATTTGTATTATAAGGATTAAATATACACTTCAATCAATAAAACACTCACATTATCTATTCCTATATACCATAAGGTATAAAAAACGACCCTAAACAAGTATAATCTTTTCATAACCGATAGTAAAATTAGGAGACAAACTACCACATTCAAGTAATTCCATCAATATTAAGAAATCTAAATCCCCATTCTACGTCATTTACAACTAGTTCATAAGATTGGTCATAAATGTTAATGACATGAGTTCCATATGTTTCATCTTCTCCAAAACATCAATATGCATTTCAATTATCAAATTCATCATCATCCACTAATAATAGACTCATAAACATCATTATTTTTTTGTATTTATTCTCAATGCATCTCAAAACATTATTTCCTCTTCCCAAGTGTATAATACCAATAAAAATCAATATATTTCATTTACATAACCCAATTTCACTCTTAATGTTCAAATCACACTGGGAAAAGATATATTTTTGGTTCTTATGATCAGTATACACAATAAACCTCTCAGTATTATTTTAGTACTTCCAACACTTCAATGTATAACCCATTACAATAATCATTACATCAGGTTTCAAATATATCTATTAATGGGGATCCAATTTTCAAGATCCAAAAAAATGTATTGAACTCCCTACATCAAAATAGTTCCTAGTCCAATCCTATGTACATCACAAAAATGTGTGTACTCCATACCGTGATTACGTGAGATCAGAATTATTACCACAGTATGTTTATTCTATAAATATTGGAAATAATAATCACATTCCATATACCAGTAAAACTTCACCCCCTACTATTTTATCCTTAAGATTGGAACATAAAATATAGAAATGTCTTTCATAATCCCTTAGTTTTTACCCACAAAGAACATTAGATGTCAAAATAATTCTTTTTCTGCAAACAAGAAATCACCACATGATCCTTATCAGGGTCCACTTATATTGCTTACATTGAGATGATGTGTCCCAAAAAATAAACCTTCTCAATCAATAAATTATTCTTTAATATATAATTGTATAAACAATTCTTTCCCATTTTACTCAATATTATGTCATGTTGTTTGGATGATCAGATTTAGTCTGTGAGTAAACCATGCTTTCATCAAAAAACAAAACAAACAACTATTCCTTGAACGGGTGAATGAATCATTTATCACACTGCAAACACTAAAAGAGAATTTTTTTTCAAAAACTACTTCACAAAGGACACATATATTCCTTATATTCTTCTAAAATATTTCTGTGGTATAACAAAAGGTCTTACCCCAAACTATTGAAACCCGGATCTCAAATAAGATTTTTAAAAAACTCAAGAAACCTAAACTAGTCAAATGATTAATCAATTCATTATAGAGGCCATCAGTTAATAATCTTCATCTGGTTTATCTTTCGTTAATAATAACATAACAATAAATTTTCATCGGTATTATTCTCATATAAATCTTGAGAAACTCATGGTGACATACTCGAGTGGATGAAATCCTTAACCTCCAACCCTTTCTACTAGATCATGATCTTTTGAAGCTCTGATGGTTCCATTCTATATAGTGGAATAGAAAATGGATCACCTCCGTGCACTAGGTCAATAGTGAAGACTACCTCCCTCTAATGTTGAAAAACTATGATCTTACTAGGAATTAAAAATCCTAAAACCAGGTCCAATATTAGAGGGAATATATCATCTTCTACCCCCCATCATCTGGAAAATGACTAACATCCATGGCTATGAGCTCACCCTATTGTTGAAGAGCTTCCCTGCATGAAATTCTTGGATATCATAATCCTCATAAATGGTAAATGTATAATCCTCACAATACATGAAAGTCCCTCTTCTCTAGTTACAATTGATGTTGACTTAATATGATACAAACCATTCCACTCCCAATAAGAGGTCAAAACCTAACTTCTATAAACATTCAATTCCCATAGGAAATGGTACTCATCAACCTTGAGGCTAGACCCCTTGAAACAATGGGTAATTTCCAATTGAACCCCTACAAGCATGTTGATCGATAAAACCGCATACATAAACTACATTGGAATACCCAAAATATTAACCAAATATCATATATAAAAGAATTATATGAACATGTATCAAATATATGAATAGAAATATTGAAATCTACAAAAATTATACATCATAATGTTGATATAAGATCCTTGCTACCCCTTGCTGTAGGATAAACTACATGAATCTAACATACCCCTCTACCCTTTACCCCTATTTTAGTCCCATGGGTGGAATTACTTTCTAGATATAGCTTTATCTTTCCTTATAGAACCACATACTACACCATAACTAAAATGTTTAGTAAAAATTAAATATATATATTGATATAGGCTAGTAGATACCCTCTCAGTTCTCTATATCATCCTAGGCCTCGAATAACTACCCATCTACTAATGGTTCCCATAGAAACCTCTATACTATACCCATTTTCCCTCAATCATGGCATTCTACTGGTGGTTGAGAAAACTAACCATGGAAGTTACCCTTCCATACCCACTAATATAAATGAACTATGTTACTTCCATTGGATCACAATATTCTCCCCTGGTAACATTTCAATTTCCACCCTTGTGAAAACCCTCAGAAAAATTGTTTATACAATTGAATGGTACAACACATAATCAATTCACTAAATATTTTTATCCACTATCATAATCGAATTTTTGTTTCACATAAGAAACGTGTTCCTGATTCACTTCCTCACAAATCATTTTCAAATGAATAATATTCACCTGGAACATGATCTATTATATAAGTCCATTATGAAATTTTATTATCATAGATACTTAATATCCTATAAAAATTGGTGAAAACAATAATATTACATGAATATTTCATCATAATCCATCGCTAGAAAACTCCCATGGGACAATATAATAAACTCTACCACTACCACATTCTTTAGGGTGTCGGGGATTAAGTGTTCTAGGAACTTATACTAAAAAGTCTTCATTTATATGGAATGTAAGAGCTCATAATGAGCTAGAATATACTATTGATATTTGATACCAATAAAAAACAACTTTTTTTAATTTATGATAAACATGTTTTCATTGGATGGAAATTAATAAACTCTGTATCACATCAATATTGTACTTCTTCATTACATTGTATGTGAAAATATTCAAGGAGTATCAGTCACACTTAAAGGACATAGTGGATCCTGACTATGATTAGAACCTAGAAGTTCCATGAAATTATTCATGAAAATTTGTTATTTAGTTGGATGATATCATTTGAAGGGACACAAGTGATATAAGCTATTAGGGTTGGAGAATAATAGGAATTTAGGGCACCTTCTCATGGTGTATGCCCATGGTAATGTCTTAGAGAATGTTATGACCATGAGATCTGCGAGTAGGAAATCCAAATTTATAAGTGTCATTGGATGTTCCATTATTAAGATGTGTGTGTTGGTCCTTATAATTTAATATAATTATTAATTGGTATTATAAAATTCATAGTTAGATGAATTGGGAAAAAATATATTGACATATGTTTGTGGTGATGTATGATATGTTGGCTGCCTCAAGAGTAAAACTACTTTAATGAATAAAACCATATAGGATTTATACCTTTTGTTCCATAATGTAATTTTATATATTAGGCCATTTTATGGAACTAATATAGTCTTAACAGATCCACAACAATGGTATTTTATAAGCACGTTCAATTCCTCAAAATTCAAATAGTGAGAAATCTAGCACATGTGTGTATGGAACAGGATTGCAACCAACTTTATTGGAGATATCGGGATAAAGAGTTTATATTAAATGGTATGATTTTGTATGAGGTGACATGTCATAGCCACATTAACATCATTTTGTATGGTTTCCATGGAATATTACTAGAATATGACCTTGGAATTTTTGTTGGTTCGCCTAATGACACTGTGAAAGTGTCGTAGGGGTCACACACTATGTGTATCTGGAATCTTAATTAATTAATCTATTATTTTACATGAAGAATAAATTTAAATCCCAGTTTCACCTTAGTAATTATTCATGTATGCCTGATCAAATTTATTTCGTGGCTAGTTAATCGAGAATATATTTTACAAATGAAATATTTATTTATCAGAAAATAATCCAGTTATATGTATTTAATAAATAAATAGTCATTATTCATGTCTCGATAAATATTATGGATGATGGGTGGAAAAAATATAAGGGTCAAGTGAGAAATAATATTTACTAATATTTGATTAATTCATATGTAAATTTAACATCTTACTTAAGTACATGTCATGTAAATAATGGTATTGCAATAAATATTTGACATTAGGGTTTTACATGGAATAATAATATAAGTAAAATCACATGTGCCAATTTTTTTATCAATATCTAGTGAATTAAATCCCATGTTATGTTATTATTTTCTCATTTGACTTGGGGAAAGTGAAATATTTCCATAGTAGTTGTGTATAACATTTTGAAGAAATTCATCAAACCTCAAGGGCGCTCTTTTATCCAAGAACTACCTCATAAACGAGAGAATCTATCCTCCAACGGATTAGAGAATGATTCAAAAATGGCATTCAATGGGCTTGAATGTGGATCACACAAGCTCAAGGTTCTTTTTTTGATTGAACGAGAAGGTACCTTTGACAATGTGTAGAGATTCTAAAAGGACATGTGGATCACATCTAAAGGAGATCTAATCTTGATCTATATAACATAATGAATTCACACCGCATTCTAGGATCAAACATATCAACAAAGAAAGAACTCCTTAAAGGGAATTCTTTAATTTAATTAAATTAATTATAAAAAATGATTACCATCTCCAAGAGTTCTGGGGGAAATTATAACTTTTCTAAATCATTGATTTAATTCAATGGATACTGACATTTATTGTTGTATTGATCAATTTATGATCATTAATTTTGGAAAAGTCATAGTTATGTGGCATCCCAACTGCACTTCTATTGTTCCCAAAACATAAAAGAGGTATTAGAGCTGGCATATTTTATTTTTAATTATGTAAATAATTCATTTATGTTCTATGGTTTGATATTTTTTTCCATTCTCATTTAATCGATCGCGTATTCAGACTTTGGAGATATTTCCCTTCTTTATGTCCCACGCATATCAAACAGAAATGATTAATTTTATGATTAAAATAAAATCAAGGATCTTATTAGGATGCAACGATGATTCTAACCAGGTAAAATGAAAATATGCTCCATGTATTTGGACTTTCATTCCATGTAATCATCCATACACGACATGTAATCCAGATCACACAACATGTAGTTGTGTTCAATACATCAGGATTAATTCAGATATTACTCAATATGTGTACTATAATAACACATGGTTTAGTTAACTATTAAACCATGGGATGACCAGGATAGACTAGTGCATAGTCACCAAGGCTTCACGTCATGTGAAATACTAGACATGGAATTTAGTCCCTTTAGGTAATGGTTAGTTTCTCATTCCCATACATGACTTACCCAACTGGTGGCTGGGTAATGTAGAGTCTACATGTTGTGTTTCCCACTGGACACTCTGTGTACACTGAAGATTTCCAATGTACACCTCACGCGTCATTTCCCCAGGCGTGTAGTTCAGATGGATAGTGAGGATGGTACACAACATGTAGTCAAATCTACACATTGTGAACGTTTCCAAATTACTTATATTTTAAATTTATTAATATATTTTATAACCCATGAGAAATGTACCATCATGTGGGTGTAAATATGGGCCGCAACATATGATAGGTGTTTCATATATGAACTTGTTTTTCTAATTAACATCTACATGATGTTTAATGATATTCACATCAAATATTAGAAGAATTACAATTATAGTTATGTGTTCATTCTACATTTCCCAATGAATAACAAGTCTATAAGTTCAATACATGTTGGGTTTTTTGGATGTGTATTCCCCTGGTTTCATCCATAGTACAAGTTTTGTACACCATTATTTTTATATGAATTTATTAATTTGTTTAAAATAATAATGGATGATAATCTCAAGGAATGTAAGATAAAATGATTAAGATAATGGTATTTAATACTTAAAGTTAATAATTAATCAATTTGAGTGCGATTTAACTTAAATAATGTTGATTAATGTGTTGAGATTTAAGTTTATTAAATGCATAAATCGTTTCATGCTTATGGATGATCCTTAGCTATAAAAGACTATTGTATGTGATTGGTTTCTTTTTAATTTATTTGTTAAATAAAAATTGTGGGCATACATGCCTTCTCCTCAATAAAATTTGGGGCAACGTTCCCATTATTTGTATTATGGAATCCCACCATTACCCGAAACTTGTGTTTGAGTTAAATGGAAATATAATGGATGGAGCTCCCAACCTAGTGGAGGCGGCTCATGTTTGGAGCGTAGGCGAAACTAGTCCATGGATATACAGATTTGGACCAGTGGAAAGCTGTAAACATAACCCTTAAAAGGATTAAGGTGTTTCTCCCAATGGTAAGGGTAATTTTACCAACAACTAGATAAACTATCCTCTAGAAAATCTAATGATCATTCCCATTATTTTATTTCATTTAGATTCATCATTTTTTAATTATGGATGTATTATTGCAATCATATAATTTATAAATTAAAAATCATGAAATATGTAACAAAATAAAAACTTATTATGCATAAATATTATCTAGAAATGGTTAATAACGAATGTATATCCCAAATAAAATTAACAATCAAGTGAAAATATAATAAAATGAATTTTATTAATAAAGGATAAATCCCTCAATAGAAAATTTTGTTTGTATAGCCTTCAATTTCATCTTTTATAATCGAACCAATACTTTAAAGTGCATGACTAGGGGAATTATAAATTGAGTTTTTGGTATGGTGTAACTTGGTTTACATCAAGGGAAGACTACCAAACCATAACACAGTGTAACTCCAAGGAAATGGTTTAGAAAATATTAAATATTAATTTCAGGATTTGGGAGTCCACTCAATAGATCAGGAATCTATGAGTTAATGTAGTTTCATTTGGAATGCCTTACTAAAACAATTCATGTTCATTGACCAACCAATGTTGGGGGTGATGAGAATGGAATATAGTTCCTTTCCACTTGAATATCCATGAAAAAGGATATTCTGAGACCAATGGTTAAAAATATTGGGTTTCAATAAGAAAATGGTATAATAATGATTATTTATTTCTATATTGGTGTCACTTTTATATAATAATGTACTAAAACTCTATTCGTCTTATTTCTATAATTGGCATTAAAATGACATCAAATATAAAATAGTGATTGATACATGAGAAAAAAAACCTTCTCACGAGCATAAATTTCTAGGAGTGTAAATGGAGACGTAAATTTATCCTTCTTTGGGGAAGGAAACTAAATAAGTTATATTAACATTTACTAATTTTCCTGGGAATGAGGTAAGTGATGAGTAGCTCTCTTTGTATGATAAACATCTGAATGATTTTATAGGTTTTACGTGCCCCATGTTATCATCCACGACAAATGATCTCTTAAAGAAACATGAGGAAATGGATTCTAATAGGATTATGTCTCAAGTTCATGATCTCTATCAAGAGAAGGTGATAAAAGATAAGTACAAGATATCCAACGCTTTTTTCCCAAATATTCATGGAGTGCTTGAACCATCTGGGCCTCATATAGTCATGATTGTCAACTACATTGAGTGTCTGGACATCTTAGGGATAAAATTATAGGATTATTTGTCGTTACATATCATACTACAATCACATAGAAATTCATTATATAGTTTTATTTTGAATTATAATATGTGAAATAATGAGAATAGCCTATCAGGACATTTGACCATGATTTTCCAAGTGGATAAGGATGTGGTATGTGAAAAACTTATTGTACTTAAGGTGAATAGATAGAGGAAGGACAATGAAAGAAGGCCTAATATTTAGAAATAGTATAAACCCACGGAGAACCATCCTTCCTAGAAGAATATGATCCCGAGGCATGGTAAGGGAATGAAGGTAGTGTGTTTTTCATGTTGCAATTCTGGCCACTAGAAGAAGAACAACAGCATGAGGCAAGTGGATGCCAAAAGTGTGTTCGTTTTCAAGTGAAATATATCCATTTCTAAACTTAGGGAATTAGATACTACTTATAGTGATAACAGAATTATTCAAATTCCATAACCAAGTTAATTTTAAAAAATTGATAGAGGAGAGACGGATCTACAAGCATTCACTAGTTCAAGGTTGGTTTCTCTTTCTATTAGTGACAACCACCATTTATTGCTGACTGGGTTGATTTTGGTTTTACATCACTGATATTAGGTAAAAAGTGTCACCAAGAACACATTTTTTGTATCATGTATAGATATATATGGGTTTATTTTCAAATTTGGTGGAAAAAGATGTTTCTATTTGAAGGAAAACATATTTTATGTTATGAAAAATTTAAATAATGGTCTATAGGCATTACATTACAAAAACCAATTGTTAGAAATTGATTATGAATCATGTTCACATGACTCTTATAACACCCATTTATGCCATCACAACCTTGGTCATGTAAATCAGAAGCGCATGACGAAGACCAATCAGGATTGTGCATTATACTCTTCTCAGCTAAAAACACTTGATAGATGTCATGATTGTTTACAAGGGAAAATGACTAAACCAATATTTGGTGGACATGGTGAATGGCCAAAAATCCTCTAGGATTCGCACATATTGATGTTTATAGACAATTTCTAGTAGAATATATTGTTTGATATTCTTACTTCATAATATTTACTGATGTTTTGATTAGATATGAATATATTTACATGATGATGTATAAGTCCATGTCCATTGAGAAATTTAAGGAATTCAAGAATGAATTAGAGAATCAGTTTGGTAAGAAGATAAAGAAGCTTCAATCAGATCAAGGTTGGTAAAATCCTCACCAAGAGTTCAGTGACATTTTATGGGAGTTTGGGATTCAATATCAACTCACCTCACTATATAAACCACAGTGTAATAGTGATAGTGAATGGAGGAATTACACCTTATTGGACACGGAAAGGTAAATGATGAGTAATGATGGACATCCATTAATCCTTTTGGGGATATGAATTAAAAACCGCAGCAAGAAATTGAACTGAGTACAGTATATAGTAGAAATAAGAATTCTTTTTGAGCTTTGGAGTAGAAGGAATCCCATTTAATTTCACACCTGTGTATGGAGATGCAAGGAATTTGTTAAGGCTTTCTCATGAAACAAACTAGCACCTTGGGGTATGAAGTGTATCTCTATAGTGTTTCAAAAGAAACAAAGGGATACTACATATACAATCCCTGTGAAAAAAATTATTGTTCCAGAAAAGACTTGTTTTTTTGAGATGGAGAACATCCTTCAAAAGAATTGTGGGAGCATGATTGATGTTTATGAAGGTGATTTTTATGATACACAAGGGTTGGTACATGAATAAGTTCCATAGATCCCCATGGAAGATGTATTTATTAAATTATAAGTACAATATTGATGTGTATGGGAGGTTAGTTAACCAGAGTGATTGGTTTTTATTATCATTAAGTATGGTGACTTGTTTTTGTTGGAAAATGATGAACCTTTATCCTAAAAGGAGGTAGTTGAGGGCATTAAAGTTTTAATATGGCTTGATGCTTAAAATTCTGAGATTGATTCCTTGTATCAAAATCAGGTATGGGTTTTGTTCGATGTTCTAGTTGATGTAAATACCATTCGATATAAATGGGTATTCAAGAGGAAAATGGAAATTAGAGGTAATATATGTAAGTATAAATCATGGATAGTTGCAAAATGGTTTATTAAATTTCCAGGAATTGAATATGATGAAAAATTTTTTCCAGCTTCCTTGATCAAATGAATCAAAATCATATTTTACATAATAAATTACCATGAGTATGAGATTTGGAAGATGAAGTTCCAAAATAAATTCCCTAACGAGAACCATCAAGATGATGTTTATATGACACAACCAGAAGGTTTTGTGACCCAAATTGATAACAATAGGGTTTTCAAGATTCTTATGTCCACTCATGGATTGATGTAATAATCTAGATCATTGAATATTCGAATCAATGAAGCCATAAGTTAATTTGGTTTCATTAAGAATGAATGTGGGCCATGTGTTTACAAAATGATTAATGGGAATGTGTTAAATATTATAGTAGTATTTATTGATGACATATTACATATTTGAAATTACATATCAGTCATAAAATATGTGATGTACTGGTTGAACATGTGATTCTCCATGAAGTACATAGGTGACACATCTTACATTCTATGGATCAATATCATTCCTAGTAGATCCAAGAGGATTCCTTGACTAAGTCAAAGTACATATGTTGACTCGATACTAATGATATTTAGTATAAAACAACCAAGATAGGTTTGGTTATAGTTTCAAATGGTTTACATCACAATAAGAAAATTTTTCCCTAGACACCACATGAGACAGATAGAATGAGTATGATCCCATACACATCAGTGATAAGATCAATCATGTATTTCATGTTACATACTAGACTTGTAGTTTCATATGAACTAAACATGGTAGGAAATTATCATGATAATCCAGGAGAACAACATTGGAATGATTTTAATACTATCCTTAAGAATTTTAGATTAACTAAGGATATGTTCATGGTATATAGAGGAGATGAGGATATTGTCATTAGATGGAATGTTGATGCGGGGTTTTCGAAAGATCTAAATTATCTGATGTCGCAATCGGGATATTCTTTCCATCTCAACGGTGGAGCTGTGAGCTAGAATAGTACATAACATCCCATTAAAACTAGTTTTATAGAAGATTATGAATATATAGAAGCTTATAATGCATCCATGGAAGCCTTTTTAAATAAAAATATTGTCAAAGAACATGATGTTGAACATAGAAATAATTAACCTATCACACTATATTGTTATAATAATGTAGTTGTCACTCTTTAAAAGTAGCCAGGGTCACATCAATGGAAAAAGCACATACTATGGAAGTATCACCTCTTGAGTGACTTTTATAAACATGTGATGTTTGTAGTGAGTAGAGTATCCATGGGGGAGAACGTGGTGATCCCCTTGACTAAAGGCCTATCTTAGCAAAAGAATTTTAATTATGTGAGAGCTAGCAGAAAAAATGTTATCAGTAGTTGTCTCTAGTGAATATAGGTGTTGGTATGAGTTTGTTCCCAAGAACTATACTATTTTTTTACATTATTATATCCATATATTAAATGGATAGAAATTAATAAACACTTTATCACATCATGAGTTTTCTTCATCATGGAATTGTATGTGATGATGTCCTAGGAGTAGATGTCGCACTGAAAGGTAATAGCATATCCTGCTATGATGAGAACTTAGTTGTTCCATGAAACTATTCTTGAACATATGATATATAGCGAGATGATATCATTCTAAGGGACACCAATGAACTAGTCTATCATTGGTGGGGACTCATTGATGTTTGACGCATGTTCTCAACGTGTACTCCCTTGGTAAGGTCATGGAGGGTATTATGATAAAGGGACCGACCAGAGAGAAATACAATTTTTTAAGTGTCATTACATGTTCCTATACCCGTATATAGGTATTGGAAATTAGACAAATATGATTATTATTATTGGGTATTATGAATCTCACACATAGTTGTATAGGTGAAAAATAAAATGTTATATGTTCACGGTGAGGTATGATTTGTTGGTTCCATCATGAGTGATATTTCAATAACAAATAAATCATTAAAATATTTTTCCCATTTGTTCCACAATGAATGTTGATGTCTCATTCCCATTGATGGATACGATATAGCCTAAATAAATTCACGGACATGGTCTTCTGTGGGTAGGATCAATTTTTATAATGTAAAAGAATTATAAATATAGATCATGGGTTAATGGATCTAACATTAAACCTGCATTTTTGGAGATATTGAGACAAATGTATCATATTACATGATAACTGTTCGTAAGAGGTGATAAAAGATTGTGAAAATAAAAATTTTCATTTTGAGTGTCTTGACAAGTTTCTAGATTCTAGGCATGGACTTTAGTATGTTAACCTAATGGAAATGAGAAATGGGCCTAGAGGGTCACACACTATGTGTATCTGGAATCTTTTATAAATAATTTAATGTTTAAAAAGATGAAAAAATATTACTCCTAGTGGTGGTTTAATAATTATTCATGTATTCATGATCACATCTATTTTGTCATTTTTTATTCAAGAGAATTTATTGCAGACTAAATATTTGATTATCTTGGAATAATGTAGTTATATGTCATGACCCGTCCTTAGGGCCCGTGCTGTGACTACACCAAGCCCGCCTTTCATAGGCCAAGGGCAGGCGACTAGCACCAAAGGCGTATATCCCGATAACTGGGAAGGCATTGCCTTTATAAAAGTAAACAAAACACCAAAAAGTACAAGCATAAGTTAAACACTAAGTACAAAAGAAAGTGCTGAAAAGTAAATGGGCCAGAATACAAACCCAACTAAAAGTACAACTACTACTGAACGAAAGTACAACAGGAAACGACAAACAGCTGAAAGAACAGAAGCGGCTCCTGGGACGTCCTCCTCAGATCCTACCTGAAGGGTAGGTAGAGATGGCATAGCTCCTGGATCGTCCACCACGGATCCTACCTGAAGGGTAGGTACATATAGCCTCCACAACACTCTTGCCCGTCAACCTCCTCCAAAAGTCATCTCGCCGTGAAGTCCACCTCCAGATACTGACTCGTCGTGTAGTCCACGTCCGGGTACCGTCCAGTCCTCGAACACTTGGCCTCCGTCAGCACTTCCCATCGTCTGCAACCAACACAACAAGGTGTGGGCATAGCCCGTGCATGGGTGAGTATAACGGTACTCAGTAGGGACCCCGAGACCCTCAAGGTATCACTAAAACCAACAAGGATATCCACAAAGAGGATCTCAACAGATAACCTATATTTAGGTATATGCTCATGCATATACCTAAGTTATCAAGTATCCTATCTCAAACATGAGGAAAACACCAAGATCATGAAATCAACGGATAACCACTACCCAGGTATATTCCCATACATATACCTAAGTTATCAAGTGACCCATCCCAATCATGAGGTAAACGAAAAGGTTGTAGACTCAGGTCAAACCAGTATTTTCATTATCGAAACCGTAACTGCTATAGAGCTCCGTCTCTGAAGTGTACAGTGGTCCTGTCACGACTCTGAGGTACTTCTCACTAACCTAAGACTGCTGAGGTACTCCTCCTGTCGAGTACCGCGGGTCTTTGGCCAACTATCGGGCGCTCAGTCTGCTGAGGGTCTGTCGCCAAATACCGGGCACTCCCCCTAATAGCCTACAGAGGTACTCCTCCTGTCGAGTACCGCGGGTCTGCGGCCAACTACCGGGCGCTCCGTCCGCCGTGGGTCTGTCGCCAAATACCGGGCGCTCCGTCCACTGGGCTAGTTGACTCACTCTAAGTCGAGTCGGTCAAGCAGTCGTCGGGTCTCAGCTGGCTACATGGTCTCCGTACTCCGTACGATCGTCTCCGGGAGGGTCCGCTCCACGATCTATAGTTCAATACTCCAAGTATCACAAAGTCCCACGAAGAAGTATCTCAACGGACCGCCTCGTCATAGGTGTCTCAACGCATCAGTCGGCGCGTCGATCGGACGCCCAGTCTGTGAGTTATTAGTTTTTTCATCCTAGGGGCCCGGTTGGTTTCGTGAACGAACCAACCCGACTGTAACTCAATTATACCCCGAACTCTCATAGGGTATACACATAGGGACCGTTTCTCAATGTCATCACCAACGCCGCTGACAATTCGTCAAACGGACATCCAGTCTGAAAGATAACAGCTTTTTTATTCCAAGGGCCCGATTGGATTTCAGGTACAAACCAATTCGTCCACTATCCAACAGCGACCAAAACTCCGGTGAAGTATTCCAAAAGATCCGTCTCATCAATAAGAAAACAACGAGACAGACGGTGCGTCAATCGGATGCCCGGTCTGTGAGTTATTGGCTTTTTCGTTCCAGGGGCCCGGTTGGTTTCGTGAGTGAACCAACCCGACCGCACTCTGACGACATCCAAACCTTGAGTGGAGTAAGACAAATGATCTGTCACACTTAGAGGAATCCAACAAAGTCAACGGCACGTCATTCGGACGTCCGGAGCTCAAGATATAAGCGTTTCCGCTCCGAGGGAACGATTGGTTTCGTATCCGAACCAACCCAGCCGAACCAAAAGTATTCTGAAACCTTGAGTCCAATATATTGAAATGACCGTCGCATTCCAAGGATCGCTACTCAACTGACGGTGCATCGATCGGAGGTCCGTAGCCCAAGATATGGGCAAAAGACCAAAGAGGGTCCGAAAATAGGGGGTCTGGGCCCGGACCGACCCGGCCCGACCCCCCCTGGGTCGGCCCGAACCGGGTTGACCCGTCCCGGCCTGGCCGGCTCAGTTCGGCTCGAACATCCATCTGCGGCTCGACCAACATGGCCGAGTGGATGCCACAGGTGGGGGTGTGCGCGGCCCGCCCTCGACGCTAATTGAGGCCGACGGCGCACCGTCACCGCCGCTCTTCCGGCGGCGCGCCGCCCCCGCCTTTCTCGGACCACCTGGCGCGCTCTGGTGGTCCGTTTCTCCTTCCGCCTTCACTAATGGTCCTCCCAGGACCTGACCTTCACTGCGAAGGGATTCAAACGCCGTAGCAGCCTGCTTTGTCATCGTCCGTCGACCCGCACATTGATAAACAAGCTGCGGAGGGTTGTCGAGCCGTGTTTGTTCGGCCCGCGCCCTCCGCGTTAAGTGTTAACAATTGGCAAACAATAACACATGATTTTAATCATTGAAGAGGGTATAATTTATCCAAAATAAATTATACGAACACCTTGAAATCAAAATACCCACGCACGAGGGTTTAAAATTTTAAATGCGCGGCGTGATGACGTCGCACATTCTTGCCGCTCGATCCTGCGCTGCGTGACGATGTCGTACATCCTTTCCGTTCTTTACCATGTGGTGCGACGGCACCGCATCACTTTCTTTTGAACTGCAATGACAACAAAGAATAAAAAGGGAGGAGGATCGGCCGTGTTCGTGCGGTCCGGCCTCCTCCTATTAAACGATAACAAGGGGTTCTCATTACTCATAGAACGTCAAAGATAGAATCAAGAACAAAATGAAATGAATCCCTACATTTGATTCGTCGATTGACATTCGTCGTTCTTTGGCGGTGTTGCGGAAAGAAGACGATGAAGTTCATCTTTCGCCGCATCCGTCACACACTCCCAATCCCGAGCAACGTCGGCTGTGGAAGACACTACGCGTCGGTAGGATCTGAGGGAGGAAGTCAAAGAAGTTTGTTGACGTTCGTCGCTTCCGTCATTGTAGAAGTGCACCCAAGGTAGAACCGGCGTATCCTCTCTTGTCGCATGAATAAAAGGATAATGGGTGCATCATCGTCCTTCATTGAAGAGGCGTCGTTCTTCGTTGAAGATGAAGTTCTTCAAAAGATGGAAGAACTCTCTTCCAACATCTCTCACACAACCAAACTCCAAAAATAAAATAAGGCCTCTCCTTATTTTATTATTTTTCCATGCATTCAAACTTACAAAAATTCAAAACCTAATTCACATAATCAATTAATCAATGAGTTGTCTAATTCATTAAGTGATAGGTTGGGACGAATTTAAGAGGGAGAGAGGGGAGAGGAAGAGTTACACAACTTATGTGGGGGGTTTAGAGGAGTTAGGGAGTTATGGGGAATTTGAAAAGGCGAGGGCTCATATGGGCCCACCACACATTATCCTCTCATTTATCCTCACATGGGAAGTTAGGTGCCACCCCAACTTCCCCATGTAGGATAAAACTACCTTAGACTTAAGAAATAAAATTGTCTCACAATTTTATTCATTCCTCAGTTAAGCCACAAATTTTAACAACTCCTCCCGTGAAAACGCAACTCCAGAATAGGCATTACTATGAAAATAACGGCACTGCAGTTCCATATGTGCCCTCAGAATTTAATGCTGAGCACCGGTTTCAAAGTTAGAAATTTCCGCTCGTTCGTTCACTCAACGTACCCAAGCTATACTTCAGAAATTGATTTCGGGCACACCGGGCCACGGAATCAGGTGCCGTCAGAAACTACGTTCTTGTAAAATCCCAAAGAAAATTATGAAAAAACTTTTCCTTGAATTTTACGGGTTTTTACATTACTCCCACCTCAGGGCTTTACGTCCCCGTAAAGCTATAACACACACTAGGGGAACAAAAGTGGTACTGATCACGCATCTAAGCCTTCCGCTCTCATGTGCTCACCAGGAGGTTTTCGTGCTGCCTACGAAAGAGCACAAGAGGAATCGACCGTCCTCGTAGAATCCACTCTCGTCGATCCTCAACCTCTACTGGAACTCTGAAAAAGTCACCTCATCGAGAAAATCCTGTTCATCATGGTCGATGATATGCAAAGGGTCGAACACGTATCTCCTCAGTTGAGATACGTGGAAGTCATCGTGCACCTGGTGCAACTGAGGTGGATGCATCAAGCGGTAAACCACTTTTTCTACCCAGCTGAGGACCTAAGAAGGACCACTGAACCTCCAGGATAATTTTCCACCTTGGCCACATCTCCGTAAACCTTGTCGAGGTGAAACCCGTATAAGGACGTTATCGTCATCCTCGAACTCTAGAGGCCTCCAAGTCCTGTCAGCATAAGGCTTTTGTCGGCCCTGTGTTGTCGTCATCCGCTCTTGGATGACCTGGACCTTCTCTAGTCTCACAAGAGCTACTATGATTTCTTCTTTGCCAATAAGAGAAATCTGGTCTCATCCCCTAGATGAACCACATTCATTGCCTAATACGATCAATCCTGACATGAATGATGCATTCATTCCATGGATGACGTCGTAAGGCCTCGACGTAACTACCAAGAGATCCAACTGTCACTCTCACCTCCAAGGGTCGAGTCACACAGTCGGCATCAGTGTGAGGTCACTAGGTCTCCTCCAGTAGAAATATCGAAAGTGAGGGTCAAGTCAATAGTTTTAACCAGGACCACTCAGTATCAACCCAACAAAAGACAGGAAAGAAAACATCACAAAGATAAGTGTCTTTTTTATTATTGCAGCTCATAGTACAAAGACACGAAGCAGCTACAAACAAACATCAACAAAACTAGATGCAACATGATCAATAACCTCCAGGTATGGAGCTAGTCCCCCTCCTTTCCATCTACTTCCGGAGCTCCATGACCATAGGCCTCAGCTGCCTGAAGCTGAGCTCTCCCATGTCCTCCTGTCCCCTGCGGTTGAGGTGGGCCTCCTGGTGGTGAGGGTGGAAACACCCCGAAGCGTCGTCCACCTCCAACTGTACGACCAGCTCCTCTTCCATGGCCGCCTGCTCCTTGCGGTCTGCCCTGATCGAACCTATGCCTCTGGCTGAGAGGTTCTTCATTTAACTTCTGGTCATCTGCATGGTGGGTCGGACAGTCACGTGCCATGTGGCCAATTCCGCCGTAGGAGTAACACTGTCCACTCTCAGCACGTCTGGATCTGACTCCACCCCGATTTCCCTGCAAAACTGAACCTGAGTCGTGCAGTCGGTCACTGGTAGGTCTGGTCCTCTTGGACCTCTGCGTCATCTGTCTACTGCCTGCTACAGAAGACTCTGCCGTAAGCCGGCTATTGGTGGGTCCTGCTGCTGGAGACTTCTCAGCAAGGAAACCCTCTACTAAGAGGGCTCTCTCCAATAACCCTATCTGCGTCGGAATGCTGTGAGAAACAACAGAAGCTCTAATCTCTCGTCGGAGCCCCTGCTCAAAGGTTCGGGCCCTAAAGAACGGGTTTTGTACCATATCTGTGGAATAGCGCGAGAGGACTGTGAACCTCGCTGAATACTGTGCCACTGTCATGATGCCCTGCCATAGCTGAAGTAGCTCCTGTATACACACTGCTCGAAGGGAGGCTGGTACAAACTCTGCCCGGAACAGGCTCTCGAAGTCTGCCCAAAGAAGTTTCGCCTCGTCATGCATCTGGAGCATCAGGCTCCACCATCTACCTGCTACTGCCTGAAGAAGGCTGGCAGCAAGGATCACTATGAAGTCTGTCGGCGTCCCCACTAGCTTGAAGACTCTCAACACAGCCTCCAGCCAATCCTCAGCCGCTTGTGGGTCCGTCCCTCCCTCGAACGTGGGTGGTCTCTGGCACTGTAACTCGTGAAGTGCGCTCAAGCGACGTGCACCCTCTGCTGCTGGGGGTGGTGGCATCGGTGGCCCAACGGGTAGTAGTACCGCTGGTGCCTCCGCTGGTGCCTCAAATGGGATAGGGCCATGTACTGAGGCCTCGTCGCTCGGTGGGCTATCAGTACGAACAACTCTCGAGGCTCTAGCTGGTCGTCCACAGGGAGGCATCATGAAACAAACAAACATGACATTGTCAAAAGAATTATACCTGGTGAGCTGACCTGGTTTGAGCTATTATTTAAATAAAACTTCTGGAAACACACATGCAATCAGTGTTTTCGTGCACAAAGTCGGAATTCAGTTTTCAGGGTCCTGGTGTATGAATATGTCAGCCACCCGCACCAACACTGGACTCCCTGAACTGAAGACCACACTCGGTACCCTTAACACTATTGCTTCATAGAAAGAAAATATCAGAGTTATAAGTTCTGCTGTAGACCCGAATCCTCTGATACCAATTTGTCACGACCCGTTCATGGGGCCCGTGCTGTGACTACCCCAAGCCCGCCTTCCATAGGCTAGGGGATGGAGACTAGCACCAAAGGCGTAAATCCCGATAACTGGAAGGCATTGCCATTATAAAATTAAACAAAACCCCACAAAGTACAAGTGGAAGTAAAACACTAAGTACAAAAGAAAGTGCTGAAACGTAAATGGGCTAGAATACAAACCCAACTAAAAGTACAACTACTACTGAATGAAAGTACAATAGGAAAAGACAAACAACTGAATGAACGGAAGCGACTCATGGGACGTCCTCCTCGGATCCTACCTAAAGGATAGGTACAGATGGCATAGCTCCTGGATCGTCCACCACGGATCCTACCTGAAGGGTTGGTATAGATAGCCTCCACAATGCTCTCACCCGTCAACCTCCTCCAAAAGTCGTCTCACCGTGAAGTCCACCTCCAGATACTGACTCCTCATGTAGTCCACCTCCGGGTACCATCCAGTCCTCAAAAACTTGGCCTCTGTCAGCACTGTCTGTCGTCTGCAACCAACACAACGAGGTGCAGGCATAGCCAGTGCAGGGGTGAGTATAATGATACTCAGTAGGGACCTTGGGACCCTCAAGGTATCACTAAACCCAACAAGGATATCCACAAATAATATCTCAACAGATAACCTCTATTTAGGTATATGCTCATGCATATACCTATGTTATCAAGTAACCCATCTCAAACATGAGGAAAACACCAAGATCTTGAAATCAACAGATAACCACTACCCAGGTATATACCCATACATATACCTAAGTTATCAAGTGACCCATATCAATCATGAGGTAAACGAAAAGGTCATAGACTCAGCTCAAACCAGGATTTTCATTATCGAAACCGTAACTGCTTTAGAGCTCCGTCTCTGAAGTGTACAGTGGTCCTGTCACGACTCCGAGGTACTTATCACTAACCTAAGACTGCTGAGGTACTCCTCCTGTGGAGTACTACGGGTCTACGGCCAACTACTGGGCGCTCCGTCCGCTGAGGGTCTGTCGCCAAATATCGGGCGCTCCCCCTAATAGCCTACAGAGGTACTCCTCCAGTCGAGTACCGCAGGTCTGCATCCATCTACCGGGCGCTCTGTCCGCCTTGGGTCTGTCGCCAAATACCGGGCGGTCCGTCCACTGGGCTAGTCGACTCACTCCATGTCAAGTTGGTCAAGCAGTCGTCAGGTTTGAGCCGGCTACACGGTCTCCGTACTCCGTACGCTCGTCTCCGGGAGGGTCCGCTCCACGACCTACTGGTAGATACTCCAAGTATCACAAAGTACCACGAAGAAGTATCTCAAAGGACCGCCTCGTCATAGGGGTCTCAACGCATCAGTCGGCGCGTTGATCGGACGCCCGGTCTCTGAGTTATTAGCTTTTTCATCCCAGGGGCCCGGTTGGTTTCGTGAATGAACCAACCCGGCCGTAACTCAACTGTACCCCGAACTCTCATAGGGTATACACATAGGGACCATTTCTCAACGTGATCACCAACGCCGCTGACGGTTCATCAAACAGACATCCAGTCTGAAAGATAACAACTTTTCCATTCCAAGGGCCCGGTTGGATTTTGGGTACAAACCAACCCGGCCACTATTCAACAGCAACCAAAACTCGGGAAAAGTATGCTAAAAGTTCTGTCTCATCAATAAGAAAACAACGAGATAGATGACGCGTCAATCGGATGCCTGGTCTGTGAGTTATTGTCTTTTTCGTTCAAGGGGCCCGGTTGGTTTCGTGAGCCAACCAACCCGACCGCACTCCGACGACATCCAAACCTCGAGCGTAGTAATCCAAATGATCTGACTCACTTATAAGAATACAATAAAGTCGACGACATGTCATTAGGACGTCCGGAGCTCAAGATATAAGTGTTCCCGCTCTGAGGGCCCCGTTGGTTTCGTATCCGAACCAACCCGGCCGAACCCAAAGTATTCCGAAACCTTGAGTGTGATATACCAAAACGACCGTCACATTCCAAGGATCGCTACTCGGTGACGGTGCGTCGATCGGAGGTCCGTAGCCCAAGATATGGCCAAAATACCAAAGAGGGTCCGAAAACGGGGGGTCTGGGCCCAGACCGACCCGACCCGACCCCCCCTGGGTCGGCCCGAACTGGGTCGACCCGTCCCGGACCGGGTCTGACCCGACTAGGCCTGGCCCGGCCCGGCCGGCTCAGTCCGGCTCGACCGGCCAGCCGCGGCTCGGCCAGCGTGGAAGCCGCTGGCGGGGGTGTGCGCAGCCCGCCCTCACCGCTAATTGAGGCCGGCGGCGCACCGCCGCCGCCGACCTTCCGGCGGCGCACCGCCCCCACCTTCCGTGGACCACCGGACGCGCTCCGGTGGTCTGTTTCTTCTACCGTCTTCACCAATGGTCCTCCCGGGACCTGACCTTCATTGCGAAGGGATTCAAACATCGTAGCATCCTTCTCTGTCATCGTCCGTCGATCCGTACATTGATAAACAAGCTGCAGATGGTTGTCGGGCCGTGTTTATTCGGCCCGCGCCCTCCGCGTTAGGTGTTAACAATTGGAAAACAATAACACATGATTTTAATCATTGAAGAGTGTATAATTTATCCAAAATAAATTATACGAACACCTTTCAATCAAAATACCCACGCACGAGGGTTTAAAATTTTAAATGCGTGGCGTGACGACGTCGCGCATTCTTGCCGCTCGATCCCGTGCAGCGTGACGATGTCACACATCCTTGTCGTTCTTTCCCATGTGGTGCGACGGCACCGCGTCACTTTCTTTCGAACCGCAATGACAAGAATGAATAAAAATGGAGGAGGATTGACCGTTTTCGTGCGGTCCGGCCTCCTCCTGTTAAACGATAATAAGGGGTTCTCATTATTCGTAGAACGTCTAAGATAGAATCAAGAACAAAATGAAACGAACCCCTACATTTGATTCATCGATTGACGTTCTTCGTTCGTTGACGGTGTTGCGGAAAGAAGATGATGAAGTTCATCTTTCACCGCGTCCGTCACACACTCCCAATCCCGAGCTACGTCGGTTGTGGAAGACACTACACGTCGGTAGGATTTGAGGGAGGAAGTCAAAGAAGGTTGTTGACGTTCATTGCTTCTGTCGATGTAGAAGTGCACCCAAAGAAGAATCGGCGTCTCCTCTCTTGTCGCATTAAGAAAAGGATAATGGGTGAGTCATCGTCCTTCGTTGAAGAGGCGTCATTCTTCATTGAAGATGAAGTTCTTCAAAAGAGGGAAGAGCTCTCTTCCAAAATATCTCACACAACCAAACTCCCAAAATAAAATAAGGCCTCTCCACATTTTATTATTTTTCCATGCATTCAAACTTACAAAAATTCAATACCTAATTCACTTAATCAATTAAACAATGAGTTGTCTAATTAATTAAGTGATAGGTTGGCAAGAATTAAGAGGGAGAGAGGGGAGAGGAAGAGTTACAAAACATAAGTGGGGGGTTTAGAGGAGTTAGGGAGTTATGGGGAATTTGAAAATGTGGGGGCTTGTGTGGGCCCCACCACACATTATCTTCTCATTTATCCTCACATGGGTAGTTAGGTGCCACCCCAACTTCCCCATGTAGGATAAAACTACCTTAGACTTAAGAAATAAAATTTTTTCACAATTTTATTCGTTCCTCAATTAAGCCACAAATTTTGACAACTCCTCCCGTAAAAACGCAACTCCAAAATTGGCATTCCTAAGCAAATACCAATACTGCGGTTCCACCGGTTCCCTCAGAATTTGATTCCGAGCGCCGGTTTCAAAGTTAAAAATTCCTGCTCATTTGTTCACTGAACGTACCTGAGATAAACTTCAGAAATTGATTCTGGGCACACCGGGCCTCAGAATCAGGTGTCGTCAGAAACTGCGTTCTTGTATAATCCCAAAGAAAATTAAGAAAAAAAATTTCCTTTAATTTTACGGGTCTTTACATTATATTTATTTATTAATAAATAGTTATTTTTAGGGCCTATTAAATATTAAAGAGGGTAGGAGGACTGAGTTTAAGGATCCAATGAGAAATAATATTTAACATTATTTGATTATATAATATTTAAATATAACATTCTTTATATGAACATGTCATGGAAATAATGTTTTCATCGTTATTATTTGACTTGGGGGTTCACATGGAATGAAGAAATATGAAACGTAACTGTTGAAAATTATTTATTATTACATAGTAAATTAAATTCATGTTTATGTGATGAGTTTCTCATATATCATGGTGAAATCGAATGCTAGACATGGTTCCTGTGGCCAAAATTTTGGAAAATTCTCTCCTACATCGAGAGATATCATTACCCCATGAACGTTCTCAAGAATTAGAGAATCCATCCTTCACCATATTAGATAATTATTAAGAAGTGTATTTAAAGGTGACTGAAGGAGGACGATGCAAGAATAAGGATCTTTCGTGACAACAAATAGAGACTACATCGATGACATCTTGAGATTTTCAGAGAACATCTAGATCACCTCTAAAGTAGATCTAATATTGAACTCTACAATCCAATGAAGGCTCACCATAGATCTATGTTCAGAAACATCATTGGATAATGAAAAACATAGAGTTTTTTTTTTAAAATTTAATTAATAAAAAAAAATATAGATCCATCCTATGAGTTCTGTGGTAAATTATTCCATGTATGAATCATTGATTTAATTTTGTGGATAATGGTTTTTATCATCATGTTGATCCCGAAATGATATTTATTATGGAAAAATCATAGTTGGGAATTGGGCCAACAATGCCCCCACTGTGTGTGGAACCTAAATAACCCAACATAACATCTCTTATTGGAAAACATATAAGATGAATACATGATCATTTAACACATTGAAGTATCTTACTAGTCCGTAATAAATTTTATAGGTTCAATGTAAAACTAAACTATCTCACGTCCATTATAACACCCCAAGCTTCCACGGTACACTTCTCATTGAATAATACAATCGCGTGTGTTGTACGTGACTTCGAGGTTCTAACACACACCACAACCAATCAAAGTAGTCGTTATGAATAGTAATAAACACTTTTTGAAATTTTATAAATTTTATTATACAATTTGTACATAATTTTTGGATTTGGAATATCAAAATTATCATAGGGTGAGATTTTGGTATTTTTCTGTGAACGTCAATTTTTTGACAAATAGTGAAAAATACTAAACTTTAATTAAAAACATATTTTTTTATCCAAATAATTTATCATGATAACTTATACTTTTAAGTTGTATTAAATAATAGTTACAGTATATTTTTACCATTTACTTCAATGTTGTTCATTGGACGTAATTTCACATTTAAACAAGACATAAATAAGTGTGAATCTTTTGATAGTTATTATTTATTAAAAAACATGCTCTTTGTTTTAGCAATGAGAATTAAGTTTAAATTAATTTCGGACACTTCTGTGAATTGAATTTAGAAAAATGGATTCCATATTTAGAATCATGAAGTCCAAATTGTATAAATAGGTATCTTTTATTTTTAGACATTTTGAAAAATTACTTTGGTAAATATTTTATTTACCATGGTTAAAGTGTAAATCAGCTAAATAATGGTAAAAAATATTATAATAATATTGAATTACCCTAAAACGTGTCCAAACCCTATTCTCTAATACATGTCCGACCAGGGGCATCTTTGGGTCGATTTTGGGACCCCATGGAGCCACTTGTATGTGATAATGACACTTTATATTAATTAAGTTAAAGTAAATACAAAAATTACAAAAGCACATATCATTTAGAAATTTTTTTTTTGCATAGGGTTATATAAGTTATCATTTCGATTATAACTATTAATTAGAAAGCTAAAATTATGTCCTATGACATGGAATTTTTTCTGTAATATTAAGACATCTAATTAACTAAATTATTTTTGACACAATAATGATGTAGTGTTTACCTCATTAATAAATGATTTAAGTAAATAAGATTATAAAGACTAAAATAATATCCATAACCTATCCAATTATTTTTCTATGATTTTATTTTTATCAAAAGTCATCATATCTTCAACTTTAATGAGTTTTGGATCTTTATAAAACAAATATAATTATATAATAAAATAATATTTTCAATCTTTCCTAAAGATCACATCCTACCCTTTATAAAAATTCCTCCCCTCTAACCAATTCCACAAACCACTCAAGCCCCTTGGCTCGTCCATCATCTACCCAATTAAGCTCCCTACACCCATATTATCCTCCTAGAAGCCTTACCTTAGGCATAAAGTGCTTCAATTGGTAGTTTTGGTTCAAACCAGAAGGAGTTACCCGATTTAAAGGTAACATTTTCTCTTAAGTTCATTTCTTTTATTTTACTTATCCATCCCCTAAAATCTGTTTATTCTTTTATTTTATAACAACAAAAGTATCATCAATATACTATTATGTTTTTATGAGAAGTATTCTTACTACACTTACACACACCTCCATCTAATGGGTGGAGAAGATAATGTTTCTGTGGATGGAAACAAAACTCCTCACAAAATGATGATTGTTAAATTATCTCCTACCACCTATAATGGTGGCCATTATGATGGAACTATAATTAAATATGATATTTATTTTATATATAAGATTCTGAAATTCCTTTTTATTGAATTACATTATTTGTTTCATGTTCTATATATATATATATGATAATTTCATTTGAGGAAGTGCGGAGTGCCGCCCCCTCAATGTGATATGACTCGTTCATACCATACATGGAACGTATAAAGGATGGTGTTAACAAATATTGTAAAATATATAAGATACTATATTATACATGAATAATAATATACCTATGTATCATTTGGGTTTTATTACTTTTAAAATTAAAAAAGAAATGGAAGTAGTGTTCCTGCGTACGTATGAATTACCGTCTTCCCGAATGCGATGAGATTCATTCCTCATTATATTGATTTAAGAATAATTTTAATTTTATGATTAAAAATAACTTTTAAAGACTTGATATTATTCCGGATATAAATAAGATACATTCCATCTATATCATATATGACTTATGTAACAAATCATATAATGGAAAACGAATCAGTTAACATCTGAAACGATAATAATAATAAGATATTATTAAAAAAGCAATGATAAAAGATCATATATGATATCATATTAAAGAATCTGATTCAGGTATAATATAATGAAAATTATTTTACCATTATACAGGAGGTTAAACTACCCTCGACCAAGTAAAAGTACAAGGTATGGGTTTATTTCACAATTTCTTCATTATCCGAGGTTGTTTATACATAATTATCTACTGGGACCTCTGTATCATCCAGATCTATGTTTCATTAAATGTATTTCAAAAAAATCTTAATATTTTATAAACTATGGTTCAAAGTCATTTATACAATTGTTTTACTTTTTATAATATGTTTATAAAGGAATCTTTATGTCATTTTCCAAACAAGGTCCTTTTAAACCTTTTTGACTAAATTATGGTAAGAATGTCTTTTTTAAATTATACAGCGGGTGCAGCTACTTTCGGCCATTATAAAATCGTCGAAGATTCCCTTACAAGCTTATAATAATATTATCAACATAAATGTTTTCATTATAATTATTTGACTATTAAATGTTTTCAAAATAGAAAGAGATATTTATCTAAAAAGGGTTTTGAATTCATCTTTGTCCACATCCATTGATGGATTTTAAGTTCATTTGAAGTTGATTCATTATGATGAAAAAATTACATATTGTATTGAAGTTTTTGTGGTATGTTTGACTGTAGATGTGATATTTTTATACCATTCATGGTTTATGGTTAAATTATTGACACTTCGTAGGATAGTTTTAATACGAATGTTTATGATATGTTTAAAACTTTTCATTAGTGGAATGTGTTGGACTTAGTATGTTATGGGTGGAGCCCTCTATAGCTCCAAGATTTATCGGTAGGTCTCATGAGACAACTAGACATTGAATTGGCTGAGGCCCTTCCCCAATTTTTGATATATGGTTTTTTTCGAGGCCTTAAAAATATTTAGACGTCTTGGACGAGGCCTTGAAAAAATGTTTCAGAATGTCTAGAATTATACATTTCCTCATTATGAAAATAATATAGATGGTTCATGTGGTCATTAATCTATTAGAATAACAATTATTATGTTTTATTATGGCATTATTTACTCATCTCATATTCCTTCCATAAAATTATTCATGTTTGTTATTCGTAAAGACTCGTGGTTTCAATTATTCACCATACTTATTATTTATGTTATCTTCCACTGCATTGCATACCCTTACTGAGCGTTTGAGCTCACCCCTTTCTTATATTTTATTTTCCAAGGATATGAAGAAGTTATTTATCAGTGACTTTTAGGCATAATATAGGAGGCTTGGATGTTTCGAATTAAATATATTCGCGTTGTATTTCTCTTCAAGTTTTAAAGTTGAACTTATGTATGAATCTTATTTCTAATAATACTAAACTGATTGGTCTTTTGAGATAAGATTTCCTTGTGATCATGCCAATGTAATGTAACAATGCACCTACTCTAGGTAACTAGGTTCAAGGAATTACTGTTGGTATCCGAGGAAGTATGAAAACCCTGCTTTTTATTACAACTTAAACCTGATTTATTACATAAAACATCACTTGATACAACAAAGAAGATAAAGAGGTTTAGTTTCTTTGGTTCATAGGATCATTACATAAAATCATAAAACATTAAATACAACATCTTTATTGAAAACCTCATTTACATTACCACTACATTCCCTCGTACTTAGCATTGCATGGGATAACATGAGGACATGCATAAGAAAAGGGTGAGCTATAAAGCCCAGTAAGTGAGAACACATGGAATAACATGAGGAGTAAAATACATGTTAGACAATATGAATATCAATAGAGAATAAAAGGAACATGAACATAAAGTCATGATAAATCATGATAATCATAACATGGAAATGTGGGAAAAACACTTAACATGGAATTAGAATGAGCCAATGCTCATTGCACATAAAGCATGAGTAAACCCTTATTGCACATGAAGCACGAGTAAACCATCGTTGCACTTGAATTAGCATGAGTCAACACTCATTTCACATGACTTATCATGATACTATACTTTACCCAATGCATTGGAGCGCTATAAGGGTGCACCCTTCTTAAACATTTCATTTCATGCATAAGTGTGCCACATGTATCATAAAACATGGATTCATAAAACATGACCATTTATTCCACGATAAAGGAATGTGAAATTTATAAATGAAAATTTACAATCAATAAGTAAATTTTAATAAAGGTGAATACCCTAGATGAATAAATGGGATTGGTATTCACTACATAGTTACATTGGCTTAGAAAATCGGTGCGATTTCGGCAGCGTAACGATGTGACATAAGAATTCATAAAAAATGGTTGATGAGAGAGAAAGGGTTTACTAATCATATTTACAAGTAATGTAAAGTAAAGAGGTCATATAGATAAATTTCCGAAAAATTATAATGGAATTTAGATTCATGATACAAAAGTATTGCTTGAATGTAAAAGAGAGAGAGAGAGAAGTTCATTTCGGAATTTTGGCATAGTAACGGGTGTACATGGGAGGCATTTAATGAGAGAGAAATGGTCTCACATCATTCAAACATAAATTGGTCAATATGAGGGAGGTGTGAAACCATACCCCAAAATTAATAATTGAAATTAAAAAGGAAAAACAACTTAATGAAAATTGGAAAAAAAAGAGAAAGGAAGAAAAAACCCTTACTTGGAAGTGTGCTTCCAATGGCTAGAGAGAGGCTTGTGAGAGGCTTCTTGGGAGCTTGGGGCACCTTGGGAGGATTTTAGAGAGAGTAGGGAAGATTTTGGACGAACTCCAAGGGATTTTAGTGAGGAGAAGTGGGAGTTTGTGTGGGTTTATATAGGAAAGGTGAGGGAATTCTTTATTATTTGGGTTTGGGACCCCTTACATTAAATTAATCCAAACCACAAACCATCCCATGCTTTTTTCCCATGGTTTTTAGAAAAGGGAAGAGGAAAAAAATATTTTATAAGGCCCAAGTCCGAACTTCTTAAAATAATAAGGTTGATTTTGTGGAGGTGAGTCACACTCCCATGGAAATTAATTTTAAAAGACAAAGTGTTGAATATGTCTTGAGGGTCCATTAATGCATTGAAAAGTAAGTCAAACAAATCCAAAATCACATTATTTTGATGATAATTCATATATTGTCCGAACATAAGGATTACGGTATTTTATTACATCACCATTGGGTCATTATGATGTCATAAAACACATTATATATTTAAACGGTATTTAATTTTTACCCAAAAATTAGACTATCTCAGAAAATTATGAAAAATTCACCATTGGATAATTTTGACGTCCTGATTCTAGAAAAGAAATTTATTTTATCTAAAAAAATTTCTACATATGTTAATTTTCCGTTTTAAAATAAAAACCAACATTTATCGAAAATTCACGGGTTTTGACAGAAATGGGTTTTAAACATTAATATAAAATTTTAGATGCATTCATAAAATTATAAGATCATTTATATTTAATAAAAATTAATTTAATAATAATATTAGTATTTTATTAAAATATTATTTAATTCAAAAATCCCTTAATATAATAAAATATATTTCTTAATTAAATAATAACTAAATACACCATTTGTACTTTAAAAACTATTTAAAATGTATCGAAAATGACTAGAAATTATATTCATTATTATATACAAAAATAATGTACATGAACATAGTACTACTTATTTGTTACATAACCCCTTAAAACAGCCGTATAAGACCTATGGGTACGGTGTGCGATGGTGACAGACTCTTGGGGTGGCTCGGATAACATCGCTCGAGTGGTCATCTCTATCAACTTCTACTTTTCCTGTAGACGATCTCGTTCGATCTTGACATGGTGAAGCTCAGCTTGGGCTTGGTTAAGGGTGAAGCCCAAGGATACCGCCTCTTTTCTGAGCTCCGACAAAGGGGCTTCGTATGGGTCAATTCTACTGGATGAGGCCATCGCTTCTTTTGACTGAGTAAATTTGATTTGTTAGAGTCCAATATTTATACTAATCATGTGATCACTGTTCAACGACTATATTAACAACGGTCAAAATTCTTAACATAAAACCAAAGAAGTTGACATCTTATAAAAACATTTTTCATAAAGAGACATTTAACTGGATCAAGAGGGATTTTACATTAATGAAACTTTGGGTCGTTACAATATTCCCCCCTTAAGAAATTTTGCCCTCGAAATTTTCCTTTTCCCACACTAAAACAAATTTGGGTAACTCAGCTTCATCATATCCTCCGATTCCCAAGCCACTTCTTCAAACCTGTGGTTTCTCCACAATACTTTGACGAGGGGCATTGTCTTATTTCGTAGAATGTTTTCTCTATGATCTAAGATCTTCACTTGTTGCTCCTCATAAGAAATATCATCTTCCAATTGTACCACCTCAGAAGAGAGTACATGTGAAGGGTCCGGTATGTACTTCCGTAAGAGGGATACATGAAAGACATCATGTACTTTGGCCATAGTAGGCGGAAGTGATAGTCGATAGGCCACAACCCCGACACGATCAAGAATCTCAAAGGGGCCGATGTACCTTGGACTTAACATCCCTTTCTCTCCAAACATCATGACCTTCTTCCATGGAGATATGCGTAGAAAAACCATGTCTCCAACTTTAAACTCAAGGTCTCATCAACGGTTATCTGCATAACTCTTCTGTCGACTCTGAGCAGCCATGATATGCTTCTAAATGGTTTTCACCTTCTCCACCATTTCATCGACCATTTCTGGTCCAAGCAGCTTACGTTCACCGACCTCATCCCAACATGCTGGTGTTTGGCAGCTTTTCCCATATAGGGCTTCATATGGTGCCATTTGGATGCTCGAGTAGAAATTATTATTATAAGAGAACTCAACTAGAGGAATATGTTGATCCCATCCTCCTTTAAGGTCCATTGAGCATTCTCTCAACATATCCTCAAGTGTTTGGATAGTCCGCTCGGATAGGCCATCAGTTTGAGGATGATAGGCCGTACTGAAGTTCCGTTTAGTATTCAGAGCATTTTGAAGACTCTTCCAAAACATAGTGTAGAATCTTGGATCTCAGTCAGACATAATAGATAGTGGTACTCCATGAAACCTTACCACTTCCCTGATATATATTCGCACCAGTTGATTCAATGATAAATCCTCTCGAATAGCAATGAAGTGTGCAGTCTTTGTAAGACGATCCACAACAACCAAGATTGCATTGTTGCCTTTGGATGTCCTTGGAAGTCCGGTGACAATGTCCATGGTGATGTTCTCCCAATTCCATTCTGGTATGGGAAATGGTTGCATCATCCCCTTATAATTCTGCCTCTCTTCCTTCACTTGCTGACACACTAGGCACTTTGATGTATATTCAGCAATCTCCTTCTTCATATTATCCCACCAAAAGTTTTCTCGGAGATCTTGATACATCTTTGTGCTTCCTGGGTGAATAGAAAAATTTGAACTATATGCATCATCCAAAAGTTCCTTCTTCAGCTCCGGACTTGATGGAACACATAGTCTATTCTCAAACCGCATAATTCCTTCTTCATTAACATTAAACTATAAGGATTTCCCTTTATTGATAGCTTCCACTTTTTCCTGAATTCCAACATCATTATTTTGAGCATCCTTTAACCATTACAAAGGAGATGGTTGATGAATAATTTTTGAAAGGATTGATGATGTTCCCTTATTTATGATTCCCACGTCCATCTTCATCAAGTCTAAGAAGAATCGATCCTTCTCAATTCTCATCATTGATAAAATCGCTCGATCCTTTCTACTTAGGGCATCTGCCACCTTGTTCACTATCCTAGGGTGGTAATGTATTGAATAGTAATAATCCTTGATGAGCTCTATCCATCTTCTCTGGCGCATATTAAGCTCTTTCTGTGTGAATATATATTTAAGACTCTTGTGGTCAATATATATCTCAAATTTCTCTCCATAGAGATAATGCCGCCAGATTTTCAAGGGAAAGATCATCGCCGCCAATTCCATAACATGTGTTGGATAGTTTCGCTCATGGATTTTCAACAGCATTGAGGCATATGATATCACTTTATCATTATGCATCATCACACAGTCTAAGCCCTTATTTGAGGCATCAATGAATACCACAAAAAGTTCCCCACTTGTGGGTAAAGTGAGCATGGGTGCAGTGATAAGCCTCCTTTTAAACTCCTTGAATCTTTCTTCGTATTCATCACTCCAAGAAAACCTTACTCCCTTTTGAGTTATCATTGTACGAGGGTTGTAAAATCGTGAGAAATTTCTCACAAATCGTTGATAATATCCACCTAACCCCATGAAGCTACGGATATCGGTTACGATGTTGGACTTGGACATCCCTCAATTGCATCTGTTGTGGTGGGGTCCACAGATATCCCACTGTTTGTGATGATATGGCCCATGAATGAGAACTCCTTAAACCATAACTCACACATGATGTACTTTTCATAGAGCTTCTACTTGCACAAAGTCTCTAGTACAGTATTTAAATGCTCCTCATGATCCCCCTTGGTTTTGGAGTATAATAGAATATCATCTATAAAGACTACCAAAAATTTATCAAGGTAATCTATAAAGACTCTATTCATCAAGTCCATGAATATTTTTGGAGAATTGGTGAGTCCGAAAGGCATTAAAATGAATTCATAGTGCCCGTATCTTGTACGAAAAGCAGTCTTGGGGACATCTTCCTTCCTCACCCTTACTTGATAATATCCCAACCGCAAATCCAACTTGGAGAAGTATTGTGCTCCACGCAACTGATCATACAAGTCATCGATTCATTGGAGAGGATACTTGTCCTTTATCATGATATTGTTCAGTTCACGATAATCGATACAAAGCCGCATTGAACCATACTTCTTCTTGACGAAGAGGACTGGTGCACCCCATGGTGATGCACTTGGGCGTATAAACCCTTTATCCAGATTCTCCTGTAGTTGTTTCTTCAGCTCTTCAAGCTGTACAACAGCCATTCTATATAGAGTCTTGGATATTGGTAGCGCCCCAGGTATAAATTCAATTGAGAACTCAACATCTCTTCTTGGAGGAAGACCAGGCAGTTCCTCGGGAAACACTTTAGCGAATTCCCTCACAATAGGCATTTATTCAAGGATGGTTTCTTCCTTGGACTCAATCATCTAATCCAGATATGCATTCTCATAAGGCAGTAATATCCATGCTTGAGATGATGGATCTAAAGAAGACTCATCTTCTTCCTGACACTTGTAAAGAATCGGGGGTCGATTCTCCGTATGGAGTGTGATTTCCCTCTCCTAAAAATTTATGTTGGCTCTATATAAGGAAAGCCATTACATGCTAGGAATTGCATCAAATTCCACCATAGGGATTATGATGAGGTTCGCCGGGAAATTCAATCCACAGATTATAATAGGGGAAGAATTATACTCATGGGATGCAATGATTGCCCCATTTTCTATACTCACTGACATCTTTACTTCCATGATTTGTGGTTGTGCTGGGATTATTCTACTAAACATTCGAGATATAAAAGAATGCGTAGAACCTGAATAAAAAAGTACGATTTCTATTATTGAATGAGTAACTAGCATACCTGTCACCACTTTGTTGTTGGGGTTCATTTCGGAAGAAGTAATGGAAGAAGCTCTTACTTGCTGTCTTGGAGGTTGTTGGTTGCCTCCGATAACCCTTGGATTAGGGCACTGATTTTCAAAATGACACGTTTTTTGCATTTGTAGCATTGAACAACACGTCGAGGTTCGAACGGAGCGTTCCACTCCTCTGTCGCAGTCGTGGGTCCTTCTTTCCCACAGTTAATTTCTAGGTACCCTTCTCTTCCACACCTGAATCATTTTCTCATCCCCTTAAGGAAATTTCCTGGGTTCTTCTTTCCGCACTTTTGGCAAGTGGGGTGCTGGATCTTCTTAGCAACGTTGGATTTATCCATCGGACCACCAATATTGATGTCCACCTTACGCTTCCTATACCCATGATACCCCTCTGATTCCCCGATCTCTATTTCAACCTTGAGGGCACATCAGACAATTTCCTCATAGCCGTCGAAGTCACGGATCACTAATTCTTTCCACAAGCTAGGCTTCATCCCACCAAAGAAGTGGCCAACCTTGCATTTGGAGGTAACGACAAAGCCGGAAGCGTATCATGCAATCTTTGTGAAGTTTTCCTCGTACGATCCAACAAATTATCTATCTTTTTTCGTGAGGGAATGGAAGTACCTTTCTATCTTAAGCCGGAGGGTGCGCGAAAAATATTTATCGAAAAACATCTCCCAGAATTCCTTCTATTCCAAAGCCTCGATCTCCTCCTTAGGATCCGTATTTTTTATCAACGTCCACCATTGATCAGCTTCACCCTCCATACGATAAGCATCCAAAATAACCTTCTCTTGTTCAGAACATTGGAGGATGGAGATGATCTTTTCAATGGAGTTGATCTAATTTTCAGTGATCATGGGATCAGATGATCCACTTAAAGTAGGAGGCCTTTGTCTCATGAAGCTCTCGATAGAGACATGTTCTTTCTTAGGGGGGGTTGAACATTCCTCTTGACCCATGTTTCTATTCAAAACTTTAGTTAGCTGAGAGAGAAGCGTGACATTTTTTGTGATTCTTACTCCCATTGGATTTGGCATCTCATTAGTACAGTCATCACACTAATCTTTACAACGGTTGTTAGCCCGAGTCCTCCTATTACCGGCCATTGGCTGGAATAAAAGGAAAGTTAGGGGTAACACATAAAGGGTAATCCAAATACAAAAGTTGATGACTCAAAAATAAACTTTTATTTCCTTAACTCATGCGTCTATAGGCTTCAATCTAGTCATTTCATGATCTACTTTCTAACATATATTCTTAGGGGCATTTTTCCATTAATAAGGGTTCATACTAAGATTGTGAATTTATCAAAACATATCCCCCGAGAGTGTCGTAACCATGAGTGAAGCAAGGCCCGTTGTCATGCACCATTTCCTGTTCGAGTCTATCTCAAAGCGGTGTTTTCGGGTTTTACCCCTAGGATATATTTGTGCCAGAGCCGCCTCTACCTGCTCGTATCCAGACAGGGATATATTTGTTTGATAAGCCACTTAATTAGTATTTAACAAAACTTAGGGATGTTTTTATTATACATATTCTTGTATATAAGGCTTTACTAGGGTTTCCTAATCCCAAAAATAACTAAACCTCCCTCTGATACCAACTATGACAACCCTTCTTTTTATTACAAATTAAACATGATTTATTATAAAAAACTTCACTTGATACAACAAAGAAGATCGAGAGTTTTAGTGTATTTGGGGACTAGGATCTTTACATAAAAGCATGAAACATGAAATGAAACATCTTTATTGAAAACTTCCTTTACATGACCACTACATTTCCTCGTACTTAGCATTGAATGGGATAACTTGAGGACATGCATAAGAAAAGAGTGAGCTATAAATCCCAGTAAGGGAGTACACATGGAATAACATGAGGAGTACAATACATGTTAGACAATAGGAATATCAATAGAGAATAAAAGAAACATGAACCTAAAGGTATGATAAATCATGATAATCGTAACATGGAAATGTGGCAACAACACTTAACATGGAATTAACATGAGCCAATGCTCATTGCACATAAAGCATCAGTAAACCCTCATTGCACATGAAGCACGAGTAAAACCTCATTGCAATTGAATTAGCATGAGTCAACACTCATTGCACATGACGTATCATGATACTATACTTTACCCAATGCATTGGAGCTCTATAAGGGCGAACCCTTCTTAAACATTTCATTTCATGCATAAGTGTGCCACATGGATCATAAAACATGGATTCATAAAACATAACCATTTATTCTTTGATAAAGGAATGTGGAATTCATAAATTAAACTTTACAACCAATAAGTAAATGTGCATATATGTGAATACCCTAGATGAAGAAATGAGATTGGTATTCACTACACAATTACATTGGCTTAGAAAAACGGTGCGATTTCGGCAGCATAACGGTGTGACATAAGAATTCATAAAAAATGGTTGATGAGAGAGAAAGGGGTTCCTAATAATATTTACATGTAATGGAAAGTAAGGAGTTCATATAGATAAATGTCCCATAAATTGTAATGGAATTTAGATTCATGATACAAAAGTATTGCTTGAATGAAAAAGAGGAGAGAGAAGATGCTTTCAGAATTTCGGCATAGTAACGGTTGTACATGGGAGGCATTTAATGAGAGAGAAAGGGTCTCCCATCATTCAAACATAAATAAAACAGTATGAGGGAGGTGCAAAACCATACCCCAACATTCATAATTGAAATTAAAAGGACAAAACAACTTAAAAAATTTGGACAAAAAAGAGAAAGGAAGAAAAAACCCTTACTTGGAAGTGTGCTTCCAAAGGCTAGAGAGAGGCTTGTGAGAGGATTCTTGGGAGCTTGAGGGACCTTGGGAGGATTTTAGAGAGAGTAGGGCAGAGGTTGGATGAACTCCAAGGGATTTTAGTGAGGAGGAAGTGGGAGCTTGGGTGGGTTTATATAGGAAAGGTGAGGGAATTCTTTATTTTTTAGGTTTGGGTCCGCTTACATTAAATTAATCCAAAACACAAACGATCCCATGCTTTTTGCCCATGGTTTTTGGAAAAGGGAATATGAAAAAAATATTTTATAAGGACCAATTCCGAACTTCATAAAAGAATAAGGTTGCTTATCTGGAGGTGAGTCACACTCCCATGGAAATTAATTTTAAAAGGAAAAGTGTTGAATATGTCTTGAGGAGTCCATTAATGCTTTGAAAAGTAATCCAAAAAAACCCAAAATCACATAATTTTAATGATAAAGCATATATTGGAAGAAAATAAGATTTATGGTATTTTATTACATCACCATTGGGTCATTATGATGTCATAAAACACATTATACATTTAAACGGTATTTAATTTTTACCCAAAAATTTGACTGTCTCAGCAAATTATGAAAAATTCACCGTTGGATAATTTCGACATCCTGATTCCAGAAATGACATTTATTTTATCTCAAAAAAAATCTCAATATGTTAATTTTCACTTTTAAAATAAAAACCAACATTAATCGAAAATTCACGGGTTTTGACAGAAATGGGTTTTAATCCTTAATATAAAATTTTAATTGCATTCATAAAATTATAAGGTCATTTATATTTAATAAATATTAATTTAATAATAATATTAGTATTTTATTAAAATATTATTTAATTCAAAAATCCCTTAATTTAATAAAATAGATTTCTTAATTAAATAATAACTAAAAACACCATTTGTACTTTAAAAACTATTTACAATGTATCAAAAATGACTAGAAATTATATTCATTATTATATACAAAAATAATGTATGTGAACATTATTTGTTACATAACCCCTTAAAACAGCCGCATAAGACCTAAGGGTAAGGTGTGTGATGGTGACAGACTCTTGGGGTGGCTCGGATAACATCGCTCGAGTGGTAGTCTCTATCAACTTCCACTTTTCCCTTAGACAGTCCCATTCGAGTTTGACAAGGTGAAGCTCAGCTTGGGCTTGATCAAGGGCGAAGCCCAAGGATTCCACCTCTTTCCCGAGCTCCGACAAATGGGCTCTATATGGGGCAATTCTACTGGATGAGGTCATCGCTTCTTTTTTCTGAGTAAATTGGATTTGTTAAGGTCCTATATTTATACTAATCATGTAATCACTGTTCAACGACTATATTAACAACGGTCAAAATTCTTAACATAAAACCAATGAAGTTGACATCTTATAAAAACATTTTTCATAAAGAAACATTTAACTCGATCAAGATGGATTTTCCATTAATGAAACATTGGGTGTTACAATATTCCCCACTTAAGAAATTTCGCCCTCGAAATTCTCTTTTTCCCACACTAAAACAAATGTGGGTAACTCAGTATCATTATATCCTCCAATTCCCAAGTCGCTTCTTCAAACTTGTGGTTTCTCCACAGTACCTTGACAAGGGGTATTGTATTATTTCGTAGAACTTTTTCTCTACGATCTAAGATCTTCACTGGTTGCTCCTCATAAGAAAGACCGTCTTCCAATTGTACCACCATATAAGAGAGTACATGTGAAGGGTCCAGTATGTACTTCCTTAAGGGGGATACATGAATGAAATCAGGTACTTTGGCCATAGTAGGCAGAAGTGCTAGTCGATAGGCCATAGCCCCGACACGATCAAGAATCTCGAAGGGGACGATGTACCTTGGACTTAAATTCCCTTTCTTTCCAAACCTCGTGACCTTCTTCCACGGAGATATGCGTAGAAAAACCATGTCTCCAACTTTAAACTCATGGTCTCATTGACGGTTATCTGCATAACTAATCTGTTGACTCTGAGCACCCTTGATACGCTACTGAATGGTTTTCACCTTCTCCACCATTTCTTCGACCATTTCTGTTCCAAGCAGCTTACGTTCACCGACCTCATCCCAACATGCTGGTGTTCTACAGCTTTTCCCATATAGGGCTTCATATGGTGCCATTTGGATGCTCGAGTGGAAAGTGTTATTATAAGAGATCTCAACCAGAGGAAGATGTTGATCCCATCCTCCTTTAATGTCTATTGAGCACGCTCTCAACATATCCTCAAGTGTTTGGATAGTCCGCTCAGATAGGCCATCAGTTTGAGGATGATAGGCCGTACTAAAGATCAGTTCAGTATTCCGAGCATGCTAAAGAGTCTTACAAAAATTAGAGGTGAATCTTGGATCTTGTTCAGACACAATAGATAGTGGTACTCCATGCAACCTTACCACTTCCCAGATATATATCCGCGCCAGTTGATCCAAAGAGAAATCCTATCGAATAGCAATGAAGTGTGCAGTCTTTGTAAGACGATCCAGAACAAACTAGATTGCATTGTTGCCTTTGGATATCCTTGGATGTCTGGTGGCAAAGTCCATGGTGATGTTCTCCCATTTCCATTTTGGTATGGGAAATGGTTGCATCGTCCCTTTATACTTCTGTCGCTCTGCCTTCACTTGCTGACACACCAGGCACTTTGATGTATATTCAGCGATCTCCTTCTTCATAATATCCCACCAAAAGTTTTTTCGGAGATCTTTATACATCTTTGTTCTTCCTGGGTGAATACAGAAATTTGAACTATGCGCATCATCCAAAAGTTCCTTCCTCAGCTCCGGACTTGATGGAACACATAGTCTTTTCCCAAACCGCACAATTCCTTCTTCTTTAACATTAAACTATGAGGATTTTACTTTTTTAAAATCTTCCACTTTTTCCTGAATTCCCACATCATCCTATTGAGCATCCTTTAACCTTTCCAAAAGAGATGGTTGAGCAATCATTTGTGAAAGGATTGATGATGTTCCCTTATTTATGATTCCCACGTCTATCTTTATCAAGTCTATGAAGATTGGATCCTTCTCAATTCTCATCATTGATAGAATCACTGGATCCTTTCTAATTAGGGCATCTGCCACCTTGTTCACTTTCCTAGGGTGGTAATGTATTGAATAATCAAAATACTTGATGAGCTCTATCCATCTTCTCTAGTGCATATTAAGCTCTTTCTGTGTGAATATATATTTAAGACACTTGTGGTCAGTATATATCTCACATTTCTCTCCATAGAGATAATGCCTCCAGATTTTCAAGGTAAAGATCACAGCCACCAATTCCAGATCATGCGTTCGATAGTTTCGCTCATTGATTTTCAACTTGCTTGAGGCATAGGATATCACTTTATCATTCTGCATCAGCACAAAGCCTAGGCCCTTATTTGAGGCATCACTGAATACCACAAAAAGATCCCCACTTGTGGGTAATGTGAGCACGAGTGTAGTGATAAGCCTCCTTTTCAACGCCTTGAAGCTTTCTTCGCATTCATAACTCCAAGAAAACATTACTCCCTTTTGAGTTAGCTTGGTAAGAGGGTTGTACAACCGTGAGAAATTTCTCACAAATCGTCGATAATATCCACCTAACCCCAAGAAGCTACGGATATCAGTTACCGATGTTGGCCTTGGCCATCCCTCAATTGCACTTGTTGTGGAGGGGTGCACAGATATCCCATTGATTGTGATGATATGGGCCAAGAATGAGACCTCCTTCAACCATAACTCACACTTTCTGTACTTTGCATAGAGCTTCTCCTTGCACAAAGTCTCTAGTACAGTTTTTAAATGCTCCTCATGATCCTCCTTGGTTTTAAAGTATAATAGACTATCATTTATAAAGACTACCAAATATTTGTCAAGGTAATCTCTAAAGAATCTATTCATAAAGTCCATGAATATTGCTGGAGCATTGGTGAGTCCAAAAGGAATTACTATGAATTCATAGTGCTCGTTTCTTGTAAGAAAAGCAGTCTTGGGGACATCTTATTTCTTCACCCTTACTTGATAATATCCCAACCGCAAATCCACCTTGGAGAAGTATTGTGCTCCAAGCAGCTGATCAAACAAGTCATTGATTCTTGAGAGAGGATACTAGTTATTTATCATGATTTTGTTAAGTTCATGATAATTGATACAAAGGCGCATTGACTCATCCTTCTTCTTGACGAAGAGGACTGGTTCACCCCATGGTGAAGCACTTGGGTGTATAAACCCTTTATCCAGATTCTCCTGTAGTTGTTTCTTCAGCTCTTCAAGATCTACAACAGCCATTCTATATGGATTCTTGGATATTTGTAGCGCCCCAACTATAAATTCAATTTAAAACTCAACATCTCTTCTTGGAGGAAGACCAGGAAGTTCCTCGGGAAACACTTCAGCAAATTCCCCCACAATAGGAATTTCTTCAAGGATGGTTTCTTCCTTAGAATCAATCATCTGAGCCAGATATGCGTGCTCATAAGGCAGAAATATCCATTCTTGAGATAATGGAGCTAAATAAGATTCATCTTCTTCCTGACACTTGTAAAGAATCAGGGGTCGATTCTCCATATGGAGTGTGATTTCCCTCTCCCAACAATTTATGTTGGCTCTATATAAGGAAAGCCAATCTATGCCAAGAATTGCATAAAATTCCACAAGAGGGAGTATGATGAGGTTCACCGGGAAATTTAATCCATAGATTATAATAGGGGAGGACTTATACTCATGGGATGAAATGATTGCCCCATTTCCCGTACTCACCGACATCTTTTCTTCCAGGATTTGTGGTGGTGCTGGGATTGTTCAACTATACATTATAGATATAAAATAATGCGTAGAACCTTAATAAAAAGGTAAGTTTTCTATTCCTGAATGAATAACTAGCGTACCTGTCACCACTTCGTTGTTGGGGTTCACTTCGGAAGATGTGATGGAAAAATCTCTTCCTTGCTATCTTGGAGGTTGTTGGTTACCTCCGATAACCCTTGGATTTGGGCACTAATTTGCAAAATGACACGGTTTTTTGCATTTGTAGCATTGAACAAGACGTTGAGGTTTGAACGGAGCGTTCCTCTCCTCTGTCGCAGCCATGGGTCCTTCTTGCCGACAATTAATTGCTAGGTACCCTTCTCTTCCACACCTGAATCATTTTCTCGTCCCCTTAATGAAATTTTCAGGGTGCTTCTTTCCGCACTTTTGGCAAGTGGGGTGCTTGATCTTCTTAGCAATGTTGGATTTATCCATCGGGCCACTAGCATTGAAGTCCACCTTACGTTTCATGTCCCAATGATACCCCTGTGATTCCCCAATCTCCATTTAAACCTTGAGGGCACATCGGACAATTTCCTCATAGCTGTCAAAGTCACGGATTGCTATTGCTTTCCGCAAGTTAGGCTTCATCCCACCAAAGAAGTGGTCAACCTTGCATTCGGAGGTAACAACAAAGCCGGAAGCGTATCGTGCAAGACTTGTGAAGTTTTCCTTGTACGCTCCAACAGATTAGTCATCTTTTTTCTTGAGGGAAAGGAAGTCCCTTTCCATCTTAAGCCAGAGGGTGCGTGGAAAATATTTATCGAAAAATATCTTCCGGAATTCCCTCCATTCCAAAGCATCGATCTCCTCCTCAGGATTAATATTTTTTATCAACGTCCACCATTGATCAGCTTCACCCTCCATACGATAAGATGCCAGAAGAACCTTCTCTTGTTCATAAAATTGGAGGATGGAGAATATCTTTTCAATGGAGTTGATCCAATATTCAGCGATCGTGGGATCGGATGATCCATTAAATGTAGGAGGCCTTTGTCTCATGAAGCTCTCTATAGAGACTTTTTCTTTCATAAGGGGGGGTATAATTTTCCTCTTGACCCGTGTTTCTATTCAAAACATGAGTTAGCCGAGAGAGAATCGTGACAAAGTTTGTGATTCCTTCTCCCATTGGATTTGGCATCTCATTAGTACAGTCATCACACTGATCTTCACAACGGTTGTTAGCCCGAGTCCTCCTATTACCGGCCATTGGCCAGAATAAAAGTAATGTTAGAGGTAACACATAAAGGGTAATCCAAAGACAAAAGTTGATGACTCAAAAATAAACTTTTATTTCCTTAACTCATGAGTCTATAGGCTTCAATCTAGGATTTTCATGATCTTCTTTCTAACAAATATTCTTAGGGGCATTTTTTCCTTAATAAGGGTTTATACTAAGATTGTGAATTTATCAAAACATATCTCCCAGGAGTTTCGTAACCAAGAGTACATCAAGGCCTGTTGTCGTGTACCAGTTCCCGTTCGAGTCTAGCTCAAAGCAGTGTTTTCGGGTTTTACGCCTAGGATACATCTGTGCTAGAGCCGCCTCTACCTGCTCGTTTCCAGACAGAGATGTATTTGTTTGATAAAACACTTACTTAGTATTTACCAAAACTTAGGCATGTTTTTATTATAATTAGTCTTGTATATAAGGCGTTACTAGGGTTTCCTAATCCCAAAAATAACTAAACCTCCCTCTGATACCAACTATGACAACCCTGCTTTTTATTTCAACTTAAACATGATTTATTACATAAAACTTCACTTGATACAACAAAGAAGATCAATAGGTTTAGTGTATTTGGGGCTTAGGATGATTATATAAAAGCATATAAATTTAAATACAACATCTTTATTGAAAACTTCCTTTACATGACCACCACATTTCCTCGTACTTAGCATTGCATGGGATAACCAGAGGACATGCCTAAGAAAAGAGTGAGCTATAAATCATAGTAAGGGAGTACACATGTAATAACATGAGGAGTACAATACATGTTAGAAAATAGGCATATCAATAGAGCATAAAAGAAACATGAACATAAAGGCATGATAAAGCATGATAATCATAACATGGAAATGTGGCAACAACACTTAACATGGAATTAGCATGATCCAATGCTCATTGCACATAAAGAATGAGTAAAACCTAATTTCACATGAAGCACGAGTAAACCCTCTTTTCTCTTGAATTTGAATGAGTCAACACTCATTGCACATGACGTATCATGATGCTATACTTTACCCAATGCATTGGAGCTCTATAAGGGCGCACCCTTCTTAAACATTTCATTTCATGCATAAGTGTGCCACATGGATCATAAAACATACATTCATAAAACATAAACATTTATTCCAAGATAAAGGAATGTGGAATTAATACATGAAACTATAAAATCAATATGTAAATGTTCATAAAGGTGAATACCCTAGATGATGAAATGGTATTGGTATTCACTACACAATGACATTGGCTTAGAAAATTGGTGTGATTTCGGTAGCGTAACAGCGTGACATAAGAATTCATAAAAATGGTTGATGAGAGAGAAAGGGGTTCCTCATCATATTTACATGTAATGGACAGTAAGGAGTTAATATAGATAAATTTCACAACAATTGTAATGGAATTTAGATTCATGATACAAAAGTATTGCTTGAATGTAAAAGAGGAGAGAGAAGTTCCTTTTGGAATTTCGGTATAGTAACGGGTGTACATGGGAGGCATTTAATGAGAGAGAAAGGGTCTTACATCATTCAAACATAAATAGGGAAGTATGAGGGAGGTTCAAAACCATACCCCAACATTCATAATTGAAATTAATAGGGAAAAACAACTTATGGAAAATTGGACAAAAAAGAGAAAGGAAGAAAAAACCCTTACTTGGAAGTGTACTTCCAAAGGCTAGAGAGAGGCTTGTGAGAGGCTTCTTTGGAGCTTGGGGAACCATGGTAGGATTATATAGAGAGTATGGCAGAGGTTTGACGAACTCCAAGGGATTTTAGTGAGGAGGAAGTGGGAGCTTGGGTGGGTTTATATAGGAAAGGTGAGGGAATTCTTTATTATTTTGGTTTGGGTCCCCTTACATTAAATTAATCCAAACCACAAACCATCCCACGGTTTTTACACATGGTTTTTGGAAAAGGGAAGAGGAAAATAATATTTTATAAGGCCCAAGTCCGAAATTCTTAAAATAATTAGGTTGCTTATGTGGAGGTGAGTCACACTCCCATGGAAATTAATTTTAAATGGCAAAGTGTTGAATATGTCTTGAGGGGTCCATTAATGCTTTGAAAAGTAAGTCAAACAAACCCAAAATCACATTATTTTAATGATAAAGCATATATTGGCAGAACATAAGGATTATGGTATTTTATTACATAACCATTGGGTCATTATGATGACATAAAACACATTATATATTTAAACGTTATTTAATTTTTACCCCAAAATTTGACTGTCTCAGAAAATTATGAAAAATTCACCATTTGATAATATAGACATCCTGATTTCAGAAATGACATTTATTTTATCTAATTTTTTTTTCTAAATATGTTAATTTTCACTTTTAAAATAAAAACCAACATTTATCGAAAATTCACTGGTTTTGACAGAAATGGGTTTTAAACCTTAATATAAATTTTTAATTGCATTCATAAAACTATAAGATCATTTATATTTAATAAAAATTAATTTAATAATAATATTAGTATTTTATTAAAATATTATTTAATTCAAAAATCCCATAATTTAATAAAATATATTTCTTAATTAAATAATAAATAAAACACCATTTGTACCTTATAAACTATTTACAATGTATCAAAAATGACTAGAAATTATATTCATTATTATATACAAAAATAATGTCCATGAACATAGTACTACTTATTTGTTACATAACCCCTTAAAACAACCACAGAAGACCTAAGGGTAAGGTGTGTGAGGGTGACAGACTCTTGGGGTGGCTCGGATAACATCGCTCGAGTGGTAATCTATATCAACTTCTACTTTTCCCGTAGACGGTCCTGTTAGAGCTTGACATGGTGAAGCTCAGCTTGGGCTAGGTCAAGGGAGAAGCCCAAGGATTCCACCTCTTTTCCGAGCTCCGACATATGAGCATCGTATGGGGCAATTCTAATCAATGAGGCCATCACTTCTTTTGTCTGAGTAAATTGGATTTGATAAGGTCCTATATTTATACTATTCATGTGATCACTATTCAACGGCTATATTAACAATGGTCAAAATTCTTAACATAAAACCAAAGAAGTTGACATCTTATAAAAACATTTTTCATAAAGATACATTTAACTAGATCAAGAGGGATTTTCCATTAATGAAACTTTGGGTCGTTACAGTATTCCCCCCTTAAGAAATTTCGCCCTCGAAATTTTTCTTTTCCCACACTAAAACAAATGTGGGTAACTCGGCTTCATCATATCCTCTGATTCCCAAGTTTCTTCTTCAAACTTGTGGTTTCTCCACAATACCTTGATGAGGGGCATTGTCTTATTTCGTAGAACTTTTTCTCTACGATCTAAGATCGTTACTGGTTGCTCCTCATAAGAAAGATCGTCTTCCAATTGTACCACCTCAGAAGAGAGTACATGTGAAGGGTCCGGTATGTACTTCCTTAATAGGGATACATGAAATATATCATGTACTTTGTCCATAGTAGGCATAAGTGCTAGTCGATAGGCCACAGCCTCGACACGATCAGGAATATCGAAGGGGCCGATGTACCTTGGACTTAACATCCCTTTCTTTCCAAACCTCATGACCTTTTTCCACGGAGATATGTGTAGAAAAACCATGTCTCCAATTTTAAACTCAAGGTCTCATCAACAGTTATCTGCATAACTCTTCTATAGACTCTGAGCAGCCTTGATATGCTGCTGAATGGTTTTCACCTTCTCTACCATTTCTTCGACCATTTCTTGTCCAAGCAGCTTACGTTCACCGACCACATCCCAATATATCGGTGTTCTGCACCTTTTCCCATATAGGGCTTTATATGATTCCATTTTGATTCTCGAGTGGAAACTGTTATTATAAGAGAATTCAACCAGAGGAAGATGTTGATCCCATCCTCCATTAAAGTCCATTGAGAACGCTCTCAACATATCCTCAAGTGTTTGGGTAGTCTGCTCGGATAGGCCATCATTTTGAGGATGATAGGCTGTACTGAAGTTCAGTTCAGTATTCAGGGCATGATGATGATTCTTTCAAAACATAGAGGTGAATCAAGGATCTCGGTCAGACACAATAGATAGTGGTACTCCATGCAACCTTACCACTTCCCTGATATATATCCGCACCAGTTGATCCAAATAAAAATCTTCTCGAATAAAAATGAAGTGTGCATTCTTTGTAAGATGATCCACAACAACCCAGATAGCATTGATTCCTTTGGATGTCCTTGGAAGTCCGATGAAAAAGTCCATGGTGATGTTATCCCATTTCTATTCTGGTATGGGCAATGGTTGCATCATCCCCTTAGACTTATGCCTCTCTGCCTTCACTTGCTGACACACCAGGAACTTTTATGTATACGAAACGATCCCCTTTTTCATATAATACCACCAAAAGTTTTCTCGAAGATCTCGATACATCTTTGTGCTTCCTAGGTGAATAGAGAAATTTGAACTATGTGCATCATCCAAAAGTTCCTTATTCAGCTCCGGACTTGATGGAACACATAGTCTTTTCCCAAACTGCACAATTCCTTCTTCATTAACATTAAGCTATGCGGATTTCCCTTTTTTGATAGCTTCAACTTTTTCCTGAATTCCCACTTCATCCTTTTGAGCATCCTTTAACGTTTCCAAAAGAGATGGTTGAGCAATCATTTGTGAAAGGATTGATGATTTCCCCTTCTTTATGATTCCCACGTCCATCTTCATCAAGTCTAAGAAGATTGGATCCTTCTAAATTCTCATAATTAATAGAATCGCTGGATCCTTTCTACTTAGGGCATCTGACACCTTGTTCACTTTCCAAGGGTGGTAATGTATTGAACAGTCATAATCCTTGATGAGCTCTATCCATATTCTCTAGCGCATATTAATCTCTTTCTGTGTGAATATATATTTAAGACTCTTATGGTCAGTATATATCTCACATTTCTCTCCATAGAGATAATGTCGCCAGATTATATAGGCAAAGATCACCTCCGCCAATTCCAGATCATGCGTTGGATAGTTTCGCTCATGTATTTTCAACTGCCTTGAGGCATAGGATATCACTTTATCATTCTGCATCAGCACACATCCTAAGCCCTTATTTTAGGCATCACTGAATACCACAAAAATTTTCCCACTTGTGGGTAAAGTCAGCACGGGTGCAGTGATAAGACTCCTTTTCAACTCCTTAATGATTTCTTTGCTTTCATCACTCCATGAAAACGTTACTCCCTTTCGAGTTGTCTTGGTAAGAGGGCTGTACAATCGTGAGAAATTTCTCACAAATCGTCGATAATATCTAGCTAACCCCAAGAAGCTACGGATATCGGTTACCGATGTTGGCCTCGTCCATCCCTCAATTGAATCTGTTTTGGAGGGGTCCACAGATATTCCATTTCTTGTGATGATATGGCCCAGGAATGATAACTCCTTCAACTAGAACTCACACTTGCTGTACATTGCATAGATATTCTCCTTGCGCAAAGTCTCTAGTACAGTTTTTAAATGCTCCTCATGATCCTCCTTGGTTTTGGAGTATAATAGAATATCATCTATAAAGACTACCACAAATTTTTCAAGGTAATATCTAAAGAATCTATTCATCATGTCCATGAATATTGCTGGAGCATTGGTGAGTCTGAAAGGAATTACTATGAATTCATAGTGCCTGTATCTTGTACGAAAAGCAGTCTTGGGGACATTTTCTTTCTTCACCCTAACTTGATAATATCCCGACCGCAAATCCACCTTGGAGAAGTATTGTGCTCCACGCAGCTGATCAAACAATTCATCGATTATTGGGAGAGGATACTTGTTCTTTATCGTGATTTTTTTATGTTCACGATAATCGATACAAAGCCTCATTGACACATCCTTCTTCTTGACGAAGAGGACTGGTCCACCCCATGGTGATGCACTTGGGCATATAAACCCTTTATCAAGATTCTCCTGTAGTTTTTTCTTCAGCTCCTCAAGCTCTAAAACAGCCATTCTATATGGAGTATTGTATATTGGTAGAACCCCAGGTATAAATTCAATTGAGAAATCAACATCTCTTCTTGGAGGAAGACCAGACAGTTCCTCAAGAAACACTTCAGCGAATTCCCTAACAATAGGCATTTCTTCAAGGAAGGTTTCTTCCTTGGGCTCAATCATCTGAGCCAGATATGCATGCTCATAAGGTAGTAATATCCATGCTTGAGATGATGGAGCTAAAGAAGATTCATCTTCTTCCTGAAACTTGTAAAGAATCAGGGGTCGATTCTCCATATGGAGTGTGATTTCCCTCTCCCAACAATTTATGTTGGCTCTATATAAAGAAAGCCAATCCATGCCAAGAATTGCATCAAATTCCACCAAAGGGAGTATGATGAGGTTCTCTAGGAAATTCAATACACATATTATAATAGGGGAGGACATATACTCATGGGATTCAATGATTTCCCCATTTTCCGTACTCACCGACATCTTTACTTCCATGATTTTTGGTGGTGCTGGGATTGTTCTACTAAACATTCGAGATATAAAAGAATGTGTAGAACCTTAACAAAAATTTACATTTGCTATTCTTGAATGAATATCTAGCGTAACTATCACCACTTCGTTGTTGGGGTTCACTTCAGCAGAAGTGATGGAAAAAGATTTTCCTTGCTGTCTTGGAGGTTGTTGGTAGCCTCCAATAACCCATGGATTAGGGCACTAATTTGAAAAATGACCCGATTTTTTGCATTTGTAGCATTGAACAACTCGTTGAGGTTCGAACGGAGCGTTCCTCTCTTATGTCGCAGCCGTGGGTCCTTCTTTCCGACAATTAATTTCTAGGTGCCCTTCTCTTCCACACCTGAAGCATTTTCTCGTCCCCTTAAGGCAATTTCCAGGGCGCTTCTTTCCGCACTTTTGGCAAGTGGGGTGCTGATCTTCTTAGCAACTTTGTATTTATACATCGAAACACCATAATTGAAGTCCAACTTACGCTTCATGTCCCCATGATACCCCTGTGATTCCCCGATCTCCATTTCAACCTAGAGGGCACATCAAAAAATTTCCTCATAGCTATCGAAGTCACGGATCGCTAATGCATTCCGCAAGCTTGGCTTCATCCCATCAAAGAAGCGGTCAACCTTGAATTCGGGGGTAACGACAAAGCCAGAAGCGTATCATGAAAGCCTTTTGAAGTTTTCCTCATACGCTCCAATAGATTATTCATCTTTTTTTCTTTAGGGAAAGGAAGTCCCTTTCCATATTAAGCCGGATGGTGCGCAGAAAATATTTATTGAAAAACATCTTCTGGAATTCCTTCCATTCCAAACCCTCGATCTCCTCCTCAGGATTCGTATTTTTTATCAATGTCTATCATTGATCAGCTTCACCCTCCATATGATAAGCAGCCAGAAGAACCTTCTCTTGTTCAAAACATTGGAGGATGGAGATGAACTTTTCAATGGAGTTGATCCAATTTTTAGTTATCGTGGGATCAGATGATCCACTAAAAGTAGGAGGCCATTGTCTTAGAAAGATCTCGATAACGACTATTTCTTTCATAGGGGGGTTGAAGGTTCCTCTTGACCCGTGTTTCTATTCAAATCTTGATTTAGCTGAGATAGAAGTGTGAAAAAGTTTGTGATTCCTGCTCCCATTGGATTTGGAATCTCATTAGTACAATCATCACACTGATCTTCACAACGGTTGTTAGCCCGAGTCCTCATATTACCGGCCATTGGCTAGAATAAAAGGAAAGTTAGAGGTAACACATAAAGGGTAATCCAAAGGCAAAATTTTATGACTCAAAAATAAACTTTTATTTCCTTAACTCATGAGTCTATAGGCTTCAATTTAATCTTTTCATGATCCACTTTCTAACATATATTCTTAGGGGCATTTTCCCATAATAAGGGTTCATACTAAGATTGTAAATTTATCAAAACATATCCCACGAGAGTGTCATAAACAAGAGTGCATCAAATCCCGTTGTCATGCATCAGTTCCCGTTCGAGTCTTACTCAAAGCGGTGTTTTCAAGTTTTACCCCTAGGATACATTTGTGCCAGAGCCGCCTCTACCTGCTCGTATCCAGACAGGGATGTATTTGTTTGATAAGCCACTTACTTAGTAATTACCAAAACTTAGGGATGTTTTTATTATACTTAGTCTTGTATCTAAGGCAATACTAGGGTTTCCTAATCCCAAAAATAACTAAACCTCCCTCCGATACCAACTATGACAACCCTGCTTTTTATGACAACGTAAACATGATTTATTACATAAAACATCACATGATACAACAGATAAGATCGAGAGGTTAAGTGTCTTTGGGGATTAGGATCATTACATAAAAGCATACAACATGAAATGCACCATCTTTATTGAAAACATACTTTACATGACCACTACATTTCCTCGTACTTAGCATTTCATGGGATAACCTGAGGACAATCATAAGAAAAGAGTGAGCTATAAAGCCTAATAAGGGAGTACACATGGAATAACATGAGGAGTAAAATACATGTTAGACAATAGGAATATCAATAAATAATAAAATAAACATGAACATAAAGGCATGATAAAACATGATAATCATAACATGGAAATGTGGCAACAACACTTAACATGGAATTAGCATGAGCCAATGCTCATTGCACATAAAGCACGAGTAAACCCTCATTGCACATGAAGCACGAGTGAACCCTAATTTCACATGAATTATCATGAGTCAACACTAATTGCACATGACGTATCATGATACTATACTTTACCCAATGCATTGAAGCTCTATAAGGGTGCACCCTTCTTAAACATTTCATTTCATGCATAAGTGTGCCACATGGATCCTAAAACATACATTCATAAAACATAACCATTTATTCCATGATAAAAGAATGCGGAATTCATACATTAAACATTAAAATCAATAAGTAAATGTTCATAACAGTGAATACCCTAGATGAAGAAATGGGATTGGTATTCACTACACAATGACATTGGCTTAGAAAATCGGTGCGATTTCGGCAGCGTAACAGCGTGACATAAGAATTTATAAAAAATGGTTGATGAGAGAGAAAGGTGTTCCTCTTCATATTTACATGTAATGGACAGTAAGGAGGTCATATAGATAAATTTACCAACAATTGTAATGCAATTTAGATTCATGATACAAAAGTATTGCATGAATGTAAAAGAGGAGAGAGAAGTTCCTTTCGAAATTTCGGCATAGTAACGAGTGTACATGGGAGGCATTTAATGAGAGAGAAAGGGTTCTACCATCATTAAAACATAAAGATCTAAGTATTAGGGAGGTTCAAAACCATACCCCAACATTCATAATTGAAATTAAAAGGGCAAAACAACTTAAAGAAAATTTGACAAAAAAGAGAGAGGAAGAAAAAACCCTTACATGGAAGTGTGCTTCCAAAGGCTAGAGAGAGGCTTGTGAGAGGCTTATTGGGAGCTTGGGGAACCTTGGGAGGATTCTAGAGAGATTAGGGCAGTGGATGGAAGAACTCCAAGGGATTTTAGTTTGGAGGATGTGGGAGATTGGGTGGTTTTATATAGGAAAGGTGAGGGAATTCTTTAGTATTTAGGTTTGGGTCCCCTTACATTAAATTAATCCAAACCACACACCACCCCATGGGTTTAGCCCATGGTTTTTGGAAAAGGGAAGAGGAAAACAATATTTTATAAGGCCCATGTTCGATCGTCTTAAAATAATAAGGTTGCGTATGTGGAGGTGAGTCACGCTCCCATGGAAATTAATATAAAAAGGGAAATTGTTTAATATGTCTTCAGGGGTCCATTAATGCTTTGAAAAGTAATTCAAAAACCCAAAATCACATTATTTTAATGTTAAAACATATATTGGCAGAACATAAGGATTATTTTATTTTATTACATCACCATTTTGTCATTATGATATCATAAAACACATTATATATTTAAACGGTATGTAATTTTTACCCAAAAATTTGACTGTCTCAGAAAATTATGAAAAATTCACGGTTGGATAATTTCGAAATCCTGATTCCAAAAATAAAATTTATTTTATCTAAAAAAATTTCTATATATCTTAATTTTCACTTTTAAAATAAAAACCAACATTTATCGAAAATTCACGGGTTTTGACAGAAATGGCTTTTCAACCTTAATATAAAATTTTAATTGCATTCATAAAATTATAAGATCATTTATATTTAATAAAAATTATTTTAATAATAATATTACTATATTATTAAAGTATTATTTAATTCAAAAATACCTTAATTTAACAAAATAAATTTCTTAATTAAACAATAACTAATAACACCATTTGTACTTTAAAAACTATTTACAATGTATCAAAAATGACTAGAAATTATATTCATTATTATATACAAAAGTAATGTACATGAACATAGTACTACTTATTTGTTACATAACCCCTTAAAACAACTGCATAAGACCTAAGGGTAAGGTGTGCGATGGTTACAGACTCTTGGGGTGGCTCAGATATCATCGCTCGAGTGGTAATCTCTATCAACTTCCACTTTTCCCATAGACTGTATCATTCGATCTTGACATGGTGAAGCTCATTTTGGGCTTGGTCAAGGGCGAAGCCCAAGGATGCCACCTCTTTTCCGAGCTCCGAAAAATGGGCTTCGAATGCGGAAATTCTACTGGATGAGGCCATCGCTTCTTTTGTATGAGTAAATTGGATTTTTTAAGGTCCTATATTTATACTAATCATGGGATCACTTTTCAACAGCTATATTAACAACGGTCAAAATTATTGACATAAAACCAAAGAAGTTGACATCTTATAAAAACATTTTCCATAAATAGACATTTAACTGGATCAAGAGGGATTTTCCATTAATGAAACTTTGGGTCGTTACAGGATGTTTAATAAAAACTTTGGAAGGTAGATTTAGATAAACTTTGATTAGAGCACATAGACCTAAGGTGGAATTTGAGGATTAGTATAGAAAAACATCCTATAATTTTGGTAGTGTAGATATTTTGTGAGTTTTTTTAACAAAACATCCCTGTCTGGATACGAGCTAGTAGAGGCGGCTCTGACACATATATACCTCGGGGTAAAACCCGAAAAAACCGCTTTAATCTAGACTCAAACGGGAACTGGTGCACGACAACGAGCCTTGCTGCACTCTTGTTTATGACACTCCCGAGGGGATATGATTATGATAATTATCATTTTCTTTATAAAGCATTATGAAGAGTTTATGAGTATATACTTCCTCAATGAAAACATTTTTATGATTCTGGATTATATCTGTAAACTGTACAATTTATGTTAACTGTTTTACAAGTTTGGATTTATGTATTAAAATTCATAAACTAATCTACTGTATGCCATTGTTTAGAAATGGCACCCAGTGGAAGGAATGTAAACCATATCAATTCACGCACTCCATGTAGGGATTTCTGTCCCGACCCGTCCTCGGGGCCCGTGCCGTGACTACCCCAAGCCCGCCTTCCATAGGCCAGGTGCTGGCGACTAGCACCAAGGCGTAAATCCCAGAAAAAGGGAAGGCATTGACTTTGTAAAGTAAACAAAAGACACCACAGAGAAAGTAGAAAGAAGTAAACACTAAGTAAAAGCTGAGTACAATAGTAAGTGCAGAAAATTAAGTGGGCCAGAATACAAACCCAAACTGAAAGTAGAGTACAATTGGAAAAGAAAAACAACAACTGAAAAGTAAAGCCGCAACGTTGAGCTATCCACTGGAAATATCACCTGAAGGGCGGGTACAGATAGTCTCCACTGCTCCTCGGGTCCATCCGACCGCTCCGAGTACGTCCCGCCCAGTAGTCCACCTCCAGGTACCGTCCTGCTCCGCAAGCCTCAACCACGATCAGTGCTGTCCTTTGTCTACAACCAACACAATGTAGTGCGGGCATAGCCCGTGCAGGTGTGGGTATAAGCTACTCATTAGGGTCCCCGAGACCCCGAAGGTCTCCCAGAATCCACAAAGGATAATCCACAAAAGAAGGATACAATCACGAAGTAACATCCGACACTGCTTAGGTATATTCCCATACATATACCAAAGTCATCTATTCTCGTTCGGCTCCAACATCCAAGCCCAAGTACAACCCAGTCCACACAGGAAAGAAAAACGTAAATCCACACAGGATAGCACCACAAAATCCACGTAAGAAAGCAAAACATAAATCCACATAGGATAGCACAACACAATCCACATATGAAAGCAAAACAGGATTCAACTCACACAGGTACACATCATTTGTAAAGTAAGAGAGATGATCAGATGTAGTCACTGATTCACCTTACTCGGACCCACGTAGGATACAAGCACCGTAGCCATCGCCGTCGAACCCACAGAAGATTCAAGTATAGTCGTCTTCATCGTCGAACCCACATAGGATTCCAGTACGATAGTCTTCATCGTCGAACCCACATAGGATTCCAGTACGATAGACTTCATAGTCGAACCCACATAGGATTCCAGTACGATAGTCTTCATCGTCGAACCCACATAGGATTCCAGTATGATAGTCTTCATCGTCAAACCCACATAGGATTCCAGTACCATATTCTTCATCGTCGAACCCACATAGGATTCCAGTACGACAGTCTTCATCGTCGAACCCACATAGGATTCGAGTACGATAGTCTCCATCATCGAACCCACATTGGATTCCAGTACGATAGTATTTATCGTCGAACCCACATAGGATTCCAGTACAATAGTCCTCATCGTCGAACCCACATAGGATTCCAGTATGATAGTCTCTATCGTTGAACCCACATAGGATTCCAGTACGATAGTCTTCATCGTCAAACCCACATAGGATTCCAGTACGATATTCTTCATCATCGAACCCACATAGGATTCCACTACGATAGTCTTCATCGTCGAACCCACATAGGTTTCCAGTACGATAGTCTTCATCGTCGAACCCACATAGGATTCCAGTATGGCAGTCTCCATCGTCGAACCCACATAGGATTCCAGTACGATATTCTTCATTGTCGAACCCACATAGGATTCCAGTACGATAGTCTTCATCGTCACAGTCGCAGTCGCAGTCAGCACTAGGGTTCCCGCACACAGCAAGCTCGTTCGGAAGGGTCCGCTCCATGAGCCGAGTGGATGATACATCAACTGACACATAGTCCAGAGTTGATGTAACCAAATGTTCGGTATCGTTAACAGGAACTCAACGACGCAGACGACGCGTCAATCGGACGCCCGGTCTGAGAGTTATTAGCTTTTTCGTCCCAGAGGCCCGGTTGGTTTTTAAGTCAAAACCAACCCGACCATACTCCACCTGTGTCCAAACCTCAGGCAGAGTAAGCCAAAAGATTCATCTCACTTAGAGTAATCCATCAAGGTCAACGGTATGTCAATCGGATGTCCGAAGCTCAAGATATGAGCGTTTCTGCTCCTAGGGCCCAGTTAGTTACGTGTACGAACCAACCCGGCCGATCCCAAAGTATTCTGAAAACTCGAGTGTGATATACTGAAACGACCGTCTCGATCCAAGGATCAATCTCCGCTGACGGCGCATCGATCGGAGGCCTCTAGCTCAAGATATGAGCAAATGTCTGAAAAGGTCCGAAAATGGGGGGCCTGGGCCCGGACCGACCCGGCCCAACCCCCCTGGGTCAGCCCGAACCGGGTCGAACCGACCCGGGTCTGGGTCCGACTTGGCCGGCGCGGCCTGGCCTGGCCTGGGCGTGACCCGGCCCGGCTGGCGCGGACGCGGCCCGGTCGCCTGGCGGCTCGGCCGTAACGGGCGAGCGGGTGCAAAGGGGGCACCGCCCCCCTTGAAGGTTCTGCGGTCCCGCATGGGGGGATGCCTCACGACAACGGACGCGGAAAGGCCGCGTCCTTCCTCCGTGGTCCCATTTGGCCGCAGGACCGGCCAGCGCCGCCCCGATTTCAGCCGCGGCGGGTCTTCCCGGTGGCGCGCCGGCGGGGGCTTCCGCGGACCACCGGACGCGCTGCGGTGGTCCGATTTGCGTGTGGTCTTCACCAGTGCTCGTCCTGGGACTCGTTCTTCAATAAAAAGCCTTCAAAATTAACTTGTGGCTCTGTTTGTCATCGCCCGCCATTCTGCGCATAAAAAACAAAAAGGGCGGTGGGTTCGGACTTGTTCGTTGTCCGCATCCACCGCGTTAGCTGTTTTTAAAGTCTCACAACATTCATATTTAACAACCAGGGATATAAATCACAAAGATTTAAAAAGGAACAACCCCTACATCGTCGTAGATGTCGAACGTGCGTTCTTTGTCGGATTGACTTTCGTGGAAGAAGAGGATCATCGCTTTGCAGAAGGGCGTCACGTCGTCGCGGTATACGGCTTTGCGTCGATGATCTCTGAGTGGTAAAGAAAACACGCTGATTTAATTTCTTGAACTAAATATATGTCAAGGATAAAATCCACAATGGAATTTAAAAGATTTGAAATCTCAAACCTCAAGCAGTTGATCGAATATTTGACGTGGGGAAATAATCGTCGCGGAAGAAGCGTCACGGAAGGAGAATCGTCGGCGTTCTTCGTCACCTTTCGTCGATGGCCGACATTCTTCACATTCTTCACGTTCTTCGAGTTCTTCACATTATTTTCATTCTTTGTGTTCTTCGTGAAGAATGATGAAGATCTTCTAGCTTCAGAGATTTCTCCAAATCCTCTCAACAAACGACACCCAAGAAGAAAGTGTGTTGGTCTTATTTTATTATTATGCCAACAGTTTGAAAACATGTTAAGAAACGAACAAATTAATTCATAGAATTAATTACAACGAACTAACATCCCAATTTATAGGGGCGTTAAGAATTTAGAAAATGCGTCAGTTGACTTTCATTAATGAGGAGTTTTCGCGGATGCGTTACTTAGAGGAAAAGAAACAGTGGGGCTCATGCGGGCCCCACCTCACAAATATCCTACCAAGAGGGTAGGATATTTTGGGTTCCAACCTATCTACTTCAACTCAACTTAAGCAGCTTTAAGTGGCTTTATGTGTCTTTAAGTGAAATAAAATAAAGTTGTCGCACCACTTTATTTTATTTTCTTCACTTAACCCCAAAAATTTAAAACCACACCCGAGCAAACACAATTCCGGAAGAGGCGTTTCTAAGAAAATACCGGCGCTGCGATTCCATCAGTGCCCTCAGAATTCGATTTCGAGCACCGGTTCAAACTTTAGAAAAACCCACTCGTTCGTTCACTGAACGTACCCGAGCCAAAATTCAGAAAATGATTCCGGGCACACCGGGCCTCGAAATCACGTGCCATTAGAAACTGCATTCTTGTAAAATTCCAAAGAAAATTAAGAAAAAAAATTTCCTTCAAATTTAAGGGTCTTTATATCACTCCCACCACAGGGATTTACGTCCCTGTAAAGATACATCATAAAATAGGGAAACAAAAGTGGGTATTGAGCATGCATCTGAGCCTCCCGCTCCCAAGTGCCCTCCTGGAGGTTCCCGTGCTGCCATCTGATGCGCACTAGAGGAATCGATCATCCACGTAGGACCTGCTCCTGTCGATCATTGATCTCCACCAGGACCTTCGCAAAAGTCGCCCCATCATCAACGTCTAGCTCCCCATGGTCAATGATATCCGTCAGGTCGTGCACGTATGTCCTCAACTGAGATACGTGGAAGACGTCGTGCACCTGGTGCAACTGAGGTGGTAGAGCCAGGCGATAAGCCACCTCGCTGATCCTGCTGAGGAACTGGAATGGTCCGATGAAGCATGGAGACAACTTGTCGGCTCAGCCAAAATCTCCGCAATCCACGTCGAGGTGAGACACGCAAGAAGATGTGGTCGCTATCCTCGAACTCTAGTGGCTTCCGCCTCCTGTCAGCATAAGACATCTGCTGGCTCTGAGCTGTCCACATCCGCTCCTGGACGACCTGGACCTTCTCTGTCGTGGCCCAAACAATCTCTAGTCCCACAAGTGCTGACTCCCCAGGGTCTGTCCAGCACAAAGGAGATCTGCAAGGTCTGCCGTACAACGCCTCGTATGGTGCCATCCCGATGGTGGAGTAGTAACTGTTGTTGTACGCAAACTCCACGAAGTGTAGGTGGACCTCCCAGCTGCGACAAAAGTCGAGGACACATGTGCATAGAATGTCCTCGAGATTCTGAATGGTCCTATCCGTCTGACCATCCGTCTGAGGGTGAAAGGCGGCGCTCAGATGTAGTTGCGTCCCGAACGCCTCCTGCAACCCCTTCCAAAGCCAGGAAGTAAAGCGAGCATCTCGATCGGAGACGATAGATGATGGAACACCGTGAATCCGTACAATCTTATGAACGTAGAGATGCCCCAAGCTCTCCACTAAGCCCTGCTCTCTGATGGGTAAGAAGTGAGCCGACTTGGTGAGTCGGTCGACAATCACCAAAATTGAGTCGTGACCTCTAGAAGTGCGTGGATGTCCAGTCACGAAGTCCATATATATCCCGTCCCACTTCCACCCCAGGACCTCCAAGGGCTGTACCAAGCCTGCTGGTACCTGATGCTCTGCCTTCACCTACTGGAAGGTGAGGCATCAAGAAATGAACTCTGCCACAACCTTCTTCATGCCTAGCCACCAGTGCTGTCGTCTAAAGTCCTGGTACATCTTCGCCACTCCAGGATGTACCACCAAAGGAGAAGTGTGAAACTCTCTCAGCACCTCCTCTCATAACGAGACTGGTACTAAGGTATGTCTTTTGAAAAGGATGTCATGCTCTGCTCCAAAGGAGAAACCATCAGGTGCCTTTCCTGAGGATATCTGTGCACACCGCGTCTCACAGTCAGCATCCCCACGCTGTGCCTCTCTGACCCGCTGTAGTAGTGGAGGGGTGACTATGAGAGACTGAAGGAAGGCTACTTTATCTCAATCCATGAAGGATATCTACAAAGAGGCTAGCTACTCTTTCGCCTCCTCACGTAGCTGAATGCCCATCCTCCTGCTGAGAGCATCAGCTACAACGTTCCCCTTACCAGGAGTATAGACTATCTCAAAGTCATAGTCCAGGAGGAAATCGAGCCATCGACGCTATCTCAGGTTCATGTCCTTTTGAGAGAAGATGTACCTGAGACTCTAATGGTCAGAAAAGACTATAAAGCGCTTGCCCATCAGATAGTGTCGCCATGTCATCAGAGCGAAGACCACTGATGCTAAATCCAGGTCATGGGTAGTGTAGTTCTGCTCATGCAGCCTCAAATGACGTGATCCATAGGAAATTACTGCCCGCTCTTGCATCAGGAAACATCAGAGTCCGGTCCCAGATGCATCGCAGTAGACTACGTACCCTACTCCCTCCTTAGAAAAACTCAAGATAGAGTTGCTGGTCAATCTCTGTCTCAGCTCCTGGAAACTCTGCTGACATTTTTCTGACCACACAAAGGGTTTCCCCTTCTTCTTAAGAGCTGAGGGTGGTGCCACAACTCTGGAGATGTCTGGGACAAATCTCCGATAGTATCCAGCTAGTCCCAAGAAACTTCGCACCTCCATCACGCTCTCGGGTGGATCCCAAGCTAGAACTGCCTCGATCTTCGCAGGATCCACTGCAACTCCCGCCTCAGAGATGACGTGTCCCAAGAAGTGGACCTCACGTATCCAGAACTAACACTTCAAGAGCTTTCCATAAAGCTGGTGCTCTCAGAGTTTGTCTAGTACAAACCGTAAGTGGTAGGTGTGCTCCTCTTCTATCATCGAGTATATCAAAATGTCGTCGATGAAGACTACAAAAACATTGATCGAGGTATGGCTGAAATATCCTGTTCATGAGGCCCATGAACACCACTGGAGCATTGGTTATGCCGAAAGGCATAACCAAGAACTCATTGTGGCCATACCGACATCTGAAGGCCGTCTTCTACACGTCCATGTCCCAAACTCTAAGCTGATGATAGCCTGACCTGAGGTCTAACTTTGAGAACCACCGTTCTCCCTTGAGCTGATCGAAGAGGTCATCAATCCTCGGTAGTGGATACTTGTTCCTCACCATCACCTGGTTCAGGCGACGATAGTTGACACAAAGTCGCAAGCTCTCGTCCGCCTTCTTGGAGAACAATATCGGGGAAGCCCAGGGTGAAACCCTGGGTCGAATGAAACTCGTGCCCTGCAAGTCCTCCAACTGTACCCGTAGCTCTCGAAGGTCAGTGGGGGCCATCCGATATGATGGAGTCAACATTGGGGTTGTCCTGGGGTATAGGTCAATATTTAAGTCTACCTCTCTGCGAGGAGGTAGCCCTGGAACGTCGTCGGGAAAGACGTCTGCGTACTGATCCACCACTGCAGGAAAACTAGGGCTCTGCACGTCAACATCTCCTAGGATGAGGCTAGCAAACTAATGAGTGATGGGCTGTCCTATCCTCTGCGGAAGTCCATCCTATGCTGCAAAGGCTCCCTTCTCACCGGTGAAGGTGAACCTGCTCCCGTCGGTGCGTACACATCGCACCTTGTGCCTAATACAGTCAATATGTGCATGGACTGTAGATAACCAACCCATGCCCAAGATGACGTCGTAAGGCCTCGACGCCGTTACAAGAAGATCCCAGCTGAAGTTCTCGCCTCCTAGAGTAAGCTCACACTGCCGGCACCAGTGCGTAATTGTCGAGTCCACTCCCATAGGAGTCTCTAGCCATAAGGATCGAGACAACGACTCTGTCGGAATATCCGAGCTCTGAACAGGGGTTGCAGATATGAAAGAGTGACTCACTCCTGTGTCTATAAGAACTGCAGAAAGGGCGGAATAGACACAGATAGTACCTCAAATCATCTCGGGTGCGCCGTGGTCGTAGGCCTCCGCTTCCTGGGGTTGTACCTGTCTCTGCCCGCCAGCTCCCTGTGGTCGGGGTGGACCTCTTGGTGGTGGTGGCGGTAGAGCCTTAAAGCGTTTCCCACCACCTACTGCTCGGCCAGCTCCTCTTTCTTGCCCGCCTCCTCCCTTCAGACCGCCACGGTTGACCCTATGACTCTTCCTGGGTGGCCCCTCAACCATCTTCTGCTCCTCGGCATTGTGGGTTGGGCAGTCACGAGCCATGTGGCCCTGCCTGCTGCATGTGCAACAGTGCCTGCCTCTCGAAAGACTAGTTCCACGCTGTGAGCCCCACACTGCTGAGCCAGTGTCCTGAGGTCGTCTGTGTGAGGGTCTGGTCTTCTTGGAGCCCTGAGTCATCCGTCGACTGCCTGCTGCAGAAGACTCTGCTACGTACCGCCCCGCGGTAGGTCTCGCTGCTGATGAAGGCTCGACAAGGAAGCTCTCGATTAAAAGGGCTCGCTCCAGTACTCCTGCCTAAGTCAGAATGCAGAGGGAGATCAGTGATGCCCTGATCTCATGTCTCAATACCTTCTCAAAGGTCCAGGCCCAAAAGAATGGGTCCCGTACCATATCGGTTGAGTAGCGTGAGAGGTCGGTAAATCTCACCGAGTACTGGGCGACCGTCAAGCTGCCCTGCCGCAGCTGAAGAAGCTCCTGGATGCGCATCGCACGGAGGGTGGCTGGGACGAACTCTGAGTGGAAGAGGCCCTCAAAGTCTGTCCAAAGGAGAGATGCCTCATCGTGAACCTGGAGCATCAAGCTCCACCATCGGCCCGCTGCTACGTGGAGTAGGCTCGCTGCGAGGATCACCATAAGGTCTGCTAGTGTCCTCACTAGCCTAAAATCCCGTACAACTGCCTCCAGCCAGTCCTCGGCTGCCTGGGTGTCCGTCTCCCCATGGAACCTAGGCGGTCTCTAGCACTAAAACTCGTTCAGAGCTACAAGGCGACGTGAATTGTCAGTGGCTGGGGCTGGAAGAATCGGTGGCTCGACGGGTAGAGGTACCGCTGGTGCCTCAGCTGTCAAAGTGCCATGTACCGAGGCCTCATCGCTCTGTGGGATGTCGTCACGCTCAACCCTCAGAACCTGAGTTGGATACCGTCGTGGGGCAATCCTGGAAAGGAAACAGGTGCGCCACAGTCAGAACACTATACCTGGTGAGCTGATACAATGTAATCACAAATAAAACATGAAACACACATGCAATCAATGTTTTTGTGCATTAAGTCGGAAATCAGAAGTTAGGGTCCTGGTGTACGGATACGTCAGCCGCCGCACCAACACTGGGCTCCTTGGACTGATAACCACACTCAATACGCTTAACACTTTTGCTTCACATAGAAGAAAGATCAGAGTCTGCGGTAGAACCGAACTCCTCTGATACCAATTTGTCACGACCCGTCCTCGGGGCCCATGTCGTGACTACCCCAAACCCGCCTTCCACCGGCCAGGGGCTGGAGACTAGCACCAAGGCGTAAATCAGGGAAAAAGGGAAGGCATTGCCTTTGTAAAGTAAACAACAAACACCATAGAGCAAGTAGGAAGAAGTAAACACTAAGTAAAAGGTGAGTACAACAGTAAGTGCGGAAAAGTAAGTGGGCCAGAATACACACCCAAACTGAAAGTAGAGTACAATTGGAAAGGAAAAAAAGAAACTGAAAAGTAAAGCCGCAACGTCGAGCTATCCACTGGAAATCCCACCATAAGGGTGGGTACAGATAGCCTCCACTTCTCCTCGGGTCCAGTCGACCGCTCCGAGTACTTTCCGCCTCGTGGTCCGCCTCTAGGTACCGTCTCGCTTCGCAAGCCACAACCACGATCAGCGTTGCCCGTCGTCTACAACCAACACAACGTAGTGTGGGAATAGCCTGTGCAGGGGTGAGGATAAGCTACTCATTAGGGACCCCGAGACCCCGAAGGTCTTCCAGAATCCACAAAGGATAATCCAATAAGGAAATATACAATCACGAAGTAACATCTGACACTGCTTAGGTATATGCCCATACATATACCTAAGTCATCTATTCTCGTTCGGATCCAACATCCGACCCCAAGTACAACCCAGTCCACACATGAAAGCAAAACGTAAATACACACAGGATAGCACCACACAATCCACATAGGAAAGAAAAACATAAATCCACACAGGATAGCACAACATAATCCACATAGGAAAGCAAAACAGGATTTAGCTCACATAGGTACACATCATTTGTAAAGTAAGAGAGATGATCAGATGTAGTCACAGATTTATCTTACTAGTACCCACGTAGGATACAAGAACTGTAGTCAACGCCGTCGAACCCACAGAGGATTCCGATACAATTGTCTTCATCGTCGAACCCACATAGGATTCCAGTACGATAGTCTTCATTGTCGAACCCACATAGGATTCCAGTACGAGAGTCTTCATCGTCGAACCCACATAGGATTCCAGTACAATAGTCTTCATTGTCGAACCCACATAGGATTCCAGTACGAGAGTCTTCATCGTCGAACCCACATAGGAATCCAGTACGACAGTCTTCATCGTCGAACCCACATAGGATTCTAGTACGATAGTCTTCATCGTCGAACCCAGATAGTATTCCAGTACGATAGTCTTCATCGTCGAACCCACATAGGATTCCAGTATGATAGTCTCCATCGTCGAACCCACATAGGATTCCAGTACGATAGTCTTCATCGTCGAACCCACATAGGATTCCAGTACGATAGTCTTTATCGTCGAACCCACATAGGATTCCAGTACGATAGTCTTCATCGTCGAACCCACATAGGATTCCAGTACGATAGTCATCATCGTCGAACCCACATAGGATTCCAGTACGATAGTATCCATCGTCAGACCCACATAGGATTCCAGTATGATATTCTTCATCGTCGAACCCACATAGGATTCGAGTACGATAGTCTTCATCGTCATTATCACAGTCGCAGTCAGCACTAGGGTTTCCGCACCCAGTAAGCTCCTTCGGGAGGGTCTGCTCCACGAGCCGAGAGGCTGATACATCAACTGACACATAGTCTAGAGTTGATGTATCCAAATGTTCTGTATCGTCAAAAGTAACTCAATGACGCATACGGCGCGTCAATCGGACACCCGGTCTGAGAGTTATTGGCTTTTTTGTCCGGGGGGCCCTGTTGGTTTTTAAGTCAAAACCAACCCGACCATACTCCACCTGTGGCTAAACCTCAGGTGGAGTAAGCCAAAAGATCCATCTCACTTAGAGGAATCCATCAAAGTCGACGGTACGTCAATCGGACGTCCGAAGCTCAAGATATAAGTGTTTCCGCTCCGAGGGCCTGGTTGGTTTCGTGTACGAACCAACCCGGCCAAACCCAAAGTATTCTGAAACCTTGAGTGGGATATAAAGAAATGACCGTCTCGATCCAAGGATCGCATCGCCACTGATGGCGCGTCGATTGGAGGCCCGTAGCTCATGATACGGGCAAAATTCTGAAAAGGTCTGAAAACGGGGGATCTGGGCCCGGACCGACCCAGCCTGGCCCGGCCAGGGTGGCCCGGCCCGGCCTGGGCGAAACATGGCCTGGCCGGCGCGGGCGTGGCCCGATCGCCTGGCGGCTCAGCCGTAACGGCCGAGCGGGTGCAAAGGGGGTGCCGCCCCCCTTGAGGGTTCCGCGGCCCCGCGTGGGGGGCCGCCTCTTGCCAACGGACGCGGCAAGGTCGCGTCCTTCCTCCGCGGTCTCGTGTGGCTGCGGGACCGGCCAGCGCCACCGCGGCTTCAGCCGCATCCAGTCTTCCCTACGGCACACCGGGTGCCGCCGTATCCGGGCGGCCACCGGCGCCGCCGTGCCGGCGTGGCGCACCGGCGGGGGCTTCCGTGGACCACCGGACGCGCTCCGGTGGTCCAATTTGGGCACGGTCTTTGCCAGTGCTTGTCCCGGGACTCGTTCTTCACTACAAAGCCTTCAAAATTAACTTGCAGCCCCGTTTTTTATCGCCCCCCAATCCGCGCATAACAAACAAAAAGGGAGGTGGGTTCAGACTTGTTCGTTGGTCCGCACCCACCGCGTTAGCAGTTTTTAAAGTCTCACAACATTCATATTTAACAACCAGGGATATAAATCACAAATATTTAAAAAGGAAAAACCCATACCTCATCGTAGTCGTCGAACGTGCATTCTTCGCGGGAGTGACCATCACAGAAGAAGAGAATCGTCACGTCGCGGAAGGGTGTCGCGTCGTCGCTGTATACAACGTCACGTCGACGATCTCCGAGGGGTAAAGAAGACACACAGATTTAATTTCATGAATTAAATCCATGTCAAGGATAAAATCCACAATGGAATTTAAAAGATTTGAAATCTCCTACCTCAAGCAGTTGATCGAAGATTTGACGCGGGGAAAGAATCATCGTGGAAGAAGCCTCACGGAAGGAAAATCGTCGGCGTTCTTCATTGCCTTTTGTCGAAGGCCAGCGTTCTTCGCGTTCTTCGCGTTCTTCACGTTCTTCGCGTTCTTCGCGTTCTTTGCGTTCTTCGCGTTCTTCGTGTTCTTCACGAAGAAAGATGAATATCTTCTAGCTTCAAAGATTTCTCCAAATCATCTCAACAAACCACACCCATGAAGAAAGTGTGTTGGACTTTTTTTATTATTATGTCCTACTCAAGATAATTATAGTGGAGTTGATGATGCAACTGGTGCTGATCAGCTTATCACCATACTAGGACAACTCACTCATGTTATGAATAATAACTTTACCCGTATGGAGCACCCCGATCCACATCGTGGAGGATCAATGTTAGATCGCTTCATAAGGAAACTACAACCAACTTCCAATCAGAGTAAAAATCCATTAGTAGCTGAGAAATGGATAAATTTCTAAGAGAACATATTCCATGCCTTGGGGAGTAGTGAAAAGGAGAAAGTTATCATGGCAGTTTACCGCCTTGCTGGAGATGCTAAACAATGGTGGTCATTGATTCAAATCACAAAGGAAGATGATGAAGAATCCAATATGTAATAGAGGGAGTTTGAAGAGATTTTCGTAGAAAAATATGTTCCTTGTGACCATCAAGAAGATATGGAAAGGAAATTTATGAGTCTGAGGAAAAAGAAGGATGAGAATGTCGCAAAGTATGAGGCTAACTTTACAAGGTTATCGAGGCATGCTACAGATTAAATACATAACCCAGGAAGTAATATTGATTGTTTATTTGATTGGTTATAACCATTTCTCAGTCGAGCATTTGTATCACAATCCTTCTCATCATATGAAGATATTGTCTGATGTGCTATCAAGACAGAAAAAGAATTCTATCAGTCTTATGAATATAAATCCAAGCAAGAGAAGAAGGGATCTGTTGATCACTCTTAGAAAGGAAATAAGGAATCACGGAAGAAGGGAAGAATTGGATTTCCTCCCTTTGATAATTGTGGAAGGAAGATCCTTGGTGCCTGTCTAAAAGGAAATGTAGTACGCTATAAATGTGGATAGAAAGGACCTCTAGCTAGTAATTGTAAGGGAAAAAAGTCTCTAGCAATGTTCAATGCTACAATTGCTGGGAGTTGGGACATTATGCAAATGAAAGTCCTAATAATCAGGCAAACATACCTCAGACAATTTCAAGGGATAAATTCCAATATTATGCGATCACTAATACTGAGTTTGAAGCCCTAAAAGACGTGGTGGCAGGTAATTTAATGGTTTCCTCACGTTTATCAAAAGCTTTATTTGATTCTGGATCATCACATTGCTTCATATCTTCCCAGTTTTCTAAGAAAATTAGATATTTTCAATTTGATTTAACAAGGGAGTTTTCAGGGATGTATCATCGCAACAATGTTAAGTGAATCAGTCCCCATTAGAGTATATAAATGTTCTTTATATGCTAATCTCATCATCATATCCATGATTGGATTTTTTATAATCCTCGATATGGATTAGATATCGAACGAAGATGCAAAAAATTATTGTAAGAAGATGGAGGTTACTATTTTTGATGACGATGATAAAGAAGTCCTTATCTTTAGAGAAGAATCATCACCACCTAATTTTTATTTAGATCCACCCCCATTAGCTCAAAAAAATTCAATTATTGGGGAGGAAGAGAATGAAATAACTTTGGGTGTAGAAAGGAATGTTTAAATAGAAGATGTACCTATTGTGAAAGAATATGTTGATGTGTTTCCAGAATAATTATTTGGACATCCTCTAGAATGAGAAATTGAGTGTTCCATTGATTTCATTCCTAGATCAATTCCCATATCAAAGACTCCTTATAGAATTAAAACTGTGGAATTAGTGGAACTAAATAAACAACTATAGGAATTTAGTAAAAGGGATTTATTTTCCCTAGTTATTCTTCATGGGGAGCCCCTTTTCATTTTGTTAAGAAGAAAGATGTATCTATGAGGTTGTACAGTGACTACAGAGAGGTCAATGTTATAACAATAATGAACATGTATCCCCTACCTCACATTGATGATTTATTCGACCAAATTCATGGATAAAAATACTTCTCAATGATTTATCTTTGGTCTGGATATCATCAGTTGTGTGTAAAGAAGGAAGACATTTCGAAAATAGCATTTCGAACCAGGTATAGGCTTTACGAGTTAACAGTAATGCCTTTTGGGCTGACTAATGTGCCCCTTATTTTCATGTATCAAATGAACCAAGTTTTCAAGGAATATCTTGATGAATTCATAGTGGTATTTATTGATGATATCTTGGTATTCTCCAAAATCTACTAAGATCATGAAAATCACTTGCGCTTTATCCTGATGACCCTGAGAAGACATAAATTATATGGGAAGTTTAGAAAGTGTAAATTCTGGCTTCATGAGATTTCTTTTCTTGGCCATATTGTTTCTAAGGATGGAATCATTTTTGACCCTTCTATGACAAGAGAAATCCATGAATGGATAACACCAACGAGTATAACTGAGGTACGCAGTTTTATTGGTTTTGCAGGTTATTATAGATGTTTCATCCAGAATTTTGCCTGATTGGCAAACCCATTAACGAAGCTCACACATAAAGTGGTTAAATTATTTTGGACAAAAGAGTGTGAAAAATGTTTTCAAGAACTGAATATAAGAATAGTTAATGCTCTTATATTGAGTCTACCATCGTGGAATGATGGATTTGTTATTTATAGTGATGCTTCAAAGAAAGGACTTGGTTGTGTCCTTATACAGAATGATAGGGATATTGCCTATGCATCATGAAATCTAAAAATTCAGGAGCAACATTATCCTACTAATGATCTTGAGTTAGAAGATGTAATATTTTCTTTGAAGATAAGGAGACACTATCTCTATGGTGAAAAATGTGAGATATATTCTGATAACAAGAGTTTGAAATCTATTTTCTAACAGCATGAACTCAATATGAGGAAATGGTGATGGATTGAACTACTCAAGGATTATTATTTCACTATAAAATACCACTCGGGGAAGGAAAATAAGGTGGCATATGTTTTGAGTAGAAAAGATCATGGATTTTTGAAATAGATGCGAGTTGAAAAGGATCCTATATACATGGATCTAGTAAAGATGGATATGGGAATAACCATGGAAGGTGAAACATCAAATACTTTTTCAAATTGTTGCCAACCCATCATTACTATAAAGGATAATGAGTTATCAGACCGATGATAAAGAGTTTCAAAAGAAGATTAAAGCTGTAAAATATGGGAAATTAAGTGAATTTGCGTATGATGATGGAATTTTGAAATTTGGGAGGAGACATTGTGATCCCGATATACCAGATCTAAAAAGGAAATTGTTGGATGATGCTAATAGTTCCAATTTATCTATACACTCTGGGAGAACCAAAATGTATATAGATTTGAAGGAACATTTTTGGTTGGACAACATGAAGAGGTAGATTTCTAGTTTTGTGTCAAGATGTATGGTTTTTCAACAAGTTTAAGCTGGATGAAAACAACCTATAGGATTCATGCATCCTCTTCCCATACTTGCATAGAATTGTGATAATATCACGATGGACATTGTCATGGGAATACCAAAGACTCCTAGAAGGAACGATGCAATATGGGTCATTGTTGATCGTCTTACCAATTTAGAACATGTTCATACTATAATAGAAGATCTACCAAATTAAGATCTTTAAAGGCTATATATTAATTTAGTTGTGAGACTTCATGGAGTACCCCTAACAATTGTTTCTGATCATGATCCACATTTTACATCAAGATTCTGGAAGAGTCTTCAGAAGGCCTTGGATACTGAACTTCGTTTGAGCACTGCCTACCACCCCCAAACTGATGGACAATCAGAATAGACTATTAAAACCTAAGAAGAAATGTTGAGATCATTATCACATGACTTTCAAGGTATGTGGGATCAATATTTACCTCTGGAAGAATTCTCTAATAACAATACCTTCCATTAAAGTATTCCTATGGCACCATAAGAAGCGTTATATGGAAAAAGATGTCGCACACCAACTTGTTGGGATATTGTTGATGAAAGAAAACTTGTAGGCCCAGAACATATTGAAGAGACGATGGAAAAGTTGAAGGTAATCCAAAACCACATCAAAGAAGCTCAAAGTAGGCAGAAGGTCTATGCAGATAACTGAAAGAGGGATTTGTAATTTCATGTAGGAGATCATGTTTTCCTGAAGGTATCTCTATGGAAGGGTGTTATAAGTTTTGGTAAGAAGAGAAAATTGAGCCCTAGGTACATCAGACCTTTCGAAATTCTAGAACGAATTGGGGTTGTAGATTACCGGTTGGCAATGCCACCAAGTCTCTCCAAAGATCACGATATGTACCACGTATCACTGTTGAGAAAATACATACCTGACTCAACTCATGTACTCACATAAGAAAAAGTAGAACTGGATCCTGAACTGCCTTATTGCAAATAGCCTGTCAGGATTCTTGATACCAGAGAACAAGTGCTGAGAAACCGGATGACTCATCTGGTAAAAATTCTATGGAGAAACCATAATATGCAAGAGGCAGCACGGGAACCCAAGGAACATATGATGAAGAACCACTCTATTCTTTTTAAGCAGTAATATTTTAGAAATTTTAAGGATGAAATTATTTGAAGGATGGGAGAAAGGAACACCCCATGTTTCCACAGTACGCTTCTCTTTGAATAATACAGTAGCATGTGTTGTTCACAACATCGAGGTTCTAACACACACCACAACCAATTAAAGTAGCCGTTATGAATAATAATAACCAGTTTTTGAAATTTTATAAATTTTATTATTCAATTTGGACTGTCTTTTTGGATTTTTTATATCATAATTATCTTAGGGTGAGTTTTTGGTATTTTTCTGAGAACTTCTAATTTATGATGAATAGTCAAAAATACTAAACTTAAATTAAAAACAACTTTTTGAATACAAATAATTTATAGTGATAAATTATACTCTTGAGTGGTATTAAAGTATAGTTTGAATATTTATTTACCATTTAATCCAATGTTTTTCCTTAGGCATAATTTCACATTTAAACTAGAGATAAACAAGTGTCAATCTTTTGATAGTTATTATTTCATAAAAAACACGCTTCTTGTTTTGACAAAGGGAATTAATTTTAAATTAATCTCTGCCAATTTTGTGTTTTGAATTTAGAAAAATGGATTCCATATTTATAATCAAGATGTAAAAATTGTATAAATATGAAAATTTTATTTTTAAACATTTTTAATAATTACTTTAGTAAATATTTTTATTTACTATGGTTAAAAGGTAAATCTGGTAAATAATGGTAAAACATAATATTATAATAATATTAAATTACCCTAACATGTGTCCTAACCCTATTATCTGAAACATGTATGACCATGGTCATATTTGGGTCTATTTTGGGACCCCATTGAGCCACATGTAAGTGATAAGGACACTTTATATTAATTAAATTAAAGTAAATAAAAAAATGACATAAGCACATATCTTTTAGAAAAACGATTTTTACATAAGGTTATATACGTTATCATTTAAACTATAAATATTAATTAGAATACTAAAAATATTTCCTACATCATGGTATTTTTTTAAAATTTTTAGACATATAATAAACTAAATTATTAATGACACAATAATGATGTCGTGTTTACCTCATTAATAAATGATATAAATAAATAAGATTACAAAGACTAAAATAATATCCAAAACCTGTCCAATTATTATTGAAATATTTAATTTAGATCATGAGTCATATTATCTTCATCTTTAATGAGTTTTGGACCTTTATAAACCAAATAAAATTATATAATTAAATATTATTTTCAATCATTCCTATAGAGCCCTCTCCCCTTATAAAAATCCTTCACCTCTAACCAATTCCGCACACCTATCAAGCCTCTTGGATCATTTAAACTCTTCCCAATTAAGCTCCCTACATACCTGTCATTCTCCTAGAAGCCTTACCTTAGGCATAAGTCACTTCAAGATGTCCTTTTGGTTCAAACAAAAAGGAGTTACCCAATTTAAAGGTAACATCTTCTCTTAAGTTATTTTCTTTTATTTTAATTCTCCAAACCCTAAAATCATATTATTCTTTTCGTTTGTAACAACACCAGTATCCTCAATATACTAGGATGTTGTTATGAGAAGGATTATAACTACACTTACACACACCTCCAACTAATGGGTGAAAAAGATAATGTCTCTGTGGATGCCAACCAAACGCCTCACGAAACGATGATTGTTCAAATTATCTCCTACCGCCTATCATGGTGGCCATTATGATGGAACTAAAATTAAATATGATATTTATGATATTTATTTTATATTTAATAATCTCTAATTCCATTTTATGGAATACCATTATTCGTTTCATGTTGTATATATATACGATAATTTCATTTGAGGAAGTGTGGACTACCGCCCCCTCAAAGTGATATGACTCGTTCATACCATACATGGAATTTATAAAGGATGTTGTTAATGAAATTAAGTAAAATATATAATATATTATATTATACTGTAATAAAAATAAACCTATGTATCATTTGGTTTTGATTCCTTTTAAAATTAAAAATGAAATGGAAGTAGCGTTCGTATGTACGTACAGATTACCGTCTCCTAAGACGCGATGAGAATCATTCCCCATCGTATTCATTTTAGACTAATTTTCATTTGATGATTAAAAATAATGTTTAATTACTTGATATTATTCTAGATATAAATAAGATACATTTGATCCATAACATATATGACTTATGTAATAAAACATATAAAGGAAAACGAATCAGTTAACACCTTTATCTACGATAATAATAATATATTATGAACAAATCAATGATTAAAGGGAATATATTATATCATATTATTGTATATTATTCTTGTAAAATTTAATAAAAATTATATCACCATTATAGAAGAGTTTAACCTTCCCTCAACCAAGGAAATGTACAATGTAAGGGTTTATTTCACAATCTCTTCATTATCCGAGGATGTTTATACGTAATTATCGACTGAGACCTCTTTATCATCCACATCCATGTTTCTTAAAAATGTATTCCAAACATTCTTACTATTTTATAGAATATGGGATAAAATCATTTATACCCTAGTTTGACTTTTTATAATATATATATAAAGGAATCATTCCGTCATTTTCCAAACAATGTCCTTTTTATCCTTTTTGATAAAATTAAGGTAGGAATGTCTTTTTCAACATATACGGCAGGTGTGGCTATTTTCCGCCATTTTAAAATCGGAAAAGCTACCCATACAAGCTTATAAGAATATTATCAAAATAAATTTTTTCATTATAATTATGTGACTCTGAAATGATTTCAGAATAGAAAGAGATATTTCCCTAAATAGGTTTTGAATTCATCAATGTCAAAATATTTTGATGGATTTTAAGTTTATTTGAAGTTTATTTTTTATGATACAAAACATCCATGTTGTATTGAAGTATTTGTGGAATGTTTTGCTTTAGATGTGATATTTTTAAACCATTCATTGTTTATGATTAATGTATTGACATTTAGTATGCTAGTTTTTATACGGATGATAATGATATGTTTAAACCTTTTCATATGAGAAATGTATTGGACTTAGTAAGTGATGAGTGGAGCCCACTATATCTCCTAGATGAATCAGTAGGTCTCATGAGACAACTATATGTGGAATTGGCCGACACCCTTTCCCAATATTTTATATATGGTTTTGGCCGAGGCCTTAATCATTTTTAGAAATCTTGGCCGAGGCCTTGACAAAATGTTTCAGAATATCTGGAATTATACATTCCCTCATTATGAAAATAATATTGATGGTTCATGTGGTCATTCGTCTAGTATAATACCCATGATTATGTTTTATTATGACATTTTTTATTCATCTCATATTCCTTCCATAAAATTATTCCTGTTTATTATTGGTAAAGACATGTGGTTTCAATTATTCACCATACTTAATATTTATGTTATCTTCTGCTGTATTGCTTACCCTTAATGAGAATTTGAGATCACCCCTTTGTTATGTTTCATTTTCCTAGGATATGAATAAGTTAGTTATGAATGACCTTCAGGCAAAATCTAGGAGGCATGGATGTTTCTAATTAAATATATTCGTCTCGTATTTCTCTTAAAGTTGAAAAGTTGAACTTATGTATGAATCTTGTTTCCAATAATACTAAACTGACCAGTCATTCAAGACATGATTTCCTTGTTATCATGGCAATGTTATGCAATAATGTACTGACTCTAGGTAACTAGGGTTGGGGCGTTACATCCATGGTGTCCAATTGACATCAGACGATGCTACAACTGGAAACCTCTAATAATAAAAAACATACATAGTTTGACCCGCCCCACATGCCTTTACATAAATAGGAAAAAGTGATTTAAATTATTGTGGTTAATCCCCCCACTTAATCCTTAAGATCCATTTATGGACATGATCCTCTCACTATATGAATCTTCTCAATAATTTACGATTTTCACTATAATAGAAACTGTAATAATGGTAAAATTCCCATACTATTACAAATGAACATCTTAGTTCAAAAAACATGTATTTTTAATTGTTTCACAAAATATATCACAAATACACAAAATCAAGTCAACCCACAGACACTATTAATATAAACGTTACAAAAATGTAATCACTACTCTCAACCGTCACTATCTTGTTCTATGGCCAACTCATGTCAAAAAATACTTCCAAATTTCAATATATTTATTTTGTAATATTTTAATTCATTATATACATGTATCTTAAAATTTTTACAATTTCATCATCTTTATTTGTAAAAATCTTTATGAAATCATAAAGGATGAGAAATCATCTCATTTTCCTTATCCAAATTCTACTTTCTCCCACGTGTGTTCCTAACATGATGCATGTAACATAAATCATTCTGATATAAAAAAATCATTCCTACATAACCATTTTCCAAATCGAGGCATGATTAAATTCTCAAAAATAAATCTCCTCACCCAACAAGTGTATCACCCATGGTGAAATAACATTCAACTCTGACAAGTGAACATAGAGAACAAAAATCTCATTCTAGGAACATGGGTTTTCTCAAAAACATGTTTTAGATAATCCCACACATGATCTCATTTTCGTAGCCTCAAAAATCATAGTATCATGTATTCCATTCAAAAAATGTAAAACAATAGAGATTTATTTTTATAATACCACTTTGTAACATCCTTTCAATGATGCACTATATGAGTAACTAGATACATATCACCACATGACCTTAAGAATTCCACCCTAAATGCCAGAGGCTGTCAACTATAGTGGGAGACTACTGAGGAATGCATGGAGGATATTCCCTCTTTATTTAAGTATCATAATAGAAGAATTGAAATTATAAAAAACAACATGAAATAATTTCCAATAACCACGAATCATGTACTCAATTCAAAAAACATGGTAATCACCCACAATTAAATAATGTAAACAGGTCATACAATAACAATATCAAGTATATAAGGAACAGCAAAATAAATACATGTTCAAAATCTCTAAAATAGTTCCCCAAAATCATTTTGGACTCATCATCCATTCTACTTTCCAAAATTTTGAATGAACCATCAATAATAGGGCCTTTTCCATTATCTAAACTGAAAAACGTGATATTAACTCATGTAGAAACATATAATTAAAAGGGTGTGCCTACAACTCACCAGTCCACCACCATTGGAGTCTAATGAAATATAAATAATAATAATAGTGCATTAAAATGTATAAATGAGTAATAAACAACCACTGAATAAAAAATGTTTCATAATTAAACATTTTTTAACTAGACCCATGGGCTTCGGTGTTCCACAAATACACCCAAATCACCACACCTACATCATCCCATGAAATAATTATGAATCATTGATAATGAGGGGATAAAAAATATAATTCATTATGGATTTAATTAATCAATTCTTAATAAATAATATTACAATGGATCCTCATTCAATGTATTTACACCATCTCCATTAATGGGGGCTTGGAGCATCATTTCATCATCTAAACAATGAAATACATCGATGAGGCATATAGAATAAATCTAAACCATTCCATGTAATGAATTGGTGGTTTTTAGAGTATCATTCTAGCTCACCCCATGTATGTGGATACACTATCCAACATCTGACCATGCTATAGGATCTTGGTGAATCCATACGGATTCAAAATGTTTCCTTTATCTACATCATTTCATGTTTCATCATTAGTGAAATTTATAAACATTACAAAACAACAAGGGTACAACATTCCATTGAAGAATTATTTATTGTTCTCCTTGGGATAAATACCAAACACATTGATCCCCATTTCACATTAATCCAGTTCATCATTTTTTTATGTGACACAACCACAAAAATACCTATATAAACCATTTCAAAACAACAACAACCCATTTCATATCAGTCACCAACCATTATCAAGACCATGTCATAAAATATTTTCTTTCAATACAACAAGAGAACTCCTAGTTCAATGATAACAATTCGTTCAATAAAAACTAACTGATTTAGTCTCATAAACTCGTTTCCCTCCATTTAAAAAAAATCAATTTTACAATTTCAAAGTATTTTCACATACTATTAGTTACATTAAACATGGTAAAATTTTCATTAATGGGCTCAATTAGGTTAGATAACGACCTCTATCATCAATTTATGTCCCAATTTACTATTAGAGTTCATGAAAAAAATCCATCATTGTATACAAATAGTACACACACATACATAAGTGGGATATCAAGACATTAGGAGAAAGGATGTAGACCACCTTACTCATGCTTTTAGACAATAACTCCCTCATCCAAGGCCATTGATTTAAATTAAAACAACGGCGAACACCAATTATTTGGATTTCATAAAAAATGTGGCATTTAGAAGAGTTGGAAGAAGGAAAACAAAAAACAGTTGTTCTTCCATAAAATATAATTACAATTACTGAAACACATACCTTGAGTATGGATTCATACTATAAGGCAATCAAAACACATATGAATTGAATTTGATTGACCATTAAAATAGAATATAGGACCTAGTTCATGAATTAGGATAATATTTTTGATATTGTGGTTGAGTTTACATGAATTATTTATAAATATTATGAGGTATGAATTTTCATATTTCCACTTTTAGTGGGGATTATTTGGACCAATGGTTTTTATAACCATAATCTATCCATGAGGTTCCCTTGGTTCATTATGAAATATAGTGTCATAGTTATCCGAGGAGCTTCAATGGTTCGAAAACCCATTTATAGGGTATGTGGTGGGAAATGTCTAATATCACAAAGTTTGTAGGTCCCCATTGAACTGTTATCAAATAGTGTATCCCCTTCCTCATGGTCGCACGGTTATGGTGCATGATTTTCAACAATTATGTGCCAATTGGGATCCAAGCACTGGATGACCACTTTTTCACAAATATTTATGTCCAAAACCTCCATGACTCTCCTATGACAATTCTTACTCCTAGTTTTTATTTTGTTAACCTATTCAACGTGATTTAAAACTACATTTAAAAAAATTCACATCATTAATTTTTGGGATCTCACCACAAGTATTGTAATATTCACACCACATTCTAAATCACAACATTCATTTTCATAATTGTTTTACCTAAAACAATGAATAATCATAAATGTTTCCAAATTATTTATAACGATGATAAAATGAAAAATAAACTTCAATAATATATGTTCATATCATTTATTGACCTAATATCCACTTGTTATATTTTTAACAAAATATAAATATTAACACTCCATACTATTTGGTAATACCATTATCAATAAAAAAAGGAAAATTAATCGCCTAAGGTTTTTCATCAGTCTCAAATAACTCAGTTCCATATTAAAATACAAATAAAATAGACCCAATAATCTCAAAAAATAATGGTTGAAATATCTTATTCTAATCCAAATTCAAGGGAGTGCCTTCCCTCGTAAATATTCAAGTTGTGAGCACTAACCCATAACAAGGGAATAATAATAAACATAATAGATTTATTCATGTTGAATCACATAATTATCAATAATAATGAATTTATTTATTATACTCACAAGTCTCCCTAATCATTCAGGTTCCCTAGTGTGTTATGATTCAACAAAATATACTATAAAATTCTCAAGATCTAAATTTTGAATATTTTTTCCAAACGGGAAGTGATTATGATTCTTAATATTATTCATAAAAAATCATCAACAAAATCAATAATCTTACATCTTATCTCTATTATAGATTTCTAAAACGAAATGAGTTCATTCTGATCGTCACCCTCATCAAAAAAACAATTTCCCCTTTAATCATCATTATCTTCTGAACAAATATTCAATAACTGATTTCCAAAAATTATTTTTATGTTAAAATTATTGTACACTTAAAGAACTATAAGAAAATGTGTAATGTGATCTTCCCTACAATTATGAATAGGTTTTCCTCCCTCCCAATAGGTTGTGTTATAGAAATATCTTCCAACTATAGTGAAATAAGTGTATTTTAGCTCACTAAACAAAAATTTATTAAATAAGAAGAGTGGTATAAGATTTAATCAGACACATTGGTCAAATAAGAAATTTTTACACACAAATTTTCGTATTTTTCATGTCACGAAAAATCATACTAGGTCATTAAATTTTACTGGAGCCTTTATTAAAAGACCTTATTTCCATCCTTAATTAATCATAAGGTGTTCTACTATCCAAAATAATTCCATTTTCCAAAATCATTGTGTATAATTTAATATATGATATGATTTTGTGTAAGGTATCAAAAAGGGATTTAATCATGAAAAATATTTTAAAAATTTCATGTAATCACTCGTAACAAAGTCCATCATTCATTGGCTTGACTCATTGGAGAATGGGAATGTGGGTATAATAATTGCATCAAACTGTTTGGCCCTTCTATTTTTTTCACATTATCTAAATTATTCTTCCCATATACAATCAATTCCCAATTAATCATCCATTCTTACTTTTTAATTTTAAGGTAATATTCCTCATTTAGTTTTGTTTGGACCTCTTCCACTTTCCTAGACATAAATTTTAATAGATATTCATTTTTAGTATTAATTAAATATTATATCTCATATTCCTATGTCTATAATATAACATTATCTTCTATTTTTAAGTCTAATATGGTTTGAAAACGCATCAAATTTTACTTGATTTGGCCTTTTTTTTGGGAATATGTCCGTTATCTATTCCACCATGGTCACTTTTCATTTGGCCCAATTGACACTCAATGTTTAGAATTATAGATTGTTGATAATCTAGTAAATTGATTATAAACATCAACAGACCCTCTACAATATTTTTATAAATTAAATATCTCTATTTTATTTGAAATTTATATCATAAATAATTTTTGTATCCAGAGAATACATATTTTTTTAAAACTCATTGGCCACTTCTTCATATGGTTGGGTGTTTTATTAATCTCGTGATGCATTTTTTTTTACAATTAGTTAGTAATATCATGGTTCATGGTCCTCTAATCCTAAAACAAGGAATAATAATCCTATCAAAAATTTATATATAAATAAATTATTATGATACCCTAAAATTCCACACTAATTTCACTTCTTTTTAGGAGAACTCTCTTTCCTGTCATTATAAATTTTCGTAGTCATAATAGTTTGAACACTCCTATGGATAATCATATTTTCCAAAAATAGATATTGGGACTTTTGAAATAATATATTAAAAGTCTTTTTTAGTTTCTTGGCTATAAAATAATAAAAATCATCATAGGATGATATATGAATAATATTTTTTCGTTATGGAATTATGTCATTGAAAAAAAATCACTGTGATGTGTGTAGAAGTCTAGTGATTGGGTCACTGCATAAGATGGCCTTGATATATATCCCAAGATTCAAGGAATTTTTCACCTCTAGATTAAAAATTACTAGTGATTTTGGGACTCACCACGGTTTTCTTGTTGATATGATTTTTTTTTGGAATTAGTGAGTTAAATGCATAGTCCCATTTGTCAAATATTACAACAACTATGTGTTGTAATAATCATCTATCCTTTCCATAAAAACAGAATAATCAAAACATATTATCTTCCTCTGTGACCCAATGCAACGTCCCTAGAGTAAATATTCTATAGAGTTCTAAAAAATCTATAAATAATAATATTTTGATAGTCAATTTAAAGTGGTTAGTGTAAAAATGCATGATTATTAATCTCCAAATTAATATATTAGTGGCTAAACATATATATGATGTGTTAATAGAAGTCATTGGAACCAATAAATTCCTTTTTTTTGTTCTCAAATGAGCATTAATGTCGATTTTTAAAAGTTAATTATCAATCATATCAAAAATTTTAGTTATAAAAGGCTTTAACCCAGCAAATACCATTTATTATCATACTAGAGAGAACGAGTATAGTGAAATTTATGAAAATAGAAAAACCCGAAAAATGGTAACAAAATAGATAATAATCATGATATTGGTACAGGAAATAATAATTAATGAAGAATTGAATATAAATTTTAGAAAATTATGGTAACCGTAAAGAGGGAGGATAGAAATTATAATAGTTAAAAAGGGGATATAATAGGGGGACTAGAATGATTTGAATGAACTATAATCGAATTATGTTCAAGAAATTAATTATTAAAATTTTTGAATAAGTAATGATAAAGAATACTTGGTGAACCAATTTGTCTATTGGTGATCAACATGGATTAGTGAACTCTCCTCTAGACTTATATTTCTATCAAATATATGGAAATTAAATGATTCATCAGGGAGGAAAATTCAATCCTTTTTCAAATTATGTACCTTTGATGATGGTCATAGATAAATATATCCACCAATAATAACATTTATGTTAGCAAAGTTGTGTAGATATGATTCTGATGAAGAATAGAAAATGATGACACTAAACTAAAGGGTCCACACTACTACTCTTATAAAAAACCCACAAGAATATTTCAATTAATGTTTATATGATATTTTTGTTTCCACTATAAGAAAAATGAGAATCTATAATGTTATCATTCATAATTATATAAGTATGCGAAAAAAGATCGAATGTCTGTCTTATTAGAAAAATAGACAATTTTGAAAAAAAAACAGTACACTCGTAACATATTTGTGATTCATTTAATATGATCCCCTATATATATTTAGAAACACATGTTCGAAATAGTAATAATAATTTTCAATGAATACATATCAAAATAAATAAAATAGAATTAATAGTTATGAAATGTAGAAGATTTATCTCCATTGAGATCATATTCATATTTAGATCTAGATTCTTCATTAAATATACTCTCAAGTGATATCCTCAAATGATAAATTTATTTATGTTGTTGTATATATCAATGTTTAATGTAGTTATAGCCCAAAAATAAAGGATATCCCATCACAAATCTAACAAAAAACAAGTATAGTCTCAAATCATCAATCTCCCAAAATATCTACTCACTATTCATTACAATCCTTCATTTTTACAATAGAAAATCTCCATAAACATAATTGGATTGGCCCACATGGGTCATGTATCTAATCAATGAGTAAAAAATATTGACATATTTTCAATATTGGTTTTATCCTTTTGTTACCATCAATAGCTTCCCCCCAAAATCTTATATAATTTCATCACCTCTATTTCATTGTAGAAAAATTTGGATATACTCAGTTTTCCTCTAGTAATCCCCTTTTGAAATCTAATTTTATTTTTAAAAATAGTTTATTCGTAGTAATTTGAAGTCCATGTGTTAGTGAGTATAGTTATACATAAAATCTACATCAATATAATTTTATACCAAGAATCCTCATCTGATTGTAGTTGGACTTCAACTAGTAGTGTTGCAGAAAAGGATGAACTGGGATCAATGTATCACCGAGTGGGGAAAGGGTTAAATCAATAATAATTTTTTCTTTTTTTTCATCTTTCATCAATAAAATCATTCACCACATGTAAATTTATTATCACTTTTCTGAAAACAAAAAATTCACACATTAATAGAGAAAAAACTATTTAAAAGGATCGCTACTCACTTTGATTAATTATTCATTGAAATGGTTCGGAAATAATCCAATTCAACACAATCCACTAAACATATTTCCAAATTTTTGTCACACTGTGAAAATAAAAATAATTAATTTTCTTCTTCCTGTATAAATGTTGTGAAAAAATATTTTGACAACATATTAAATCCTCTCATCTGACATCAAAACATGTTATTCTACGACTTTATTAACATAATTTTATATGATTATTTAAAAAATAACAATTCAATTTCATACTCAAGTGCATGATGAAGAAACACTTCATGAATTTTCATGAACACTCAGTCTGATGGAATAGTATGATTAATCATTATAATTATTCTATCTGAGAAAATAATAAAATATACTATTGAAACAATTTCAGAACACTTCTTTCATTCTTGGAACCATCAGTCTGATGGCTTGGTCTGATCCAAAAAAATGACTGAAACATATTCCTTACTCTTCATCTGTCTAAAAATATTCTCATGAATACATTGGCTATAAAAATTACAATTTACAAAAATAAATTATTTATATCCATCTACCTACAAAAGATCAATATCATCATCAGAATGTATGTATTACTTACACTTCTATTAATTGGTTTCCCATAAATGAAATGGGTGAGAGAACAATTTCCTTTTCCTCCAAAACTAAATATACCAAAACACAAATATCACATTAATTTATGATTTATATTTTACCATTTAAGAACTTATAATATCTCCTAGATACATCAAAATACTTCTCAAATATTCATACAAACTCATCCTACTTCAAAATTACTAATATTTTTTTCATTCTGATACAAATTTCAATTTGGATGCAGTTTTTCACATCAATTATAATGAACCAATTGAATGTTTTATCAATAAATACTTCCCATACCAATGCACAAACTAAGAATGATATACCATAACCATCATTGAAACATCTATGATATTGTAGTGACATTTTATATAACATCATTATTATCTTTAGAGAATTTCCCCTTTTATATATATATTTTTCAGTAAATCCTCAGACTGATGATACTACATCCAATAATGTCTAGCATCTTATGGATTATTGATGACAATGTACCTCTGATGGATCAGTCTCTAAATACCATCTGATGTATCAGTGTCAATTCCTATCTATTGAGTCTTGAACTTGTTGAAATAAGAAACATTTTTTCTCTTTTTAGGATGTTGGAATACATTATTGATAAACTTTGATTCAATGGTTTCAAAAACCTATCTCTTTCATCTGTACAACCATACACCCTACTCAATTCCACCTATAATAAAACAATGCTTCTGATTTCATAATGATTCAAAAAATATTGTCTAGTGGATAAATGACAACACTTCATTGATGTAATAGAGGATTGTATTGTCTATTGGACCGGTTGATAAATATTTCAGCCAAAAAATCAAGATATAGATACTGCAATCTTCCCAGCATTTAGAAATTTTCTACATCTGTTGAATTCTACAATGATGATCTGAAACCAAATTACATTGACTTTTTAACCTCAATTCTTCTATGAACACATTATTTTATCATTATTTCATCAGGATATTAGAAATATTATGATTAATATATCACCTTCTAGCTTACAAAATCATTTAGCATCTAATCATTCCCAGTGCTTGAATCAGAATAGTTTGAAACAAATTATGATATTGAGAACATAGAAAATATAAATGAATCATAAAATTTCATATCTAATATTTTGAAATAAATTTAGACTCTGAAATAACTTCTCAATATTGTCCTAGAATTATTTATACAAACAATGTGAGTCGGATAATCATCTTCTGCAATAAAATGCATCCTATATAGAAATCTGAAGACAATGGATTTTCTTATCCATGGTACATCTGATATTTTGAATATGATATTCCTTTTATCGTAAAAATGAAACATAAAAATTAAATTATTTATTGTAATGAAAAAATATAAAAAAACATCATAAAATTATATTAGCATCTGAAAACCAACTTCTAGCCATGTTGGTCCCCATAATATCCCCATTCAGAGTTTAATTTCAACCAATGTTTATATATATAAAAAATTTGTAACCTTTAGATATGTATTAATAATAAAAATATCTTATCTAAAGTGAGTGAAATCATTGTAGGAAATAAGAATCTTTGACGAAAAACCATGTTGTCCAATAGTAGGGGCATATGAAACATCATCAACATTCATACATTTTATTACAAATGAAAATTTCTTACTATTTCATATAAAAATATTTTTAAAATTATATAAGAAATTATTATAACATTTCAGACACATAGATGTTGAGTTCACAACATACCCACCCTCCCCCAAAATACATGCTTCCATAAATGGTTAATACATGCAAATGGACATATTTTTGAATAATTCTTTTTCTCTCCATAGGAATCAATAAAAAAAGATATTAAAATAGGATAAGGAATACATTAATCATCCTTAGATAGAAATTGGTTGTATTTCTGTGTTCATCCTTATTATTTAATATGACTCATTTCATAAAGGTTTGGTGAATTGATAGAAAATTGTTTCAAAGTAAGACATACTCCATCTTGAGTTATTTCTTCTCCACATGATTGGTGATAAAATTATATTTGATATCAATTATTTTCAAGTGAGAATGCATCACAGGATTTCATGTATGATTAATATCACTCTGAATTTCCAAACCCAAGAGTAGGATAAACATAAAATCAACATGTAAGTCTTCTAATGGAGTCGTCATCCACATAAATTCTAGTTCATTTTGAGTGGTTGAAATAGTCATAGATTCACCTATACTATGTGTAAGTGAAATAAATTTCATAGTAAGCCTACATAAAATATTTCCCCCAGAAAAAAAATCCACCAGATTTGGATCTTCTATCATCTAATCTTTTTTCCAAATCAGTATGTGTATACCCAAACAAATAATATTTTTCTAAGATGTGGTATCTGATTCAAAAAGATGATGAACTTTCGATATATCTGATATTATTTTTGAAGTAAATATATCTGAATATTTTTTTATCTCTTTGTATTCATTATCATATGGTAACAACATATGCTATATTTGGTCATGAGGATGTCAAATAAGACAAAATATCAATCAACTTCTGAAACTATTCAGAATCAATATTCATACCTTCTTTATCTTTAGCCAACGTGGATCCAAATTATATTATAGTGGAAAAAGGTTGTGAATTATCCATTCCTAACTTCTTAAGAAGATCCATATGATAATATTCTTGAGAAATAATAATGTATTTCCTCTTTTGTGATATTTTTAATAGAAGAAAGATTTCTATTTCACCAAGAATAGAAATTTCAAAAAACATTTTAATTACATTAGAAAACCTTTCACAAGTTCATTTTTCATTCAAAATAAATATAATTTCATCAAAATAAACAATGACAATGAGAGAAGTATCATTAATTGTATTTTTCTAGAGATTAATAAAAATTATACCTTTTATAAATATCAACTATTTTTAAAAAAATGTATCCAATTTTGAATACAATGATCTCTTATCTCTCTTTAACCAATACAAGTATTATTTCAACTTTCACATATAACATTATTCTTTCCCAATTATTAAACCACACTGTTTTTCAAAAAAAACATCATCACCATGTTTTCCATTCGGAATAATGACATCACATCCATATAAAAAATAATCTATTAATTATTCAATAATAATGAAAATATTTAAATAGTTTTTGACCTTTCCATGGGATAAAAAGTATCATCATTGTCAATACCATACATTTATTAGTATCCTTTAAAAACCAATCTTTTGTTATTTCTTATTACTACATTATATTCATTCAACTTGTTCAGGAACACCCTCTCAATACCAATATACTTTTTCATTTGGTTGGGGTATGACTTCCCAAGAATCCATGTTTCTAATTGTATATAACTCTCCATTCATAGCATGAATGAATTCCAGATGGTAAAATATTTCATTAGAATATTTTGGATCAACTATTGAAAAGAAATATTTATGTGTTACAACATTTTTTGTTCTTCCTATTTCATACATTTTAATGATGATGTAAAAAAATGTTTTGAGCCTCCACCTATTTCCCCTCATAGAATGAGATGTACAAAATTCTTTATGATCACATGAAATTGTAGAGTATTATTATTCAAATTATGATCCTTCATTATTTTTTTAAAAAATTTTGAGGTTCCTAAAATCAATTCTTTCATGAACTTCATATTTCTCTTTTTTTACATCGTTGAGAAATAACATCCTCAGATTTTCAAGAACATCCATGTCCTAATAATATAAAAATATTTATATTTATTTGTTGAAACATATATATCATATTCCTTATGGATCTTATCCAAGAAATATTCCATCTTCATCTATCTAACATAACATCAAAATATTTCCAACATTGTTCATTATAATGCATGGACTAATAATAACTCTTTTGTGATTAAAACACTGACTTATATCATAAAAAAATTCATTGGTAGACATATCAAATATCTACATTAAAAACAATGATTCTGAATATAAATAGTTCTTCTTATTTATTTTTCTAAAAATTAGTGAGAAAGGACATGATCATGTTACATTTTATTCCCCATATCAACTAATCTTGTATTCATCCTTTCCACAACACCATTGTATTTTGTTTTGTATGATGTACTAAACTCATCCCAAATATCATTTTTTCAACATAGCATCAAAATTCTTCAGTCAATTATTCACTACAATTATTAGTTCTCAACTTCATTATACAATACCCACATTCCATTTCGACACTTATTCTATAAAATTTACACATCTTAATATAATTTGACTACTGTTCCTAATAATAACACAAGTGATTCGAGTAAAATTATAAATGAAGGAAATGAAATAATTCTATATGAAAGGTAATTATTGAATTACTGGAAAATAAATATCATAATGAATCAATTCCATGGGCCGAGTTGAATGAATGTATATTTTTTTATTAATTGTGTTCTTAACCACCCTATTTCTGAAATATTGAACATCACCAATATATTTTTATTTAAATATTCCAAATGTCTTGTACATTGTACTTGTTTGATAACTTTATCATGTTTCTATGAAAGTTATTTCTTACTCATTTATGCCACAAATTATTTTCACCCATAATAATTATGTAACATGAATTTTTTACAACACCAACATGGAAAAATTTTTATTTTGTACATTGGACTCTTGCAATAGTTTTTCCATATTCCAATATTTTCAAAAATAATTCTGTCCAAAAAAAAATTATTTCTATAATCACATATTTTTTAAACAATAATTGAGTTTATTTCATCCCATCATAAAATAACCCTTATTGGATTTTAATTTAATTACCCTATAATAGGGATTCCAACACCAATTATTCTGAGAGATTAATTAATTCCAAAAAATAAATATATATTATTTAAAATATTTCATATTATTTTACAATTTCAAATAACCTATAATATGGAAAGAACACACCCTATCAAAAACCAAATGACGTTCCTTCTTCTAGCTTTGAGATCTGTTTCTACAACAAGAGATTTTTAATTCCCTTTATCTTTCATCAAATTTGAATTATGAGAGTTTTTGTATAATATTTTTTATGCCATTATAAAAATAAGAAAAAATTGTTATAATGTTTAGGATGCTAGAATCATTCAAAAATAATTTTCAATGTTTAGAAGAAATTATCAACTCTCAAAACAACATTCTCTAAATTAATTTTTTTTAGGACATTTACCCCCCCAATGAGATTTGATTTCTATTAGACATGGAATAATTGTAATATTGTTTCTTAAATAAACAAGTCATTATTTTATACCCAAATAACCCATTATACTAGATGTTACCATATATTAAATATTTTCCCCTGTAACTTCAAAACGTCTCATAGTTTTAAACATGTTTTCAAGAAACATTTTTATCTTTCAAATCATTACATTTTTGTTCCCCCAACATTTTGTTATCACCAAAAATCATATACATTGATCAAATATCTTTCAATTGTTTTTGGAATCAAAAGAGTTAGAAGTTTTTGTTTTAGATTAACAATTTTCAGACACATATAAACTCACAACATTGTTTTTTTTGTCCACAAACATGATTTTCTCATCATTATTATTCGTAGGAAAATTATCAAAAAAATATAATCATAAATGGTATCCATTTTAGTCTCTTATCCGAATAACCATTTAAAAAACATTCAAGAACATCATTGATAGATTTATTGAAGCTTTTAAATCTTTTATCAATATTAGAACAAATTTTTTGATCATGTTCCAATTTTTTCGACCGACCTTATCCAAAATGATATAGGTGGAAGAAAGGTGTCATGGCATTCCTTCCTCATGTTGAAGTATATATAATTACCCCTAATTACTATCTTCAATAGTACCTAGAGAGGCAACTAATACCAAGGGTATAAAATCTCACACAATATGGAAGGCATTACCCATTTTATAGAACAATATTGGGAGATAAGATGATAAATCCCAAGAAAAATCAAATACTAATAGTAAATTTGAAGGAAAAATCAATTATCACTTTCATGTTATACAATAATGATTAAAAAAAGTACGAAAAAAGTACCAAAACATGTACCAAAATAAAATGAGTCTAAGAAGAAACAACAACTAATCACAACACCTGAGCTAGTAATGTCCATCACGGTCCTCAATGTACTCCTAGAAACTTGAAAACAATTTATATATATAGGGCGATCATATGGATATACATAGTAGGGAAACTAAAGGTACCCATGCACAGTTGGGGGAACATGAAAATTCCCCTTTGAAAAAATAGTAGAACCTCAAAACACATATCAAGGTGTACTAACATGCCCAGCCACACTAAGTCACACACACCAAATAATGAAACTCATGTAAGGTAATAGTATAAGAAAATTAAAATTTCTATAACACACACCACATTTCCACTGGTTATGTTCTCATTCATATAGGATAATGTCAGGATGATACCACTCTTCCCATAAGAATTCACACCACCACAAATGGCCCACACAAACATGGGTCTCAAGCCATACACAATCCCACCCACAGACACCTGGGAAACAAAAAACGTGCCTCGTTCCCAAAGACACATGGGCCACAACAACCATGTCTTTGTGTCTTCTGTAACAGTGCATATATAGAATGATGTATGGTGTGGGTGGGAAGGTTTATCTACCACCCAAACAAATTAAATTTTCAGTTTATACCGTCGAAGAGAATGGGAAGGGAGCTCTCACTTCACCGAGGGTAGATAGTGCCTGAGGAGGCTGACCATAGAGATCTCCTTAGGTACCTTAACCAGGCATAGTCAGGGAGGACATTGACATCTGATGGGTAGAGGATCTGGGTTTGGGCCATTACACATCTTAGAGGCCATAGTTGTACTGGGACTAGAGGTTGATCGAGTTATGAGCAGTCTATTTAGTGCACTTGTATGTTCTTTTATTGATTCCGGAGCTTTATACTCTTTCGTTGCAACTATTCTAGCCTATGAACTTGGTATAAAAAATGGATAATTTCCTTTCCATTTGTTTTTAGTATTCTATATGGAGGTAAAACATGTATGTTTGACATTTTTCAATGATTTAGATGGATGTTGGGACAACATCAGTTTAGTGGGGACCTTTTTTTACTATAGATGTAGTTGTATGATGTCATCCTAGGCATCAATATGTTGTTTTATATGCACTCCATTTTTGATTTCATCAACAGTAGAGTCATATTTTAATTTATTGGCGGCCATCATGTAGCTTTCATTGTAAGGATAAATTTTTTGGTGGGCATCTGGCGTGTGGAACCTCTTATTTCCTTATTAGCTAGGATGTTAGTGGAATCATTAGACATAATGACAATGCATGTTACAGGGGTTTTTAGAGAGTTTATAGATGTATTCAATGTTGTATTTGGGTATCTACTCTCTCAACATGATTTCGAGTTCGGAATAGACATTAAACTCGGTGCTCGTCCGATTTCAATGGATCCTTAGCAGACGACACTATCTATGTTGATGGAGTTACGAATTCATGTTGATAACCTAATGAAAAATGGTATTATATGACTGAGTGTGTAATCATGGTGTTCTATAGTCATGTTCGAAATAAAGGAATATGGTGGTCTAATACTGTTAATATAATAAGAATGTCTGAATCAGGTGATGGTCAAGAAAAATTACCGTCTCCCATAGATCGATGATCTTTTTTTATAGTTAAATTAAGTAGGTTGGTTTTCAATGAACGATATAAGGTGTAGATGTTACCAGTTGATAGTGATGGAGTGTGGCATCCCCAATACTTATTTCACATGTAGGTATGGGCACTTTGAGTTTGTGGTTATGCCGTTTAGTTTCTCGAATGCACTAGGTATGTTCAAGGGGCTCATTAACTCGACCTACGATGAGTTCATGGACCAGTTCATTGTTGTGCTCATCGATGACATCATGAAAAAATCATGGTCAATGGAGGATCACACCAACCATATGAGAAATGTCTTAAAGATCATATGTAACCACTTTCTCTGTCGGAATTTTTTCAATTGTAAGTTCTAGATGAAATAGTTGAACTTCCTTGGACGTATAGTGTCTCTACAAGGGATAGATGTGAAACAGTCAATGGTTGAAGGGGTATTTTCTAGGTAAGCATCCAAAAATGTGGATGAGGTTCATAGTTTCATTGATCTGGATGGACATTACACGAGGTTCATACATAAATTCTCTAGTTTTATAGCTTCATTGAGCAATTGACTAAGAAGGGACAAACCTTTTATGGATTGTGAAGTGTCAGATAAACTATTTCTATCTGAATGGGAAGAAGTTCAGTTATTTAGTTCATAGATTAATAGAGGAATGGGTGTTGTTTGAGGTGTTTTTAACACTTAAAATCTAGATTTGGGGTTGGTTCTAATGAATTAGTGGGTAGTGACCTTTTATGGTTCTAGGAAGTTATGTCCTCATGAGGTAACTATGCCATCCATGACTTGGAGCTTTTGGTGGAAGTGTTATCACTAATTTTATAATGATATTACTTCTTCATAAAACACATTGGGGACTTCAAATACCCCAATATCAAGAGGTATATCATCACCCAGTGAGACCTGAACATGTGAAAGTGGAGGTGGATGGAGATTCTCTATTATCATGACTTTGAGATCACATAACCCTAGGAAAGGGGAAAGTTGTGGCTGATTCATCGAGTAGGATGTCATAGAAGGGGGTAATTTTGGAAATCTACAAATTCTTGGAAGGGAATCGGGGTGTTGGTTTTCGTGCAACAAGATGTATGGGAGGACAATGGTAGAGGATATTTGTTTCAGTTGATAGTGAAATCTTCCTTATCACGATAGGGTGGTGAGCCTTAGTGGGAAGACAAGGAGATTGATATGTTGTGTGATCGTGCTTCCCAGGGTGATGCTTCAAATGGATTGGTTGAGGATAGTCAGAATCATATACTGTTTCATGGGAATATTTTTTCCCTATTAACATTGCACATGATATTTCCCCATGTGGGCCACATCCCACCATTGGAAGTGCATCCATGAGTCTATGTGATATACCTAGGATTGAGGGAATAGTTTGGTGGCCTAGGATAAGGTAGTAAGTGTCGGAGTTTGTGGAATCGTGCCTAGTGTGTAATCAGGGGATGACAAAGCACCATGTTCCCGAAGGTCTGTTTGGCCCTTAGATGTTTTATAACAGAAGATGTATGACCTCTCAATATATTTCATCATAGGATTACCTCGGTCTAAAGGAGGATGCAATGCTCATTGGATAGCAGTGGACCAGTTGACGAAATCAGCTCACTTCATATCGATCAAGGAGTCGAGCATATTAGATGCCTTAGCGCAGAGGTATTTGGATGATGTGGTGCAGATGCATAGAGTTACAATATCCATTATATCTTATTGGGATACACATTTTTTCCCTGATTATTTAGAGTATTGTATCATGGATTTGGCACCCAGTTATTCCTTATCACTGCTTTCCACCCTCAAATAGATGGGAAGACATAGAGGACCATCCAAACACTAGAGGACATCCTGCAAGCATGTTCTCTGGAATTCGGAGGATTGTGGGTATAAAAATTTCCTCTGGTAGAGTTTTTATACCATAAAAGATATCAATCTATCATTGGAATGTCATAGTTTGGGGTATTGATTAATAGACTGGGTCATTCACCGGTATGGTATACAGAGTTTGGGGAGGAAGGTGTTCTTGGCCCATAGGTAGTGCACATCATGATAAAGAAGGTACAGTTTTTTCGTGAGGGGATGAAGGTAGCATAGGACCGAAAAAAGATGTATTCTAATCATAGAAGGAGTCCTTTTGAGTTAGAGGTAGGTTAACATTCTTTCATGATGTTTTCCTCTCAACGTGGGTAGTGGAGGTTTACTCAGGGAAGAAAGAATTCTTTTAGTTTCATTGGTCCTTTCAATGTTTTTGGAAGAGTTTGTTAGGTGTCATATTAGCTTGCATTGCCCTAACGGTTTGAGAAGATCCATGAGTTCTTTCAGGTATCTCATCTCTATCGCTATCTACATGATGACTACCAAATCCTTAATAGGAGAGACTTGGATATCAAGGGTGACATGATGTTCGTGGAACGACTGGTATGAATTGAGGATCGTAAGGAGACAGTGATTTGTGGATGGACCATTCCAATTGTTTGTGTGTTATAGAGGCATTATGGCCTCGAGGAGAGTACATGGGAGGGGGAGAAGAAAAAATAAATGCAAAAAAACTAGAGATATTTTATGTTTTTTTATATGTTTTGATTTTATGCTATGTTTTAGGATGTACTTATTGTCCTTGTTCGTTATCAGATTAGTTAGTTCCATGTTCTATGAATTCCTGTGAAATTTCTTAATTTTAATGAGAGGAGGTCAAGATCCCTAATCGAGACACATTAATGTGGTTGCTATTAAACCATTACTAGCGAGTTAGTGCCAACCAAAGCAGATAATATACCGAAATGGATGAAGGGGCTCCCTAATACATGTGTTTGGCCATTATTCCCCTTGGTGTTTGTGTTGTGGTTTGGGGAAGAGGCTCCTTAGTGTTTCAACTTTTCTTTTGGAGATATATTTCAATGAGTTTTCCTTGTATGTTGAGATTTTCACTCAAGGATAAGAATAAAACATGAAGGTTTTCTCCTAATAGATATCTTAATGGGTGGTTTTGTTAACACTCTTTCTCATGGATTAGTTTTTAATTGTCATGGACGAGAATAGATAAAGATGTATCTGATTTAATAACTTGGATTTCCTCAGTAGATTAATTTGTAAAAAATTTGTGTTTGGGGTGTTCTGGGGGTTTTTCGGGACTCATTTTCAGTGTTATCCTAAAATCCAGTTTGAACTGTTGGTGTCGGAATGTGTGTGTGATGTCATGTCAGTGTGTCGGCATGGTAGTGCAGTGGCGATTCAAGGGAATTAGTGTAGGATCGAAATGATGACATAGATGCTAAAAATACAAGAGGGTGTGAATTTTACTATTTTAAAATTCTTTTGGAACTTCTAAAGATGATATGAACCATTCCAATGTTTAACAATATTAAACAAGTTAAATCCACAAGACCTCTTAGTTCTACAAACTTGCTAGATTCTGGAAATATGGTCCCAGAAATGAATTTTAAGAAATGTTTACAAGGAAAAATATTCTACCTAAAAGCGTAAAGAATCTTTCTAATCAGAGTACACATACTTGAATGCGTAATACAGTTATACTTTCTTTATTAAATAAAATGCAGCAGAAGAAAAACATTAAACAATACAAGTAACAAGTATAGAATCTTTTAAACCAAAGAGTAGGTTATCCAACAACCTTGGATAAAGGTTCCTTGATTTATACTTTCATGAAAGTCTTTCATACCCACACCAGGGTAAGCCCTCGATAAGAATATCAGAGTCCGTCATTCTATCCCCGAAATCCCTAGAACTTCAAGGTAGTTGTCACCTCTATCTTCCTATCCCCGGAAGCCCTCAATTTTACACAACAACAGCCAGAGTGACATGATGAAATCTGAACAATATGTTCAGTACGCACAATGCATGAGAGTATCCCACTCAAGAAATCACTTAAGCTATATGTAATCTCAAGATTTATCAACGTTTTTCTCAGTATATTATGGCGCATTCAAATGAGCAGCTATTTATATGTGATTTTCAAACGGTCGGGTCCCTCCTACAAGGATCATATTTTACATTGAATTTTGGAGGGACCTTTACACGTTTCACTCAAACAATGGTTGGTTAGAAACATAATGCATTACATCGTTTTATAACTATAACTAGGGTTAGAAAAATATGGTTTCTCAACAATTTTTTTCCAGAGTCAAAGAAAAAATAGAGTTTGTATTCTATGAGAATGAACAATTTCATTCTATATTGAATTAATATTTAGAGTCTGTTTATCATGGATTTCTGAATCCGAATTTTATAGAATTCAAGGCTTGAATTCTAAGGAATATAGAACCTGAATTTTGAGGAATTGAGAGTCATAATTCTATGGAATTTAGAACCACAATTCTGAGGAACTTGTAGTCTTTATTCTAAGGAATTCGGAGTCTAAACTCTAAGGAATTAATAGTATGAATTGTGAGGAATTCAGATTCTGAATTCTACGGAATTTTCAGTCTTAGTTCTAAGGAATTTGAAACCGAAAATCTAATAAATTAGAAGTCATAATTTTAAGGAATTTGGAACCTGAATTCTAAGGAATTTCAAAGTCTCAATTATATTAAATTAAGAACCTTAATTATAAGGAATTTAGAGTATGAATTATAAGGAATTCAGATTCCTAAATCTAAGGAATTCGGAAACCGAATTTCATTGAATTCAGTGTATAAATTTCAGAGAATTTGGAGTCTGGGTATCAGAGAATTTAGAGTATGAATTTCAGAGAATTCAGATTCTGAATTTTAGAGAATTAAGAGTTTGAATATCAAAGTATTATGAAACTGAATTTTGATCTAGAAAACAGAATACTCTTTATCTATGTATTTATAGAATTCTTGGGATTTTGATGTGAAAACAAAATTTTTCACATAGGAATAAAAAGAGTTAGATTTAGAGAGACTCAATATATGAACAATGAATAACATGGTTATGATAAATTTCCTTGGGGATGAAAATTTTTCCATGTTAACATAAAACTTATGGAAAATGAAATTTTCCTTAAGATAGTGTGTTTGTGATTTTCGAAACATGAAGGAATTGATACATTATAAAGAATAATTACTAACCCAACAACCTCCTGCCTTTTTAGAAACCACAAACATCCTTACGAAAAAGAATATAAGGACATAAAAATTTTATGGGCTTGTAAATAAAAAAATATCTCTCATTACTTCTGGATCGATGTGAAGATGACGAACTCCTTCTTTGGCTTTGGAAACACTAATAACCACATTCTGAATTTCCTGAATTAGTTTTTTAATTTTATTGCATACAAAAATCTGCATGATGAAAACACCCCCTTAGATGAACTCCCCCTTACATAGAGAAATTTATTCATTACTAAATATTATTTTTGGAAATTAATTTCTCCCCATTTGTGATTTTCAAAAATAAATATAGGGAATGGAAAATAAAATGCGGTGCCTAAAAGATTAGTACTATACAATCAAAAAATATGCAGAGCAATAAAAATTTCATTTGGATTTAATGAATTTGTACAAAAGGAAAATACAACAAAAGATCGTATTTGGAAAATATTATCCTTCATTCTCATTTGGCATTAGCTTCTTCACAATAGTCTTCTGCTTCTTGAGCTCCTTGTGATCCTCTTCTGCACTCTTGAGCCATTTATCTTGTTCTTCTGCTTTCTTCTCTAAGGCGTTAATTTTCTTATCATGAGCCTTAAGAGATCCTTCCCGATCCTTCATGACATATTTATAATGAAAAAGCTTCTCTTCTATCTCAATTCTGAGATCCTTTTCTCTCTTTCAACTCTGAGAAACTGAATTAAATTTCTCATTCAGATCATTCACTTATTACTTTTGAAAAGACTGTTCAAGGGTTTTTTATTTTCCTCAAAATAATTTGTTAGATTTTTGATATTCACATCTTCAGTGTCAAAATCATCCTTGACACTATATTGAAATTAATCAATGATTCTCATATATTCTATTGTCTTTCTTGACTAGCTTGTCATCTTTTTGCAAGATCTTTTATGATACTCATATCCAATGAGAAAGGACTTGAAGACTACCTCGAGAATGACACATTTATCCATCAACATGGATACTGAATATGATTTTTTGATTTAAATTATGACAAAGCATCTGACATCTTTAGACAATACTAAGGAATATTGGAATAGTCCCATCCAACTTCTTCAAAGGCTGAACAAAAAAGTATTGTCCAAGAGTAGATGATCCTGAATCCAAGACTTTGGTTGGTGAGGAGTTTTTTCTATTTCAACATCCTTCCTTATTGATGAAGCACCCACTTCTTTATTTTTTACCACAGATTTGATAGGCGTATCGACTGCCGCCTATGATTCCTTATCATATTTCGGAATGACTTCTACTTGATTAGGAGATTCATGTTCACTATATGATAATTGATCAATTTTATCTTCATAAACTTCTTTCCTTCTTAGATCCTGCATCGACATCCCCTGGGTGAATGAAATTTGGATGGCTACTTTCATTTTCAGAAAACTAATTTACTTCTTCCTCAGCCTTCTCATATTTACCAGTGGTAGCATGTTTTAAAGACTCAGCTTTAGAAGTTTGGATTGATAACTTCTCAGAAGGACTCTCCTTCTCATGATAGTCTTCTAATTGTTTTATTATATATTATGTATCACCACATCCTTCATCTTCTTCTTATTCCACTTCTTATCCTTGCTCTATTTCTTTTTCTTGATTCCTTTCCAGAATCACCAATTTCTTTCTCGAAGTCTCTGGTAATGTTTCATTAAAAAACGATTATGGTACCGAAATTTCCTTGGAAACTTTTGTAGCAGCCTTAAGAAGGGATTGGACAAAATCATCCTTAGACAACTTCTTCTTTTTCTTTATCTCTTTTTTTCCTTCATAGGATTCCCAGTAGTATATTCTTTCAATTCAATTACCTTATCAAGGTCCAATCAAAACATAGGATCCCCTTCATTCCTGTTCTTCATATATTCTCTCCACATAGACCCAACCTAATCAGGATAATATTTTTGATTCATTTGATTTAGAGGTGCTAAATGAGTTTCCTTAGCCACTGGAGATTTTCCATTCTCTTCTGGTTCCATGAACATCCTCTTACTTCCACCCTTTTTAGAGGTTTATCCACCACAGGATTTTTGATAAGGATTCAACTTCTGCTTCCAAGTAATCATGAAATTCTTTGTGTTGACAATTAAAGCCAGTCATCACTCAAAAGAATCACCTTATAATTTTTCGGCTTAAAACTGTAGGGAATCATGAATGACTGAAGACAAAGAACAATGATCTTTGAAATAATGGAAAGATACATGATAATCTGAGACTTCATATTTACATTATTTATATTATCAATCATAACTAATATATAATTATCCAGGTTTATCTTTATTAGGATCATTAGGAAATCCATAACATACATATCGATTTTCTTCAGAGTATCCTTGTCTCCTATTCTTGGAAGGAGAAAACCATTATCCCATAGCGGAAGAATACGATGATTTGTAGAGAGATGAATAATTTTTCATGTCTTTACCTCGGAAAGACCAAGACAATATTGATCCTCATACTTGTCAAAAGATCATATTACATCATGTAGCTTCTGTGAGGAAAACTCTGCTTATCCCTCATAAAGAAGTCTTATCAGATTTGTAGCCATGATATAAGAAAGAGTGTATGACTTTCCATAGATCTTGAAAGAAAAATTATCTCTTCCTCCTTCATTGAAAAAACTAACTGCATCATAGAATTCAACCAGCAATTCCTGAAACACCGGATCATGTGCTCTTGGATATGATATACAAACGATATCCCATCTATTCAGCTTGACATTCTTGGAAACAATGGAATCATAAATGGAATAAAAAATCAGATAAACTACACTTTCTTGGTAGATTTACCAATTCAATATTTCCTTAATAGATGACATCCCATTATAAGGAGAGGCTTCCATATACATTCAAAACTGATGAAACGATGAAGAATCAGAACGCCCGTGAGAACAGAGGTAGAGAATTAGCACATGATGTCTTGGAATCCGATGTGGGAAAACCATCCGGGGATCTTTTATATAGGACATAGAAGTGACAGATCACCTTACTCGATTGATACAACGGTTGAAAGCATCTTTAAAAGATCAAACAGTTGAGATGATTACCGAAGAAGGATTTTGATAGATTCCGATCTTCTGAGATTTTTAGGAAAAAAATCGAATTTAAGGAAAAGTGAATCAAAAAATTTAAAAAACAAAAAGTGAATTCCAACATGTAAAAGATGATTACAAAAACATAGAAAAAAATTACCTTTCGGATTGCAAGTAAAATTATTTATAATAAGGAAAATTGTTCGTGAAAAACATTAAATTCGGAGAAATTAGATTAAGAAAAATGTTGCCATAAAAAAATTAACAGATTAAGAAAATTTTGACTACGAAATTTTTAACTATGAAAGTTTTAACTAAAAAAATTTTATCAATGAAAATATTAACTAAGAAAAGTTTTCTTAAGAAAATTTTGAGTGTGAAATTTTTTTCTAAGAAGTAAATGTACTCCTGCTATGAAAAGGTGTTTCTTACAGTATGGAGATATGTTTCAACAAGAAGTTAATATTGAAGATTAAATTACAGTTACCATTACTAACTTTGGATTTATGTATTCAAATCTATCAGATAGTAAATATTTTGGGAAAATATCATCAAGTTGATCTTATGTTCTGATAAATTTCAGAATGATATCTCCTTTTTGTGTATGATCCCTAAGAATGTGATACCTAATATCTGTGTGTTTTTTCACATGAGTGATGTGCATGGTTTTTAAATAAGGTAATGGAACTAGTATTATCACAAATTTTTGTTTTGGTAAAACTCATTCTATAATCTGTGAGTGTGTGTTGCATCCACAACACTTGTGCACAACAACTTCCAACTACAACAAATTCAGCTTCTGTGGTGGAAAGTTCTATTGAGTGTTGCTTTTTTCATGACAAAGAAACTAATGAATCTCCTATGAAATGAAAATTTCTTGATGTAGTTTTCATATCCATTCAACATCCAACAAAGTTAGAATCTGAAAAAAAAATTAAATCATAATCATTTCCAGAAGTATAAAACAATCCTATATCTATAGTTCTCTTGAAGTAGCGAAAAATCCTTTTCACTTCCATTAAATGAGATTCTGTAGGATTGTATTGATATATTTCACATAATAATATTGAAAACACTATGTTTGTATGACTAGTTATGATTTATATTAGATTTCATATTTTATGTCTAAATTCTGTTTGATCTACTGGTTTCCAAGCTTCATCAAGATCTAGTGAATTTGATGTACTGATGGGAGTAAATTTACTCTTATTGTGGTCAAATCCATACTTTTTTGAAGATATTTAATATAACTATGTTGGGATATATAGATTCATTATAGTTTTTGAGAAATTTTCAAACCAGGGAAAAATGTATACTCACCCATCATACTCATTTCAAACTCAGATTTCATTATATACATAGTAGAATTAGTTAATGATTGGTGAGTTAAACCAAATATAATTTCATCTACATAAATTTGAACAATCAAAAAAAATTATTGTATTTATTTATAAAAAATTTTGGATCATCATTTCCTTTAACATAATTGTTTGGAAGAAAAAATCATGTAAGTCTATCATACCAGGCTGTTGGGGCTTGTATAAGTCCCTATAATGCTTTGGTATGTTTAAAAACATGTTCAGGGTGTTATGTATCTTCAAATCGAAGAGGTTGTTCAACAAAAACATCCTCTTGAACATAACAATTATGTAACTAACATTTAACACCCATTTGAAAATGTTTGAAATTAAATAATGTTGCAAAGGCAAGTAGAATATGAATAGATTAATGTCTAGCTACTAGAGCATAGGTTTCTTCATTGTCTATTACTTGTTTTTGATTATAGACTTCAGTAACAAATCTAGATTTATTTCTTACTATGATTCCATTTTCATCACACTTATTTATGAAGACCCATTTTACTCTAATAAATGTAGTTTACATAGGTCTTTCAACCAAGGTCCAGACTTTGTTTCATTCAAATTCATTTATCTCATCTTGCATAGCTTTTATCCAATCCTCATCCCCTAAAGCATCATCAGTGATTTATTTTTCTAATTGGGAATGTAATGATAGATGTTATACTTTATTTATTAAGGAACTTATAGTCCTTACAGCTTGATTTATATCACCAATGATACTATCACTAGGTTGATTCTTTAGAAACAACTGATTTGGGTTCTGTAAAACTAGTTCATCATCATTGGGTAGAAAATATTCTGGTGTAAATGATTTAGAGATATTTTCTTAGACATTTTTCTTATCAGATGGATCCTCTATCTAGGGATGATAATCTATTTTTGAAAACATGGTCGAGGATATAGGTTGAGGTTGTTTAATAACAAAAGGATCAGTTTCATCGAATTTAACATCTACTGTTTCTTCAATAGTAGAAGTATATTTTTTGAAAACTCTATAAGCCTTAGAAGTTGTGGAGTAGTGTATGAAACTTCCTTAATCATATATTGGTGAAAATTTGTGTACACTTTATTCAGTATTAAAAATTAATACCTTGCAACCAAAAACCTTGAAGTAGTATTGTCAAGGTTTTCTACAATTCAATAACTCAAAAAGTGTTTTATTAGGAAAAGGTCTAATAAAAACACGATTTATAGTATACAAAGTCGTACTTATAGCTTCAGCCCAAAAATGTGTAGGGACCGAATATTCAATCAACATGGTTCATTTTATCTCTTGAATAATTATATTTCTTCTTTACACAAAACCATTTTGTTGAGGTGTTCTTGTTGCTATGAAGTTATGAGTAATTCTTTTTCAACTACAAAAGTTTCAAAAATCAGAATTTCGAATTTATTTACCATGATCTCTATTAATAGTTAATAATGGAAGGTTTTTCTCATTTTTATCAATTGATCTAAAAATTTTGAAATAATAAAAATCTTTAGTGTTCTTTGCTATAAAATAGACCCACGTAAGTCTAGTGTAATCATCATATAGTATAAATACATAGTATCTTCCACTAATGATTCTGGTTTGTGTTGAACCATAATGATCTATATGTACTAACTATAATGAATCAGTAGTTGAGGCTTCACTGATTGATTTCAAACATGATTTATGTAGCTTGCCATAATGACAAGTATCACAAACTTTTAAAGAATCAAATCTAAGATCCAATAGATCCTTAACTAGTCTCTTCAAAGAGAGACTTCATAGCTTTCTAAGGTTACAATGTCCTAACCTTCTATTACATAACCATTAATGATCATCCATTACACTAAGACAATGTATATCATGGTTCCTATTGTCGTCTATGTTTAGTGCGTATACATTCTCTTGCCTATGTGTAGAAAGAATAAACTCTTCCTTGGAATTGTGCACTAAACACTTTTCATTACTAAAATTCACAAGATAACACTCATCACATAATTGAATTATGATAATAAGGTTGTGATTAAGAAACTTTACAAATAAAACATTTGAAATCAATGTTTTTTCAAGAAGAAGAATGTTGCATATACAAATAATTTCTCCCTAGGAATTATCACTGAATGTTACATTTCCTCCATTTATCTTGATAATATTTTCAAAGATGTTTTTTTACCAGTCATATGTAGGACCCCGGGACACCCTAAGAGGGGAGGGGTGAATTAGTGTGGCAACTATTTATTTTTAAGAGATGGATCTTGTTCCCACGTTGGTATTAACTTGTTAAACAAGAATGATGAATATGACCAGAAAGAAAACATTCACATGCAGAGAGACTACACAACACTTTTTACTTGGTTCACCACTAAGGTTAACATCATGGATCATACACCGACAGGTTGTCTGTTATACCAAATTCCACAATTATTTTCTAGGTGTGGATTACAATTGTTTGGGCACATTCACTCTACCCCAGGCTCACTACCTTTTCAAAGGTTCAGGGATAGCTTACTGCATCCCTCGGGTCACTCCCTTTGACTCCCCCTAGCTCACTGCCTTTGGTGAAGTCCCACTCAGTTTATAGACAGGAATGTCACCTCATCATTGCAATAGAATTCATCATATATTTAATGTAGATGCTCTGATGAAGTCCAACTATCACCAGTAGACTAATCTCACTTTGCAACAAATTTATTAGACAATCTTCTAGATTTTGTGCAGCTTCAAAAAGACAAGTGTACATCAACAACAGTTGGCGCGCTTCTACAGGCCGGTGCACAAGTTTAAAAGACGGCTTGCATGTTATAACTGGTGGACAAGTCTACCTCAACCACTTCCGTGACACTCAGTTATACAACATAAAACTTGTATGACTCTCATTCCTTTTCACCCAAACCAGTTTTGGCGCGCAACAAACAGCTAACGTGAAACTTATACTTGTGCGACCCACAACCACATGCATGACCACTACACTGGCACGATGGGAGCACCGAACTTCTCTAACTCGCAAACTTCATTCGAAATGAGGAAAAGTGTTCCTCTATTTATAGAAAAAATCGACACCCTATGAGGTGGCACGCAAGCCTCCTCTCAGCGCGCATGTTCCGGCGCGTAGCTCCAACCGCCCTAGCCTTTTTCGCACTACTCACATTCACGACCAAACCAATAAATGCGCGAACCTCATTAAATTTCAATATTTTGACATTCTGATTTCAAAAAACATATGGCACACAACTTTCTAATCCTCCTAGGCATCGACGTCCATGTCCTTTATCAGTGCACAAGTCACTTGTGCGACACGTGTCTGGCGCACAAGTCCCTTTATAGAAAAACATTGTTTTCCCCTTTTGTAAAATTATAGGTCCAAAAAATTGGAAAACACTAGAAAATAGTGCCACCTTCAATACTGTTATCTGCTTGACCTGTATGAGTACTTCACTGGCACACATTATGAAGTTACTCTGAGGATTGACAATAAACACAAACTATTCTCCAATTCATGCATAGATGACCGTGGTTCCAACAATCTCCCACTTTGGGTTTTTTGGAAATCTGTAAATAAATTCGATAGACAACCATCCACATGCAAACCAAAAATGCAAGAATCAAATCAGCCAACAATATAAGTCAACGTGAGAAATGATCGGTGTAGAAAAGAAGAGATAAACATGAATTGGGTTCCCATGTTTTGGAATTTTTAATGACGCCCAAGAAATTCTGTTACAATGTTACAGAAGAATTACATGTCCAATGTAGTATTTCTTCTCATCCTTCTCATCCTATAACTGACGCTTAATCTCACGTGTCATAGAAGCATTACATGCCTGAATTTATTCTTTTCTTTACTATTGACAAAAACCCAAAGACTGGTAATTGTTCCTTCTTCAGCTCAAACAACACTCCCCTGGATATTATCTCCCCCAAAATCATGCATGACATCGATAAACATATTAAAAAAAGATAACATAATTGGGGAGAGGGGATTTACATGACCTCCTTATGCACTGGGAGGTGGCTGAACATCGAGATTCAACCGATCATCCACAAATACAGCCATTGACAGTGGCTTGGTCAGGATATCAGCCACTTGATCATCAGTTCCCACATGATCCAGTCTAATCACGCCTTGTTAAAATTTTTCTTTGATAAAGTGATACCAAATTTAAATATGTTTTGTATGAGAATGCTGAACTGGATTCTTCGTAAGATCAATTGCGCTCTTGTTATCACAATAAATCACCATTGGTTGCTTCACCTCATCACCAATATCGGTTAATTGTTGCTTCATGTAACGCCCCGACCCCAGTTACCTAGAGTTTGTGTATTATGACATAACATTGGCATGATAACAAAGGATCAAGTCTCGAAATACCGATCGGTTTAGTAGTCTTGGAAACACTAGATATTTTCATAAGTCTTACATTACATCATAAAGTAAAAAAACTACAACAACATCTTGTCTTCGTATCCCCTTATACTATCCTTGTAGGTCGTTCATAAATTACTTCATTACATCCTGGAAAAAAACATTGGAAGGGGTGAGCTCAGATGCTCAGTAAGGATAACAATATAGAAGATGCTTTCATAGATAAGAATAAACACTTAAGGAAATTTCTAACTAAAACAAAATCCTATTAAACTTGAACTTCAGCAAAATATGGAAAAGATAAAATGAAATAATGCCATTTAATTATTCACATGGATATTATACTAGTCGAATAATCGTATGTAATATCAATAACCACTTTCATGATTATGTAATGCATAATGCCAGACTATCATAACCATGTAGCCTAGGCCTCATACCAAGACTACAAATAAGATTTTGTCAATTCCTCATTACAGGACACTAGTTTGTCTCATGGGACCTACCAATGCATCGAGGAGCTATAGCGGGCTCCACCCGTCAGTTACTATGTCCAATGAATTCCTCATATGAAATGTTTGAAACATAACATAAACATTCGTATTAAAAATAGCATACTAAATGACAATACTTTATCCACAAACTATGAATGGTATAAAAATAGCACATCCACAGTTAAACATAAATCATTCAATACAATAAGGAAGGGTTTATAGTAACCGATTAACATCAATCAATAATAATGAATGATATCGACATAGATGAAAATAATCATCAAAACTATTTGACAGAAATATCCCCTTTTTCTTGAAAACATTTAAAAGTCACACTATTTATCAAGAATCCATTTGAAAATAAATTTCTGAATCAATGTGTCCCATACCACATTGAATCTTTTAAATGGAGTTTTAATTTTAAAACTTTAATGTCTATATAAATAAATCTTTAAAACCATTTTTAAAACATGGACATTAATGAGAATGATTTAGAAAAATAAATCATTAAAATATTTAAAAATGGTATTTTAGTTAGAGTTTCTTTCCAAAAGAGAGAAACTTGAATACAAATAATTCAGGTAATCAAAACATTACAATATCATGAGATTAAAGGGATTCATGATATACTATGTCAAAGTACATTATATACACCATATAAAAGTGAATTGGTGTATAACAACAAAGTAGTCTCAATGGGATGTAAATTGGGATGAAATCTCTTATAAAGACCGTATACTTAGGTTAAGGATAAATAAATGACATAATAATGTGTGAAAAATATAAATACACTAAATTTTATTGGATATTCAGTGTAAATCAATGATAGGACATTCACACATATTCATGTAAAAACAACACCAACGAATTGGATATTTAAGTCATCAAATGGACATTGAGTTAAAATTACTCCTATCAAGTTTATATTGATGACTAGAGAATTTATCAGGGGAGTGATTATGTGTATCAAAAGTATATCCACAAAAAGGGGAGTGGAAATTATGACATAAGAAAATGAATATTTATTCCACACATTATCTTGGATTATAATAATCATTGAAGTATTCTTAAATCCAAATGAGTGGAAATTTCAAATTCCCTTATCAATCTCATAACTTACGAAAAATACACCCATTAAAGAAGGATCATACAATTATGATGTAGATATCCATAAGTTATACAATATAACACAATTAATACAATCATGGTAAGTACACACACCACATGCAGTGAATAAGTGGTGAACAATGGAAATCTCACTAAATTAAAAGTGAGATAAGAAGACCCATACTTTGTACACTTACCTTGGTCAAAGGTAGGTTAACCTATTTTATAATGGTGAAATAATTGTTATTGAATTATTCAAGAATCATCTACATTAATATGATATCATATATGATCTTTTAACATTTATTTGTTAATAATATCTTATTATTATCGTTGTTTCGGGTGCTAACGGATTCATTTTACTTTATATTATTTGTTTTGCGAGCCGTATTTTTTATTTATGGGATATATATTATTCATATCCATAATTATATCATGTCTCTAAAAATTATTTTTATTCATCGAATGAAATTTATTCTGGAATGTATATGATGGGGAATGAATCTCATCGAGTTCGTGGAGACGGTAATCTGTAAGTACGCATGAGCGACAATATCATTATTTTGATATTAAAATAATATATAATTGGATGGTGTATCATATATAATGACTCATTATCATGTTATATTTATTATTTACATGAATTAAACATCAGTATTATACCCATACTAATAATAAAATATTGAATAACAATTACACCACGACGTGGAGACAGTAGGTCGTACGTACGAACGTATGGTGACTTGTCATTCACAGGATGGATAGAATAATGAATATGGTTGTACCATATTTATAATAAAATCACAATATATAGAATATACTGGATTTATTATTTTATAATGGAAATAAAAAATAAATAAGAAGTGGAAGAAGAATGGAACTTGAAAGAGGGTGGTGAAATCATTACCTTTTCTTCGGGTTCTTCCTTTTGATTTGATCAAAAGGGCTCCTTAGGCTGGCTTTATGATCAAACTAAGGCCTATAAGTTGAAGTGAGGGAAGTTGGAAGGATATTTGGGCATGGTTTGGCCAAACCAAAAGGCTTTTAATGTGTGAATAATTGGTTAGAAATGGTGTCTTTTTATAAGGGGGGAGGGGCTCTTTAGAAAAAACATAAAGAATTATTTTATAATAAGTTTATATTCAGTTTCAAATGGATAAAAAGTAGATATTTCAAAGTATAAGGTGGGTATGGTTCAAAAAACGTTCAAAAAATAGATTTTAGACACGTTTGGGTCATTATATTAACCTTTTCTTTTAGTTTTAACTCTTAGTTAATTAGTTTGACATTTACCATGCCACTTTGTATTTTATATTATATAGTTAATAAACATACTATATACCTCCAAGAGACACCCAAGTGGTACATTAATGATACACCTATCATGATAAAACTCTTTTTTATGAACCATAGATATTTAGGAATTTAATATTAATTAATAATATAATATTTGTTTTAAAAACTCTTTTATGTCAATTTTGACACTATTTGGTATTTGATTTTTGTGAAAATCATAACAGCATGATTACTTCAAAAAAAGTAAATTAAATCAATCCTAACACGTCTTATTAACCTATACAATTCTTATAATTCATTAAAAGTCTCAAATTATATTTATTTGGGTATTTATAATATCAATTATTTTAATATTTCACTAATAAGGTAATTATTACATCATCATTGTGTCATAAATAAATTAAATTATTTAATGTCTACAAATTATAAATAAACTAAAATTATGTATTAAATATTCTTATCTTTATAATAAATATTTATAGTCTAAAATATAACATATATAACCCATTGTAAAAAATGTTTTTTAAAAGATATATGCTTATGTCATTTTTTGTATTTACTTTAACTTAATTAATAAAAAGTGTCATTATCACTTACATGTGGATCCATGGGGTCCCAAAATCGACCAAAATATGCCAATGGTCGGAACTATAACTACAAATAGTGTTAGGAAACGTTTTAGAGTAAATTAATATTATGATAATATTATTGTTTTACCCTTATTTACTGTATACACCCTTTAAGCATGGTAAATATAATATTTATCGAAGTAATTATTCAAAATGTATAAAAATAAGAGTAAACTATTTACATAATTTGGAAATCTGAATTCCAAATATGGAATCCATTTTTCCAAATTCAAATCAATGAAGTGGCAGAAATTAATTTAAAATTAATTCCCATCGTCAAAAGAAAAGCCGTGTTTTTAAGAATTAATAACTATCAAAAGATTGACTCTTGTTTATGTCTAGTTTAAATGTAAAATTATCTCCAATGACCAACATTGTATTAAATGATAAAAATATATTATAAATATATTTTAAAACCACTCAAATTAAAAATTTATCACTATTAATTATTTCGATTAAAAAAGTTGTTTTTAATTAAAATTTTGTAATTTTCACTATTCATCAAAATATGAATGTTATCTAAAAAGTACCAAAATTTCACCCTAGGCTAATTTCGATATTACGAATCCAAAAATGAAGTCTATTTTAAAATATAAAATGTATAAAGTTTTAAAAATTAGGTATTACTATTCATAACTGCTAGTTTTAATGGTTGTGGTGTGTGTTAGAACTTGAAGTTGTGTACAACACACACTAATATATTATTCATTGAGAAGCATACCGTGGAAGATTGGGGTGTTAAATTCTACCCTCCTTTAATAAATTTCATCCTCGCAATTTTTAAAATTGGGCATGGGAATATAATGGAATGTCCCACATCGGAAAAAGAGTCAATAAGACTATCACTTTAAAAGAATGAAAGAGAAGTACAATGGTCACCTGAGATAACCTAAACTAGGATTCCATGTAGACAACATGGATATAGATGATAAGATAAGTGTCAAGTTCTGATGGAGAGGGATATAAAACATGATCAGGAGAAATTCAACAACAAGAAAACTACAAACTTGTGGTGGGACAAACAGTCATTAGTTTCCCATTAGAAATAGTAAACAGACAACATTTTTATTATTATTATTTTTAGTTACATTACATAAAGATGAGGAATTAATTTATGAGATTGACTAAGAACATAAATATATATACTTAATTTTTACGTACAGTTTCATTCTTTAATAAATTTCTACTACTAACTCATTTTGAAACGATGAGTATTCCAGAAGACTTGGTCACACTAGAAGAGCTACAATAAAATTCTTATAGAATCACATGATCCACGAAGAATAAACTATAAATTTACCTTGTCTTTAGAGATTAATCAAAACCAAAATGGTTATAATAAGATCTGATGATCCCCCAAAATGTTATTTCATTAGAGAAATAAACACAAATTTTAATTTCTAAAATTAAACCCACAATACCCCAAAGTTAAAAAAATAGAACTAATTAAATAATTGTCCTAAAAATCCTTTAATAAAATCCAAAATAATATTGCAACTAAAAACATAGAAGAATTTGGTTATGTAGTCTTCCACATTAAATGGTATCTCCAAATGACATCAATTAATCTTAAAGTCACATAAATAAAAGTAATTAACCTAATCACATATTCTCTATTATAGGTTAATCATTTCCATAAATAACCAAAATCACTATAAATACACAATAAAAACATAGATAAAAATCCACCATTACTCCCCAAATGAAATCCCATACTATTCCATTTTTTTGGGAATATTGCGTTCCCAGCAAAGCGAACATCTTCCGAAATAACATTTATCATTAAGTCACCAAATCATTTTCCTATACTAGGTATTTTCATTTGATAAGACATAAGATCCCAAATCAAATTATTATTGATCAATAAAATCAGTTAACTAAAAATAATAGTCAAACTAACCAGGGACTTCACGTAGTCTAGAGGTAGGCGATAAATCCCATTCGCTCTTTGGTTTTCGGTTCGATTCCCACATCATTGTCCGACGTGATCGGTTGTCACATGGTCTGTGTGTTTTCCTTTTTCAAAAACTATATTTTATTACATTATCAAAATGAGATAAATTCCTCTAAATAACCATAACATAATTTTATCACAAATGTTATCTCATACATTGCATTTTCATCCCAAATTATAATAACTTGTAATTTCCTCAAACCCAATGATCATATAAAACCAAATGGTTATTTCTAACTATATACACAAGAGAAAATATAATTCCTCATAAAATATCATTATCACATGGAAAAGTACATAGTTACAAATATAAGAGAAAATTATACAAAAGTAAACCTATCAACAAGGAGAACTAATACTTTTTAAACATTTCATTAACCATTTATTTCCACATTAATTCTTCTTTGACCAAGAAAATATCCTATAGAATTGGGCTTTCACTCAGGTAATGTCGAGGTCCCCTACATTTACGAAAAATGACTGTAAATGGATTCATGGGACCATTTTTATCCTCTTCCATCGTAATCTTCATTTTTCATTAGAAATTCTTCACTTTATGTCTTTCCATCCCACATGTAATGCATTTCTTTGTCCCATTAAGACACTTTCCTGGGTGTCTCCTTCCACATTTCCTGCATGATGGAAATTGAGGATTCCTTTCTCCATGTTATCCACTACTGGAGCTCTTATCATTCATCACCTTTCCCTTCTTTGTTGAGTCCGGGAATTGGTTATATATATATATATTGTTGATCATTTTTTTGGAAAATTTATTTGGCATGAAAACTATATCTTTTACGCCTATCAACATTCCATTCTGTTTCTCATTTCCACCACCATTCCCACCTTTTACATCATTCTCAAAGTCACTATGACTTCCTTGGAATCCATCCATTGACTAAAACCAGAAAGCATTGTGTGAGTAATAGCAGTCATAAAATCATTTAGAGAATATCATGTCACCATATTATCAATTTGAAACACATTAAGATTAAACATAGTCATTTACTATCATCTTATATATAAGGATTCAAATAGGTTTCTAAAGAAAATGTAAATTATCCTAAACATATCCCCAGAGAGTGTCATAACAAAAAGTGAAGTAAGGCCCATTGTTGTGCACCAGTTCCCGTTCAATTCTAGATCAAGCGTTGTTTTTGGGTTTTAAACCAAGGTACATCTATGCCAGAGCGTCCTCTACCTGCTCGTATCCAGACGGGGATGTATTTCTTGGAAAACTCACAAAATCTCTACAATTACAAAATTCTAAGAAGTTATTCTATACTAATCTTCAAATTCTATCATAGGGCTATGTGATCTAATCAGAGTTTATCTAAATCTAGCTCCCAAGGTTTGTACTAAACTTCCTCTGATACCAACTATAACGCCCCGACCCAAGTTACCCAGATTCGGTGCATTATTACATAACATTGGCATGATCACAAAGGATCAAGTCTTGAAAGATCGATTAGTTTAGTAGTCTTGGAAACACTAGATATATTCATAAATCTTACATTACATCATAAGGTAAAAAAACTACAATAACATCTTGTCATGATATCCCCTCATACTATCACTGCAAGTCATTAATAAATTACTTCTTCACATCCTGGAAAAAATAAAACATTGAAAGGGTTGATCATTAAGGATAACAATATTGCAGAAGCTTTCATAGATAAGAATAAACGTTTAAGTAAATTTATAACTAAAACAAAAGCCTTTTAATCTTGAACTTCAACATAATATGGAAATGATCAAATGAAATAATGCCATTTATTTATTCACATGGATATTCTACTAGTCTAATAATCGCATGAAATATCAATAACCACTTTCATAATGATGGAATGCATAATGCTAGACTATCATAAACACTTAGCCAAGGCCTCGTGCCAAGACTACAAATAAGATTTTGTCAAGAACTCAGGCTAAGACACCAGTTTGTCTCGTGAGACCTAACGATGCATCGAGGAGCTGTAGTGGGCTCCCCTATCACTTACTACGTCCAATTCATTCTTCATATGAGAAGTTTAAAACATAACATAAATATTCGTATTAAAACTTGCATAGGAAATATCAATACTTTATCTGCAAAATATGAATGGTATAAAAATAGCACATCCACAATCAAACATAACTCATTAAATACAATAAGGAAGATTGTATTGTAACAGATTAACGTCAATCAAGAATAAAGGATGATATCGATATAGATAAAAATAATGATCAAAACTATTTGATATAATTATCCCCCTTTTTCTTGAAAACATTTAAAAGTCACACTATTAATCAAGAAGCCATTTAAAAATAAAATTTTGAATCAATGTTTCCCATACCATATTGAAACTTTTAAAAAGAGTTTTAATTTTTAAAATTTAATGTCCATATAAATAAATCATTAAAGCCATATTTAAAACATGGACATTAATGATAATTATTTAGAATAATAAATCATTAAAACATTTAAAAATGACATTTTAGTTAGAGTTTCTAACCAAAAGAGAGACACTTGAACACAAATAACTGAGGTAATCAAAACATTGTAATACCATGAGAATAAAGGGATTCATGATATACTATACCGATGTACATTATATACACCATATAAAAGTGAATTGGTGTATAACAACAAAGTAGTCTAAATGGAATGTAAATTGAGAGGAAATCTCTTATAAAGACTGTATCCATAGGTTAAAGATAAATCAACAGCATAATTATGTGTGAAAAATATAAATACACTCAATATGATTGGATATTCATTGTAAATAAATCAGAGGACATTCACACATATTCTTGAAAAAACAACACCAACGAATTGTATATTTAACTCAACAAATGGAGATTGAGTTAAAATTACTCTTATCAAGTTCATATTGATGACTAGAGAATTTATCAATGGGTTGATTTTGTGTTTCAAAAGTACATCCACAAAAATGGGAGTTGAAATTATGATATAAGAAAATGAATAGTGATTCCATACATAATCTTGGAGTATAATAATAATTGAAGTATGTGTAAATCCAAATGAGTGGAAATTTCAAATTCCCTTATCAATCTCGTAACATACGAAAAATACACCCATGAAATAAGGATCATACAATGATGATGTAGATATCCATAAATTAAATTATATTACACAATGAATACAATCATGGTCATTACACACACCACATGAAATAAATAAGTGGTGAACAATGAAAATCTCATGGAATTAAAAGTGAGATAAGAAGCCCCTTATTTTTACTTTTTCCTTGGTCGACGGTAGGTTAACCTAATGTATAATGGGGAATGAATTGTTATTTAATTATACAAGAATTGTTTACATTAATATTATATCATATATGATCTTTTAACATTGATTTGTTAATAATATCTTAGTATTATCATTATTTCGGGAGTTAATGGATTCATTATCCTTTATATTATTTGTTACGAGATCCATATTTGTTATGGATGGGATGTATCATATTAATATACAGAATGATATCATATCTCTAAAATTTATTTTTATTCATCAAATGAAATTTAGTTTTGAATGGATATGATGAGGAATGAATCTCATTGCGTTCGTGGAGATGGTAATCCGTAAGTACACACGAGGAAAAGTAAACAGACAACATTTTTATTATTATTTATTTAGTTACATTACATAAATATGAGGAATTTATTTATGAGATTGAATAAGAACATAAAAAGATATACATAATTTTTACGTAAAGTTTCATTCTTTAATAAATTTATACTACTAACTCATTTTTAAACGATGCGTATTCCAGAAGACTTGGTCACACTAGAAGAGCTACAATAAAATTCTTATAGAATCACATGATCTACGAAGAAGAAAATATATATTTGCCTTTTCTTTAGAGATTAATCAAAACCAAAATGGGTAGTATAAGATCTGATGATCCCCCAAAATGTTATTTCATTATAGAAAGAAACACTAATATTAATTTCTAAAATTAAACAAAAAATACCCCAAAGTTAAATAAATAGAATTAAATAAATAATTGTCCTTAAAATACATTAATAAGATCCAAAATAACATTGAAACTCAAAACGTAGATGAATTTGGTTATGTAGTCTTCCACGTTAAATGGTATCTCCAAATGACATCAATAACTCTTAAAGTCACATACTTAAAAGTAATTAACCTAATCATATATTCTCTATTATAGGTTAATCATTTCCATAAATAACCCAAATCACTATAAATCCACAATAAAAACATTGATAAAAATCCACCATTACTCCTCAAATTAAATCCCACACTATTCTATTTTTTTGGGCACATTGTGTTCCCAACAAAGCGAACATCTTCCAAAATAACATTTATCACTTAATCACCAAATCATTTTCATATACTAAGGATATTCATTTGATAAGACATAAGATCCCATATCAAATTATTATTGATCAATAAAATCATTTAACTAAAAATAATAGTCACACTAACCAAGGACTTCACGTAGTCCAGTGGTAGGCGATAAATCTCAATCGCTCTTTGGTTGTGGGTTCGATTCCCACAGCTTCGTCCTACGTGACTGGTTGTCACACGGTCTGTGTGATGTCCTTTTTCAAAAACTATATTTTATTACATTACCAAAATGAGATAAATTCCTCAAAATAACCATAACATAATTTAACCACAAATGTTATCTCATACCTTGCATTTTCATCCCAAATTATAATAACTTGTAATTTCCTCAAACCCAATGATCATAAAAAACCAAATGATTATTTATAACTATATCCACAAGAGAAAAGATAATTCTTCATCAAATATCATTCTCACATGGAAAACTGTAGGGTTACCAATACAAGAGAAAATTATTAAAAAGTAAACCCATCAACAAGGAAAACTAATACTTTTTAAACATTTCTCCAACCATTTATTTTGACATAACTTCTTCTTCGACCAAGAAAATATCCTATTGAATAGGGCCTTCACTCAGGTAATGGAGAGGTCCCCTACATTTACAAAAAATGACTATAAATGGATTCTTGGGACCATTTTTATCTTCTTCCATAGTACTCTTCATTTTTCTTTGGAAATTATTCACTTTATGTCTTTCCTTCCCGCACGTAAAGAATTTTTTTCTCCCATTGAGTCACTTTCCTTGGTGTCTCCTTCCTCATTTCCTGCATCATGGAAATTGAGGATTCGTTTCTCCATGGTCTCCACTGCTAGAGATCTTATCATTCATCACCTTTCTCTTCTTTGTTGAGTCCAGAAATTGGTTAATATATATATATTATTGATCATATTTTTTGGAAATTAATTTGGCATGAAGACTATATCTTCTACTCCTATCAAAAATCCATTCTGATTCTCATTGCCACCACCGTTCCCACCTTGTACATCATTCTCAAAGTCATTATGACTTCCTTGGAATCCATACATTGACTAAAAACAGAAAGCATTGTGTGAGTTACAGTAGTCATAAAATCATTTAGAGAATATCATGTCACCATATTCTCAATTTCAAACACATTAGGATTAACCAAGGTCATTTACTCTCATATTATATATAATTATTCAAATAGGTTTGTAAAGAAAATGTAAATTATCCTATGCATATCCCCCGGGAGTGTCATAACCAAAAGTGCAGCAAGGCCCGTTGTTGTGCACCAGTTCTCGTTCGATTGTAGCTCAAGTAGTGTTTTCGTATTTTACCACAAGGTACATATGTGCCAGAGCTGCCTCTACCTGATCGTATCTAGATGGGGATGTATTGCTCAAAAAACTCACAAAATCCCTACAATACAAAAATTCTAAGAAGTTCTTCTATACTAATCCTCAAAGTCCATCATCGGGCAATGTACTCTAATCAGAGTTTATCTAAATCTAGCTCACAAGGTTTGTACTAAACTTCCTCTGATACCAACTATAATGCCCCGACCCAAGTTACACAGAGTCGGTGCATTATTATATAACATTGGCATGATAAAAAAGGTTCACGTCTTGAAATACCGATTAGTTTAGTAGTTTTGGAAACACTATAAATATTCATAAGTCTTACATTACATCATAAGGTAAAAAAACTACAACAACATCTTTTCGTCATATCCCCTCGTACTATCCCTACAGTTCATTCATAAATTACTTCTTCACCTCCTGGGAAAAATAAAACTTTGAAAGGGGTGAGCTCAAATGCTCAGTATGGATAACAGTATTGCAGAAGCTTTCATAGATAAGTATAAACATTTAGGGAAATATAGAACTAAAAAGAAGCCTTTTAAACTTGAACCTTAGCATAAAATGGAAAATATTAAAATGAAATAATTCCATTTACTTATTTACATGGATATTATACTAGTCGAATAATCACATGAAATATCAATAACCACTTTCATAATGATGGAATGAAAAATACTAGACTATCATAACCACGTAGTCAATGCCTCGTGTCAAGACTAAAAATAATATTTTGTCAAGGCCTCGTGCCAAGACACTAGTTTGTCTCATGATACCGAACGATGCATCGAGGAGCTATAGCTGTCTCCACCTTCCACTTACTAAGTCCAATGCAGTCCTCATATGAAAAGTTTGAAACTTAACATAAACATTTGTATTAAAACTAGCATACAAAATGTCAATACTTTATCCACAAACTATGAATGGTATAAAAATAGCACATCCACAGTCAAACATAACTCATTCAATACAATAAGGAAGATTGTATTGTAACAGATTAACCTTAATCATGAATAATGAATGATATCGACATATATGAAAATAATCATAAAAAATTTTTGAGAGAAATATCCCCCTTTTTCTTGAAAACATTTAAAAGTCACACTATTTATCAAGAGGCCATTTAAAAATAAATTTTTGAATCAAAATGTCCCATACCACATTGAATCTTTTAAAAGGAGTTTTAATTTTAAAAAATTAATAATCATATAAATAAATCATTAAAACCATTTTTAAAACATGGACATTAATGAGAAAGATTTAGAAAAATAAATCATTAAAACATTTAAAAATGATATTTTCGTAAGAGTTTCTAACCAAAAGAGTGACACTGGAACACAAATAATTGAGGTAATAAAAACATTGTAATATCATGAGAATAAAGGGATTCATGATATACTATGTCATTGTACTTTATATACACCATATAAAAGTGAATTGGTGTATAACAACAAAGTAGTCTCAAAGGAACGTAAACTGAGATGAAATCTCTTATAAAGACCGTATCCTTAGGTTAAAGATAAATCAACAACATAATTTTGCTTGAAAAAGATAAATAAACTCAATATGATTGGATATTCAGTGTAAATCAATCATAGGACTTTCACACATATTCTTGTAAAAACAACACCAACGAATTGGATATTTAACTCAACAAATGGAGATTGAGTTAAAATTACTCTTCTGAAGTTCATATTGATGACTATAGAATTTATCAATGGATTGATTATGTGTATCAATAGTATATCCATAAAAAGGGGAGTAGAAATTATGACATAAGAAAATGAATAGTGATTCCACACATAATCTTGGAGTATAATAATCATTGAAGTATGCATAAAGCCAAATGAGTGGAAATTTAAAATTCCCTTATCAATCACGTAACATACGAAGAATACACCCATGAAAGAAGGATTATACAATGATGATGTAGATATCCTTAAATTAATGTATATTACACAATGAATACAATCATGGTCATTACACACACCATATGCAATAAATAAGTTGTGAACAATGAAAATCTCACAGAATTAAAAGTGAGATAAGAAGCCCCTTACTTTGTACTTTTTCCTTTGTCGACGGTAGATTATCCTCCTGTATAATGGTGAAACAATTGTTATTTAACTATACAAGAATCATTTACCTTTATATTATATCATATATGTTCTTTTAACATTTATTTGTTAATAATATCTTAGTATTATCGTTGTTTTGGGTGTTAACGGATTCATTTTCCTTTATATTATTTGTTATGCGAGCCGTATTTATTACGGATGGGATGTATCATATTCATATCCAGAATGATATCATGTCTCTAAAAATTATTTTTATTCATCAAATGAAATTTATTCTTGAATGAATATGATGAGGAATGAATCTCATCGCGTTCGTGGAGACGGTAATCCGTACGTACGCACGAGCGAAAATATCATTATTTTGGAATTAAAATAATATATAATTGAATGGTGTATCATATATAGAGAATCATTATCACGTTATATTTAATATTTACATGAATTAAACATCATTATTATACTCATCCAAATAATTATATATTGAATAACAATTACACCACAACGTGGAGACAGTAGGCCATACGTACGCACGTTTCGTGACATGTCATTCAAAGGATGGATAGAATACAGAATATTGTTGTACCGTATTTATAATAACATCACAGTATATAGAAGATACTAGAGTTATTATTTTAGACTGGAAATAACCAAGAAATAATAAGTGGAAGAATAAAGGAACTTGAAAGAGGGTAGTGAAATCATTACCTCTAATTTGGGTTCTTTCATTTGATTTGATCCAAAGGGCTCCTTAGGTTGGCTTTCGGATCAAACCAAGGCCTCTAGGTTTATGTTAGGGAATTCGGGAGGATACTTGGGCAGGGTTTGGCTGAAAAAAAGGCTTTGATGGTGTGAATAATTGGTTAGAAGTGGTGTCCTTTTATAAGGGGGGAAGGGGCTATTTAGGAAAAACATAAAGTATTATTTAATAATAACTTATATTCAGTTTATAATGGCTCAAAAGTAGATAATTCAAATTCTAAGGTGGGTATGGGTCGAAATACATTCAACCAATAAATTTTAGACAGGTTTGGGTCATTATATTAACCTTATCTTTTAGTTTTAACTCTTAGTTAATTAGTTTGACATTTACCATGTCACTTTTTATTTTAAATTATATAGGTAGTAAACATACTATATACCTCCAAGAGACCCCCACGTTGTCCATTAATGATAAAAATATCATAATACAAGTCCTTTGTAAGAAAGTTATATTTTTAAGAATTTAAATACAATTAATAATATAATATTTGTTTTAAAAAATCTTTTATGTTAATTTTTAAACTATTTGTTATTTGATTTTTGTGAACATCATAACAACATGATTACATCGATCAAAGTTAATTAAATCAGTACTAACATGTCATATTAACCTATAAAATTCGTGGAATTTATTAAAATTCTCAAATTATATTTATTTGGGTATTTATAATATCAATTATTTTTAGATTTTACAAATAAGGTAATTGCTGCATCATCATTATTTCATAAATAAATTAAATTATTTAATGTCTAAAAATTATAAATAAAATAATATTATGTAGGAAAAGTTCTAAATTTATAACGAATATTTATAGTCTAAAATATAACATATATAACCCATTGTAAAAATTGTTTTTCTAAAAGATATATGCAAATGTCATTTTTGTAATTACTTTAACTTAATTAATATAATGTGTCATTATCACCTACAAGTGGATCCATGGGGTCCCAAAATCGACTCAAATATTCCCATGGCCAGATATGTATCAGCCAATAGGGTTAGGACACGTTTTAGGGTAAATTAATATTATTATAATATTATTTTTTTACCATTATTTACCGGATTTACCCTGTAACCATGGTAAAAAATATATTTACCGAAGTAATTATTCAAAATGTATATTTTTTGAGTTACCTATTTACATAATTTGGAAATACTGATTCCAATTATGGAATCCATTTTTCCAAATTCAAAACACACAAGCGGTAGAAATTAATTTAAAATTAATTTCCCGCCGTCAAAACAAAAAGCGTGTTTTTAAGAAATAATAATTATCAAAAGATTGACACTTGTTTATTTCTAGTTTAAATGTGAAATTGTGTCCAATGACAAAAATTGTATTAAATGGTAAAAATATATTCTAAATATACTTTAAAACCACTCAAATTCATAATTTATCACTATTAATTATTTCGATTAAAAAACTTGTTTTTAATTAAAATATAGTTATTTTAACTATTATCAAAATATGAAAGTTATCCGAAAAGTACCAAAATTTCACCCTAGGCTAATTACGATATTCTGAATCCAAAAATGAAGTCCATTTTGAAAGATAAAATTTATAAAATTAAAAAAATTGGGTATTACTATTCATAACGTCTAGTTTTATTAGTTATGTTGTGTGTTAGAACTTGAAGTTGCGTACAACACACACTACTGTATTATTCAGTGAGAAGCGTACCATGGAAGATAGGGGTGTTACACATCATCCATAGTAGTTTAGTGCATGAATTTTTGGAGGAGATATACTCAGTTTCAGTAGTACTAAGAGAATTACATTCTTGTTTCTTTCTCAACCATCCAACACATTTATTCTCAATATAGAATGCTCCACCTCTGGTGGACTTTTTGTCCACAATATCACCAGCCCAGTCAACATCAAAAATGCTGATAATTCACTGTTCCTTCTTTCAGAAATGTATATGCAACAATTGTGAGTACCTTGAATATACCTAATGATTCTTTTTACTACTTCCATATATTCCTCCTTTGGATTACTCTAATGCGGGCTGCAAGACATGTGGCAAAGACAATATCTGGCCATATCGCTGTCAGGTACAATAGAATCCCTATGATCCTCATGTTCAAGGTGGGATCTACATAGGTCCCATCATCATTGTTTCCATGTTTAGTTCCAACTGCAATCATATTTGACATCAGTTTGGAGTCTTGCATATTAAACTTCTTCAGCAGCTCTCTTGCATTCTTTTATTGAGAAATTAATGTGTACTACTTCTTTTGAATCACCTACAGCCCCATAAAATTTGTGAGATCCCCAATCATAGATATTTCAAATTCTGATTTCATGTGATTGGAAAATTCATCCACTGATTTCTGCCTACTGCCACCAAATATGATATCATCAACGTTGACTAGAACCATGAAATGATATTTTGGAGAATTATTCCCATATATATTGTGATATACTCCCCCTATATTGAATTATAGCTTCATGAGATATGAGTCCAGCTGGGAATACCATGCTCGTGGTGCCTGCTTCAAACCATATAGAGCCTTCTTCAGTTTGCAGACCTTTGTTTCGTCAGAACCAAGAACAAAACTCACTAGTTGTTCAATGTAGACTTCTTCTTCGAGTACACCATTCAATAATGCTGTCTTGACATCCATTTCATACACTTTATATCCTCTTTAGAGTTCTATGACAAGGAACATCCTGACTGAATCTAATCTATCCACTGGAGAAAAGGTTCAGTCAACATCAACAACTTCAATTTGGGAGTATCATTTACATACCAGTTGTTCCTTGTTTCTAATAACACTTCCATGCTCATAAAACATGTTCTTGAAGATTCATTTTGTACCAATATTGTTGTTACCTTCATGTCTCTGGAAAAGATCTCTTGTATGATTCTTGTCAATCTAATCTGACACTTCATTCATGGCTTTCACCCATGATTCTTATTTTACAGCTTCTTTAGATGAGTATGGCTCCACAACTGATAGAAATACATATTTCATTTTATTCCTCATACTCCATGTTTGTGTGGGTGAAATCCTATCCCCTATAATGTTAGATGGATCAATCTCAGCTATTTGATTTCTCCTGTGAGGTTCAGTTTCATTCTCTCCAGCCATAGTTTCTTCATCAGATTATTCTTCTGAATCAACATCATGATGTGACTCCTGAGTGTTTTGAACAACTTCCTTTATTTCTATATTTGTATTTTCTCCTTGTTCACTTTCTTCCTCACTTTCTATCACATCAGCATATGACTTCCTTGATGCATTTGTGGTTTTATCTTCAATTATGTTAACATCACTGGTTTCCACAATCCTTATTAATCACTTGTTGAAACACTTGTAGGATTTTCTATTCATTGGATACACAAGAAAAATTCCATCATCAGCATTTTCACCAAACGTCCCTTGATTTCCGTCTATATTCTAGATGAATCATTTGATTATGAAAACTCGAAAGTATTTCAACGAAGGGTTCCTTCCATGAAACAACTCATATAGTGTCTTTATTTCTCCCATATAAACCCATGTTCGATTGTGAATGTGCACTGCTACTTCACTAACTTCCTTCCAGTAATGGCGAGAGATAACACTCTCAAGCAGTATAGTCCTGGCCATATTGTTAACTTGTCGATTATGGTGCTCAACAACTCCATTTTTCTATGGAGTTCTCACAGCAACTACCTCATGCTATATTCCATGTTTTTCTAGATAATTCTCAAACTCAATGGATGTGTATTCCTCACTATTGTTAGATTGCAACACTTTTATTGTTCATCCTGTATCATTCTTGGCGATTCTCCGATATGTTTTCTTGAAGTCAAGCACTTTTCGTCTCCAGTGAATTACCATAACACATGCCATTCTACTGTAATCATCAATGAAAAGGACAAAGTACCTTTCTCCATGAGTTCCGGAAACATTTATCGGCACGCATAAATATGTATGAATTAGACCAAGATGATGAGATGCTCTTTTCTTCTTTGGCCAATATGAACTAAAAACCAGATTTCCATGAATGAAAGCATCAAAATACTTTTCATGCTCATGCTTCAGGTTGGGAATGTCCATGACAATCCTCAATTTTGATATTTTCTCCATGTCTTGTTGATTGATGTTTCCCAGTCTCTAATGCCACAAATTGTTTTCTTCTTCAACAGTCATGTAACAAACATTCTTTTTAATATTATCTTGATACAAGTTATCATCTTTTCTACATCCCTTCATAAGTGAATTTCATGTCATTCCCTTATTAGTGCTGCCTTTCAGATTAAAAGTAACAATAAGTCCTATGTCATAGAGTTGACTCACGCTAAGTAGATTATGATGTAGGCCATTTACGTAAATGACTTCAGTATTCTTTATCTCTACATTAGCTAAATTAGTACTTTCAATTCCTTTGATTTTCAGAGATCCATCATTACCAAATTGTATTGTACCATCAACCTTCTTTTTGATATTCATTAATAGTCCAGCATTACCTATCATATGAGACGAACAACCACTATCCAGAATCCATGTACTGTTTCTTTTTGTAGCTTTGAGGGCCACCTCTACAAGGTTGGATTTCTCAATTTTCTTCTTTTCATTCCATGAGACATTGGATTGAGTATAGAACACTGATGGACTTTCAATTATCTCATCTATGTACATTGGTTCTTCATAGTCGAAGTCTTCTTCGAGAGGGGAAAACCTGTTTGAATGAGCAACATTATCATGTTGACAAGATTTGACATTTATTGACCTTAGGTATGAGGTGTCCATGACCCTTATCTGCCTACAATTAACATCCTTATGACCAAAGTCAGAACAAAGAAAATAGTATCCATATAATCTATTTCTTCTATAAGATGGAGGATATGAAGTCAGTCTCCTTTGTTGACATCTCTGATCATTCCCATTCATGTAGATCCTTTCCTCTTCGTAATATTTCATGGTATGGCTTAGATATTCACAGAACTGACACTTCATGAGAGGAAATGTATTCTCACAGGAATTTATCCTCATACCTTCTTCCTTGGGATAATAGTTGGACTACCTGTCATTTCTGAAAGTTTGACGATAATTTTCTGCTCTCGTTTAAGTATGGATTGAGGATTTCTTTTTCAGCAATTCAGGAAACATTTAAACATGTCCAACTTTCATGTTGTCATTCTTTTGTCTCTCTTTACTTCTAGCAGTTGATGTCTGAGCTTCACATCCAATTCCACTCTTTCCCATGTAAAGGGGTCTTTGATCACTCATGATTTTTCCAACCCCATCTGAACCACACATAGCTCTTTCTTGTAATTCAGCATCTAAGAATCTTCCAAACTATATTTTCTTCCTTGATTATTTTGAAAATTATTTAGTCTCAATTTTACTCCTAAGAGTAACAAATTCCTCCTCAAGACCCTCAATAGCCTTGGATTTTTCATCCAGTCTAGATGTGAGGTCATTTATGACCTTTCCATGCTCTTAAATTCTCAACATTAGATCCACAACATCATCATTTATTTCAAGTATTTTAGACTGTACATTCACCAATTCTTCCAGTCATAAATTTCATCTTCATGATGATCAACATATTCAGCTACATCTTCTACAATTTATTTCCACTTACTTCTACACTTAAATTTAATATTACTCTTAATAACACCATACTTAATTTGCAACTCAGAATATGCAGTAGTCTTCAAAAAATTTTATCCACCAGTATCTTCAGATTTTTCAACAGTGGCCATCATGGAAGCAGGGTTCACAGTTTTAAATTCTGGTTCATCTTAATCACATAATTTATTATCATCTTCATCCTCTTCATAAAAAAATCTCTTATTCAGAAATTTCTTTCTATATTTGAAGTCTCTGTTCTTGAAAAACCTTTTATAAGGCTTCTCAATGTTTTCAGCATCATTATCATAATCATCGATATTTCTTAAGCACTGAGAGGCAATGTGCCCAACATTTCTACAATGAAAGCATGATAGAGGTAATTTCCTCTTGAATTTCACTTTTTTCTCCTGGAACCTTTTGGAAATGAGAGAAATAATTTCTTTTTCCTCATCGTCTTCACCACTACTATCTTTTGAAATTTTCAATTTCTCCCATTATTTTAATGACATTTCTTTGCTTACTCGTGTAGTAGCATCTTCTGGTTTGACTCTCATTTCATATGCCACTAGGCTGCTCTACAGGTCATCCAATGAATGTTTAGAAAGATAACTTTCCTCAAGGGCTGAAACCTTTTAATTGTACAAAGGTTGAAGTCTTCTTAATATTTTTTTTACAATGCCAACATCTTTGATTTCTTCACCTAGACCTCGAATTGCTCTAACCACTTCAGTAATACGATTGAAGAAAGAGTCTGAATTCTCATCAGGATGCATATTCAGATCATCCAACCAATTTTGTAAGACTTGTAGTTTTTCCTCCTTCACTTTTCTATCTACTTCATAAATATTTTCATGTTTCTCCCACATGTACTTTTATGAGGTGCAAGTCATTACCTTTAGATAGATCTAATCAGAAAGGGCTGCGGTGAGAGCATTATGCACTTTAGCATCAGCATCATGAATTTTCCTATCAGCATCCATCGTAGCCAGCCCTGTTGGATCAGTAACCTGAATCCCTTACATAGTGGAAAATAGAATATCCATTCCAAGGGATCGTATATGAGATCTCATTATATTCTTCCAGATCTGGAAATTACTTCCATTGAATAGAGGGACTCCCCTAACATTGCCGACATTCTCCGTGATGACAAATGAAAGATTCAACACCAGCGACCTGGCTCTGATACCACTTGTAGGACCCCGGGACACCCTAAGAGGGGAGGGGTGAATCAGGGTTGAAACATTTTCTTTTTAAGAGATGGATCTTGTTCTCACATTGGTTGGAACTTGTTAAACCTGTATGATGAATATGATCAAAAAGAAAACATTCATGTGTAGAGAGATGACACATCACATTTTACATGGTTCAACACTATTGGCTACATCCAAGGAGAATACGCCAACAGGTTTTCGGTCGTACCAAATTCTACTATTCTTCACTAGTTGTGGATTACATTTTTTTGGGAAAAGTCTCCTGCCCAAGGCTCTCTGCCTTTTTGAAGGTTTAGGGATAGCTCTCTGTGTCTCTCGGGTCACTCCCATTGACTACCCCTGGATCACTTCCTTTGGTGAAGTCCCACTCAGTTTATAGACGTGAAGGTATCTTCATCATTGTAATAGAATAAATCCTCTGTTGTATATAGATACTATGTTGAAGTCCAACTCTCACCAGTATACTAATATCACGTTGCACCGAAGTTATTGGACAATCTTCCAACTTTTGTGCAGCTTTAAAAAGATGGGCATACATCAACAACACCTAGCACAATTTTCCAGGTCAGTGCCCAAGTCTCATAGATGGCGCACAAGTTATAACTGGAGCACAAATCTACATCAACCACTTGCATGACACTCACTTCTACAACTTCAAACATGGCTGACTCACATTCTTTATCACCCAAACCGGTTTTGGCATGCAGAAAGCAACTGTCACGCAACATATACTTGCACGACCCACAACCACTTGCGCGGCCTCTACACCTACACGATGGGAGTACCGGATTTCTCTAACTCCCGAACTTCATTCGAAATGAGGAGGGTTGGTCTTTTATTCATAGGAAAAATGGACACACTGTGTGGTGGCACGCAAGCCTCCAATCGGCGCACAAGTTCCAACGAGCAGCTCCAACCTCCCTAGCCTCTGTCGCACTACTCACTTGCATGATCAAACCAATACATGTGCAACCCTATTGCTTTTTCCAAATTTTGACGTTCTAATCTCGAAAAACTTATGGGGTGCAACTTTCCAACCCCCCTAGGCACTAGTGCCCATGTCCTTTCTCGGCACGCAAGTCAGTTGCACGACACATGTTTGGCGTACAAGTCCCGTTAAAAAAACATTGTTTTCCCCTTTTGTCAAATTTGAGGTCCAGAAAAACGGCAAACACTGAAAAACAGTTCCACCTTCAATACTGTTATCTGCTTGACCTGTATGAGTACTTTGCTGGAACACATTCTGAACTACTTCTAAGGATTGACCCCAAACACAAACTATTCTCCAATTCATGCATATATGACCATGGTTCCAACATCATATTCCAAGAACATCAACATTTCATGTTCCATTTATTGTTGTTTGTGTTATATTTACTTTCCTGAAAACAAGAGTGTTTGACATTCAAGTCCCAAAATTTCTTGGATCCGGGAACATCAGAAAGAAATTTTTTAAGAATCCACGCTTTCATTGAAAAATATGATTTATGAAAACCTAATGACTTTTTTTTAATGAACAATTTTGTGCACAATGGCACTTATTGTATAATGGATCACTTTCAGGAAAAAATAATTATTACTAAAAATCAGTTTTGAGCGAGCATAACATAATCCAGAATTATTCCTTAGAGGTCGACTTTGGGAATACATCTAATCAAAATATTCCTTATGTAAGGTAAAGTCTGATAAACACTCACTCAAGGTAAATATTTCTAACTTTAGTCTAACAACTATGTTTTTAACCTCAAAAAAATTAGTTTTAGCACTAGAGATAGGATCGAAAACATTATTCTTAGAAATTACATTTTCTTGATCCTTATAAAGTTTATCCTTCTCAGAATTAAATTCCTCAAGGTTTTTTGAAATAATTTTAAAATAAAGGGTTTTCTTATCAATATCTTTAGAAGGATCTGATATTTCCAAAGTAAGAATAGAAATCCTATAATTTACCTTATCAAGTTTTTTCATGACTTTAGAATTTAATTCTCTAGGAGCGTAGAAAACCTATAAAATTATAAATATGTAGGTAAAGTATTATCTTCATTAGAAGAATATTCTACATCCGAGGATTCATAATATTAACTATCACTATAATTAGTATTCAAGGATACATTAGTTATTGACTCAGCATTGTGTACCTTATCCAATAAAAAATGATTTTCTATAGGTATCTTGGCTAATAGACCAAGATTCTTTTGACTAAAAGATTCATACACTAAGGATTATTCAGAAGAGTCACCACCACTGGAACTCCCGATGTCATTAGATTTCAAAACATTCTTAGATTTATCCTTATAGTACTTCTTTCTATTCCTCTTAGAATTATTTTTCTTTTATGTCTTTTCTATTAAGAATAGAACAATTTGGCCTTATATTCTCTTCTCTCTTGCATTCATATCATGTAACTTCTTATTATTTCTTATGATTTCATTATTTTTTCTTCAATCTATACTAAAATTTTATCTTCCCAACTATCTTGTTTTTCGTTCAAGCAAGATTAGCTAGTTCAATCTCAGAATGTTCCCTTCCACTTGATTCATATTAAATAATAGTCCTCTTAGATTTCGATCTTGTAACTCTCTCAAGAGTCTTGGATTACATATGATTTAATGTAGTTGTAAAAGCCACACTTCCATTTCCATTTTTCTTTTTATTTACATTAGAATCTCTTTTTATTCTTCTCTTATGTTGAAGGAGAGTTCCAAAAATCTCATCAAGACTAATCTTTGAGACTTTCCTATTCTAATCAATAGTTGTCGTCTTTGATTCCCACTCATTAGGCATGATATCTATAATCTTGTCCATACGTGCCTCGTCATATAATCCTCTTTCACCCATAGACTATAAATGTTAATAATAGTCATAAACCATTGTTGTACCTTACAAACTGGATCTCCATAAGGAATGAAAAAACCATGATACTCAGCTCTTAGCATTTATCTTCTAGTTTTGATATCTTTGGAAGTTCCAGAATGAGTAACCTCCAATTTCATCCAAATATAATTTGTAGCTTCACACGAAGAAATCTGGTTATATATTCCAGGTTATGGAACAGAAAAATGTACTGCTTACCTTTAGTTTAGTTGATATTCTAACTTTTCATGATTAGTAAAAATTTTGACTTCCTTATCAGGAATATTTTAATCTCCAGTATTCATAAAAACGTTTTCCACTTCTTTTTTTTAATGAAAAAAGTATTCATATGATCTATCCAATATTCATAATCACTCCCATCAAATATAGATGGTCTAGTAGGATAAATATTGTCAATCGAACCAACATTCATTCCCACCTTCTTAAAGAAAATATATTTCCATAGTAACATGTTAGTAATAATGTTTGTAAAAATGTATAAAAATACCATGCAAGGAAAATTAGAATAAAAGAAAACTTGGGCAATAAAACTTATAAGTGAATATAAGTATTTCGTAGACCTCCTATGATACAAATTTTAGGATCGAAATGATGATGTAGATGCTCCAAATACAAGAGGGGTGAATTGTACACTTTAAAAATTCCTTTTAAACTTTTAAAGATTATATAAACATTCTTATTGATTAACAATATTAAACAAGGTAAATTCACAAGACCTCTTAGTTCTAAAAACATTCTTGATTCTGGAAATATGATTCCAGAAATGAAACTTACGAAAAGTTTACAAGGACAAAGATTCTACATTAAAGCGTATATATTATTAATAATCAATGTAAAAGTAAAAGAATGTAAAATATAGTTATATTTTATTTATTAATCAAAATGAAGTAGAAAAAAAACTTGAAACAATACATGTAACAAGTATAGAATCTATTAACCCAAATAGTAGGGTATCTAATAACATTGGATAAAGGTCCCTTGATTTATACTATTAAGAATGTCTGCCTTACCCACATCAGTGTAATCCCTATATACAAATATCAGAGTATTTATTGCAATCCTTGTAAGCCCTTGACCTTCAGTATTTTCAGCACATCTATATTTCTATCCCCGGAAGCCCTTGATTGTACACATCAACAAGCAGAGTAGCATGATGAAATCTGAACAAGATGTTCAGTACGCACAAAGTATGAGAGTCACTCTCTCTCAAATCGCTTCAGAAGTATGTAATCGATAGATTGATCCACATGTGTCTCTGTATGTTTTGTCCCATTCAAATGAGATCCTATTTATAGGTTCATTTCCAACGGTCGGCTCCCTCATCCAATGTTCATATTTTTCATTGAATTTAAGAGGTACCTATAAACATGTCACTCAAACAAAAATTGGGCAAGAACAGAATGCATGACATCATTTTATAACTATAAAAAGGGTTAGAAAAATATTTTTTATCAAAGAAAATTATTTTTTAGAGTCTAAAGAAATATATAGTTTAAGGGCTAAGAGAATGAACATTTAGATTCTATATTGCATGAATATTTGGATTCTATTTATCAATGAATTTAGAATCAGAATTATGTAGAATTTATATTCTGAATTATAAGGAATTCGGAACCTAAATTACGAGGAATTCAGAGTCCAAATTATAAGGAATTTTGAACCTAAATTCTTAGGAATCAGGAGTCTGAATACTAAGGAATTTGCAGTATGAATTCTACAGAATCTAGAGTCTGAATTCTAAGGAATTCGGAATCTAAATTATATGATATTAGGAGTCTGAATTCTATGAATTTTGAACCTAAATTCTAAGGAATTTCGAACTCTGAATTCAATGGAATTGAAAACCTGGTTTATAAGGAATTCAGAACCTGATTTATAAGGAAATAAAAGTCTGAATTATATGAAATTCAGAACCAGAATTTTAGAAAATTCAGAGTCTGAATTTTAGATAAACCAGAGTCTGAATTTTAGAGAATTTAGTGTCTGAATTTCAAAGTATTCAATGTCTGAATTGCACATAATTTGAAGTATAATTTTTAGTGAATTTGGAATTTGATTTCGGATCATGAAATCAAGATACTCTATATCTATGTATTTATATAATTCCGAGGATTTATATGTTTAACTGAATTTTTTCACCTAAGATTAATAAGATTAAGATTTTCAGAGACTAAAATTGTGAACAATGAAAAACATGGTAAGGATAAATATTCTCTGGGGAAGGAATGTTTTCTTTATTAAGATAAAACTAATGGAAAATAAAATTTTCCTTAATATGGGGTTTTTATGATTTTCAAAACATGGAGTTATAGAAAAGTCATAAGGAAACCTTATCGAATTAACAATGAGAATCAGTGAGTCTAGGGATTCACCGTCAGTTGGTTATGGTGTCAGTAGGTCAGGGAGTTTGTAGGATAGAGTGTTAGTAGATCATGGTATCAGAAGGTTAGGGCATCGGTAGGTCAGGGATTTGTTAGAATAGGGTGTTGGTATGTTAGGTTGTCAACATTTCATCTAGAAACCATAGTTGTCTACCACCTCCCAAACCACTCCTCGGTCGAGGACCCGGAGGAGTGTCCTGAGGTTGACCTCCTCTGGTACCGTCTACCCCCGTTGGAATGGTATAAGGCTACCCTTACTACTGGATGGTCTTCACCGAAAACTAATACTACTGTAGTGGGAGGTGAACCAGCACACCCCCTCCCTACTACATTCGATCTAGGAACTTATTCCGAATACACAGAAATAGTGGGTATTTGTTCTACCATCTTCCTGTGAGATGCATGTTTGTTGTGGATCATGAGTCTACGGGAAGGATTGTGTGTGGTTTTAGGCCTAGGTGTGTGTGGGAAGGTTATGGCAGTAGGACTGCCTATGGGAAGACCGGTAGCATCAAGAAATTAGCCATTAATAATTAGTAGTTAACCAGTGGGAATGTGGTGTGCGGTACCAAAATGTCGATGTTATTATACTATTACCTTACCTTATTTTCATAATTTGGTGAGTGTTCCTTGGTGAGGGTAGGATGGTTTGTACTACATAGTAAGTACATTGAGGATCTACTATTTTATAAAAAGGAAATTAGTATGTCCCCCAACTAGTACAAGGGTTTCTTTTGTTTCCCTACCGAGTATACTCGTATGCTCACCCTACATATATAAACTAGTTTCATGTTTCTTGGAGGACATTGATATCTGTGCTGGATATTATTAGCTATGGAATTAGGATTAGTTATTTTTGCTGCATTGTCTCCTTTTCTTTTGGTACTTGTTTTGGTATATTTTTTATACATTATATCATCTTTACTGTTGAAGATGCAGTTGGGTATTTATTTTGGCATTACTTCTACTTTTAGTATTTGTATTTCCTTGGGATTTACAATATTATATCTTGATATTGTTATATAAAAAGGGTAATTCCTTCCATTTTGTGTGAGATTATATACTATTATAGATATTCATCAATCTAGACCTATTGAAGGTGGGACTGGGGTCATTATCTCTCTTTAAACAAGGGGAAGGAGGATAATGGAACTTTCATTTTCTTTAACTCATCAAAAGGATGGCTGGTCGTGAAACAATTCTTCCACCATATCATTTTTACATTACATCAAGTTGCTTATATTGCTTCACTTATTTTTCAAGTGACTTTTCAATAAAATGAATGTCATTAGAAACATATATATATCTTATTGAAGGAATTATATATTGATTTTTAAAGGAAATTCTTTCTACAACATATTTATTTCTCTATAAATTATCACAACAATTTTGAGACATTAATTCAACTCTATTTTCAGATGAAATATTTTCATTATATAATCTTCTTCAGAACTTCTAATTCATTATTTTTCATCATTATCTATATTAGTACATCTACTCCCTCAAGTAACACCACTAACCTTGTATAAAAATGTTCACTATCTTTATCTTCATCATATTTAAAAAAAATTCAATATTTGGATTTAGCAATCTTTTGACCTATTTTCTGGGAATAAATAATGATTTATAACCTTGTTTCTTCCAAGATTATTGTGTCCTTATATTATCATCATCATTATCATAATTATTCCATTTTTTGAGAAACAATTCATATTAAAGTAACCAATAGCTCCAAATTCACAACATTTCTAGGGAATCACCCCTTATGCTTACCTGTACATCTTTTCACATTCATAGAAACCTTGGATAAGAATTCTTTACATTTTTTAGAAAAATCGTTATCATATTTAAATAAAATACATTTTTGAGTGAATTTTATTAGATAATACTTTTTTAGAACCATTGAATTTCATTTCACGATCAAAATTTTATTTTTATTTCATAAAATTATCCCTTCTCATTTCATATGTAATAAGAGTACTATGAATGTCTTTCAAATATGGAGTTTCTGTATCCTTATCTTCAGTGGTTGAAACATTGGCATCAAATGTATCCATAAACATTTATATGATATTTCCTACAATTGTTGAATATTATAGATTCTCAAAATGATATCTTATATTATTAACCATATCATTCACCATTGTAAAAGTGTAACAAATAGATTAATATCACTGATTCGGTGATCAACATACTTCATCCTTAATATTTAAAACATTTAGTTATTCACCATAGTATATCCTTCATAAATGTTTATCTACTTTCCCAATATACCATTAGTAGTATGATCTCCCTTAACATTATGAAACTCACTTTTAGAAGGTTATGAGTGTAATGAATTATTAGATCTCTCACAATTCTCCAAATTATTCTTATACATAGATATATGTGGAACATTATCATGAATTAGAGGAAAGAGATATATAGTAGCTTTCAAAATATCATACCCAATAGGAAAAAAAAGGAATCATCACATCATTCTAAATATGATAATTATTTCCAATCAATAATAGAATCACCTTACTATTCATAATATTAAAATTATCTATGACAACATCTCTTCAAGAACCTTAGTAAATAGTAAACAAATGTAGAATTCCCTCTGATAGAAACTGAAAATTCCAAACCATTATCTTTGTATCGCTAACATGGGAAGTGTGAATAAGTGATACACTTTCCTTTTATGTCACCTTTCATGAATAAAAACATTCTCTTATTCATAATGAATAATGACATTGGTGAAAAAAATTCACAGATCCAAAGGAACACATGTGTTTATAGCCTTCATTACTAAAAAAGAGTATATAGTCCATGAAATGGTTTGGAAATAATTTAATACCACACAATTAAACAAAAAAATGTTCTTTTTGTTTCGATACATCATGTAGAAAATACGCTTAAAACTGTGTATCACTATGATCAATGCTACAGTGCATGTCCTTATTCAAGAATGAATGATGTTTAATAAAATTGTAAAAAGGTAAGAAACAATCTCCCATTAGATCTAAATATATAATTATGATGATTCAAAAAAATCATTTTTTTATAACTCAACACATTTTTCTCTATTTCCTACCTAGTAGTGGGTAGACAAAATTCATCTAGACTTTTTATGAAATATCAGTCGATTTTCTCTGTCTAATTCCTCTATCTAATTCTTCTACAAAAAATATAATATACAAGATAAATTCTGAATCACATATTTCATTCTCTAAACCATCAGTCTGATGGCTTAGTATGATCTAGAAAACCTTGAATGAAACATCATCAATATTCTTCTTCTTTTAAAAATTGTTCTCTAGAAAAATCTGTCAATGTATTTAATTTACCAAATAAATATTCAGTGAAATCTCTCTTGATCTATCTCAATACATGAACAATTCCTTCATCAAAAATTATTTTCTAAATCTAATTCTATTTATAGTTTTTTAAAAAATGGAATGGGTGAGAAAAAAATATCATTTTCCTCTCAACTAAATAAATTTAAACATGAATCGGAATTACATTTCCACTTCATCATTGAGTATTTTAGTTTTCCTCTACTCTAAATTATTCTTCTCAAATCTTATAGAATTTTCTCACAACATAATCCTACATTTAACCTGAAAATAATTTTAATCCTAATAAAAATGTTCACCCCAATGTTATTTTTAGATCTTGTATTCATAAACTAATTGAATGAATTAATCAACGAAGACTTTCCATAATATTTCTCCAATTGAAAATAAAATTCATAAGCATCATTGCCACTTCTATTACTATACATCATCTTTTGAAAATTATTTATCAAGATGTGTATATCAGTCCCCCAATTTATTTATTTTTTAAAATGAATCATTTGACCGATGAAACTTCATCTGATGATGTCTACTGTCTAATGGATTCTTAGTGTCACTATGCATCTAATAGATTATTTTGAGATTTATATCCAATGTCATCATTTCAACAAATGTCTAATGAGTGTTTACAAAATTCCAATTGAAATAAAAAAAATTCATTAGAAAATGGTTTAATACAATGTTTATCATCATCTGTTTGATCAATTTTTGAAACTCATCACTTTCATCAGTCCTAGACACTCAACAACTCCATTATACCTATGATAGAAATCTGCCTATAATTTTATTATCATACCAATAATGTATCTAATGTATTGGTGACAAATCTTCTTTGATGTAACATATGCACATCTTTTTATAATGGACAAGTTGACTAGTATTTCAGCTATAACATCCAACTATATCAAATTCATTAATCCTAGTGATTCGCCAATTTCGTCACCAAGATAATCACAAACCATTGATATGTGTTCAAATGAATTTTAATTTTTAAAATATCTTCTGAAAAATAATCCTTCTATTATAATGACATATTGATAATGTTGGAAACATTTGGGTCACCACGTCATTGTCTGACTTATAAGAAATTTTATCTTATATTCATTCACATGGTTTGGATAAAATTCTTTTTAGACAAATTATGATATTGAAATCATAAAGTAAATCAACTCATAATCATATTAATATCAAATATCATGAATGATAGTCAGACTCAGATACAACTTCTAATTCGGATCAATAAATACTTTCTGAGCACCGTGTGATTCGGATAAACTATTCATCCAGAAAACATATCCAAAATAGAAAATCAAATCTAATGGATTAAGTTATAAAGAATGCATACCATCTTCTAATTACTATATTCCATTCATCCAAACAGTAAATGGTACAAATTTAAATGATTTATGGTAATGGAAAAAATAAAAAAACAAACAAAACAAACTTATTTCAGCATCCGAAAACCAAATTCCAACCATCATGATCCCAATAAATGGAAAATAGAAATCCTTCACTCATACATTCCATAAAACAACATGGATTTTATGACCAATTTTCATTCTTTAAATATTTTTTAAATAATTCTTATAAATGTATTCTACTGTTTCAAAAGAATTAAAATTTATTTATAAATTTTCAAAATAGATATAAATTAAACTAAAATTGATGTATTTGTTAATTATGGATCATTATGAAAAAAATTACATGAAACCATGTATTTCATATAATCTATTGTTATATAAAATATATTATTAAATTTCTAAAAATCATTTAAATTAAAATTGCGTGGTAAATAGAAATGAATAAAATTAATAACATCAATATATCCAAAGCATCATCTTCACCCTTGAGAATCACTATTAATATGAATAAACATATAATGAGAATGAAAATCATAAAAGTAGATATCATATTAGGAAATATAAAATGACATCTATGGGTGTGAGAATTTATTATAAATAGGTATTAATATTGGGGATTTGTCTTGTGTAATTGCGTTTATATTAGATTTATATAGAAAAATATTATTATAAGAAATATGGGTGTTTGAATAAAGGTATCCAATAATTATAAACAACTAGTTTATTTTGAGAAGAAAATTTAAAATAATATAATTCACAAATAATAAAATTTGAACCCAAAATACAAAATTAATTAAAATAGTAATGTGATACAAATAATTATTACAATTACATCATTTTTAATGATTTTATGTATTCATAAAATTCAATGATATATTTTAATACATATTTACTGATAAAATTTAACTACTAATTGTTAAAAAATTAAACAATCGTAAATAATTAATAATAAAATATATTATTGATAAAAATAATTTTTCTAATTGAATTAAAAATTTTCATATACTTTTTTAAACTAATGGACCACTATGGAAGAATAAGAATTATATTAGTAACAATATATAAATATATATATATATATATATATATTAGTTTGCATCTAAATAATTTCACTTTGAATGGAATATGAATAAATTCATTTTATAGTTACACGGTATAATTTTTTATAAAATTATTTTTAAAAGTTACGCTTGATTAAACAAAAATTATTTCTCATCAACTCTTTTAATTATATCTAATTAAATTATTTTTAAATGTTTTTAATATTATTCATAATTTTAATTTTTTTAATTTAATTTTTAACATAAAAAATATTAAATAAGATAAATAATAGTTATCATATTAAAATATGTCATTGTCAAAGTGTTGTTTTAATTAATGTTCTGTAATTATATATATATATATAAGTTATATAAATTATTTAAATTATTAATCTATTGTGATATTTTAACATGTAAAATTTTAAACTAACCCTCATATAATAAATAATTGTTAGAAAGTATAAATAAGAAGACACAATTTAGAAAAAAAGTATTTTTTTATAAAAAACAGCTTGGTCAATACCAAGTGTTCTAATTTGATAGATAATTTTCAATAATTTTAAATTTTCATTTCATTAAAAAAATTAAAATATTTGAGTGATCACATACAAATTTTTCAAAGTGGATTAATCTTATATATTTATTGGAAAAATACCATCCATGGTAAATATTAACTAATGGAAAATACAGGTAAAAATAGAAAACATAAAGTGTATCAAATTTTGTTAAGTTTAAATGTAACATAGACCTTATAAAAGAATTTTTTTTGGAGGAAATGTCAGACCCACATATCTCACCTACGTTTACTCAACTAAATTACATAACTTTGAGGTGATTCTTTCTCTATCCCTCTCCTATAATTCAATTCAATGGAAATTACACACATCTTCGGCTAAAAAAGGAGCTCAATTCCTCTTATCTCAAACCACTCATAGCCTTATAATTCCACTTTAACACCAACATATTATTCTGATCCAAGAAACAAAAAACAATTTTTTACCCTTTTTATAATAAAGTGTCTCAAATACATCATATCAAAGTGTTCACTCAAGAGAATAATTAAATTCTATACATGAGTATTATCAACTATAAAGCATTATATTAAATATTTTTCTCATAAAACCTCATCGAATCCGATTCTATATATAATAATAAAATGTAATTAGTATCATTATTATAATAAACTGTTATTCTATTAATATAATTACTTTTTTTAGGTTCCCCCCATCAATTCAAAATATTGAAATGTTGTTCATGATACATGTAGACTACCGCCTCCATGAATAACATGTGTTTTTTCAGCACCACCCTTCATTGATTATGATAAATATTTATTTATCCAAAAAATATGAAACATATTGAAATATTATGATTATTTAAATATAATTTGTTAATTAAATACATTACATTAAAAAATAATTGATTATAGTAAATTTAATCACCTTAAAATGGTATTGTAAAAGGGAAAATAATTTATTTATCTTAATTATTAGCATTTTATCAATTATATAATTCTTCTAAATACTACCTTTTCTAATTAAAAACTTAATAAATCCTAAATATTTTCATTTTAATTCTATTATATTTATATTATTACTAAATATCAACATAATCATATAAATCCATTGATGATAACATGTTCATTCTTTGGTATGTTTTACCACCAACATTCGTGGTGCTATAAATTTATATCATTTATGAATAAGAAGTACAATTATTAATATGATTATATATTAATTTGGAAAACTAATCACTTTATGAAAGGTAATATTATCATTTTATTCATTATTAATATACCAAAATGGTTTGATAAAAATTAATGAAATAATACCAACATCGATTTCATCTTCCAGAACCAAAGCTCAAACTCTGATAGAATAAAATTATAAAAATATAAGCAATTTTGGATCACATACTATATTATGATAACTATTTTTTGAATCATTAACATGATATCAATGAAAAATGATCTATATCTCTATTATTAATCTTGTTTGAAATGATAACAATTATTAACATCTAATGATAAAAATAAAATATACCCAACATATATATGAGTATAAATGAATATAAATGATGTGTAAAAATGTAATTATATAAAAAATGTTTTAAAATGAGTTGTTAATATATTTATGTCTATTATAAATGAGGTTATATAATGGGTCAAAAGGAGAATATTCATGGAAATGGGGATTCATAAATCAATTTCCATTCAACGAGTTATAATATTTTTTCATGAGGATTATTATTCTAAGCATGGTTTAATACCCCCTATGATTATATAAATATCAATTCAAAATTATTTTAATTTTAAATATTATAATTTAACACAAAATAAATTTTAATGGATTATTACTTTAATGATTTGGATATATGTATGGGTTTTTTTAACTTAATTTTATTTTATTTATTTATTTTGTTACATATTGAAATTTATTTTTATAATTAATTTACATTCCAATTTATGATTAAAATTTATTTCAAATAATATTGTGGTCCAATTTATTTAAATTCATTTCTGTGGAATTCATTTTTGATGTATTTTTACTGAAAATTAATTACCTTGATGACCATTCTTTTCAAATGAAGTAAAATGTTGTTATGAATAATTCAAGTCTTATTTGAGAACTATTTCTCATTAATATCCTTATTATTTATTTCCATAAATAAAATAATTTATTATTATTCTATCCAAATATTAATTATAAATTTTTATATTAATATTTTTCAACACCAATTTTCAAAAAAACATTATTTATTACCCTTTTTACAATGTATCATGCAATAAATATTTTTTAAAATTTTAGTGTTTGTTCATTCCATGATCATAAATTGTATCATCCACCTAAAATAACCATTGAATAAAATTTATTTAATCTTTCAAATATAAATTAATGATATTTATTTCAGAATAATTTAAAAAAATTAATCATTACAACCGTTCAATAATAATTTTTTTAATGTGACTCATACTTTTGAATTTTAGGAATATAGTTGTTTTTTTGAAAATCTCTTTCTAGGATATAAATTACATTTTCATCTATATCAATAATGGACGTACATTAAATGAATTAATACCAAATTAATAACCTACTATTATCTTTAATTAAATATTATACATGTTTTATTTTATTTTTTAATGAACCTATCTAACTATAGTAGGGATTCTATATGATACCATTATAAAAGAGATAAGAAACCCAATTTATTTCCTAATATTTTTCATTATATATTTTTTGAATGATTCCATTTTGTTAATATGTGTGTGGGTTATCATTACATGATCAGTAGTTACTATATAACCTTCCAATAAAATGAATTATTCTTTATTTATCAACATAAAACTATGGAAAACTCATTGTTATAAATTATCCAATGTTGGAAACGAGTTTTGATAATTTATCCACCTTGAGAAAATATTATTAATGACTTATCTACTAATAAAAATTGGTTATGATTTTTATCCACTCATATATTGTTTCCGCGATTATTCACTTTTTCTTATGAGTATTGTCACATGTTTTAAAAATATTATTATAAAGGATCCATTCGATAATTTGAGGTAACATTTTATTTTATCATTCCCTATTTTCAATACATCTGATTCCATATCCCTTTTCTAAATATATTTCTATCATTAACATGTTTTATCATATGTTTTTGATCTAACATGTTTATAAATCTTTGATATGGTATTTCTCTTACTAATAATCTGATCTCATCCATTATTTTATTTCTATTTTACCCAAGGGATTATTTGTATAACTATATTTAGAAGTTGTTTTTATTTTTGGATTATTTATGATAAATATTAACAAAATTATTTGAAACTTTTATTTATTTATACAATCCCTAAAGTCACTAAAACATTTGTTTTTCAGGATCTATGAATGTTTATGAGGTGAAATATTTAAATTATGAGAAAGATGAGAAATATATAAAATTTCATGTTAGGTTTTCTCATGTATCATCAAATAGAATATTTAATGTTTTTAGTAGAAAACCGAAGAGATTGGGTTTGAGAAATCATTATGATATAATTTAACTCATATCTACTTTATAATTTTTTTAGTGTTCAATCAATATCATATGTGATCTCAAATATTTCCAATAATCTCTCATCCTATCATGATCTTCAATTCTATGAGGTGTCCTTCAGTTCAACACAACACCTAGTTTAAAACATCTTTCACGAACGGCCACACCACATCTCATGGATTTGAAATGAAGAAATGTCATAAAAATTTACTACATTATAAAATTTGATCAAATATACAGTTATTTAATTATATTGTTTAGAAATTGAATTTTTGAAGATGATTGAGGCCTCCTTATATTCAAATTGAACATGTAGTGTCAAAAAATTTAAGATCAAATTCTCGATTGGATTGGGTTCCCATTCATAAAAAATATTGGATTTTGTTTCTCTCCGTCCATAAAAATAAATGACATGGTCACATTTTTATAGAGATAAGTTTTAACAATAAAATTAATGATTTTTTGAACAATAATTTATTTTTATTACAATCTTAAATCTCTTTCATGCTAGTCCAATTATACTCAAAAATGATTTTTCCAGCATTAAAAATTTCTATACTTTGCCATCTATTTATACAACCACCTCTTTATATCCTGGCACAATTACATAATTTATATATAAATTGACTCTTACATTAATTTTAAAAGGAATGAGATGACTCATATATTATTATTCCCACATATATGCAGCTTTATATTTTAAATTTTGTGGCCCTAGAATGAAATATTTTTACACAAACAACACCTATAAAAAATTCAATATAGAAAATTTATCCCATTTTTTAATGGAAAAAAATTATTGTTAATGATATTATAGATTCAAAGAATACCTTTTTAAAAAAAATCAGAAATTGAAATTGATAGTAAATTCATGTAATTGGAATGGATTGATTCCATGTGATCAATTAATTTAGGAAAGAATTCAAATTATTATTTTTATAAAATATTCAAAAAAAATAATCTATATATTTTGTTATTAAAATACACGAAAATTACAAACAAGCACATTCCTGAAACTATGAACTAAAAAATATTTTTCAATTAAATGTTTAATGAACTATATTTTCCACTCGTATTGGTAACAAATCAAATAATATTACATTAAGGAATATATGTTACAGAAAAGTATTAAAAATAACTACATAATTGATATGACTAGTGAGGAAATGACAAAGTAATTTTGGAAATGAATCAATAAAAATGGTTTGGTTCGACAAGGCCTACCACATTCCTCAGTTTAAAATGATAATGAATTTCACCACTGCAAAGATGTTTAATTACAAAAACTATTATTTGGGTGATTTATTATTAATGGGGAATAACATCCACTGGGTAACAATATTTAAATTTTAAGGAATAATATTTCTTCTCCCAAATAACTATTGTTTGGCTTTAAAATTCTGAAATTTAAATTTTATTCTAGATAAATATTGAAATACTTTTGTAATAGATAATATTTATGAAATGAGAAAATATTTTCAAGCATTAAAAGTCATTGATAATTCTTTTATCAAGTGGAACTCACTAAAATATGATTCTTACACATATAATGTGGTTTAAGATAATAAATAAGCAAGATGAAAACTAACAAATGATAGATATTCTGTTACATATAAAGAGTAATTCTGGATTTATGGTTTTAAATGAAATAACATGAAGTACTATCTATTTTATTTTATATATAATCAAACTAAAATGAGTCTCCAAATATGAATATCATTTTAAAATTTAGTGATTTTTTAAAACAGATAACATGTATTTTATTGGATTCAATGCTCATCAACCATTTTCATCCATGAATAGATTCCTTATATAAAAAGAAGCATATTTTAATAATTCTTATAAGTCAAAAACTTTTGACTTATTTTTTACATTATGGTATTCATGTGGATATCAGATTGATATCATTGGGATATTTTTTAGGAGATTAAATTATTCTTTTTTTTACAAATATGGAAATTAGTTAGTGAAATGAAAAACTTTGACTTTATTAACATTTTTCATGTTTTTATAATTATTTTTTCTCATGTAAAGTAATATAAGTTATTGATATATAATTGAAATGTGGTTATTTAATTCAATAACAATATTTTAAACGTTTAACAATATATTATATTGATGAGTTATATGGGAAAATAAAATTTATAAACTATTCGATTCAATGCTTATGAAAAATATAATGTGGTGCTACGCATAATGGAATATATAATATTAATGATATTCTAGGCCAAAAGGATGATCTTAATTATTGAAGTCTAAAATTAATGCGTGAAATGGTAAAAAAATTCTAAAGTAATTTATAATTAGTTATATTGTATAAATTGTTTTCACTATAGTTAACAGATCTAATAATTTAATTCATGGTCAGACTAGATATAGATCAATGATAAGATTACATAAACATTAATCATTGATATAGGTGAAAGTTTAGAGTAATTAATGGAGAAAATATTCCTTGTTAATTATGAATAATTTTTATTCATGGATATAATTTTAAATCACTACTACTGATTGAATTTACTTCCAAATTGTGAGAGAACAAGATATATTTAGTAAATATAAATAAGATAACACATTTCATGAATCACAAGTTAATTTGGAAAATATAGATATAATTATACAATAATTGATCAAAACATCCAAATATGATAAGAATTTTAACGACATAGTATCCTGTTGAATTTTTTTTTTCAATATGGAGGAAGTTCCAATTATTTTTTTTAATTTTTATGAGTGGTATTGTGTTGGATCTGTATTTAATAATTATATTGTTACTAACATGAATATTTTTACATGGAGATGGATAATTGTTATATTAAATGTGGGGATGGTGGAAGATCATTGTGAGAAAACAACCAATAGATTAATCTCAAATGACATATAATTAACACATGGAATAATTTATAGGGATATATGTAAGATTATAAATGTTTGTGTTGAAGTCGGCATGGTGGAAATGAAGGCTACAACGATATAAAGGAATTGAATAGTATTTAAAATGTACATATCCAAATATATCATGGATGACATAGGTTGGTTAATATAATTAAAAATTTTATATTACATAAAAACTGACTAATGTTTTAAAATTATTAACATTTTATAGGGATATTTGGAGTTGTTTTTAAGACTAGAAAATTCACATTTCAATAGATAGTATTAAACAATAAATTTTTCTATATGATTATAATGTTTCAGGTGATATAAATTACAATTATAATTTATTATCATAATTGTGGAATATTTTTTTCATTGAAATGATTATAGATCCATAAAATATCAGGTCATGACTATTGGATATTTTTTCTAGCTAGTAGGAGGACACATATTGATTTCTGTTATGTTTATTATGTCTTAGGAGTCATTGTGAAATGAATAATTCCTAAAATAAAGAATAATTTTAAAACGTTAAATGACCCCTCATTGAATGTTAATTGTATTTTGGGTCTTGGATTATTGAGAAGGAAGAGAAAGGTTGTGCATTTCACTTAGAGAACATGGTTTCGAGTCCGTATTGGTAAAAATTGACTTCTAGGTTTTATGATCCAAATAGAGTGTAAAATACTACCCAAAGAGATAATTACTCCCTCTATTAATTTAAAACATAACCAACACAAACTCTAGTATATGGGTGTGATTATTTTAGTCAGGTGGGAAAAAATATATGATTGTTAGGACACCACATCGTCATCGTGCATCAACATGCATCCCAACCCCACACTAAATGCATCATAACACACTAGATACGATCCCCCATATTTGGGAAGGTTTAGAACTTCTGTGGAATTAAAATTTACCTCCATGTCCTAAAAAATTCTAGAACATCTTCCTCCACTCTAAAATAACACATTTCTTAGAAAAATCCATCAATAAAGATTGTATCATAGAGAAGTCCAAAAGGAAGTAGCTTTAATTCCCAACAATTCCTTAAAAAACTTCTCATCTCGAACACATCCCTGGTTTTATCTAAATATATGACTTCTTGAATCTTATATGGATCCCCTAAAAACATAACTTATTAATCATGTGGCATAATAATTTCTCCTCCTAAATCAGAAACTATACTATACATAGATTGGAATATAGAATATGTTCTTTGAAGATTCCCAAAACAACTCCTACATTGTCAGGTTGATACTCCACCATCTTTGAAAACACCACGATTTATTCAATATATATAATTATTATAGAGTCCAAAAATAGGTGGAATATTTAGTTAATAAAGTAATAAACTACCAAATGATCACTTGTAAATTAGAATTGCATAACCATATACTCAATGTTTCCATACTGAAATTGAAATATGGTCATCGGGACATATTCATCCCAAACCCTCAAATAGTTATACCCATATATCATTTAGATCAATAAAACCAACAAAATAACCTAATATGATAAAAATATAATTATTTCTGTGATGTATTCGATAATTGTTTACTCTCACCTGATTTATCATTATGTAATCTATCCGATGTTTGAGGCTCCCACCTAACTAATTTGTAATAGGACTAGAGAGACTCATGGTGACACACAATAATGAATAAATAAAAATATCTAAATATCCACTAAATTATTATATGGACATTTTATCACATTTGGAGACATATAAAAAGACAATATGATAATTGGACTATTATCGGGGTGAAGATGAAAATTGAACTCAATGTTTCGCTAGGGAAAAACTGAGAGTGGTCCTCTAGAAGGAAATTGGGGTACCATTCCATAACAACTAAAAGGAAACCATCTAAACAATTGAATAAGTAATTGAACAATATCCAGGAAAACTGAAATTAAATCAAACAAATCTCTAAAAAATGGGTCCATCTCTCCTGAATCACAAATCCCACTCACATTGGAAGATGTGAGTGCTTCCATAATGAGATAGAAACTAGAACTTTTGCTGGTTTTAATTAATATATTAATTCAATCTATTCAACCAATACACACTAAATTTTATTTTAAATACATCTATATCCAATATGGGGAAATACCACAATACTTCAAATTCATCGATTAAAACAAGTATCATTAGGAAATTAAAACCTCACTCCCCCTTTTTACTCATCAGGTAAATAAAATCCATCAAAAAATACATCACCTCTTCCCACATAACTACCACAGAAAATAAATTCAAATATATAATTTAATAGGAATAATTATTATCAAATAAAATTGATTACCTAGAATAATAAATGACCACCATGCCTCTCATAGTGGTCATCCCATATTCGAGGTACTCTAGTACAACATCTATGCAAGAAGTTTTCCAATCTCAAGACCTCAAAACCCTTATTTTCCTTGTGATAATACCTTTTTACATGATATAGAGATCATTTACCCTTATATAATCATATAATACCTGATTAACATAAGATAACACCTTCCAAATAACACTTTCCTACATAGAATCCTGACAGAAGAACTGAATATGACATAAAATTTCCATATCCATGCCATATCCTCAAATGATCTTGGAAACTTTTCATGGTATAACCATACATCACATCCTCATAATATAATCTTGTATTATTCCTTGAATAATCCACTGGTTTTGTATTCCATTAATTGTTATCACTCATGCCACATCACTAATGTGGTTCATCATGGTTACCCTAATGACCAGATAAAGAGCTCTAGATACAACAATCTAAGTGCACACCACAAAGATATATCTTTTTGGTCTTGTTTGACTCCTAAATAGATACCTTACAAATAACCACAACATAGGTTAGTAAAAAATAATAATGGACATGGTCATAATCTCATACTTCAATCCCATCTCACAAATCTTGGAGTTGAAGTAATCATTAATGAGTAATTGGGGAGAGACAAGATTCAAAACATTTAACTAAGTAGTATACTAAAATAATGATTGGTCCCCATTCTCAAATGTTAGAAATTTAGGGAAATTCAACACCCTTAATGTATTTAGGTATAACTACTAATTAAGGGTCCCTTTTAAAGTAGTTCATGTTAGATCCTCATGTAGCTTTACGATCACCATTAACTGCCCCCATTTTCTACCTATTTCTTCTAGTAAATAGGTTGGAAATATAATATTTTAGTTGTTATGAGTTTTCAAAAACTAATTATTCACTTGATACATTCTACACATCCCTCAATTCATTGGACTCCCTTGTATCCATTTACTAATGATGGATTTATGTTAACAATATCATGATCATGGTCACCATTCAATGTATTGTTTAGAAAACCCTCATGCCTCAACAAATGGATCATAATGATAAAAGACTCCACCAAAATATGATCAATGGGAACATTTTCTAATGATTCATACTCTAGAGAACCCTCTATAATCCTAGATGAGTCCATTATTTGTGGTTTAGTTGACAAAATGAAGGTAAAAGTTTAATAAAACCAAATTGAATCTCGAAAAACATTATACAATCCGAAATAATACAATATAGTATTTTTAAAAATATAAATAACCTAAATAATGATTTAAAATAATGAATGTGTGAAATTTTCAAAATTTTAAACACATTTCCACTAAAAATGTTTTTTAGTCAATGTTAGGGATACTATAACGAGCTATAAAAGTATAATTGGATGCTGAAAAATAATGATCTATGTTTTATGATGACATTATTATAAAAAGAGTGTTTAACATAATATTTTTTTACTTGTGTAATTTTATTACTCACATAAAAATGTATTATGTGAATTCTACAAATAATAGAGGTGAAGAATCATCCCCCTTTGTGTTTTTACATCAATTATTTGTATAAGATATATAAAATACAATTGGATTGGGTTTTAATGTTTGTCATATACATGACCAATTCAAAAACCCTTTCTCATTGAGTTTTAAAATTGGTTATATATGTATGTCAAATTGAAAATCCATTAAAAAATTATTTTAATGTCATTTATATATATATACAGATTGTTAAATGTAAAATTTTAAACATGTGGGTTTGGTTTTTCAATTTTTTCCTAATTCCTTTATTAATTTTCAATGTCCTTCTTCAATTTTAATAAGACACCACAATATATATTTTCATTCACATTATATAAGTTCTTATTCTCCTTATTTATAGGTTTTTTAAATCTTCAATCCAATTAAAATTATCATTGATTTTTGAATCAGTTATTTTAATATAGTATTTATTTTCATCATTTACATTCTTTATTATTTTTTTCGTTATCGATAAACATCTTGATAATTATTCTTATGATTATGATGATGTATTTTGAAATATTTATGATGATAAAACACTAACATGATATATACCAACTAGAGTGAATAATTCTTTTTCATTATCCATTTTGTATTTAATATCACTTAATCCATAAAAATAAGAGGAACTTTGAGAAAAAATAAAAAAAATTTAAGTAAACCTCAAATAGAATTGAAAATTGGTTGAAGCATTAATTTTATGTTTTTTTGGTAAATTAGTTTCTTTAATTTCAATTTCATGTTTCTACGATATTGATTTAAGAGAATATACTAAAAATATATTTCAAAACAATAATTCACTTTTCAGGTTAGTTATTTTAATAACTATCATGGGATGCAATATTCAAATTCATTATTTCAGAAAACTATTGTCAAAAGATTAAAATTTTACATTTTCCATCAGTAATTAAAATAACTAGAATAAAAATATTCCAAAATAAATATATCAATGTAGGTTATCAAAACTAACCATTTAATTCCCACTTCTATTATTTTTAGTAGTAACATAGCCTTTTGAACTAAATTAAAAGGAATAGAAACTACAATGAAAGTGTTTTTCAACTAGTGATGTTTAAAACTAATCGTGCCCCCAAACCATGAAATTCTAACTTGGTTCTTGATGATCCCCAAAAAACTAAAAACAATAACACATATTCTCATTTAATAAATAATAGTAATCAAATTACCCCTAAATATTAATAAATCAACCCATATTTGGGCACAAAATTTTAAACACAATTCTATACCACCATTGATAACTCAAGGCTCAACCCTAATAATATCTAGACTGGTAAACCTTTACTTACACCTCTTTAATTTCGAGGGCCCTAGATCCATTATTCCCCTATCCCCTAATAAAAAATTTCTTTGATGCCATTTTTTTCATACCTACCCGTGTTTACCCAAACCTTCACTGGAGCTAACAAGGCACATGTATTAAAGTGCATTCCTGATAACCACTTGATATAAGTAAGAATAATGTAATAATAAAATACCTCATTAAAATTGTTTTTTTCCAAATTGAACAAAAATTACACATCTATAACATGAGATAACATACCAACATAATCTAATTAAACAAAAAACATTCCCCTATAATTTCAAGATGACGGATAAAAATAGATACAATAAACAACATAACATAAACATAGATTACATATTATAAAATACACAAACATTGTATCTCAAGTAATGATATCAGCACCCCAAATAGGGTAAATACCCAAAAAAATAGAACAAAAATCCCATTAGTACACAAAAATCCAAAAAACTCTTTTTGATCTAACCCTAGAATCCCATGTCTCCTATATCAAACACTAAGATGTTGGTAATTAAAAATATCCATCTATGTTCATGTTTCTCTTTCCTTTGCCAATGTCTTAGAAAAAACACTATATATGCCCAAAGGCATATGTATTATGTGAGGTATAATGAACAATAATATACAACAATGAATCTACATTATAATTTTAACCCATGAAAAAAAATAAAAAATTTAGAAAACACGTTTTAAAAAGTAAATATTCTTAACAAATATTTCATTAGAAATCATTCATTTAAATTCGAATGGAATTTTCTTTTATGAAAAATAGTTTCCCAAAACATTACTCAATAGGGATCAAATAATGAATTAGAAACTACTCAGTATAGACATGATCAACCTACCCAAAAAAATAATATCAATTTTATAAGTATAATATGTTCTGTATGATCAAATAATAAGGTAGTTTCATATAATAATATATCACAATAAAACGAGGAACTAACACAATGCATAAGAGCATATAAATAAACCAATAATTAATAATGTTCACCATTTGATCTAACCATCAAGGTGTACTGTGAGATCATCTAAAAATTATTTTCTATCTGTCTAAATAATATATATAGTTTAGAAGCTGTAGCTGTCATCCTCGTCCCTACTCCCAAGATCACAGTTGGTCTACTGGTAAAAATAATATAATACCCGTTCATTCTTCAACCCCAAAGGCTATGATAGTCCATTTTAAAAATCTCTCTCACTTCATAGGATTCCTATATTATAATACATTCTAAACAAATGAACATCATAATAGACACATATAGTATCTATTTCAAAATCTTACTTAACAAACAATCATTAAGGTTTCAATAAAATGATTTCTTCCGGGTCAAAAAAATTAAAAAAACATCTTTATAACTCTATTTTAATCTCATTAAAACTCATTGAATTATTTTAACAAATATATGTGTTTAAATAAAGATAAAACCATATTATGAAAACCACTTTGAACATAAAATTACCAACACAACCCACGAAACACATCAAACATGGGTAAAACTACAAGAACTAATCAACCAAATGAAAATTTAATAGACAAAAACCAATTTTCATAATGGATTCCATGGTTATTAATTAATTATTACCTTTAATAGAGGATCCTAACGCAAAATTGGTTCTATCCTTATAAAAAACCTATAAATTTGGAACGGATAATTCCATTCCCACCTAAAAAACAAAAAATCAAACCAATCCCCCATTATTAACCCTAGGATTATATAACTGTCCATATTTAGTTTTCACCTTCAATAAATATATTAGAATAATGAATGAGGTTCAGAAAAATGATGAAATATTAAATAAATAGCCATACCTAAAACCCAAACTATAAGTGATCATGGATAATAACATAATAATTATTGAGGATTCGAATAATTGATAAGGGATATGGCTATTCATTGTATAAGAATGAACATATGGAACAGATTAAAATCATATAAGGGAATATTTAAAGAGTTCCATTTTAGTGACTTATGAATCACACTTGATTTGGAAACATAGGTTAGAAAACCATGCTTCATATATGTGGGATATATTATATCTAAATAATACATATTGCGCAGATACCCCTAGGCCTCACATAATTTGGAAAAAGATGCTCCAGTAGTTAAAAAGCATACTATTCCAAAGAAAATCCGTCACTTGGTTAGTTAATTTTTTTAAAAAAATAAGAAAATATGCAGAATGGACTATTTTCAAAAAAAATATATTTGAATACCATAAAATGAAATATTCATAAATGGAAAAAAGGAAACATAGAAAAATAATTGCGATATACTTGTGGCCAAGAGAGTATCACCTTTCTAATATCGATTACACTGGAGCATAGAAAATTTGGGATGACATTGTCACAAGAATTTCCCTTTATTGAGTTACATCCATAATGATTTAATTTATGTTTTTAATATAATGAAAAAATTTTATTATAAAATTTTCATTCCATGTTTGGAATTCTAATTGGGTTGGTACTGGGGGTGTGCCTCATACATTCTATGGGTGGTAACTATCAACATCAATGTAGTATTACGACCAAGTGAGTATTCACATGATTATTAGAATTTTGATATTTATTAAATGACTAAATATATGTAGTTATAATTTTTTTAATTTTTTTTGATATAGGTTCCCAAGAACAGTGACGAGGTTCAATGGGCTCATACGAGGTTTGTAATATCTTGGTGGGGGTAAAATATGTGATTAAGTTCAGTAAACCCTATGGTAAAAATCTATATGAATTTATATATATTTTTTGTCCAAGATTGTAAAATTTATTGGATTTGGTAAAGGGAAACAATGACAAATAGATTCCATAAGTGAGATGATTTAGTGGTATCGTGGTTTGTGGGATGACACTAAGTGTTCCTTAACAACATTGACTAATTTATCACCACCTGATAACATTGTCACCAAGGAGTAAGGAAAGTTATATAATTATATACATATCTCTATAATTACATGGGATGTGAGGTGAGACAAGGAGTATACAAGGCCATGTTCCTAGTCTGGTTTGGGTGGGCATGATTGGCCTTTTCCATGTTACAATGGGTGAGATAGATGTATGTTTCTTGGTCAGCTAGGTAAATTCCTCTTTAGGTACGAAAAGAGTCTTGATGTTTTAGGATAGTAGGATATTTTTTGTAGGACTAACCATTATTAAGGAATATTTTTTAATCTTGGTGATTGGTTGATATATTATCCATAATATACGTTTGGTGAGACCTTGGTGGGTTCATGGATGTTGACTGAGACATGGAATTGGGGTTTTAAGGTTATTTTGGTTTGGAAGTAGAAATCTTGGGTTCAGGACAAGGTCATTTATTAGGTGATGTTATGGGATGGTCCCTAGGTAGTGGGATAATTATTTATGTGATAATTTAATGATTATATGAAAAAATACATTTGGGTCTAGGTCTGTGAGACCTTTCAAGTTGTATTGTCACCGATTGGTGAAACATACATGAAGGTATTTATGATTAGATATAGGGATAAGTATTGAGGTCCTAGGGGACACCCTAACATGTGAGATATAATTTTTTCATGGTTAGGGTCTATGTCTTGGGTGACTATCACCCTAAGATCAACAATTTGTTTTGTGATGGTTTCATACCCCTCTTGTGTATTTTTTGAATCCAGTTGTTATTGGAGATGGATATTGGTGGGGAAGAAGATAAAAATTGTTGGAATTGGGATTTTTGATATGGTTAGAAGAAATTCCATGTGTGATATCAAGTCTGATTTTATAAGATAATTATGGAATTCCTTATGCAATAAATTAGTGGCATTTTAAGGGGCCTTAACCATGAATGATAAGGCCTTAAAAAGACTTATTGAGTGAGAAATAATATACTAGTAGAAAATTGATGAATTTTCTATGAGTTTTTTGGGTCATGATTAAGGACCACCCTATGTTAGAGGACATGGCTTTGACATAACATGATATTTGACTGATGTACCCTACATTGAATGGATGGGCAATGGGTTAAGATGTATATTCATGACCATTCCTTGTTCCTTCAATAAATGGGTTGAGGTTTGGATGATTCTCTATTCTAATTATTCAATTATAGGATATATATTAGTATGTTTTGTGGTGATTAGTGGATTGTAAAACCAATCCAAATTAGGTATGGTGATGTTTCATGGTGGTCTCATTAGCAAAAATGTCTTGATGGGTGAATGTACCTTATAGAGTTTGGTGATGGCCTGGTTAGCACTTGATGACTTATATGTCATTTTTATTTATTTTATTAAATTTGATTTTGAATAATTATTATAATTAAAATATTTATTAGTTGTTATTAGTAATACCAAAATTATTTATATGATCTCAACATGCATGGGAATCTAATTATAAGCACATAAAATTTGTTTTCTTCCTAGCTCAGGTCATCAGATTTGAAATGGATTGATTCTGGTAAACATAAAGAGTATGAGAGGTTGGGATAAGGATTAGGGTGGGTAGTAGAAACTGTTTTTCTATTATTAATTTTTTTACTATTATATAAGATCAACAGAAATGGATGTCTATTTATGTTTTGTATGATGATGTTGTTTTTTATTATACGTGCATGGATTTTTATTTATTCATGTTCAATGATGTGTATATTTCATGGTTATTTTTTATTATTCATTGATATGATATTGAGGTCATAGTCTCCCCCAATTAATGTTCTAGGCCCTCAATATTAGTCAAAATACTCATGGGAAATGGAAGACATGCTGCAGTCTATATAGTGTTCTCAAACCTAGAAATATCATGATTCACATAGTCAACATGACATAGAGTATTATAGATAAGTTTTTGTTATATGATTTAGATATGTGGTAGAAAAATTATTTTGTAATTATTTACATGTTTTGGTGGACCTCGAACTGGTATGTGATAGAATCCATTTTCTTGGTATGTTCTAGTTTGTATGGGTTTGGGATTACTACATTTTTTTTTGATGTTATGATCTTGATATTTATTATAAACATTTGTATGTATTTGAGATCATTATTATGGTTTGGATCCAGGACCATTGGAAATAGGTCTTGTACATTCATCCTAATAGGTATTTAGGACCCGCATGAAACATGCTTTATTGTTTGTGTTTTTTTTATTATGAGATTTTTTTTATGTGTTAGTAAAAAAATTATATCAATACCCTTAGAACTTATTTATGGAATTTTACTCAGTTAGAAAAAAATTTATTACCATTTGAGGGTAGGGCATGTGGATCTTATGTTGGAATTTCTCTTGTGTTTTATTTCCATCATCAAGGGGTGTTTAGAGACCCTTAGTGATCCTGTTCAAATAGTAATTCCCTTGTAATATCTTGATGCTAACATGGTATGCATGAGAGTTCATGTGATGATATCGATGAATTTTCATGAGGATTTGAGTTCAGATTTATAAAATGTTAACAAAAAACTATATAGAATATTCCTATATATGTTGTTTGTGTAACTCTATATATCTAGAATGGGTAGTGAGGAAATAAATATATATGACTTATTCTTGGGGTGTGATGTCATTGGATGGATTAAGGTAATGTATTTGTGTTTATTAGGGATGTATCATATATATTTCTAGGGATATAGTCCTTAGATAAAATTCTTGTATCACATTAGGTGAGTGGGTATATTTTCATAGATTTATAAAAGATGAATATGTGTTATTTTTTCTACTATTTAGCAGTGCAATTAAAAATATTCATTGGGATATTAGATATGACTAACATGTATTTGAGGAATCTTGAGTTGGTTAGGTGTTTCAGTATAGTTTGTATGAGGTAAAACTCATTATACAATGTGTTGGGTTGTGTGGTCCAGTTTTGTTTCATTATTTGGACAATAGGTTTAAATGATAATGTGTAGGATGATAGGTGAAAATATGTGGGTGGATTCTTGTAAAATCTCTCTGCCTTTAGATCAGAGTGACAGATTGCAATTACTTTTGGTAAAAGTATCAGTGTGTGACGTAAGGTGAACATTGGGAATATAATATACCTTTTTTTTGAATTTATGAATTATCATTGTATGGGTACATTTATTATTGATCTAGATTTGGAGTAATTTTTTATTTTTAGTGGAATTAGTGATACAGTGTTTTTGGTTTGAGGTCACAATTGGAGTGACTCTACTGGTGTTGTCAATGAGTTTATCAATGAAATCATGACCAATTGATCTGGATAAAAATGGGGATGTCCTTATAAAAATATGTAACATGAAGAATGGATCAAGATAATTTCTTTCATCTGGATAGAGGGTGTGTCATTATATGAAATATGAATTAGTCATGTTGTCAACAGTTGATAAGATTTGAGAATAGATCAAGTGGGGTGAAATGAAAGGGACATGAGACCTATCAAGATAATATATCATGGAGTAATATAAGAGAATATATATGGTAGGTATCTCACCATTGGAAATATTGAATATTTTACCCTCATTTTCTATTATTTTTTGGGATTTCGATGATGAAATTCATGTTACTAAGGGAACGGGTGGAAGATTATTGATTTGGGTTGATTTTCTAGTACGAAGGTGATGAACACGTCTATTCATTGTTATTAGTTATGGATAGAGTATGGGTTTTAGTATTTGGGTGATTGGTTTGGTGGGTGAATATAATTATACCCTTATAATGGGATTTATTGAATAAATTATAGATGAAGGACACCTAGGTTGAATGGGTTGTGATTTCATTGAGACTAGTCATTAGATAGTCGAGGTGGAATAAAGATATTAGTGTGTGGGATGATATGATATGGAATAGTTTCTTGTGTATGGATTGATTTTAATTTAATATGTGGTGATGGTCGGATCTTGTACATTTTTATCACACTCTAGATGTTGTTTAGATGATGTTAGAGTGAGTTGGATTTATGTTGTGTTAGGTCTTATAGTCAGATCATGAAGGATATTGACGCTTGTAGGTGATCTAACCGAGGGAATACACACCAAATAAGGTTTATAATATTTTATTTCTATTATATAATTACATGATAACTTAAAGAGTTAATTATTTTTTATTAGGTGTAAGTGGGGCTATTTTAGTCTATGAAACCAATATTTTGTAGAGTAAATTCCAAAAATGAATTTCCAAGAAGAATTGTTTCATCAATTTGGACATGGTGATATTTGAACAATATAGAGGTCATAATTTATAAGTTGTTGATAATTTTAGGGGATTTAACAAGGAGCGATTCAGGAAAAATGAATAGAATCATGATTTATATTATATTTTAGTAGCTGAAGAATGTTTCGTGATCAAAGATGGAATATAGTAGTTTAACTGTGAATTTATTTTTTTGGTTAGTCATGGTAATGTTTAGAGGACTACTAGATGGCTGTTGGGTATAAAAATATCCTTGGTGAGGATTTTGTAATGATCCATAACTTCCTAAATCATTATTTTTTATACGGAATATTAATTTTCGATTTTGAGCGGTGGTAACATTTTGAATTAGTATTCAAATCATGAATCTGAGGGTCCTACCACACATTATAGATGTTTTTAGACAATTATTATGGACGATTAAGTAGAATGGGTGCTAGGGTGATCACTATATAAGGGTTAGGGTAACTAGAAACTAAAATTTATAGACTTACAATATAACGACCAATACTTTACATACATTGTTAATACACCAAAATTGATGTACACTTATTACAACATATAACAAAACCCTGAAGGACCATATAGGTATAGTGTCTTTAGAAACTGGGAAACATAAACAACTGGTTCATAAAGCATCTACATTGTCTCCCACTTATTCCATCAAATCTAGAGTCCCTTTTGTCATATCCTACTTAATAAAATTCTTCCTGACCTAGGGAAAGAAAACATACAAAAGGGTGAGCTCCAATTCTCAGTAAGGGTAAACAAAAGAAATATCAATCACATCATATTCATAAGAACATAATATTTTGGAAATATTAACCTACAAAAGAGATCATTTTTTCATAACATGGGATAAATAATAGTAGTGAAATATAATCCAAATAATCATATCATAAAACATAAAACATTTTGTCATACAGACATAATCATAGAGAATCATTTCTTAGTAGTCAAGACTCATTTACAAGACTATCTAAGCGGACAAAGTCTTTTTCTGAACTGAGTTCACTCCTCATTTCAGTCCTGTTTCACTGAACCGGTTTAACCTGCCGTTCCAGCCATGTCTATCTCATGAGAATTAAATATTTACCCAATTAATTGGAGGGAGATATAGGTCCCACCCATCTCATAATGATACCACATAATCATAAATCATACATCATTGCATAACCCATTTAATAAAAATGGGATTATTAAACATCGTGACATAATAAAACAATTCATATAAGATAAAGGAATTCATAAAAATAATTCCATCAAAACATAATCAAATAAATTTAATAATAGAGATAGAAGTAGAAACCTATTTTATATTAGATGTAAAATAATTTTGATAAAACACTTGAACTCCATTCTTGAGGAAAATATCCTTTCTACTTCAAAAACATTTTTCCTTTCCTAACATGTCATACAATTTTAAACTAAAAGAATTTAATTAAAAATAAACTTGAAAAATATTAAAGGAAGCTTCTTGGAAATAATTTTTTAAAAATAAATGCATGCGGTATAAGTTAAAAAAAGCATTATTCTCATACTTTTTTCAGAAAAGTCAAAATGTACCTTGTACGAAAAACGAAAAAATATTCCTTTCATATCTTTTACCAAAAACTCACCAAAGGGTAAAATTAGATTTAAACAATTATAGGTGGATGGAAATAATATTAAATATTGAGGAAACATGGATGTGGATGATAAAATACACCCCAGTAAATACCAAAGTATAAACAATCTCGGATAAAAATGAGATTGTGATATTTTCTCTTACCTTAGGTCTGATTTGCTTCGTAAGTGTCTGAACCTCCTATATAATGATTTAAATAATGTCATTTACTTATTAATGAATCATAATAATTGTTATGATATCATATATGGCCATATTCTTAGCTTCTTATTAGTAATATTTCATTGATACTTGTTATCAGTGTGTTTATAACTTTTTGTTCTTATGCATGTTTTGTCGAATAAATTCTTATTCTCCTCTTTAGGTTATAGTTACAAAATTTAAAGGATGTTATCAGTGTAATATATATCATATTAATTAATTCAATTCATTTATATAATCATTATACAATGAATATCATGTAGAATGAGTCGCATCACATCGTGGAGACGGTATTCCGCACGTACGAACGATCGATGATATCGTTCCCATGATCTTGGAATTGTATTGGAGTGTATGTATACTATTTAAGAATAAATATAACTTTATAATAATCATATATAGTTATTATTTACACCAATATACCCATCCAAGTAAGGTGGTGGTGGAAAATAGATTACACCACAGCGTGGAGACGGTATTCTGAACGTACGCACGCGCGATGATTTCGTTTTCCGTAGGATGGTTAGAGGGTTAAATAGGGTTGTTTCATACATATAATAACATACCAGTATATTAGTGATACTTATGTTATTACTTCATAATTAAATAACTAAAGAAGAAGAAGTGGAAGAAGAAATAAAGTTGAAAGAATCGGTAACAGACATTACCTCTTCTTTGAAGCGCCTCTTTGAGACCTCCTCTTAGGGCACTAAAATTGGTCTTTGAAGAAGACCAGAACCTCTAGGTTGTTTCTAGGGGAGTGGAGAAGATAATATGGCAGGGGTAGGCCGAGAATGAAGACTAAAAGTGGTGTGAGGAAGAGAGGGAGGAGGTGCCCATTTATAATGGAGGAGAGGGGAACCATATGCAAAACTAATATTTTTATTTTATTATAAAGTCATATTCAGTTTTAAATAGCTCCAAATTTATTTATTTCTAAGCTAAGGTATAGATTGGCCGAAATAAATTCATAAAAGTGAATTTAGACAAGTTTAGGTATCTATTCTAACCTTATCATTTAGATTTAACTTTAAGTTAGATAATTTAACTTTTACCGTGTCTTCTTGTTTTCTTACACTATATGGTTAATAAACTTACTATAACAAGACAAATGAACACCAAGTTGTTTATTATTAATATATAAAACCTTATATAATTCATTTTTCTGAACCTTAGATTTTATGGAATGAAATAAAAATTAATAATATAATATTTGTTTTAAAAACTATTTTATGTCAATTTTGACACTATTTGGTAATTTATTTTTGTGAAAATCATAACAGAAATATTAGTTCAAAAAAAGTTCATTTAATCAATAATAACATGTCATATTAACCTAGAAAATTATTTTAATTCATTAAAAGACTCAAATTACATTTATTTCGGTATTTATAACATCAATTATGTCAATATTTCATTAATAAGATAATTACTGCACCATCATTGTGTCATTAATAAATTAACTTATTTATTGTCTAAAAATTACAAAATAAAATAACATTATGTAGGAAATATTTTTTTATTTCTAATTAATATTTATAGTCGAATTTATCTTATTTACAAACCTATATTAAAAATTATTTAGTTATTAAACATTGATTTTAACTATTTTAGCCCTTCTTTAAATAAATTAATAATAAATGTCCTAATCTAATTCAAGTGGGCCTAAATGGTCATATTTTATTCCTAAGGTTGTATTTGGTCTAATTAAACTTATCCAATATAATTATTTCATGTGTTAGGGTAATAATTATATCATTTTTACCCTTAATTACCCTATTTACTTTTAACCGTGGTAAAAAAAGTAAAAAGTTAGTATTCTCCAAAAATTATTTTTATCTCATTGAACCACATTTTAGTCCTTGATATTAACTATGTCTCTCGGATTTTCAAAATTCCACTCACAGAAGCGGTAAAATTATGTTTTATGTAAATTTGCAAATTCTCGTAGGAGGTGGGTTAAAGACGGTGAAAAGTTCAATAAAACTTTTATATATCTAAAATTATTATAAAATGACTCCAATGAATTGCATTGAACTTATATAGGTATTATGTATCAATTTTTACCTATAATAAATTTAAATAAAATAAATAATTATTTAAATAAAAAGTCGGTTTTCAAATAGTAACCCAGTGTTTTCACTATTCATCATAAATTGAATGTTTTCAGAAAAATACCAAAATTTTACCCTAGGATAATTTCGATATTACGAATCCAAAAATGAAGTCGATCTTAAAAAATAAAATTTAAAAAATTTCAAAAAGTGGGTATTACTATTCATAATGGCTAGTTTTAGTAATATTTTAATAGCATATCGTTATTTAGTGAAACTCAGTATTATGTACGACGCAAGCTATCAAGGAAGGTCACGATTGCATGTAAAGAAAGACAAGCTAGTGTTGTGTGAAGTGAAAGATTCCTTCGATGATTTATATAACATAAAAACAAAATATTTCTCATAATAGTATCGAGTGTTACATTCTACCCCCCTTAAAATGAATTTCTCCCTCGAAATTCGTCACTTTGTAACAAACAGAGGAGGATACCTCTCCATAATCATATCCTCAAGCTCTCATGTGGCTTCTTCTAATTGGTGGTTCCTCCATAAAACTTTCACCAAGCGAGTGGTCTTGTTCCATAGGAATTTTTCGCTATGATCCAGAATCTCTATTGGTTGTTCTTCATAAGAAAGATCTTTCTCCAGCGGTACAACTTCTGAGATGAGTACATGTGAAGTATTAGGTATATACATTCTCAGTAGAGATACATGGAACACATCATTAACTTGGGAGAGATTCATGGGAAGTGCAAATTGGTAAGCTACCTTCCCAACATGATCCATAATTTCAAAAGGACCGATATATCTAGGGCTCAACTTTCCCTTCTTTCCAAATCTCATGACCCTCTTCCAGGGAGATATTCGTAAGAACACTTTATCACCCACTTCAAACTCTAGGTCTTTTCTTCAGTTGTCGGCAAAACGTTTATTCGACTCTATGATGATCTTATGTGTTGTTGAATAGAGCTGAAATTTTCTTCCATCTCATCAACAAGATCAGATCCTAATAGCTTTCTTTCCCCAACTTCATCCAAGCAAGTTGGAGTCCTGCATTTCTTTCCATAGAGAGCTTCATAAGGATCCATTTGAATACTGGAGTGAAAGATATTATTATATGAAAATTACACCAATGGTAGGTGTTGATCCCAACCTCCTTTTAAATCCATAGAGCAAGCTCTCAACATATCTTCTAGAGTTTGAATTTTCTCTCTGACTGACTGTCTGTCTGGGGATGATAAACTGTGCTGAAACTCAAATCATTATCCAGAGAATGCTGAAGACTTTTCCAGAACATCAAGGTAAATCTTGGATCCTGATCAGATGATATAGTAATTGGTACTCCATGCAATCTTACCACTTAACTCACATATATACTGGAAAGCTGATCCAGAGAAAAATCCTCTCTAATAGCAATGAAGTGTGCTGAATTTGTAAGACAATCAACTATTTCCCAGATAGCATTATTGCCTTTTGATGTTTTAGGAAGTCCGGTGAAAAATTCCATAGTGATGTTTTCCCATTTCCATTCAGGTATGAGTAATGGTTGTAACATCCCCTTAGACTTCTATCTCTCAGCTTTAACTTGATGACAAACCAAGCATCGAGAGACATATTCAGAAACATATCTTTTCATTCCATCCCACCATAAGTACTCTTTCAGGTCCCTATACATCTTCGTGCTTCCAGGATTAATATAGAATGAAGAACTATGAGCCTCATCCAGCAGCTCCTTCTTTAATTCTGGGATGGGAGGAACACAAACCTGATTCCTGAACTTTATTATCCCATCACAATCAAGGTTGTATTCAGGAATATTTCTCACCTTCTTTTGTAACTCTACATCTTCTTTCTGCGCCTCTTTAATCTTCACATGTATAGATGGTTGAACATTCAATTGAGAAATATACGATTTTCCCCTTTCATTATAATTCCAAGATCCATCCTTTGTAAATCCATAAATATTGGATCTTTTGTGATCCTCATCATGGATAAGCTAGCATGGTCTTGTCGACTTAATGCATCTTCAACCTTGTTTGCTTTCCCAGGGTGGTAATGAATTGAGCAGTTGTAATCCTTAATCAGCTCCAACCATCTTCTTTGGCGCATATTCAGCTCCTTTTGTGTGAAAATATACTTTAAACTTCTATGATCAGTATAAATATCACACCATTCTCCAGAAAGATAATGCCTCCAAATCTTTAATGTAATGATTTCCGTAGCTAACTCCAAATCATGACTTGGGTAATTTTTCTCATGGATTTTCAACTATCGTGAGGCATAATATATCACCATATCATTTTGCATAAGAACACACCCTAGCCACTTCTTGGATGAATCACTGTAGATCACAATCCTTTCTCCACTACAAGGAAGTGTGAGTAAAATTCACTATATAACCTTCTTTTCAACTCCTTGAAATTCTCTTCACATTCCTCTGTCTAAACAAACTTAACTCCTTTTCGAGTCAACCTAGTGAGTGGATTAGATAATCGTGAAAAATCTTTCACAAAACTTCGATAATATCCATCCAAACCATGAAAACATATGATCTCAGTTATTGTTGTTGGTCTCGACCATCTTTCGATGATCTCTGTTTATGCTGGATCCATAGATATCCCCTCTTTTGAGATTATGTGACCCAAAAATGAAACTTGTTAAAGAAAAATTTACACTTGGTAAATTTGGCATAAAGCTTCTCCTTTATCAGGGACATCAATATAATTCTCAAATGATCTTCATGTTCTTCCTTTATCTTTGAATAGACATGAATATCGTCTATAAAGACTACCACAAACTGATCAAGATATTCTCTAAAGACTCTATTCATAAGATCAATGAAGATAGTATGGGCATTAGTAAGAACAAATGGCATCACTATAAATTCATAGTGTCCATAACTTGTACGAAAAGTTGTATTTGGTATATCCTCCCTTTCGACCCTTAATTGATGATACCCTGAACAAATATCAATCTTGGAAAAATATTGAGCTCCGCTTAGTTGGTCCAATATGTCATCAATGCGCGGGAGAGGATATTTGTTCTTGATAGTGATCTTGTTATGTTCTCGATAATCAATGCAGAGTCTCATTGATCCATCTTTCTTATTAACAAACAGAACAGGTGATCCCCAAGGTGACGCACTTGGTCATATTAATCCCTTATCAAGATTCTCTTGGAGTTGCTTCTTCAATTCCTGTAACTCAATTGGAGCCATTATATAAGCTTTCTTTGAAATAGTCAAAGAACCCGGTGCGAGTTCTATTGAAAACTCAACTTCACGATTTGGTGGAAGACCTGGCAATTCCTCTGGAAATAAATCATCAAACTCCCATAAAATTGGCATATTCTTAATCGTGGGTTTCTCACCAACCATTTGATATAAATAACCTTCATTTAGTGGAATCAAGACCCATAAGATGGAAGAAATTTCCACAGGAAGGTTATGTTCATCCTTGCATCGATAGACGATCATATATTGATCTGGAATATGAAATATGACTTCCCTTCTTTGGAAACTGATATGAGCTCCATATAGAGAAAGACAATCCATTTCATGAATCACATCAAATTCCAATATAGGAAGGATCACAAGATATGCAGGAAGCACTTTACCACAAACTTCAATCAGAGAATAATTATAAACTTTTGATGCGACTGTTGTGCCATTAGGGGTTGTCACATCTAACTCAATATCTAATTGGTGAGTTAATACAAAGATACCCTTAGAAAATTATTCAGAAATAAAAGAGTGGGTGGGTCCAAAATCAAATAAAACAGTTTCTACTTTAGAGTGGATGGTATGTGTACCTTTCACCACTTCATTATCGTACTCTATATTATTGATAGTAATTACATGTGACTTTCTTTTGTCTTTGGCCTTAAGATTTTGTTGAAGTCTATCATTAACAATAACCATTGGATTTGGGCATTGATTGGCATAATGCCCCATCTCCTTGCACTTGAATCATTGAAGTGTAGTAGGTTCATTTTGTGTATCCATTCCTTTGTTTGCATCATTAGACATCTTGTTCCCATTATTTCGACATTCAATTGTCCGATGACCTTTTTTTCCACACTTATAATATTTTCTTGTCCCCTTAAGACAATTTACATCATGTTTCTTTCCATACATTGAGCATAAGGGAAAACTCATCTTCTTTTTAGTATGCTCTTTAGATTTTCATTTGAATTCCATTTTCCTCTTTTTATCAGACCCATATGACTGATGGGTTACTCCAATCTCCATCTCAACTATGAGAGCACCTCGAATGATTTCCTCATAGATATTGAAGTCCCTTATGGCTAACGCCCTTTGAAGACTTTGTTTTATGCCACTAAAGAATCGATCGATCTTACTCTCAGGTTGGATAATACTACCAGAAGCGTACCTTGAAAGTCTTGTCAAATTTGCTTCGTAGGTACGAACTGATTCACCATCCTTTTGATTTAGTTCAAGAAATTCCTTCTCCGTCTTTTTCTAGAGAATACGAGGGAAGTACTTATTGAAAAATAAGTTCTTGAACTCATCCCATTCCATGGACTCAATTTCATCCATATTCTTAATAAGATTCCACCATTGATCAGCATCTCCGTCCAAAAAATAAACTGCTAAGATGACTTTATCATGTTCAGAACATTGAAGAACTGAAAATATATTTTCAGTGGTATTGATCCATTGTTCAGCCACTAATGGATCAGTAGACCCACTGAATGAGGGTGGATGCTTCCTCAGGAAGGATTCAACAGAATGTTTCTCCTTCCTTTTCTCGTTTGGAAGTCCTGCATGATTCATAGCTTGATAAAGTTGTGTGAGAATGGCTACAAGATTTTTCATTCCATCTCCCATAACATTTGGTTGCTCAGGGGAGACAATCATTGCATTTTTCATCGCATTCCGCATTAACATGGTTCCTTCGGGTTCCAGCCATTGACTAAAACCAAGAAGAATTGAGTGAGCAACACTAATTATAATTGACAAAACACATAATCAAGAATAAAATTTCACACTTAATGTCTTATCATAGGTTTTTCATGGCCATTTCTAAAACACTAAATTGGGTTCTATACTTAGACTTATCCTTAGGGTTCTTACTAAGGCTTTCACATCCTAGTTTCCAAAGGTTGACTATACCTTTCCTCTGATACCAACTATAATGACCCATACTTTACATACTCTATTAATACTTCAAAATGAAGTACACTTATTACAACATATTACAAATCCATGAAGGACTGCATAGGTATAGTGTCTTTAGAAACTGGGAAACATAAACAACTGGTTCATAAAGCATCTACATTGTCTCCCACTTATTTCATCAAATCAAGAGTCCCTTTTGGAATATCCTACTTAATAACATTCTTCCTGACCTAGGGAAAGATAATATACAAAAGGGTGAGATCAAATGCTCAGTAAGGGTAAACAAAAGAAATATCAATCACATGATATTCAAAAGAACATAATATTTTGGAAATCTTAACCTGAAAAAGAGATCATAATTTCATAACATGGGATAAATCATAGTAGTGAAATGTAATCCCAATAATCATAACTTGAAACATAAAACATTTTTTCATACACACATAATCATAGAGAATCATTTCTTAGTAATCAAGACTCATTTCCAAGACTATCTAAGCAGACAAAGTCTATTTCTGAACTGAGTTCCCTCCTCATTTCAGTCCTGTTTCATTGAACCGGTTTAACCTGCCATTCCAGCCATGTCTATCTCATGAGATTTAAATCTATACCCAATTAATTGGAGGGAGATATAGGTCCCACCCATCTCATAATGATACCATTCTTATGTGTGCAATAATATCATAAATCATATATCAATTCATAACCCATGTAATAAAAATGGGATTCTTAAACATCGTGACATCATAAAAAAATTCATATAAGATAAGGGAATTCATAAAAATAATTCCATCACAACATAATCAAATCAATGTAATAATAGGGATAGAAATAGAAACCTATTTTATCTTAGATGTAAAGTAAGTTTGATAAAACACTTGAACTCCATTCTTCAGGAAAATATCCTTTCTACTTCAAAAACATTTTTCCTTTATTAACATGTCATACAATTTTAAACTAAAAGAAGTTGATTAAAAATAAACTTGAAAACTTTTAAAGGAATATTCTTGGAAATAATTTTTTAAAAATCCATTCATGCCGTATAAGTTAAAAAAAAATTCTTCTCGTACTTTTTTCAGAAAAGTCAAAAAGTACCTCATACGAAAAACGACAAAAGATTCCTTTCATATCTTTTAATAAAAACTCACCGAAGGGTAAAATTCGATTTAAAAAATTATACGTGGATGGAAATAAAATTAAATATTGATGAAACATGGATGTGGATGATAAAATACACCCCAGTAAATATCAAAGTATAAACAATCTCGGATAAAACTGAGATTGTGATATTTTCTCTTACCTTAGGTCTGATTTTCTTCGTAAGTGTTCTATCCTCCTGTATAATGATTTGAATTATGTCATTTACTTATTCCTGAATCATACGCATTGTTATGATATCATATATTTCCATATTATTATCTTTTATTAGTAATATTTCATTGCTACTTGTTATTCGGGTGTTTATTACTTTTTGTTCTTATGCGTGTTTTCTCGAATAAATTCTTATTATTCTATTTAGGTTATAGATAACTCATTTTCAGAATGGTATTAGTTTAATATATATCATATTAATTCATTCAATTCATTTATATAATCATTATTAAATGAAGGTCATGTAGAACGAGTCGCATCACATCGTGGAGACGGTATTCCGTACGTATGCACGAGTGATGATATCGTTCCCATGATCAAATAATTGTATTGAAGTGCTTGTATACTATTTCATAATCAATACAACTTTAAAATAATCATATATAGTTATTATTTACACCATTATACCCATCCAAGTAAGGTGGTGGAGGAAAATAGATTACACCACAGCGTGGAGATGGTATTCTGTACGTACGCATGCGCGGTGATTTCGTTTTCTGTAGGATGGATAGATGGTGAAATAGGGTTGTTTCATACTTATAATAAAATACCAGTATATTAGTAATACTGATGTTATTAATTCTTAATGAAACAACTAAATAAGAATAAGTGGAAGAAGAAATAAAGTTTAATGAATCAGTAACGGACATTACCTCTATTTGAAGCGCCTCTTTGAGACCTCATCTTTGGGTACTAAAATTGGTCATTGAAGAAGACCAAGACCTCTAGGATGTTTCTGGGGAAGTGGAACTGAAAATTTGTCATGGGTTGGCTGAGCATGAAGGCTCAAAGTGATGTGAGGAAGAGAGGGAGGAGGTGCCCTTTTATAATGGAGGAGAGGGTCCCCTTAGGAAAAACAAAAAATATTATTTTATTATAAAGTCATATATGGTTTTTAATAGCTCCAAATTAATTTATTTCGAATATAAGGTAGGGATGGGTTGAAATAATCTCATCCAATATAATTTATACAAGTTTAGGTATCTATTTTAACCTTATCATTTAGATTTAAATTTAAGTTAGATAATTTAACTTTTACTGTGTCTTCTGGTTTTTTACATTATAAGGTTAATAAACTTACTATAACAAGCCAAACGAACCCCATGTTGTTTATTATAAATATATATAACCTTATCTATGTTATTGTTCCAAAACTTATATTTTTAGGAATAAAATAACAATTAATAATATAATATTTGTTTTATAAACTATTTTATGTCAATTTTGTCACTATTTGGCAATTGATTTTTGTGAAAATCATAATAGAAATATTAGTTGCAAAAAAGACAATTAAATCAATAATAACATGTAATATTAACCTAGATACTTATTTTAATTCATAAAAGTCTCAAATTTCATTTATTTGGGTATTTATAACATCAATTTTGTAAATATTTCATTAATAAGATAATTACTGCATCATCATTGTGTCATAAATAAATTAAATTATATATTGTCTAAAAATTACAAATAAAATACCATTATGTAGGATATCTTTTTGGATTTCTAATAAACATTTGTAGTCGAATTTATCTTATGTATAACCCTATATTAGAAATGATTTAGTTATTAAACTTTGATTTTAACTATTTTAACCCTTCTTTAAATAAATTAATAATAAGTGTCCTAATCTAATCCAAGTGGGCCTAAATTATCAAAGTTTATTCGTAAGGTTGTCTTTGGTTGAATTACACGTATCCAATAGAATTAGGACATGTTTTAGGTTAAAATTAATAACATTTTTACCCTTAATTACCCTATTTACTTTTAATCGTGGTAAAAAAAGTAAAAAGTTACTATTCACCAAAAATTATTTTCATCTCATTGAACCAGATTTTAGTACTTGATATTTACCATGTATCTCGGATTTTTGAAATTCCACTCACAGAATCGGTAAAATTAAGTTTTATGTAAATTTTCAAATTCTTCTAGGAGGTTGGTAAAAGACGGTGGAAAGTTTAATAAAATTTTTATATATCTAAAATTATTATAAAATGACTACAATGAATTGCACTGAACTTATATAGGTACTATGTATCGATTTTGACCTAAAATAAATTTAAATAAAATAAATTATTATTTAAATAAAATGTCAGTTTTTAAATTGTAACCTAGTGTTTTCACTATTCATCAAAAATTGAAAGTTTTCAGAAAAATACCAATATTTCACCCTAAGCTAGTTTCGATATTCCAAATCCAAAAATGAAGTCCATTTTGAAAAATAAAATTTACAAAATTTCAAAAAGTGGGTATTACTATTCATAACGGCTAGTTTTAGTAATATTTTAATAACATATCGTTGTTTAGTGAAACTCGATATTGCGTACGACGCAAACTATCGAGGAAGGTCGCGATTGCGTGTAAAGAAAGACAAGATAGTGTTGTGTGTAGTGAAAGATTCATTTGGTGATTTATATAACATAAAAACAAAATATTTCTCATAAAAGTATCTGGTGTTACATACAACCATCCATTTTGTGAGTAATTGGTCATGTCATGAATTCAGTTTGTAAGGGGATAATTCACAATCCAAATATTTCATTCCATGTTCGAAGGATTCAGGGATTGAATATGTCAAGGTGAAATTTATGAATCATATTCCTACAATGGATAGAGGTGATAACCAAGTTTTTAGGTCTTGAAATGTTCATATTTAATTTTTAAAATAAATATTCCCTCCATATAGAGATAATGTTATGAGATATGAGGAGATGAATTGAATCAGTCGACTTTGTGCTCTCCTCCATCACTCTTGTACTAGGTCATCATTAGGTGTAATCTAGTAGTGTTTAGAGGTGGGTATAATTTTTCATTCATCCTTTAATATGTCCCCTTCTTTGTATCTAATAATGGATAATATTTTTTGGTTTACGATGATCATTCCACTATATCAAGGTGGAATTAGTTTATTTTTATAGGTTATCATTAAATATTACATAGAGAATGTATCAATATGATTTTATCACGCCACTACACATCATGTTTATTTAGGTGAATCACTACATTAATTAATATAGTTTTTTTACTAAAATTGATTAATACTATGATTAATTTGGTAATTTTTTATTAGGGATATTGGACAAGGTGGTGTTTGGGTTGTTCAATAGGCCATATATGGGTGGTGGGTAATTGTTTGGAAGAAACTAGATAACTAGATTAGTATTTGTGTAAATATTCCTATTTTATAATAATTTAATGATTTAATATAATTTTTTTTAATTAATTAGTTTTGTTTTTTTTTGGAATGGGATTGGGTTTCAATAGCATGGATGAGGCTTATTGCTCTTGGACACGGCTCCAAAGAACTCAGTGAGAGGTTCACTCACTGTTCTGTGAAGGTGGAATCTATGATACAATTTCATATTCATATACATATACGAGTGTTAATCTGTTAAAAGATTCACGTGTCTAGTAATGGGTTATATAGAATAGAAGAGTCCTCACATGTGAAGGAAATTTGGAATTGAGGTTCCTATGATGAGACTAAGTGATATTTAATGCTTTAAGAAATTTGGTAACCACCAAAGAATTTTCAAAAAGGGATAATATAATTTTGTGATATGTAGAGAGAACTTTATGAGTTCATCGGATGGGATTTGAGATACAGAATATCATAAGCTTATTTCCAATTTCTAGTTGGTATGCATGAGTATCTTAGAGCTGAGTGATGATGGGAGTGATGGTTTTATGTCACTTGAGTGACAATATACACCTTAGTAAGGGTATTGAATGGTATATATTTTATATAGAGTAGGATATTTCCTATGGGACATGATGTACGTGATGAATATTGGTATACATTAGGTGATGGGTTGAGTGATATCCCTTGGGATATTTGTGAAGAGATATGGGTGGGTGTTATATATGTTATTTGTTATTTGGAATCTATAATCCAATGGGGGTTTGGTTGGTAATCATAAAATTATAGTTGAGGAAATTTTTAGGTAGAAGATGGTGGGTTAGAATTTTCCTTTGGTAGTCGTAAAATATGAGATGAGATACATTAAGGATTATGTGGATCGACCACATGGCTTCTAGAGGATCCATTATATTCTCTTAATAGTGAATGTGATGTCTATGATCTAAGGGTAAATGTATCATGGGACTAGATATAAGGGATCATCTATTGAGATGTGTTATGGGTTGAATTATATTGTTTTTTAATGTTTTATATTAATTTGATAGGCCTTGTATTTTGGTGGAGGTTTGGCTCCAAAAGCATAGAATTTCCTTGACTGAAATTCTAACACACAGATGTTTATAGGAAAATATTTTCATCAAATAATTTTTATGCTTTAGTAGATTTAATTTCACATACTAATGAGATTGAACAAACCACATGGTGACTTTAATATAAAATTTAATTTATATCCAATTTTTTCGGTTAGCAGGAATAATTATAACTAACTTAAGAAAATTCACTATGAATCGATTGTAAATTAATTATTTATGAAAAATATAAATCAAATATATATTGGTATTTATTGAGTGAATTATATTTTTAATGAAATAAAAATGATATATATGTGTTATGTAATTATTTAAATATATTTAATATTCATCTTGTTGCTATTTTAGTCATAGGTTATGAATAAAACCCTATTTTATGTATAAAAACTTATTTTATTAAAAAAGTTAATTTTTACTCTTTAGAATGGAAAACACATTTTAAATTATGATTTTTACACATTAATAATTTTTATATGACAACATAAACATGTTATTTGGAAGCAGAATATAAAAATTTACTTAGGTTAAATTTCTCATAACATTCATGGTTTGATGAATATTTAAAATTTGTCAGATATTAATTAAAAAAACGTTTTTAATGAAGATAATTGATATGGGTAAATTATAATATTTATCTACTTAAATTTATAAATAGTATATATTTATACCATTTCTTATAATTTAGGTCATTAGCCTTGATTTGACATTAAAATCGTAGGTAAAAACATTTCAATCTTTTGCAATGTTTTATAATTTAAAACTCATTTTCTCATTTCAACAAAGAGATTAATTTTAGAATAATTACCTTAACTTATGTGTATTGAATTTTTAAAAATTGGTTCCATATTTCGAATCATTATGTCGAATTTTTTTTAAAAGGATACTTTTATTTTTGGCCATTATGAATAGTAACTTTGGTAATTAATTTTGACCACGGTAAATTGTTAATCGGGTAATTAAGGGTAAAAATAATATTATCAAATTACCCTAATACCAAAAAAACCTATTGGATAAATTAATATGACCCATATCTTATTCTTTTCTAGAATTTAATCATATTGTGGCCACATAACTACGAATATTACATGAATGTAATAAAAACTAATGAATGTGACAAAATGTCAGAGTCTCATTTTATATAAGTCTATTACTTTTAATATATGTGTAACTTGGAGATAATATATACTGTATATAGTATTTGGAAACATATAATAATTATCGACATCATAATTTTTTTATAATTTTTATATTTTAAATAATTGTCATCAATGATGACACAATAGTGATGTTAAAATTATTTTATTAATAGAAATACCGAATATATTGTTTAAAAAATATTTAAAGAAGTGTCATATGAACTAACTGAAGCTATCCAAGAACATTATAGGTGACTATGACTTGTTATAAGTTTATTAAATATTTTTATTCCAATTTTTCTCATATGTGATTTTTTTTAAATGTAAAACAAATGCTAGTGTCAAAATTGACACTATTGACATTTTATAAAAATATCATTTTATAAAATTACAATAGAAATCATAATAATATTTAAAAAATAAAAAATTTAATTATGAGGTATAAAATTTTCTAAAATATAAATTTATGGTTAATTATTACCACATAATTAAATATTCCTAACCCATAACAATTTAGAATTTTTTTACAATAATTAAATAAAATAAAATAACTCAGTGTTAATTAAAATGATAATCCATAAATTTACATAAAAACATGTAAAAAATTTATTTGATCATTATAATATAACCTCATATCATCTCAAATTCTAAATGGAGACATTTAGGATGGTTTTATGTGGTGTTTGAGTATATTATAAATAAATATTTTTGAGGTTTCCAAAAGTGCCTCTCAACTTAATTATAAAAGGGAACCACCTACATCAGCTCATCACATCATTTTTATCCATAAAAATTAAAAACTTCAGCAATTTTTCCTTATCAAATTCTATATTTTTATTATTGAGGTTCTTATCTTCTTTATAGACCAACTCAAGTGCCCTAAGTGGATATTTAATTGAGGCACATCGAGGAATTGGTAGTCTCTTCTAAATATTTTTTCAAATTTCATTCCTCTTCTACATCCTCTTCCTTAGTGGTTTCATTATAAATTAATAAGATAAGTATCAATAATATACTAATATTTTGTAACAAACTTGAAACTATTGTATTTCAACTTCTATCCATCCTACCGAAAACGAAATCATCACACGTGCGTACGTATGACATACCGTCTCAAAGACGTTGTGTAGTCTATTTTACACCACCACCTTCCATGGATGGGTATAATGGTAAACATATTATCTATATATAATTATTATAACATGATACAGATTATTTTATACTATTAACCATCCACTTTAATAATATTTAACAAATTATGGAGAGATATCAGCGCTCGTGCGTACGTACGTCTTACCATCGCCACAATGCGATGTGATTTTTTCTACATAATTTTATTTAAACCATGACAAGATAAAATAATTGAATAAATAAATATTATATATATTATAATAATACTATGTTTTAAATGATATAACTATAAACTAAAAATAAAAATAAGAACTTTTTTGACAAAACATACATAAAATCAAAATGAATTTTGTACCCAAATAATGATTTACAATGAAATGTTAGTAACAAAATGGTGAAAATATGATCATAAATTTTATCATAAAAATTATTATGATTCTAGAATAAATCATTAACATTATTTAATTAATTAAATAGGACGTTCGGATACATACAATTCATTTCATACCTATGCTAATGGACAAAATAGAAAATCTCATTTTTATCTGAGATTTTTTATATGTAAGTACCTACTAGGGGAATATTTATCATCCATTTCAAAATTTTATAAAAATATTACTATAATAATTTACTATTATTCTAATTATTTTTTAATTCATTTTTACTCATTTTTACTTTTACTACATGGTTTAGAAGGAATCATTCTTACGTTTACCATAAGATGTACTTTTTGACATTTCTGTAAAAAGTATGAGAAGACTGTTTTTTATCTTATATAACATTAATGATTTTTTATCGATTCATGATTCTTTAATTACCTGAATCATACTCTACATTTTCTCAATTTTATTATAAACTAATTTATTTTGTTTTAAATTTGCGCGGAATTTTATGAAATGAAAAATTTTTTTTGGGAAGAATGGATATTTTCCTCAAGAAATGAGTTTAAGTGGTTTATCAAATAATTTTCCATATAGGAAGAATCTATTTAATTAGGGTTATGTGTATATTCCTATTATTTCTATGAGTTTACTTCTTAATGATGGAATGTTATTTTTACGGATTATGTAATGTTGTAATGATGTTTAAGAAACCCCATTTTGTTTCATGGATTATGTTATGATGAATGATTTTTGTTTTTTTTGGCACTTGTAAGAATGATTTCATTATGTGATGGGTGAGATATATATCTACCTCTAATAAATTGGGTAAAAATTTATATCTCATCAGATATTCATCTCGGGAATGAAATGTAAATCAGGTTCAGTGACACAGGGATGGAACGAGGAGTGAACTCAGTTCAGTAATGGATTCAGTCCATTTTGATGGTCTGGGAAATTTTCCATGAATAATATAAACTGATTTTCTAGGCTTATGTATGTATTCCAAAAAAATCATGACTTATGTTATAACTACAGGGATCACATTTCACATTTATGATTTATACCATGACAAGATATTTTTATCTTTAATATATATGATAATAATTTTAAATGTTATGTTTTTTTCTTATGATATGATTTATATTTCAATTGTTTAACCATAAGTAACATTTATGCACTCACTTTTATATGTATATTTTCCCCATTTCATGAATAATGGTATTACGTATGTATTCCATAAATGAGTCTAGTTGTGATAAAATAAATAGGAGACAATGTAGATATTTTATGAAAATTTTGTTTATGATTCCTAGTTTTTAAAGACATGATACTTATACGGTCCTTTCATGGGGTTTTTTATATTTTTTTAATAAATATACTTAAATTTGTATGTAATATCAATGTATAAAGATATTGGGCTTCTATATTTTGTATTAGAGGAAATATATAGGTAACATTTGGAAACTAATATGAGAAATCCATAGGGATATGTCAAAGTATAGGATACAATACTAGTGTTTTAGAAATTATAATGAATAACCTAGGATAAAACATAAAGTGTATTAGATTATTATTTTATTCTTTATTATGTGGTTTTACTATTTTAAAATGTGTTTCTCGCACTATGATTCTTTGTTTTAGTTAATGGATTGAAACTAAAGGAATCATGTTAATGCTAAATATAATGGGAAATGTAATGATTGTACCCATGAGAAACCAAATTTTATTGGTTATGGAATAAAAAATCTAGTAGCCATGATCTCATATCTTTCTCATGCTATGAATCATGTCATAATTCAAATGAGTAATGGAGGGATAAACATTCTGTTGAATAATTCATGGTGCAGTTCAGTGGATCATTTTATCCATTAGTTGATGAAAAATGGATTAGTGCCACAGAAATGATATTTTCAGTTCTACAATGTTCTGAATATGATAAAGTTATCTTAGCAGTATGTCATTCAGAAGGTGAAGCTGATAAATGGTGGAATATTTTCAAGAATATTAGGAAAAGATATGAAATTGTGTTTACATAATACGATGATTTAAATAACTTATTTTTCAGTAAGCACTTTCCTCATATTCACCAAAAAATGATGGAGAAGGAGTTCCTAGAATATAATCAAATGCATAATGAATCCATAGGTACCTGTGAAGATAATACTACAAAACTTGTAGGGTATGCTGATGGAAATATTATCCAACTTGAGAGTATGATTTATCGATTCATAAGTGTCTAAAAATCAATTCTCCAAAATGAATTATCCATAATATACATTAATAAGTATGAAGAAATTTTTCTATGTGTCCTCTTGGTTGAGATGGATATTGGAGTAACCGCTCACTTATATGGACTTTTTAAGAAGAGTAAAGAGGAAATCAAAGGGAAATATAAAGACCACACTGAAAATAAGGTTATTTTTCCCATATGATCAATGTGTGGAATGTAACACTAAAGAAATTGTCTTAAAGGTACTAGTAAATGTTTTATGTGTGTAAGAAAATGTCATCGGGCAATCAGAAGACGAAGTGATGGGAAACAAAGATGGCTAATGATGTGAACAAAGAAACGACTACACAAAATGAACCTCATACAATTAAATGATACATGTAAAAGGTAATGGTTCATCATTCCAATTAGTTCCCTAATCCAAGGGTTATTGATGATGATTGACATCAACAAACACTTAAGGCCGACGTCAACTGAAAGTCACATGAAATTACTATCAAAGACGTGAAGTATGATAAGTATGTGGTGAAAGGTACACATATTATCAACTCTAAATTAGAAAATTATTTATTTGATTTATGGTCCAACCACTCATTTATTTTAGAAGAATTTTATTAGGGTATCATGGTTTTACATAATAAATTAGTTTCTTAGATGGTTGTAACCACTCTTAATGGAACAACTGTCACATCAAAAGTTTATAATTATTCACTGAATGATGATTATGGGAAATTTATTCCTAAAATTCTTAGGATCCTTCCTATATTTTCATTGGACTTGATTCTTGGTACATGTTGGATTTCTATATATAGATCCCAAGTCAATTTCTAATTATGGGAATCCATATTTCATATTCTAGATTTATCATTGATTATCTATCGATGCAAGGAAGAATATAACCATATACTAGATATTTATTCTATCTTGTGTATATTGATTCCAATAAATGATGGTTACTCATACCAAATGGTTAGGGAGAAACACATGATTAACAATACGACCATTTTATACGAGTTTGATGATGTCCTTCTAGTGTAATTTTTAGGTCTTCTACCAAATTTTGATGTTGAGTTTTCAATATAACTCATACCGGGTGCTATGACTATTTCGAAGACACCTTATTAAATGGATCCATTTGAGTTGTAGGAGTTTATGTGGCAACACCAAATTAATCTTGATAAGGGATTCATATTCCCTAGTGTGTCACCTTGGGTTGAACATGTTCTATTTGCTAATAAAAAAGATGGATCAATGAGACTCATTATAGATAATCGAGAACATAACAAGATCACTATCAAGAAAAATATCTTATTCTATTCATTTATGACTTATTGGGAAAACAACATTAAGATCAATACTTTTCCAATATTTTTCTTCATTCATGATATCTTGAATTTATGGTCAAAAAATGAAGGATATACCTAAGACATTATTCTGTAAAAGGTATGAAAAAAATGAACTTAAATTCATTTCTTTTGGTATAATTAATTACAACACAATCTTCATGGATCTAATTAATAGAGTTTTTAGAGACAATCATGATCAGTTTTTTGTAGCCTTCATAGGTGATATGATTATCTATTCAAAGATAATGGAAGAACATGAATATCGCTAGAGAATTGTACTGAAGACCCTGATAAATGAAAAGCTTTATTCAAAATTACCAGTCAGGAATTTCACTTCAAAAAGATTCATTTTTTGGTCACATAATCTCACAAGAGGGGATATATGTGGATCCATCAAAATAAAAAGTTACTAAAACATGGTTGAGACCAACAATAGTAACAGACATCCAATGTTTTCATGGTCTGGTAGGATTTTTTCGACATTTTTTTGACAGATTATTCCCGATTATGTAATCTAATCTCCATGTTGGCTTGGAAAATAGTTATTTTCGATTGTATGGAGGAATGTAAAGATAATTTCAAAGAGATAAAAATATTTTTATCCATTGAACCTGTTCTAAAACTTCCTTGAATTGGATAAATGATTGTCATCTATAATGATGCATCCAAGAATGGGATGGAGTGTTTTATCCTTTAAAATTATACAATGAAAAATTATGGATCCTTTCACTAGAAAAACCATGAAAAAATTACCCATTACAATATTTGGAGTAAGATGTGATAATAATTGCCATAAAATATGGAGGCATTGTATTTATAGTGAAAGGTGTGACATTTATACTTATCATAAATGATTAAAGTATATTTTCGCACAAAAGGAGTTGAATATGTGCCAAATATTATGGTTGTTGTAGGTTAATGTGTATGACTTATATGTACATTACAACCCTTGTAATGCGAATAAGCTGGTAGATGATTTGAGTCTAAAAGACCATGATAGCATATCCATGTTAAGAGTCACGAAAGTTCCAATATTTATAAATTTACAAAGGATGGATCTTGAAATTTAATAGGAAGGGGATAAATCTTATATTTCTCAAATGAATGTTCAACGATCTATACAAGTGAAGAATAATGATGATTATAATGATGATGTTGATTTATAGAAGAATGTGAGAAATGTTCCTGAATTCAACCATGATTGTGATGAAATAATAAGTTTGAGAAACCATGTTTTTATTACTCCTATAAAGGAATTAATGAAGGAGATATTGGATGAGGCACATAGTTCATCATTATATATTCACCCTGCAAGAACAAAGATGCAGATGGACCTGAGAGAGTAATTCTACTAGGATGGAATGAAATTAATGTCGGAAAATATGTCTCTTGATGCCTTTTTTGTCATGTAGTTTTGGTTGAGACAATGATGTCTAAGGGGATGTTTGAACCATTACCCATACAAGAATAGGAATAAGAAAACATCACAAAATACATTGACATAAGACCTCCCAAAACATCTAATGGAAGTAATGCTATCAAGGTTATATTTTATCATCTTACAAATTTGGCACACTTTATCACTATTAGAGAGGATTTCTCTCTTGATCAACATTCTAGGTTATATGTTAAGTATGTGATAAGATTTTTTGGAGTACCAAATTATATTATATATGCTCAAGCTCTATGGTTTACCTAGATGTTCTGACAATGTCTTCAGCATTCATTGGATACACCGCTATGTTTTACACTACTTATCATCCTCAGACATACTGTCAGTCTGAAGGGATTATTTAAACTCTAGAAGACATGTTGACAGTTTTCCTTATTGATTTCAATGATGATTGGGATCAACACCAACCATGGGTGGTATTTTCATATAATAATAGCTTTATCTCTAGTATTTAGATGGGTTCGTAGGAATCCATCTATGGAATGTAGTGCAAAATTCCAACATCCTAGAATGAAATTGGAAAAATAGAGAAATTTTGACATGATCTTGTGGATGAAAGTTCAAAAAAGGATAGATATATTCAACAACATATAAGAGAATCTCAGAGTCAAAAAAATTTATGCTAACAACTGAAGAATATACCTAGAGTTTGAAGTGGGTGATAAGGTGTTGTTATGAATATATCCCTGGAAAAGTGTAATGATATTTTTATAGTATGGAATGTTGAGCCATAGGTATATTAGTACATTTGAAATACTGGATCATGTTGGGAAGGTAGATTACATATTGGCACTTACACCGAATCACAATCAATATCATCTTGTGTTTTATGTATCTATTTCGAGAATGTATATACCCTATCCTTCACATGTACTAAGCTCTGAATTCGTACCGCTAGAGAAATATATTTTTTGTAAAGAACAACTGATAGAGATTATGGTTCATAATGAAAAAAGATCCACCAAATAATACCACTCACTTAGTTAAAGTATTATGGAGGAACCACTAATTTTAATAAGATATATAGGAAAATGAGTATATGATGTGGTAGAGGTATCCTCACCTATTTGATTCCATGTTATGAATTTCGATGTGAAAATTTAGTTTTATGGGGGGTAGAATGTAACACCCATATTTTTTTTGATATATTCTTTCTAAATAATTTTTATTATTCAGTAGCATGATTTTCACATTATTGTGAGTTTAGAAGAACTGAGAGATTACCATAATATAATATTACCATTATTGTGTAGTCATTAGGTTAAAGTTAATATTTATATGTACCTTATGAAAATGCATTAAGAATTCATGGGCAATTAATTATTTATAAAATATAGAAATCAATTAGATATTTTTTTTAGTGAATTACTTTTGGTAAGGAAATTAATGAGATATATATGTTTTATATACATAATAATAAAAATATATATTCATTCAATGTATATTTAAGTCATAGGGTATGAATAAAACTGTATTTTATATATAAGAACCAATTTTTTTAAAATGTTAAATTTTACAACTCTGAATGGAGAACCCATTTTAAATCAATATTTAGATATATTAATAATTTCTATATGACAGCATAAAAATTTTATTTTGATGTGAGATATAAAAAATTACTTTGGATAAATTTTTGATAAATTTTTAATTACATTCATGTTTTGATGAATAGTAAAAATATGCCAAATTTCAATTAAAAACAACATTTTTCATCGAGATAATATATATAGTTAAATTATAATATAAAATAGATTTAATGTATAAATATAATATTTTTTTAATATTTATTGTAATTTATGTCATTAGAATTAATTTTACATTAAATTAATAGGATAATTTAGTTTAATCTTTTGCAATGTTTTATCTTTTAAAACAAGTTTTCTCATTTCAAAAAAGGGATTATTTTTAAATTAATTACTAAAATTTCGTTGTTTTAAATTTTGAAAAATGGATTCCATATTTGGAATTTGTATGTCCAAATTATGTTAATAGGTTAATTTTTTTTTGGGAAATATGAATAGTTACTTTGGAAATTATTTTATTACCATGGTAAATGGTAAACCGTGTAATTATGGGTAAAAATATTTCAATAAAATTACCATAACACATGATAAAAATTTATTGGATAATTAAATTCGACCCTTATTTTTTTATATATTTAATCACTTTATTGCATCCTACGTAATAATATGACTTGGATGTAATAAAGACTAATGAATGTGACAGAATTTGAAAATATCATTTAATATAAGTATATTAATTTTAATATATGGGTAACTAAGAGATAATATCGACTATATATAGTATCTAGAAATCTAAAATAATTACCTACATCATTAAAATTTATTTATAATTTTTAGAGATTAAATAATTATCATTAATGATGACAGAATAGTGATTTAATAATAAATTTATTAACATAAATATCAAGTAAATGGTTTTAAAAATGTTAAACTAAGTCTCATATGAAATAATTAAAGTGATACACGAATTTTTTAGGTGACTATGACATTTCAAGAGTGTATTAATTATTTTTATTCATTTTTATCTCTCGTGTGAATTTTATTTATCAAATAAATCAATAGTGTCAAAATTGACACTATTGACATTTTATAAAAAATACATTTAATTACATTATTGTTAAAAATCAAATAATTATTTAAAATTTAAAAAGTGATGAATATATGGTCTAAAATTTCCTAAAATATTCATTTGTGGTAAATTAATAGCACATATGAAAATATTTATAAACTTCAAAAATTGTGAATGTTATTACCACAATTAAAATTAAAAATATTAACGGAGTGTTAATTAAAATCATAATGCTTAAATTGACTTATAAACATGTCTAAATTTTATTAGTTGATTATATTACAACCCTATATAATCTTGTCTTTCATATTGAGACATTTTAGTGGAATTTAGATTGGTGTAGATATTATTATATATTTATATTTTTGAAGTTTATAAAATTGTCTCTCACGTTAATTATTAAATTGAACCTCCTAAGCCACCTCATAACTTCATTTTGAGAATTCATGACCGGCCACCCACTTCTAGTTTTGCTTCCCAAATTCCCTATATTCATTCAAAATGTTCTTTTCTTCTTCAAATACAAAATCAAGTGCACTAAGAGGTAATATAATGGTGGCATGTTGAGGAAGAGGTAATCTCTTCTACCGATTCTTTAAAATGTAATTATTCTTACACATCCCCTTATTTAGTTGATTCCTTATAATATAATAACATCAATATCAATAATATATTGATATGTCATTATAAATGTTAAATTACTCTCTTTCACCTTCTATCCATCGTATGAAAAACAAAATCATTGGGTGTGCATACGTACGACTTATCGTCTCCATGCTGTGTTGTAATATGTTTTTCACCACAACATTACATGGATGGGTATAATGGTGGAAATAATATTTATATATTATTATTATAACATGATTCTAATTATAATATACAATACACCATTCCATTATAAATTATGGGAATGATATTGTTTCTTGTGTGTACATACATCTCACCGTCTCCACAATGTGTTGTGATTCTTTCTATATACTCTTCATTAAACCTTGATTATATAAATGAATTTAATGAATAAATATGATATATATTATACTAATACCAGAATTTAAATTATATACCTATAACCTAAAAGTAGTAATAATAAATTATCCATCAAAACATACAAATGAACATAAAGTAGTTAATACCCAAATTATGAGTAACAATGAAATGTTACTAAGAAACAGATGAAAATAAGATCATAAATGTTAACATAAAAATAATTACGAATCTAGAATAAATGAGTAAAATTATTTAAATCATTAAACTAGATTTTCTGATACATACGTGTCAGATATGACATAATGGATGGGATAACTTCGCAAATCACGTTTTTATTAGATATTTATTATAAGTAAGTATTTACTGGTGGTATATTTGTCATCCATCTCCATGTTTTACAATAATATTCTCCCAAAATTTTTACCATTATTCTATGTATTATTAAATTCATTTATAAACATTTTTACTTTTACAACATTGTTTTAAAGAAATCATTATTACGCTTACCATATGAGGTACTTTTGTACTTTTTAGCAAAAGTACGAGAAGAATGTTTTTTAATCTATACGACATGAATGAGTTTTAACAGTTTCATGAATTGTTATTAACATGAAAATTACTCTACACATCACATGATTATTTTCAACTAAATTATTTTCATTAAATTTTAATATCATTTTTTGAAAAGAAAATGTTTTAGAAGAAGAAATGATATTTTCCTCAAGAACTACATTCAAGTGGTTTATAATAAATATTTTCCATCTATGATGACTCTATCTAATTAGTGTTATGTTATTATCCCTTTTATTACTATGATTTTATTTTCTTAATGATGAAATGGTATTTTATATTGACCATTTAATGATGGAATTATTTTTATGAAAACACATTTTATTTCTTAGGTTATGCAATGATGAATGATTTATGTTTTTGTGGAAAATGTAAGAAGTAATTTTTTTATGAGATTAGTGGGACCTATATCTACCTCAGATTCATTGGTTAATGATTTATATCTCACGATATTAATATGGATGGAATGGAAAATAAATTTGGTTTAGTGATACAGGGATGGAATGAGGAGTGAACTCAGTTCAGTAATGGACTTTTTCCGCTATGATGGTGTAGGAAATGATCCTTGAATAATATCAAATGATTATGTACGATTATGTGTGTATAAAAAAAATTTCACGTCATATTTTATGACTATTAGTATTAAATTTAACTTTAATTATTCATCCTATGACATGATATTTTGATCTTTTGTATGCAGGATGATAATTTCAAATGTAAGGTTTTTATGATTATGTTTTGATTGGTATTTTCTATTTTTACCCTTACTGAGCACTAAATATCTACATTTTATATTTTTTCATTTCCCCATGTCATTAAGTACATGAATAAATATGTTCTTCTAAAATGTATTCTAGTAATTATGAAATAAACGCGATACAATTTAGATGTTTTATGAACCCGTTATTTATTTTTTATCATGCATCTAAAGACCCTATACCTATACGGTTTTTTCATGGATATGTTATATGTTGTAATTAATCCAATTAAATTGTGATGTAATGTCAATTTATTAAATGTTTGGGTCACTATAGATATCATTTTTATAAATATCCTGAGGGATATGGATTCCTTGTTTCCATGATATTCTTTCCATACATTGAGTGATACTATAGCTGTGGAATATGATTCCCTATCCTTTAGTAGGATGGTATATACATATACATATTTAATATGAAAGCATTGGATGATGGAGAAAAAGTACATTGTTTAGAATATCTTCTGTAATGAATGTAGGCCCCACTGAGAGCAAGTCTTGGGCTATGATGTGATGTGAGATGTGACTGATATACCCTACCATGACTAATAAGGATTTAGTTAAGGTATATACACATGATGATACCCTATTCATTTAAATAACATGCCAATGTTTGGATGACCCTTAAAAAATGTTTTGTAGCACGGTATGGACATCAATATAATCATCACCCAACATCATAGGGCCATGAACCTCATAATTGGACATTGTGGGTCTCATTTAATACCATTAATTCTTTCCCAGGACACCAAAAATTCTATCCTACTGAGATCAGATATCAGAAAAAAGATTATTACCATCAATAAAAACATTTTCATTTAATGTTTTCATTACCTCACTCAGACACGCCCTAGAAAAATTCCACCGAAGTCACCCATCTATAAAAACACTTGATACCATGAATTTTTAACTATAGATTTAAAATCAACTAGGATCTCAAAAATAATGCTTCACATTTTGTGCTGAGAAGTAGAATAGAGTATTTTTCATATTTTTTTTTCAATATGTGTTATAATATCATCCCCTTCAGGAACAAATATCACATTGTATACCCCAAACATCAAATATAGGATCTCACACTAAAATAGGGATTGTCATTGTCTCAGATAACATTTTTCATAAAACAACCTTCCATGGACCTAAACCTAGTCATATGACCCTGTGGGACTCCCATAATACAATAAATATGTTCCTATAAAATGAAAATATTATTACAAACTTAGGTTACTTAATGACCTATGAAAGTCCCCACAGGATAACATCGGTTTATTTGGTCTTCTTCTTACTCTCTCACCCATAATATGGGAAATATACAAGGAATCCAACCATCATGAAAACAACTTTATTCCATCAATACCTAATAATGGTGTAATAATAAGAATGGATCTTGGAAATGATGTTTCACATTGAAAACGTGGGTTATAACATTTATCCTTTTTGGTATCACTTTTTTAGATGTGATAAATCTACATGGTGAGGTGATGACTAGATTCTAGAAAAATGTATTAGATGTATGGTATTGTATCATGGTGTCCTTGTTTCCGCACGATGACCTGATGGGAATGTGTAAATTTTTTGTGTATGTTTGTCATGTTTAGTGAAATACGACTTGTGAATAATTTTTAATTATTTTATTTCATTTCCTTGTTTAGTCAAACATAATTCATGTTGTATATTATGGGTCCATTTGTGGTCCTACTAGGTTATATCATCATAAAATGCATTTTATTCTTGCAGAACGCACAAACCATAGGATTAATTTTTTTAGAGGCCGTGATTTGTAGTGGAAAAAGATAAGGAATCTCAATGGGTATCAATGATTGGGATGAGCCGCATGGTATGTAGGGGATCCTCTCATTCTTTTTTTAAATTATTTATTACATTTTGTATGGGAATATCCTAGTTCATGATCATCATATTCTTTTTATAATATTTTTTTCTATTATATGTGTTTGGATTTTAATTTTTCTACAAACTCTAATATGGATTATTTTTTGATAGTTATTGTAATTTATCACTATGATATCAAGGGAAGGGTATCCAAAATGTATGTTTTAGGCCCTCGTCAGAAGTCAGTATACTTTATATTATGTGAAGACATACATGAGGCCATGTAGTATTATTGACCTAGGTAATATTGATAGGAATAATTCTTGGGTGTCAAAAGCACTAAAAAATTTATTCCCCAATACTTTCTCAAAATTAGGGTTCTATAGCCCAATAAGAAAATGGTTTAATATATTATAAAATTGAAACTAAAAGAAAAAAAATTATAATTATTTATTAATATTTAGGATGCGGTAGGTTCATAAAACATAATATTAATTTTTGGAATAATATTTCAATAATTCCAATAAAATATAGACATGATTAAAAGGGAATATTCATACGATAAAGAATAATTTTTCCAAAGTGACACAATGTATCTAAATAATTTAAAATATTTCCATCCAGACTAAATTTTAAAGCATAAATAATTTCTATTAAAATTGAAACAAATTTATTTATTATGATAATGAAGGTTAATTGACACTAATAAATAATTAATCATATGATTTTAAAAAATAATATCACAACATTTTTCAAGAAATAATACATAATAAGTTAAATCTTTTTTTAGAATGAGAATACGGAATATGATGAAATAACAAAACCGAAAAAGAACAATGATATCTTTTAAACACCATATATTTTAATATTATTATACTATTATAGAAAAGTCCACATTATTTTCCATTTTAATTAATGTAAAAACATTAACATTAGAGGTATCAAGTTGGTTTATTAAAAATTATCATTCCATTAGAGAAATAAAATTATTAGTTTGGATAATGGAAACCATGAATAAAAATTTAAATTTCATGATGAGTTTCCAAGAGTGGGTAACCCAACCACTCCTAAGAATACACATATAAAATCTACTCAGTATTTACTTTTTTCCTAATGGATGTCTAGTAATTTTTCCATCCTGGGTAAAGATGGATCATAAAATGAAGTGATAATAAAAAAAAAAACTATAAATAATAAAAAAATAAAATTTGTATATAGATAAAGAAAAATGAATGAATAAATACAATATAAACCATGATTTATAATTCTATAAAATAAGTGGAGAAATAATAAATAATTATCATGATTTTTATGAAAAAATGAAAATAGTTTTTGTGTTGAGAATAACCTCCAATACGTTTTGGTCTAAAGATGGAAATGATAAGGAAAATAATTCTAAATTATTTGTGTTTGGATACTTTTAGATATGGGAAATATATGGTGATGAATTTTGAGGGAGAGGTTTGGGAATATTGTGAGGTCTATATAGAATTCTGATAAATCTACTATGTATTGATCCATCTCATATTGCAACAACTCGTGAAGGATTCCTATGAGGAATATTTTTGGAGATTATATAGAAAAAATGTAATCCTTAATGAAGAATAGTTATAAATTCAATTTTTACACGTTATGTAGATAGAATACCAGAAATTTTTTAAGAAGGCTTGAAATCAATAAATATGTATAATTCTTAGTGAAATCCAATATTTAGATATTATAATCACTTTTCCCATACATGTTTGGTACAAATATATTTATAATTTAAATGGAGGGGAGTTTATTAAATTAATCATAGCATTCCTAGTTTGAGTTTTTTAACCCTTTTTATAAATATATATTTGTATAATATTGTTGGGTAAGTATTGGGAGTGTTTTGGAATGTTTTGGAAAAGTTTGGAATATTTTTGAAGGGTGCCCGATTTGACTATGGTTAGGGGTAACCGTGGGGAATACCCATGTAACCATGTGGCTTTCGATAGTGAGCTTCATACAGATTCTGCATGTTTCTTCTAATCCTATGTGAATTTCATGAGAGGCTATCTTTGTTGTACAATCATCTACATGGGTTGCTCTAGGTTTGGAAAAACATGCGAGCTAACCATGTGCAATGTAAAAAAATGAGTTTTTTAAATGTCAGGACCACTTAGGATTTTAAATATTTTACTCATTTATGCTCTCATATGATCCCTATATGGGATTCCTTATTAACAAGGGATATAGGTGATCTCCCACACATTTAGAGGTATATAAATGGGTTTCACAGTGGTTTGAATGTGATTATTATTGGGTAAGTCTCCCCTCTTGGCTGCTTATAGGTTTCTCTAGATCTACTCCTCCATCTCTCTTGGTTACCAAGATCTACATCTATTTAATGTAGATCTGATTTTATGGTCACCTAATGACATGATTTTAAGGATTTTTTAGGATAGTTAAGTGGATCAATAGTTCCTTGTTAGAGAAATCGTTCAGATTTATGGTGGATTCTATGTTTGTGGATTTCCCCAGAACCCCCCAGTAGGTGGCACCTCTCTCTACTACACTTTTCTAGATATTGATTCCATGTTTTCAATTAATTTGTTTTTCTTGAAATTAATTGTCAATATGATTTTATAATATTTGTGGAAACCGATTTTCTGATGATTTTGGGATTTTGGGTAAAATGGGGTATTGTTGAAAAGGGGGATTTTTGGTGTGATTTTAAAATGATAATTTCAAAATTGATAATGTTATGAATTATAGAAGAATTTTATGAAAAAAGAATTTCAATAAATCTTTTATTTTATTTATATTTTTTTGGCATGTAAAATGGTTAAATGGTATTTTCAAAAAATGTGTGATTTATTGATGTGATTTGGCATGTGTTGGAAATGGTTGTTTGCATGATTTGTGACCTTGTTATGATTTTTGAATTATTGTTTTGTTATGTTTCAGGGATTGTGTGGATTGTGTGTGATGTCGGGGGGAAGTCTCACTATAAAATGGGAATGATAGAAGATGAAGTTCCACCATTAAGGATAAGTAGTTGGTATATACAACTTGATTGTGATTGTAGTGAATCACCTTAAATAGAAAGATCCACCATGTTTAGTTTCCTTTTATGTGTGTGTTTATTCAATATTTACATGGTTTTTCTAATGTGTGTTGGTGAATGGATTATGGAATGGTTGTTTGGATTAAACTTGTTTTGTGTTTTTATGAGTAAAGGTGGATTTTAAGTGTTTTTTATTTTTGGTAATTGTTGAACTATTTAATGATTTGTATAATCATTTTTATATAAAATTGATAAAAATTTTATCACAGTGGCATGTGTAGGGATGTCATTTTGGGAAAACCTAGATAGTATTTGTACTCACCCTCTACATTGCACACTGGTGCTTTTGTAGATTTATTTTTCTAGGATACACATAGAGTAATATCATCTCCATCCTTTTGTCATACCATGTGATGATTTGTTGGTTTGTGGTGCTTGGATAATGGAGACTAGATTGGTGTTTTTGAGTTTTGTATTATCTTTTTGGGGTTTGGCTTTGTAGTGTTCTACTTGGATATCTGATTATGGATTTTTGTGGCTTGGTTTTATTGTTCTTTTGGTTTTATTTATCTTTAAATATTAATTTCAAGCATCATGTGGAAATAATATTTCTTAACATGTTTGGTTGGACGGGTTATCCAAAGGTAAAATTATTCCACAATTATTCTAGATTCCATCAAAATTTATTGCAAGCCTTCGGCGCCTTGGGAATGTATCTTATGGACAAGTATCATCTCACTAACTTCTCAATATAATGAGGAAGGGGAGGGATGTTATAAGTGGTATCATCTTGATAGTTTTGTAACATATATGTAATGTGCGTCTTGTTCGGTTTTCACATCAGTAGTTAGTTTAAGTGTTCACATTCATTCATGGTCTACTCCTCATGTTTGGATGGTAGAAAAGAGTAGGATATTCAGAACATGAATTGAATGGATCAAAAGGATGTAGCTATCCCATTGAAGATGAACATCAAGTTACTAGTAATGTGGGTGAATTTTTTTTTAGAGACATATATAGGTGCTGGAAATCTAATTGTTGTGGGTGCAGCCGATGAGATGAGAATGACATGTTTGGTAGAAAGAAAATACCACTAAGACACATATTTCATTGAGGTATAATGTTTTATGGTGTGATATTAATGTGTGGTTTTTCAAAAATATGAATTTGGTTTCGAATGGGTGGATTTGTACTATGGATGGTGTTGGAATGTTGAAAATGGATTAGTTTTCGAGACATGGGGGATTTTTCACAAATGGTGTAACATGAGAAATGTGAACATAGGGAATTCTTGATTGTGATATTTGGAATGTAATTGAATTTTAAATTTTGAACTATTTCATTCTAAGTAAGTGAGACTTGTGGTTGTTTTTTACTAGAAAGAAATGTCATCATGTATGCGTCGTAGAGACCCACTAGAGGAGGTTGCTGAAAATGTGGTTTCACCAAAGATCCAGGTGAACCAACAGCTAGTGTAGTGTATTATGGATGATTTCAATGTTGTGTAAAGTGGTAATAAATTAAATGATCCATAGAATGTGAATCATTTAGTTCAATTTAAAATGTATAATCCACCCACCATTGGGGTTATTCAGTGCCAGAAAAGGAAGAAGAATGGTTAGAAAGAATGAATATGATATTTGAATCCAGGGGAACACTTGTTAAGTTGAATGTGAATCTAGAAACATACATGTTAGAAGATCATTCCATTCAGTGGTGGGAGCTGGCAATCCAAGATAGAACATGCCAAGGTATGATAGGAGAGGGTTTTGAATAATTTTTTAATAACAAATTATAACCTCAAATGTTTAGAATGCAGTGAACATCATATTTTTTATGCTAAAGCAACAGAACATAACCATAAGGGAATATGAGGATACTTTTATGAACATAGTTTGGTTTAATCATGTGGTGGAAGGTAGTACATCACTTAAGGAACCTATATTTGATGTTGAGTAGAATTAGGAAATGAGTTCTAAAATAATGATACAATTTATAACCGATTATACAGAAATTTTGAATAGAGAAACATTGGATGAAAGGGATATTTTGGGTACTATAAGTGGCGGTATCATGTTGAAGCCCATGATAAATTCATGTAACTATAACATTGGATTCAAGAAAAAGAGAGAAACTTATTTCCAGGGTGGGAGTATATCTTGGAATCCAACGAAAGTATTGATGAATCTACTTTTAATGCCTCAGAGTATCCCATGTTGTTTTCAGTGTGGCTCAATGAGACATATCAAGTGAGATTTAATGGAAGAATCTAGATCATGTCGTAAATATATGATGATGGAGAATCATTAGTATTATTTACATAATGATCGAAGGTCAGATATTCGTGACACTCTTCATATGTCGCTAGCATCTTACCCCGCGATAGGGTGGGATCTGCAGCACACCCCTTGCCAGCAGAACAATGTTTTCCATGGTGATTCAAGTAATAATGCAACTCTTTAGAAGGAAAATAAATAGAATAGTGTGGAAAAAGTAATTTTTTTGGAGATGAGCAGGTTGTGATGGATGATCATTCAGGACTATCCAAAGTTAAATGTAAAGTTATTTAAAATTCTAGCCCGATGAAATTGATGATTGATACTAGTGCTTCCAATTGTTTTATGGATTATTGTGTTGTTACATTGCTTTGTCTATATATGGAAATGATTCCTTCTATTTTGAAACTTCAATCCCCTATGGGTCATGAAGAGCATCGACCATTCATTTGTATAGAATGTTGTTTATTTATGGATGGGGTTGTGTTGATGTGATATTTTTTAAATACATGATATGGATACGTATCATGTAATCAATATATTGGATTGGTGGATGTTGTTTAAGTACCAAATTGACTATTGTGGATGAACGATTATGTTGACAATGGATAATATTTTTGAACATATCCTTAGAGGGGGAATAGTTAAAAACTTGGGGATGTACATTTTTTGGCAACAATTGTTGGCTTGATATTTTATTCGTTATCATTGTTTTAATTGTAATGAATGGCAAGAATGTTGCAGATCATCTTTCCACCGTTGTTTTATCATTTTGTGGATGTCTTTCCTGAATAATTCACAGGGTTTTGATAGATAGGAGATGTGGAGTTTCTTATTTATCTCTTTATGGATACCATATCAATATCACTTCTATCTTACTATATAGGACCAATTTAATTGATGGAATTGAAATTGCAGTTGGAGGAGTAATAAATTAAAAGGGTTAATCTGGCCAATCAAGTTTCTGTGGGTAGAATTGGTCTTGTTTGTTAAGAAGGTAGATGGAACACTTCGGCTTTGTGTTGATTATAGGACACTAAATCATGTCACTATAATGAAATGATAACAACTTACACACATTTATAATTTTTTTCAATCATTTGAGGGGATCTAAGTTGTTCTCCAAGAATGAATTGTGGTCATGATATCATCAATTGCATGAATAGAATGAATATTTTCATAAACCAGCCATCATGAGTATATATGAACATTATTTTATGTGGTTATGACTTTTGGTATGATGGATGCACTAGTTTTTATAATGTAATCGATGAATCAAATATTTAAAAAAATATCTATATTCATTCAATGTGCTATGTGTTGATGATATATTGGTGTATTCCATGAAATGGGTGGAATGCGAGAAACACATGGATATAAGGTTGGGGGGTCTTGAGAGAACATATTTGTATGAAAAATAGTCAAAGTGTTACTTTTAGATATGTAAGGTTCTTTTCCTTTACCATATTATTTCTAAAAGTGGTGTTTCAGATGATCCAAAAAAGAAAGATGTTGTTATCTTATAGAAGTAGCCAATGAATGTTTTTGAGGTAAGAAGTTTTCGTAGTCTACTTGGGTAATATAAAATGTTCTTTTTGTGATTCCTTATTATTTACATCACCATTGATAGGTTTTATGGGGAAGAATGTTCCAATTCAATGGACTAATGGATGTTAGAAATCGAACGAATAGCTTAAGGGTAACTTTACATCACCACCAATCATGGATTTTTTTGAACCTATAAAAGGGTATGTGCTGTATTGTGACTCATTGGGATTAGGGATGGGGTGTATTCTAATACAAGGGGATAATGTGGTTTCATATGGCTCACAAAAGATGAGCTTTCATAAGAAGAACTACCCAACACATGATTTACAGTTTTCAGCGTTCTTTCATGTTTTGAAAATGTGGAATCATTATTTATTCGGTGAGAAATTCATAGTGTTTACCGTTACTAAGGGTTTAAAGGATATTTTCTCACATTATTATTTGAACATGAGGAACATTTTATGGATAAACTATATCTAGATGATCTATTTTTACTTAATTTATACACCAGGTAATGAAATTCAATGTAGGCTACATTAAGTAATAATTTGTATGCTCATGTGGTGAAATGTGCATTATATAAATGGAAATTTATGTCGGTCATAACCGACATGTAGCTGGTATGTGAGGACCGTGTTGATAGAGAGATTTTCATTCTGTTCTCATTGCCTCATTGTTTGGTTGTGTTTGTTAAAGAGGCCCATGTGTCTAATTCCGAGTGCATGACGATGAGGTGAAAACTCAATAGTGGGGAGAATATTGAGGGATGGGGATTGAATGGGCATTCAGATTTCTGTTTTTTGGAATCATATGGATGTATTGGCGGCTTTTCAAGAAGAAATTCTCAAGGAATATCATAATTATAAATGGTATTTCCATCATATAATTCAAAAAATTACTAAGGCATTGAAAAACTAGTTTTTGTGGGATAGTATGAAAAGAAAGGTGGTGGCGTTTTTTGAGATGATTGACTTGACAACAGGTTAGGGCATAGAATTAGTGGCCAGTAGGTATGTTTCAATCCTTAATAATCCCTGTGTGTTAATGGGAGTATATAGATATAGATTTTGTAATATGTGTCCCCAGAATGATAAAAATTCATGATTCCATATGGTTGATAGTGGATCATTGCACAATGTTATCCCATTTCATCCATATACCTGAATCTCATACAGTAGATGATCTATCGAAAATCTATATCCATGATGTGGTAAAGAGGCATGGTTTTTTAGTTTCAATTTTAACAGATAGATATCCAAGGTTTATAATTCGTTTCTAGAAATCCTTATAGAAATCCCTTGTGACATAGTTGACGATGAGTATGTTGTATCATCCTCTGGAGGATGGCTAATCTGAGAGGGAGATACCATCATTAGGAGATATTCTAAGGGATTGAGTGATGGATTGTGACAGTTCATGGTATGATCCCTTGATTTTCATGGATTTTTCATATAATAAAACATATCAAGCCTTGATACATGTAGCTCTCTTGGAATCATTATATGGGTGTGTGTGTTGTTCGCCACATTGTTTAGTGGAAATCAGTGAAATTGTGTTGGTTGGAAGGATACTTTTCCAAGAGATGTGGAAGAAAATTATGATGATAAAAAAAATATTGGAGAGAACTTAGATTAATCAAAAAATTTATATTAACAATCGTTAATGACTATATTTGGTCCAGATGGATGATCAAGTGTTCTTGGGAATATCGCATACACTTGGAAATCATTGGTTTGTAAAAAAAGGAATGTTATATCCAAGGTATATTAGGCCTTTTTATATACATGAGTGGATTAGAGAGGTAGCATATCAGTTGTATTTTCAACCATGGTTTAGTGAGGTGCACAATTCATTTCATGTGTCTCAGTTGAATAGGTATAAGCTAGATCCTAGCCATGTCATTTGATCGGATCATGTTGAGATAGGGCTTGAAGAAACGTTGGTGAACACGGTATTGTGGGTTGTGGACAAGAATTTAAAAATTACTTCATGGTAATATTATATCTCTTTTTCTAGTTGTGTGGGTGTATGGAAAAATTCAATAGGATACTTGTAAGTGGGAAAAAGGTGGTCAAGCAATGACCCCTGCTCTTTCGGCAAAGTGGTGTTTCTTTACATTATTTAGGATAGAATTTCCAACAGTGTGGAGAATTTACAACCCTCAGTTTTATGTATGTATCCCATTTCAATGAATTTTTATGTGTTTATATTTTTTTGGGTAATTATTTTGAGTGTTGTGGAAGGTTTTGGAATGGTTTTGAAGATTTTTGAAGGGAACACAGTTTGAGAATAGTTAGGGTAAACCGTGCAGAATCCTCAAGTAAACATGTTGCATGAGACAATGATATTCACATAGTTTCTACATGGTTATTCAAACCATACGAGGATTACTTGTGAGGTTCTCTCCGATGTAGTATAATTTTAACGGTTATCACACCGTTTGACTAACCATGTGATCTAACCAAGCACGACAAAAAAAATCAGTTTTTAAAACATTGAGATCTCTCGGGATATGCTCTGTTTAACTAATTTATCATACCATTCAAATCCTACATATGATTCATTGTTATCAAGGGTTATAACTGATATCATTCCCATTTTGGAAGCAAATACAAGTGGTTTCTTTGTGATTTGAAGGCAGTTCTCCCTCGGTAAGTCTCCCCACATGGTAACATGTGGTTTTATATAGATATACTTCTCTATCTATCTCTTGGTTTTCATGATCTACATATTTTTCATGTATATATTGGGTTATGGTAGAATATGGTTTGGATTTTAGTGAATTTTGATGATAGATAATGGTATCTAGGGTGGTTTGGGTGGATCTTTCTCCTGAATTTGTGGTGAAATATCTTGTGGGTCGATTTCACCAACAACCTAAGGTATGTTGCATATCTCTCAACTCCACGTTGATAGAAAATGGGGACATGATTTAAATTTAAATTTATTACTTGATTTTAATTGTGAATATGATGTGTAAGTATTGGTTGAAATACATATGGTGATGATTGGGAAGTTTTGGGTAAATTGGGATATTGTTGAAAAATGGGTTTTGTGGTGTGATTTTAAAATGTTGATTTTATAATCGATTATTGTTTGAATTATGTAAAATGTTCCATGTAAGAGTAAATTAAATAATGTTGTTGTTTTATTGAAATAAGGGTTGTCATTAAAATTCATAAATGGTGTTTTAAATAAATGGGTGATTTATTGAAGTGATTTAGTATGTGACCGAAATGGTTGTTTCCATGATGTGTGGCCTTGTTGTGCTTTATGATTGTTTGTTGGTTTTTATTATGCCTTTTGTTGATTGTGTGTGAAGTGGGAGGGATGTCTCACTATAAAAGGTGTTGGATATTTTATGGAAGGTCTACCATAAAGGATAATTGGTTGGGAAGTAACACTAGATAGGTAATACTGTGAATGGCCTTTGATCTGATGATCCACCATGTCCAGTTTCCTTGTGTGTGTTGTTATGGAATATGTAAGTGGTGTGATAGTGTGTGATGGTGAAATGTATTATAGTATGTTTTTTGGCATCACCATTTTTTTTTGTGTATATGGGTAAAGGTGACTTGGTAAGGGTGTGTTTGGCATGTGGAAATTGATTCACTATTTAATACTTTGTATAAACAATTGTATATTAATTTGATAATGGTTTTATGCTAATGGTGTGTGTAGGGAAGTCATTTGTGTAAATCCTACTTAGTATTATTACTCACCCTCTACTTTGGAACATGAGTTCTTTTGAATACGTCATTTTTCAAGATACTGGTAATGGTAAATCATCTCTTTCATTTTCCTGTACTACATGATTCTTTAATGGTTTGTGGTGATTAGACCATGGATCTTAGCTTGGATCAGTGGAGTTGAGTGGTAGATTTTTGGGGTTTGGATTTGTAGTCATCAGCTCGGTTATCTAATTATAGATTATTGTAGATTATTTTATAGTAATTTTTATTTTTTTGACGTTTAAACATTATTCTAATGCATCATGTGGTAATGGTTTGTCATACCCTATTTGATTAGTAGGTTTATCATAAGAGAAAATCATTCCCCATATGTTCATGATGACCATCGCATTTATTTCCAACGATTGGTGGGTTTATAATGTCTCGTAAGGCCATGTATCATCTCACCACCTTCTCAATCCAATGTGGAAGGGTGGGGAGACATTACACTAATTAAAAAAGATAATTCAATTGAAATCGGGGAATGATTTTTATTTAATATTTTTATGTGTTTGTTGAGTTGATAATATGTGATAAATAGAAAAATATTTTTAAACTAAAAATGGAAAGGAATTATTGTGTGGATTCCCATATTTAGAAATTTAATAGATAACACTAATATATAGATTTGTATATCTTTGTATCTTCCCTAATAATTCTTCGAAATAATTATAGTTGATTAATTTCAGTCTCGCATCTATATGTAATGTGGTTCTCTTATTTTATTAGGTGTTTAAAGATTTATTTAAAATAATAGAGATAATGTTTAATTTCAACCTTGATTGAAGTAAAATTTATAATACCCCTTTTTTATTTAATATTTTCAATTAAAAGAAAACATCCATTGATTGTGTGTCCCACCTAAAACCCAAAGTATATGAAAACCACAATATAATATAATTGAAATATAACTATAATAAACTAACTGTTTGGTTGGAATGAAGTAATTGGAATAACCCAATTATGAAATATTAGTTCATAGTATTTCCTTAATACAAATAATGTATTCAACCAATAATTTTATCATTCGTCTAATTTTGTTAATATAAAAATAACAATAATAAATCAATCTAATTATTCACTAAAAAATTATTTTTATTTGATTTTTGAAATTGTTACTTTGTGGTTGAGAACTAACCAGACAATACTCAAAACATTACACATGATACTACAGTGGTGATCCAAATTTAAAATACATGATTAACAAAATCAGAAACCCAAAACTGTGAGATCACTTTTTGAAGTACAATTATTATTTTTTATTTGATCTAAATGTAAAATAAAAATAGATTAATTATAAATAATATATTTAGGCAAATAATTATAATTTATTTTTAATTTTTTAGTAGTCACATTTTTGGTATAAACCACATTTTTTTAATAAAATACAAATTCTCATTGCATTTTGTAAATTAATGATAGGAGTAATTATTTACACTTATATAAATTGAATGTTAAAAAATAGATTCCATATTTGGAATCGTAAAATTAAAATATATTTAATTTTTCAATGTTATGTATGTTCAAATGGTTATTAACATTTATGAAAATTTTGTAACCATGATAAGTGTTAAATGAGTAGAACATGGATAAAACTGTGAAATAAGGCCACCAAATTAACCATAAAATTTCCTATGTATAATTGGATGATTTTAATTCTATCTTCCCCATAAAATATTCCAAAATATTACATTTTTGGTTCATTTTTATTTTAAAATTAACATTATGTTATTTTTTGTAATGAACATTCTAAAATGTCACTTTCATTCTATTAATATATATTTTTTTGATAGAGAAACAAAAATTTATTAATTATTATAAAAATATTATATGAATATGACCAATATTTTTATGATGTTAATTTTTTTAGTGGGAAATATCTTCATTAATTTCTCTCAAAATGTCGACACAGTGCATGAACAAGCTACAAAAAAATCAATTAAATGACTTTATAAACATTAAAAGTAATATTTTTTAAGTTAGTTATGGTGTTCTAATAATTTTTTACACACACAAAAACACAAATATATATATATATATATTGTGTTATTGATTTTGTAAAATGTTATTTTTGAAATGAATTATTTTAGTGGTATTTTAAAACATTAAATTATGTGAAAAATCAAAAAAATGAATTTACTTATAATTTATGTTAAATAATATTTTATTAAGTTCATTAAAATTAATAAAATTAAATATTTGAAAAACTTGTATCTATATGTTCTATAATATAAACAATATCCACTTATAGTCCCCTTTTTCTTTTTTAGTGACATTCTTGAGGCAGAATTTCTCATTTAATTATTTTCATGATAATCATTAGATATGGATAACGAGGGTAAAATTTTTAGAGAAGGGTTAAAAAACCAAATATTTTATAAAATACTCTAGATGATCTTATATGGAAATAGATACATCATATCTTAAAAATCGATATATTGGGTTGCAGGTGAACATGATAATTAATTTATATTAATTTTTAACTTTAATTAATTTTAGTAGTTCCCCTCCCCTCACATATAAAACGACACCACCTCTCCTCTATTCATAAAATATCATGAGCCACATAGATCAACCTAACCCTAAAAATTTATTATTAATTTTTTTTAAACTTTATCATTTTATTATTCATCTAAAAATAACATTCCTCAGGGTCTTGAGTTGATATTGAATAGAGGTTCTTCCAAGTGGAGGTAATCCTCATAACCGAGTGATTTCATTTTACTTCTTCTTATATCTCAATAAAATATTATATACACATGATCATATTATATTACTGGTGTATTATTTTTTAATTTATATGTTATTATGATGGATTAATAACCCTTAGGGGTCTCTAATTGATATTATGGAAAATTAAAACATCCCTCAGGCATACATACCACATGTCATGTCCACGTAGTGGCGTAATTCATTTTTCATCACCACCTCTAATGGTTGGTAATGATAATGGATTTCATGAGTAAATATGATATTTATTCTACAAATATGATTCTAAAAATATTAGATATATCATTCCATTTATTCCTTATATAAATTGAATGATTATAATATCATTTTTCCATACATGTGGACTACAACCTTCACAAAGAGATGAGATTCGTTTCTAATGTTTCCCTTTCATCAATGGTTATATATTTTTAATTAATATATTTAAATTATAATTATTTCTTTATTTGTATTATTTAAATTATGAAATAATGAAAAAGGTGAACGGATCATAACTACTGAAATAAAACATATATGAAAAATGGAATAGTTAACACCTGAGTGGGTGCTACAAATAATGAATTTTTAATAAACCAGTGATAGAGTGCAATTAGTGAATAATATATTGTATTATAAAAATTAATATATTTAAATTATATATTTATAATACTTACAAATTTATTTTAGAATTGGTTAATAGTTCATACGAGTCATGTTATACTTTAGTTATGGGTAATTTCATCTCATTTCCACATCAAAGAGACATGTTTTACATCATGCGCAATTTTAAGTTTATATTATGTATATATTATTCCGTTGAAACATTGTAAGATTAATTGATTTTTATGAATATTACTCAATTTTTTTATTTCATGTTTTCTCTTTTAAAGGGTTTGATTCAAAATTTACCAATACAATGTGGATTTATTTCAAAATATTATTTTTAATTGAGATTGATTATGAAGAAAGTTTTGTTGAATTAAGTTTTATGATTTTATAATTTAATCCAAAAATAATTTAATCATCCCTAATTATTCTTTAATTTTAAATTAATATTATCATTTACCTTTATATGGAACATAATACTATTGATAATTTTTTTAATGAAATATATACCAAATTTCCTATTTGGTTAATGGAATTTTTATTCCATGTCCATGTTCATTAAATTTTTTTCAAGGATGTTGTTTTATATTATACAATATTTTTAATTTTGTTTGAATAATAATTCAATTTATTTTTCAATGTTTGAAAGATATATTTTTATTTTATTTTAATAATTATTTATCAAGACCTTTTAAAAAATTAGAAAAAAGAATGATCACAATTATCACATATGAAAGTAATTTCATTTCACACCATTTTGACAATACATTTCATTGATTGTTTTTTCACAATATTCCTTGTATATTTTCAATGAAATGGAATTTTTGATTATATGTGATATTTTTATATAGTGTATTATAAAATGAAAATTATATTTTTATCATGATTTCAATGAAACTCTTTGATATTATTTTATTGTAATTTTTATCTATGATAGATTCTGTTAAGAATTATTTCGATTTAGTTTGGTTATAAACTATTGAAACCATATTGATTACTTTACTGTATGTCTCATGATCATGTTTCGTTATTTTAATTGCAGGATAAATGTTAATTTTTTTGATTCAATGTGGAAAATTTATAAGTTATAAGTAATTTTTAGAATGAATTTTATTGTTCATTAAAAACATGTGTAATTTATAGAAAGTGAAAACGATGAGTGTGGCTCGGTAATGGATAGCCTTTAAATGTATCAACTTGAATTTAGAGAATTAAAAATGACACATTAAATGGGTATTTGAATTACACATACGAATTTCTATGTAATGATGTTCTAGTATAGAGGCTATGATGGTAAGAATTAGGATGTCATAGTTTAGAGTCCCTGATTATGAATTTCCATAATTATAAATTTAACTTATTGAGAATTTGTATTCCATTATCCATGTTGTTACTATGATTATATTAGACATATAATTTCATTTAATAATTTTTTATTTAATGGAATATTGTTTACTCTCCATTATTTCGTATTGATTATGACTTATTTAATAAGGATAGAATAAATTTTTTGTAACACATGCTGAGATTTTGAGCTCAACCTTTATTTTTTTCTAATCCCCAAGATATAAATATGGATATTATAAATTATTTATTTTTTGTAAGATTGTTTGATATTTTATGTTTTTAGATTTCCATAGTAATATGGTAATCATTGATGTGTCTAGTTTTCCAACAATATTAATTTGGTCAATCCTATGTGGTGATATCCATTTTAAATATTACCAATGTAATAAACTATACATAAGAACTAGATTTATTTTGTTGGGGCATTAAAATTCAGTATATTAATTTATTCATAAAAACATGGAGATTGATGTATATAACATATTGATTTTTATTTACATGGGTTATTTAATGGAACTAAACACAAATCCTAACGTGGTATTGAATAATCAATGGATTTTGATGATTTTATTTATTTTCAATATGTATGATCACTAACAATATTTATTTGTTATACTGATGGTTTTAGATATATCAAATTGTTAAACTCTATTATACACATTTGAAAGACATTTTTAATGGATATCTATTCATATTGGCAACCAATATTGATAATGGGAACAAGTTTATTCTTATAGTTTTGGGATTAGAATGTTTATAGAAGAATCTACTTATATATCAATTGAATGTTGCATTGGAATGAGATTGAATCAATGAATATTGATAATTAAATGTGAAATAATTGTTAACTATACATTATTTAGGAGTTTTATATATTATATGTGATTGAACTATAAGAAATAAGGATCGATGGATTAGGAACCATTGTTATAATTTTGGTAGAAAAATAGATGAATAATGTGATAGAGAATATTGGATGAAGAGTATTTAATTATTGAGGTTGGGGATGAATTTATATGTAAATAACTATTGGACTATTTCTGAAAATAATTTTTTCATATGGTATTAAAAATAAATTGAGTTAGTGGTGTTTTCTTGAAATTAGCAAGTATATTTTATCTCATGAAAAAAATAGGTTTTAATTTTTTTTTAAAGTGATTTGTAATGGTTTAAGGAATTATTACGTAAATATATATTGTTTTAGGATAATATAGAGTGCCCATAGATGCTAAAATAATGTTTAAAGTAGTTTTGAGATTTTTTGTACATGTTTTTAGTTTTTGACTTGGATTTTGATATTTAGGAAATGATTGAATATGATAAATTTAAATAGAATATTTGAAACGTACCAATGTTCATTCAGGTTTGTAAGATTCTTGAGAGGATATGGAAGAAATAAAAAGAGTTACACTATGATATATAACATTTTTAGATGTTATATAAGATATATGTGAGTAAATGAAATATATATTATTGAATAATAAATAGAATTCATTAGTTTTTATTGAAATATAGTGTAGTAAAAGTAGAACTATAATACACAGGATATGTCTGAACATATAGAATATTTACAATGTAAAATGTACCATTTATCAAATGGGATATAATAATTACATTAATGTTCATAGTACCAAATATGACCCTTTTGATATAATATTAGACACATTTTATGATGCATAAGATAATATTGAGATCAATGAATTTATATATACAATTGAATATTTCATATATGATATTAAATAGATTGAAAATTTTAGAATTCTTGAGATTTTAATTTTATTATTCTAGAATTATCATTCTATAAATAAATATCCCATATATTTCCAATATTGTGTAATAATATAAGAAAATATAAAATGTGGGGAAATAAAATAGATATTTATCTTAGGGTTATGGTGATTCATTGAGTAATATTGAAAACATATTTTTGTTTTAATTATCAGATTTCAAAAAGTTGAAATCTTTTTTGAAGATCAAAACAATAATTTTTAATAGGTGGATATTTGAAAAATATTAAAACAAAATTAAATGAGAATATTTTACAAATAAAGGTGATAGATTATGTGGGTATTTTTATATGTTAAATTTGAGAATCCATAGTTTTTTATTAAAATTCATATCATTGGTATAAATTCAACATGATATATGGATAATTTAATATGTTCACACAATCATGATAAAATAATCTATCTACTTCTATTGATGGAATTAATGAAATATTATATACACTAGAGTTTCATACAATCATGACTTTCCATGTTCTAAATAGTTAAAATTAATAATAATAGTTTTTTTTATGTTTATAAGATTAATGATGAATAAGTGGGTTTTTAAGAGTAATGAAACTGATACATAGATTTTTTGAAGAACATATGTATATAATTTTAGAAAGAGGGTGATGTTAAAAAAAATATGTTATGGAAATATTGAATGTATTGATTTTATATGATAAGGAATGAGATTAAGAAGATATTCAGAAGGGGGAAAGTGAGTTTTTGTTACTATATAGACTACAATCATCAATGATTAAGTCAAGACCTACCAATTATACCTTTTATCAAAATGGTATAGTATATGAATGAATGAAGGAAGTTTAAGAATAAAAGAATTAACAAGTGATAACAATGTTAAAATTATTATAGTAATTATGGTTTGAGGATTTTGAGAATGAATAATAAAATTTGGTTAATACCAATATAATTTTGTTATATTATCTTCTTATGAATATTTTATTTCTTATGTGAATGATGAAGAAAGAAACCTGGAGGAACAAATTATTTACTTAGGTTGATCATTTTGAAATAAATATTTGGAGACCAACATGAATTATCTCATTGTAGATTATGTAGTCGATTTCAAAGTCCCTAATTAAGGAATATTATCTCTAGTAAATTTTAGAATTGATTAGATAAGTAAATAGTTCATTTTATATTAGTTTGATTTATAGTTACATTGAAAACATCTTAGAGTGGGTATATTAACATTTTGAGATAATTTATAGCTATTGGAAGATGGTCTCATTGTTATGGAATATACATTTTCTGCCTCTATTAAATTTATGATATTAGTTGATATTTGGGTCTTGGACTCAAGTTGAAGATATCATGGATTTAGTCACCATCATCAGGGGAGAACCCTATAATAGATATATGTTTTTATATATTTTATTTACTATATTTCGTGTTTAATGTAAACGGATTTTGTTTTGTGTTGAAGGTCCATTAATACTAATTGTTGTAAATATTTTACTATTAATAGGTGAAATTAAAAAGGAATGAAAATTTGATAAAATTGGTTCACACTAATTCACACCTTCCCCTCTCAGTGTAACTTCATAGATCACTAAAAGAAAAAATAAACATAGTGTTTGTTAGATTGGTATTTTTTATATCTCGGTTGTATTGTTCATTGATATATTACATTAAAAGGTTAATGAAAGGTGTGTAATAAATTCCTTATTAAAATATAATTCACACAACACATTAATGTGATTTGGGAATCATATATTTACCAGCATGTTATGTTATGCAGTATCAGAGAAAAAATATTATTAAAGAGATATCATTATATCAAATATTTTTTGGGATTATTTCCACTCATAAAATTAATTTTCATTGCCTCCTTTTTTTTATATTACCCACTTTTAAATAAAAAATAGAGGATATATGTATTTCATAATATTTGGGAGAATATATTCTATAATTTCTAAATTTAGATATTTATTTGAGATTCATAATGAAAATTTTGCATTATGGAAAATCATAGATTATAATTAATCGATCATTGACTACCAATGTATTCTATAAAATTCTTTATTATCTACTTTATGTCAAGAATGGGAATCCATGAAGGTGATCTATATAAAATATATAATTTAAGATGGTGTTATGTATTCCCTAAAAAGTGTTCAAAAAAAACATATAATGATTTGTAATTTTCCATAAATTAATAATAAAATATACTAATGTAAACAATAAATGTTCAATAAGAAAAATAATAATAAGTTCAGTAAGATGTAGTCCACTCCGATTAATGTTAATGAAGACGATTTCATTATTTTATATTAATTAAAAATTTATTTATATATTTATCATCAATATAGAAATATATAATTTCACATGAACATGGAATGAGTTAAGGAGTTTATTAATGATAAATAGGGAACTAGATATATTTTAAAAACACGAGAATGTTTATGGTGAAATCACGATGAGATTTGACCACATCAAGCAAAAATGGATCATTTACAAATCAAACAAAGAGTGGATTCTATTATTATATAACATTTATATTTATAAAATAATAGTTTGAGTTAAAATGTTTTATCCTTGAAATAATTTATTAAAATTTCAAAAAAAAATGAAAAAAGGGGAATGTGATTTACTCAAAGAACATTCTTATGTTCAGAAGAGATAAATGGAAAATTTTAAGGAATAAAAATCACTTTATTCCTCTCAAGACATAATTTTATAGAGTATAAAATTTGGCAATTAATATAATTATAGAGTGGAGTAAATGGATCCCCTATTGAAGGTGAATGGTTCAAAAATCAAATAAATTGAAAGATAAATAAAATAAACAATAAAGAAAATGAAATTAAAAATCCATCATATAAAAAACATAAAAATTAATGTTTGAAAAGATAAAAATTATACTTATAGAATAAAATGATTTTTCTTATAATACCAGGAGAGAAAAAAACATAATGTGGAGTTTATGAATTATAAAATATTGTCTAGTCACTAAAACCATCATTAAAAAAAATTAATCATGTATATGCGATGAATAAGAAAGAATACCCTATCATTAAAAATTATGATGAATTATGAGGGAATTGATGATCAAGGCTATAAATATTATGAGTAATTATTAATGTATTTAAATGAAAATATGTGTTAATCATTCCTAATGATGCTTATAATTTAAAATAAAATCCATCAATGTATTATAGGATGTATTTTTTACACATCGATGAATAATTATGGAAAATGATGTTTTGATAAAGGATAACTAGAAAAGACATGAGTTAGTGGGATCAGTTCCACATATTAGGTGGACACTAATCCTAAGAAGTTTCATGGAACTTATCTTAATTTTTAAAAAAGTTTTTATAAATGTGTTATCACTAAATTGATAATTTGAAATAATTCATGGAAGTTGGTATGATTAAATGCGATGTCCCTTAAATACTATCCAAATTCTCTAACACTAGAGTTACTAAAATTTCTCATCTACCTACATGTTTAATTTCCATGACTATGTAAGGTGTGTGTTTCGATTAAGTTTTAGATATTGTCCATGGGGTATCAATATTTAATGGAAAAAAATACAAAATGTTTTTTTTAATTCGAGATTTATATCCTTGGTCAATCTATAATATTAAGTAGTATATATAACGACTATAAATATAATTAAATAAAATATATATTATAAAAATATATTGAATTTTGGATTCAAAAATATCATTAATATTATTATTATCTAATAGATGATCAAAAATATTTCGAGAAGGAAAATATCATGTGGTTATAGATCATGAAAAATTAATATTATATCCAAATAACAACCACGAATTGCCAATATACAAGGATGAGTTCATGATTTTTTTTGAAAAAAAAACATTATATAAATTTTATATTTTTAAGGCTCTTTAAAGAATAATAACATATTGAATCTCATTCTTATATATTATTATTGATGTAAAGAAATTTATATGGTGTATAGGGTTATATATTTGATGGTTTCTATAATTATTTATAGAAAATGAGATAACCAATGATAGAAGGAATCATAGTTATATAATTTTTTTGACTCACGTTCTTTTTTTTAGTTTTTTTATTGAAAATCATATCAGTGTGTAGAAAAAATAAGAAGTATAATTTTGATGAATTTAAATACTTATAATATTTATAATCATATAGAAATGAGTTAGTGTAATTTATAGTAATTATATTATTAACCAATTATCTTTTTTTGTCTTTGATCATTTAATCGAGTAGGATTAGTGGATTTCATAATAACTAATTTAAAATTGTTTCATTAATCCTATAATAATATATTTTGTGTATAAATATATATATTATATATCAGTTCCATAATCAAAACTAAATATTTTAATAATTTATGTCATATGATAGAAAAAAAATACGGTGATATATATATGATTTTATATTAAAGTATCTTGCGGTGTCATACCAATGGGATTATCTCAGTGCTTGAATTGCATATTAAAATTATCAAAGAGATAAAAATATTACTCTTTTGGTTTTTATGTAGTATTGGAGATGGAAAACCATTTTCAGAATGCTTAATATGGACAAAGATTCCTATATTTCATATAAAAATTGGTGACCAAAGATGGTTCATAATTTAATGTGTTAGTTGTCAGAGATAATGGTTAAATGAAATTATATAATAAATAATTTTTTTGGTTTATGGGGAGATGATTGTTTCATCAACGAAATGAAAAACCTCCCAAACTAAATTTAGAAGTCATATATGTATTAGATGTATGGATTCATAAGTAAAATAATAATTTAAATTACACCAATTTTTTTATTTCAAGATTTAGTAATGATCCCTTGAATTTTTCCTATGCAGGGTTTTTCAATGTTATATAGGATAAGAGATTTTACATAAAACTGTAGAAAACAATGCATTTTTTATAACAAGAGATATACTGAAATATGTTATTTTATTTATCAACGAATTATTAATAAAAATTTTTTTAGTGTCATTTATAACAATTGGGCTTTTGATATATATTTTTTTTTAATATCGATAAATATGAAATCATGAGTCTTGTGATTATAAGGTTTGGATTTATATTTATTTTTTTTTATATAGATAATATTTAATCCTTGGGGTTTTTTTCAAGGATAAATGTTAATGTTATTTCATAATAATAGATTATATAAGTACTTTATCTTAATTTGGTCTATAGTTGAATTTTGGAATAAAAGAAATGAACACATTATGATTTTTATAAATATATTTATAACATATCATAGAGGATTGAGATTAATTCACCATTGTGAATATAGATTTTATGAATAAATAATGGATTTTATGTGTAACTAAATTTTACATATCTAAATTCATTCTTAAACGAAGCATTTATGTGATAATGTTTTTTAATTATATCTTATTTGTGAATTTATTTATGATTTGGATTGATTAAATAATGCTTCTATTTTTGGTGTTATTTTATATTAAGAATAATAAAAACATGTCGTTATAATGAGTATTTTCTATATATATATTTTTTATTTACAGAAAATTGATATATGAGCTGATAAATATTTCATTTTAAAGGTATAGACTATATTTTTGTAAATGTTATATCATATTACAAAATAATTGAATGAAGATATAGAAATAAATTATTAATGGATATTTCGAAACAGCTGGTTGGAAATTAATAATTGACGTTTGCTCTTTGTATTATGATGTAGGAGTCACTTTATAACTTACAATATGAAATATGAAGATACAACTGAAGGTGAATCATAAATAAATGTATATTAATTTTTTTCCTATTATTTTTGAAATTGATGTTCAAGAATTTTATTTATTCCATGAATATAAGGTCAAAATGTCAGGTCATAAGGAGAAGAATGTTCATGAAAAAAACCGGTCACACTAAAATGATCATATGTTTCACAATGATATATTGGACTTAATACTTGAAATTTGTGAAGTGGGTAGGGTAATTAGATATGGTAGTGGGTTAATATTTTACTGAAACTCATTATTCATTAAACTAATGTCATATCATAAAGGGTATATGTTTTATCGTGAATCATTGAAATTCCAGACAAAGATTACACGGACAATTTTTATGCATCATGGATCACACCATGACAAAATTCAACAACATTTTCAATAATGGGACATTAAAATAAAAATATTATTAATTATACAGTATTTAAATAGTTTAAATATATTTTATATGTGTTAGGATGGAATCCATAGATGTTTGTATGTTCATGGAAGTGAATTTTTAGAATACATTAATTTCAATGCAATTGTGTTTTACACAATTCATTATATCATAATCTTTGTGAAATAATGATAAATTGAACAAAAATGTTGACCTAAAATCATGTAAATACGTTTCTTATTATTTTTATAAGATTTATTTACATTTGAGGATGGTTTTTACCACACCAAATAAGAGGGAAAAGTTAAATTGATATAGGATATCATGATAACAAAAACTAGTCTCATTCATTGGTTGTATCAGAATATATTAAGGGATTATATAAATATTCTTTAACCAAAAATAGACAATTGTGCGGAAAAGTTTTGATAGATCTCCTAAAATTAGATATATAGATTCAATAGAAGAATGAATTTTAAAAAATCCAATTTATGTGAGATGAGGAACAAGACTCATTGAACATCATTGAATAGGTTTTGCTGATTGAGGATGAATATTGATTTATATGAAAAAAGAAAATTATATTAATAACGAATTAATTTCATAATATTTTTTTAATATTCATTTCATTAGTGAAGATATTTATGAGGGTATTTTTTGACATTATTAGTAATTATCTTAACCCATATAACTTGGAACTAAGGTGGGTGAAATAATAACAACAATGTTACATCATATCATGATCATGACAATAAATTCATAATAGTTTTAAGGTTCTACTCCTTAAGATACATAAAAGTCTATAACCTATTTCTGTCTATCTCAATTTAGTTTTTGGAGATATTATTAAAGGGAGTGACCTTAAGAGGTCCATTAATGGTATATAAATATCCTATAATTGTTGTTTATGTTGGTATGGAGTGACCTTTATATAAACATGTATCATCTAAAAAATTAATAATTAATATATTTTTAGAACCTCTAAAGTGAGTTGTGTGTATTGTCTTTTGATCTTTCTCAGTGTATATTAACTAAATAATATATGTGAGTTCTTATTTAAATTATTTATTATATTTGATTCATATTTTTATTATGCATATAATAGGGAATTTTATAGACAAGATATGGATCCTACAAATATAGAAGAAATATTTCATGACGGAAGATGTTTAGATTTTAAAGAAATAAAAAATTAAATATGATTATCACCTTGATCAACATACCCTCTCATGTTTCCTTAACACTCACATATTGAACCATTGGTTCTAATATATAATTAGTGATATAAGAAACAACATAGAAAAAATATATTTAAAAATTTTTCCGAATCATTTAATTGTTTAGATACATCCATTCTACATTGTGGTTGTGGTACCACCTAAAACATATTAATTTTGTTATCAATAATGAGTATAGAATTTAGTGGATGAATATTGTATAGAACACCATCATGTGTAGAGTGAGAAATATATTGAATAATTATAAAAAATGACTATAAAATACTCTAGATTGTCTTCATTAATATTTCAAAAATTTCTCAAGGTATAGGTTACATTTCCCCCCTCATTATTGTCCTCATACCCAATTATATACTATTATGATTTCTCAAAATAAGGTAGATTTTAATCTAAATATTTGACCACATTTCAATAAAAAACACAACATTTTCATTAATCATTATAAATCATTTTGTAATAGTGTATATGTTTGCGTAATGCATGATTATTCATTGATTGAAAAAATGATAAAATATCATAATAAAATATAATATATCATCAATTAGATAGAAAAGTATACTGATCATCTAGACATTGTGTCCGGACGAATTCTTCCAAAGAGAAAGAAATTTTTTGTCTGAATTCTTACATAGTCTCTAAATATTCATTTCATCATAATGGATAAATATTATGGTGAAATTATAGTGGCACAAATAAATTTCCCAACTATGAGTATTATTGTGTATGGACATTGAATAAGAAATAATAATCTAAATTTTATTGTGAATAATTTCAAAAAAAATATTTCTTAATTCATCCAAATGAATCCTGTAACATGATCAATCCATAGAGTGAAATTTTATATAGAACTGAAACCCTGGTAGTTAAATTTATCAAATTAAAATACCATAAATACAACAACATATACAAAAATGTGAATGGTATCATGATATTAATGAATGTATAAATCTATCCTTATGAATAACTACTATAGAATAATATAATATTCATAGTGTTTTGAAATTCCAATACCATGAAATCTATATCCATTAGTATTTCTATACAAACTAAATTGAATTAAAACTCATACATGATCGTGTCTATAAAAAATGAATCATAATAAACATATTCAATGATAATGAATCAAATTTTAAAGATACAACACACAATTATCTCTCAATATGATAGTTTTCTAGAAACCAAATTATAAGATAGAGTATTTTCAGTTATAGTACACAATCGATTGCTATAGGTATAAATACTATGTTTCAAAACTCTTAATTTAAGGTTTATAAAGTCACCATTTTCAAAAAAACATCTTTTTGACTCTTAATCCTCATCTTCAATATCTCATATATAATTATTTGAATACATTGTGTGGAGTCTGACCCATTTCAGGTTTTATCTTGGATTTATTCTAATTTCATATCCCACAACATATGATTAACATTGTCATGAATGTGAGGAATGAAAATCATTTTCCTTGTATCTGAAGTATGAAGGTTTTAGAATATTTTCTTGAGACAATAAAAATATACATCATCTTAATGAACTCCAAAATTTTATCTAAAAAAATATACATTTTATGGAACTCCATTGTTGGATCTTCCTCATTCATTCACACATGACTGGTTCAAATTACAAATGATGAAATAAATTAAACAAATAAACTAAAGAGTTTGAGAATGCATTCCATGTTCATTTCACCATGATAATACATCATTTCCCTTTTGTAGATAAAATTATACAATTCTACTAAACCCAAAATAGTATGTATTTCACCATATCAAAATATAATTTTCATTGAATACAATATTTATAAAACCTAATACATTATATCTAGGTGGATATATTCTTTTTAATATTATTTAATCCATTCAAAATTCATGTTTTACACAATGAATTCCCAAATTTTTTCATCACAAGTAAATTAAAAACATTTAATATTTACAATTACATTAAATAATCTTCAAAAATAAAAAAAATGTAATGATATCACTTTTGACAAAATTATATATGTATGCTGTTATTGATCATTTTTTCCATGAAGAATAAAAATGTAGTATATCATATCCAATATTGTTCTTATACACATATAAGCATCAATAGGAAAAAGTCAAATAAGAAATCATATAGATCCTATTCCTCTGAAAAACTACCCAGAAACTCATGTTTTTCTATAAAGAGGCTAGTAAAATATTTTTATTTTTATTGTTGGAGTTAAATACATATTATTCTCTTAGAAAGGTATATTTTAAAATTCTAAAACATTAAATAATATATGATACCTTTTTGTAATTAACTGGTCAATATAACTACCTCACTACTCATGTTACAGTGTATCAAAAGTCCCCAAGTGAATTCATTGATCATCTCAAGAGGGAATATTTTTTCTAGGGGAAATAAATAATTTTTCTGGAATTTTATTCACTGAAAAAATAATAAACAACATGAATTTTGGATTTCATGACCCGTCCCCCGGGGCCCATGCCATGACTACCCCAATCCCGCCTTCTACATGCCAGGGGATGGTGACTAGCACCAAAGGCATAATTCCATAAAACTAGGAAGGAATTTCCTTTATAACCTGTAAACACACACATCTAGATACAAAACACTAGGTAAATTGTATAACAAAAGAGTGTTTAAATGTAAAGGGGCCGGAAATACAAGCCTAATTGTAAAGTATAAGGCACTGGTAGTACAAGTACAACTAATTAAAGGAAAAATATCTGTTGAGTCGTCATCCGGGATTCCCACCTGAAGAGTGGGAAAAGATATCCTCCTTGGCACTCCACATCTGTCAGTCTCCTCAATGTACCGACTAATCATAAGGTCCACCTTCGAGTATCATCCTGTACTAATACTCTCAACCTCGATCATCATTTTCTTTCGTCTACATCCA